>OU744341.1:7423785-8623785 GCA_916610165.2 Gymnosoma rotundatum | reverse complement strand
CTTCACTTAATTGTTTTTTACAAAATTATTTTCTTTTTAACTTTTGGTGGACTGTATGTATATATTTTTTTAAGGCTAGAAAGGACCAATGTTTAGACGGGTTAGAGGGTGACAACACTAATTATTTATTTTCCTGTTGAAGTTAGCTGCAGTTCAGTATAATCATTGGGCATTGTTTTGTCAGTGCTGGAACTTCTGTTCACTGCGTGAACAAATTAGATTTAAAACTAAAAAAAATATAAAATAAATTATAACTAAAGCTAAATTCAGATCAGTTAAAATTAAATCAAAACTAAATTAAAAATAATTCTTGCGAAAAAAAACTGACTTCAAAACAGATTTCATCTGTCTGCCTATAACAGTTCAAGTGTATGGCCACATAAATTAGGTTACATTACCTATTGGGACACACTTATATCTCCAAATTTTATACTTTTTCAACTGTTCAATAGTTTGGAAATATACATACATTAAATTGCAGCAACTATAGGGTCATTCTTTAATTTCCAAATTCAAATTATATACTTGCTGTTGTAGTAGATTTAGCAATCAGATTCTGTGTAAATTTCAACCGTCTGTCTATAACAGTTCAACAGTTTGCCCATATACATCCGATTATATCAACTATGTAATTTATAATATAACATATTTATACTTCTTATTATACCAAATAAAGTAGTGGACATTCTATCTGAAATTAAGGTGTTTGTATACAACGGTTCAAAAAATACGGGCGAATAGAACAAATCACATTAATTTTGGGAATATCCTTTACTTTCTAAATTTAAATTATAAGCTTCTGGTTATAGCGGACTTAGCAAAACATGTCCCTTGTAAATTTCAGCTGTCTGTCTATAACGGTCCGGCCACATACACCATATTATATCAACCATTGGGACACCCGTTTATTTCCAAATCCAAATTTTATACTTAATGTTACAGAGAAGTTAGTAATACAGGTTATTTGCGAAATTTCAATCGTCTATCTACAACTGTTTAAAAGTATGGCCATATACCAAATTAAATGAACTATTGGTGCACCCTTTAATTTATAATTCCAAATATTATCAGCTGTTACCATAACGGCCATAGCAATCGACATTGCGTCAAATTTACAAGCGTTTGTCTATAACGGTTCAAAAGATAGGCCTATATAAGTAAATCTACAGTAATTATGGGACACCATTTAATTTCTAAATTAAAATTATAAACTCGTTGATATAGCCGACTTAGAAATACAGGTCCCTTTTACGTTTAAGCGTTCTGTCTATAACGGTTCAAAAGTACGGCCACACACTTGAAATAACATCAACTATTGGGACACCCTTTAACTTCCAAGTCCATATTTTATACTTGTTGTTATAGTGGACTTACCAATACAGGTTCGTTATAAATTCCAAGCGTCTGTCTATAACTGTTAAAAAGTATGGCAATATACATAAATTTAATGAACTATTGGCGCACCCTTTAATTTGTAATTTTTAATATTAAAACTTGTAACTATAACGGCCATAGCAATCGACAGTCTGTCCAATTTGCAAGTGTTTTTCTATACCGGTTCAAAAGGTATGCTCATATAAGTAAATCTTCATCAATTATGCGCCACCCTTTCATTTCTAAATTCAAATTATAAACTCGTTGATATAGCGGATTTAGCAATACAGGTCCCTTTTAAGTTTCACCGTTCTGTCTATAAAGGTTCAAAAGTTTGGTCACATGCACAAAATTACATTAACTATTGGAACACCCTTTAACTTCCAAATCCAAATTTTATACTTGTTGTTATAGCGGACTTAGCATTACAGGTTCGTTGTAAATTTCAAGCGTCTGTCTACAACTGTTCAAAAGTATTGCCATATACATCAATTAAATGAACTATTGGCGCACCCTTTAATTTATAATTTGTAATATTAATACTTGTTACTATAACGGCCATAGCAATTGACATTCTGTCCAATTTGCAAGCGTTTGTCTATAAAGGTTTAAAAGATAAGTAAACTTACATCAATTTTGGGGGCACCCTTTAATTTTTAGATTTATTTTTGTATAATTTTTTGTTTTTGGGAGCCATAGTAATACGCAATCAATTTAATATTTACAGAATCGCCCTTTACAGTTAATAATACACGTAAAAAATATTTGTGTTGTATGGAGACACCCTTTTATTTTTAAGATTATGAACTGTTCAAAATCGGATCAGAAATGACTGAGTTCTAAAGGCACAAATATAAAAATAGCAACATTCAGCCGAATTGTATAACCTTCTTTTTTTGAAGTCGGTTAATAAGTAAATAACAATTTAAAAAAACAACAAAAAATTAAAAACTATATATTCAATTTGATAACAAATAAATGAAAAATGGCGTTCACATTGATGCAATACTCCTGCCATTATTTGATTTGAGGGTAAGAAACAAAATTGTTGGAAAAGTTAGTCACTCTAATAAACAACAAAAATCCTACTAATTGGGATCAAATGAAAATAGTTTTAAGAATTAATTTTAACACTTCCAATAGTAGAAATGAGAACTAATATTAATGATTTATGTGAGTATATGGTAAAATTAAAATGTAGCATTCATAGCGATAATCAATGGTTCCACTGTTTTACAATGAATTAATAGTTTACAAAATTTTTATTAATAAATAACCTAATGAACCAAAATAAGTTCTCAATTCAGTCAGTCTCAGTCTTGATTGGAGGCAAAAGAAATATAAGTTGAAACGGATTATTTTTATCAAAAATATCAAATCCAATTTGCATAATAAAATATTAGGTTTTAAAAACAAATATTTTACGTTAATTATAGTAACAGTTCATCTCATTTTCAATTAGTTAATGATACAAATGTTCAAGGCAATAATGAACAAATTAATTACAAAAACAGTAATTTCAATTACAATAAATATACACCAAGAAAATTTCAAAATAATCAACAGAATTATACAAATTTAAATCAATATGAATACAAAAAAAACAAAAATGTTTCTAGTTATCAAAGTAACTCTTTAAGAACAAGTAAAAATAAATCATATGAGATTTTTTGGATATAAAAGCGATAGAAGCTAATCTACTCAAACTGATTCAAGTAATCTAAAGCAAGTGGAAGTGGATAGATAACATTCAAGCTTTTAATTTTCAGTTAGCGGTCGACGAGCTCTTCCCTTCATAATAGTAAAGACCAAAACTATTCCACTAAGATTACTAATAGATACTAGATCCGACACAACACTTATCAGAAAAGGTTTGTTTCATGAATCTTTTAGAAGTGAATTAAATCATCCGATAAGTTTAAATACAATTTGCTCAAAAACCATTACAACAATATTGCTTTTTTAAGAACTTAATCGGCCAAATTGAAAATAGTGAATTTTATGACATTATTGTATTACATTTAGCAAAATTCCGGATGAAACTACATATGATAGCTTAGAGGAATATGGATATTTAGTAAAGGGCTGCACAAGCATAAGAAAAATGTCTTATAAGCAATCACGTAAATTTCAAGTAGTGTGTGTATAGAACACTCTCATTTTCAAACACATACTTCCAAACACAAATGTTTTGCTTTGCCACCAAAATAGAGTATTAGAGAACAAAAGTGTTTTAGAACAACATTAAAACAAAACAAAACAGAACTAGAACAAAAATGATATAGAATATCAAAACTGAAGTAGAACATTCAAAACATGCTTGAAGTTTTTGATAACAGAATTCGGCTAAAGAGAAATTTTAAGTAAATTACAGTGTCGTCAACTTTAAACTTTGATAACGCATAATTAGAGGAAAAACCATTATAATTTATTTTTTTTTAAATGTTAATTGAATTATTTTTTCCAAAAAATTTAAATTTTTTTATATTAATTATATAATAGTAAAATTGTCTTTTACATTTCAGGGTTTTCAGAAAAACGAATAGTAACAAAAATAAAAAAACAAATTTGCCTGTATTCGATCAGAATAAATAATATTTTATCATAAGTTCTATACAAAAGTTTTTAAAAAGAGTTCAGCAATTAATGCTTGTTTTGTTTTAGTGGGAGCCATGTTTTGTTATGCTTGTTTTGATATTTATATTTACAATAAAATTCTGTGTTTGGAAGTAGTGTACACTATAACATAGAACTTTAAAAACATTTTGTGCAGCTCTTTAATATTTAGGTCATATTATAACTCCTCAAGGAATTAAACCAGATATTTAAAATATTAAATTATCTATTATAACAATTCGTTAAAGATTATAGCAAAATTGCTTTGCCAATGATTTCATATTAAAAATATTAACGATCAATAAATTAAAAACAATTTTATGTAATAAGGAGCTTATCCTGAATTTGATAATTTATTGGTTTTAACCAGGGTTTTGAAAAACTGCTATTAGCAGTCACATTTTACTAACCAGTTCATCTCTTTTCAGTTACATACTGAAAATAAACAACTGAAATCAGTTTTCTATTTTACGCCAACTGAAAATAGTTGAACTGAGCACACACACAACTAAAAACCAACTGAAATCAGTCTACTATTTTCAGGAGCAAAACGAACACACAGCGGCTGAGTTTTGAGTTTGTAAGATAACAGTACGCAACTGAGAAGCCAGTTCGTGTGCGTTTAGCAGACGTAGTTATGTTTTTTAGTATCCTAACAAAACTAGAAATATGACTGGATAATGTAAATGGGGTGGTTAAACAAAGTAGAAAAGTGAGCGTTCGTATACGTCCATTTTTTTGTTCAACAAATTAAAGAAAAATATATACATGCATTACTACTTTGTGCTGTTACTCGAAAATGCTTTAATTTATATTTTTTGAATATTTGAGTTATAAAATGTAAATTTATTTTGATTAAAAAAAAAAATTGTAGGAAAATTATAAATTTTTTAACTAACAATATTAATAGTTTTTGAATAGTATTGCATAGCAGAAATATTTACATTTGTGTTTTAATTAACTATTAATTAATTTGTAGAAATTATGAATGGAATTAAAATGTGAATGCTTCATTATTTTTAGAGGCCTTTTGCTATGTCAAAAAAAACCGTTCTTGCTGTTGTATGTAAAAATAGTCCTGTGCCCTTTTTAAAGAAACTGCAGCGTTTTCAAAATTATTAATATATTACAACAACAACAATACAAAATCAATCCACCTGGTGTTAACAAAATCCCACAGTTAAAAGGTTCCCGTTAGTGTTTTGTACATTTATTACATATGGGTTTTTTTACATTAGGTAGTGTACGTTCCTCGTCTTTTGGAGTGTTCTTTCTTTTTCTTTCATAAAATTGATTTACTTAAGGCCAGAATTCACTATCATACACAATCGTACGATTTAATCACACAAAAATCTGACAGAATTCTGTCCTACTTTAAAAATCGTTCCAAAATGGCGTCGTATGTGCCACACTATTATACAAAAAAGATGCAAAAACATATGGTTTTAATATTTTGTTGTTTTTTCTCCTCATCATCTTAAAAAAATCAACCCTGATCGCATAGAGAAAAATATTTTATGAATTATTTCAAAAGATTATAAAATCGTACAGATCTGTCAAAAACTCTGTCACACACATACAATTTTAATCCACACTATCATACTTTTTGAGCACACATGAAATTTTGACAGAATGAATAATAAAGAGCTGCATCCATTTCGTGTAAGTTTCCTTAAAAACGCCTGTTGGTAATAATCTTATTTATTTATAAGAAGACATTTAATTTTTTCTTTATAATTATCTTAATTAATTCATTTTAAATCTGCACGAAAGTTTTTTCAGTAATAAAGTCATTTTAAATTTAAAATGTCGTATTCATGAAATATTAAAATAGATTTGAAATATATTTTAGGACAAATTTATATGGAAAATTTGTCATAAAAAACATTTCAAAGTTATTTTATTTTTAATGAATATGCTTTCTTTTCTGCTTTTATCTGTATGTATGTAAGTAAACTACAAAATGAATTATGAAAAAAAAACGGCAAAGAATATTTATTTGCTTGACCATTAAGCTTGGTAGTAAAATTGCGGATGAGCGGCGCACTGTGGTCAATAATTTGAGATAGCGGCCAAAACTCCTTTTTTTTGTTCTCCGATTTAAAAGTTATTAGACTCATATGAAAGTAGACAGTAGTAAACCTCGGGAGCCAAAAAATTAGAGCTCTATTTTAACTTTTTCACTGAGAACAGGGTGGTCCAGAATGGGCTTTTTCAGAATTTAGTAAATTTATGATATTTTTAGTTAATTTTTAAAGTTTAAATGATCATAACTTTTTTGTTTTTCAAGATTTTTGGACGAAAAAAATTTTGTATTGTAACCTTCCTATTACTGGTAAAAAAAATTGAAGCTCTACTGTTTTCAGAACAATTTGTGACGTATACTACGCACATATACTTTTAATGCCTGCTTTTAATCGCTAGTTTTATTCTATCTATCTGGCCACACTTTATTTAGTTGTATGTAAATAAACGCATTAAGATTAATTGCGTATTCATTGTATTACTAATAATTCTCAATTAGTAGGTATTTTAGTTGAATAAGTATGCCATGTTTAGCAGGTATCGGGGCGATTCAAAGTAAACAAGAATTTGCCATAACCGATATATATTGATATCGGTAGTGTGATTGCGTGTGAGTGTGAAGTGTGCTTAGTGTGCTTTGGGTATTTTATACCGCCTTGCACAGCGGCTTGGGCTTATCGCTTAAGCTGACTGTTTCGGTCACAGCGGCTTCGGCTGACTGTTTTCCACAGCGGCTTCGGCTGACTGTTTTCCACAGCGGTTTCGACTGACTGTTTTCCACAGCGGCTTCGGCTGACTGTTTTCCACAGCGGCTTCGGCTGACTGTTTTCCACAGCGGCTTCGGCTGACTGTTTTCCACAGCGGCTTCGGCTGACTGTTTTCCACAGCGGCTTCGGCTGACTGTTTTCCACAGCGGCTTTGGCTGACTATTTTCCACAGCGGCTTCGGCTGACTGTTTTCCACAGCGGCTTCGGCTGACTGTTTTCCACAGCGGCTTCGGCTGACTGTTTTCCACAGCGGCTTCGGCTGACTGTTTTCCACAGCGGCTTCGGCTGACTGTTGTCCACAGCGGCTTCGGCTGACTGTTTTCCACAGCGGCTTCGGCTGACTGTTTTCCACAGCGGCTTCGGCTGACTGTTTTCCACAGCGGCTTCGGCTGACTGTTTTCCACAGCGGCTTCGGCTGACTGTTTTCCACAGCGGCTTCGGCTGACTGTTTTCCACAGCGGCTTCGACTGACTGTTTTCCACAGCGGCTTCGGCTGACTGTTTTCCACAGCGGCTTCGGCTGACTGTTTTCCACAGCGGCTTCGGCTGACTGTTTTCCACAGCGGCTTCGGCTGACTGTTTTTCTTGTTATTATAGATTGTTAGAGCAAGGAATAAATAAGTACAATTACAAAAGAACAATAGTAATTGTTTATTAGAACAAATTTCAGAAAGAATTAATGTATAAAGTTTTTCATATAAAAACATTTAAAGAAATAACTACTACGTACATATATAATTTATATATCAAATGCAAAGTATAATTACATACAAGTAATAACAACACTCCCTTTCAATTCGATAACTTTAGCATGTTTCGAATTGCTAAGAAATTTACGTTGTCTAAAGGCTTAGTTAGTATGTCTGCTATCTGTTTTTTAGTTGATATTTGTTTTATAATCACTTTCCCACTATTGACGTGATCACGAACAAAATGATGCTTTATGTCAATGTGTTTTGCACGTTTGCTCTCCGAATTTTTGGACATTGCTATACATCCAGCATTGTCTTCATAGATCGTAAAATAGTCTTCTCTTTTAGTAACCATGATGTCTTCCAGCAAACCAGATATCCACAATCCTTCAGACACTGCGCTTGCTAAAGCCACATATTCAGCTTCGCTTGACGATAGGGCAACTGTTGTTTGCTTCTTGCTGCACCATGAGACTGGACAACCATAAACATAAAATATAAATCCGCTAGTAGATTTTCTATCAATTGTATTAGAAGCCCAATCCGCGTCTGCGTAACCAACCAGAACTTCAGCACTAGGATCAGCATCATAATTTAACTTTAACAATTTTGTCCCCTTTAAATATCGCAATATTCTTTTAAGAGCAGTCCAGTGTTCTTCACTTGGGTTTTGTTGAAAACGACCTAGATATCCAACAGCAAAAGCTAAGTCAGGTCGAGCGCAAACCATAAGATACATTATACTTCCAAGTAGTTCTTTGAAGGGATTAATTGAAGTATTTTGTTGATTTGAAACAGTCAAATGAACTCCTTTTTCAATTGGTGTGACACATATATTACAATCCTGCATTTTATAATTTACTAATATTTTGTTTATACTTGTTTCTTGATCCATTGTGATTCCAATTGAGCCGTGAAGTTTTTGAACTCTAATTCCAAGATAATGTTTCAATTCCCCACAGTCCGACATTTCAAATTTAAACTTTAGTTGTTCTTTTATTTTATCGATTTCACATTTAGTATTTGCTGTTATTAAAAGATCATCTACGTAAATAAGTACAATAATCAAACTTTTAGCAGATTTCATTATATATAAACAATAATCATGTAGTGATCTTTTAAAGCCCAGTTCTAACAAATAATTATTTAGTTTTTCATTCCAACAACGAGGGCTTTGCTTAAGACCATATAAACTTTTATTCAATTTTAAACAGTAACCATCTGGAGAATTCATGCCATCAGGAATATCAATGTATATATTTTCTTTAAGGTCGCCATACAAGAAAGCTGTTTTTATGTCTATTTGCTGAAAACAATAGCCCTTATTAACTCCGAATGCCAAAACTACTCGTATTGTAGTCAATTTAGCAACTGGTGAGTAAGTTTCATAATAATCTATGCCGGGTTGTTGTAAAAAACCTTTTACTACCAACCTAGCTTTGAAACGTGTTGCGTTTCCATTCTCATCGTATTTAATTTTAAACACCCACTTTGTTTTTAAAGGTTTTACCCCATTTGGTTTTAGTACTAAATTCCAAACATTGTTTTTTTCTATTGAGCTCAACTCATTTTCAATAGCTTTCAACCACTGTTCTTTTTCATCAAACAATTCAATATCAGAAAATTTATTTGGAATTTGTGATAATGAACATTGAAATGTTGATAGATAGTAATCAGCCAACCTCGTTGGTTTTTTAGAAAACCGTTCACTTCTTCTTAATTGTGGCGGAGAGGAAAACACTATATTTTCATTGGGTACCTCACATATGTTAAAATCATTGGTTGAAGTTATAACATCATATTCGTTAGGATTATCTAGAACCTCTTGGTTAAATTGGTTATAGTTAGTATCGCACACAGCTTCAGTTTGAAAATGACCTGTATCATTACTCTCTTCTGTGGTGTTATTAGTTGGTTCAATGATCACACAATCATTACTCTGTTCTGCGGTATTATTAGTTGGTTCAATGATCACACAATTCTTCCCCTTTTGATCGTTGAACTGTAAATTATTTTTGAAGTTAACTTTTTCATTTTTAAATGGGTAAGAATTTTCATTGAATTTTACATCCCGGGAAAGAATAATATTTTCATTTTGCTTATCCCAAAGCCTATATCCGTTAGGGCAGTATCCAAGTAAAACACATGTTTTGCTCTTAGCGTCTAATTTAGCTCTCTTTTGGTTCGGTATCCAAGCAAAAGCTTCACATCCAAAAATTTTAAGTTTTGATAAATCCGGTTTAACTTTGTACCATAATTCTGCGGGAGTTTTGGGCATTGATATAGCTTTTGTAGGACTTCTATTTAAAATATATGCAGCAGTATATACTGCTTCAGACCACAAAAAGTTTGGAACATTACTTTCTATCAACATTGCTCGAACTTTCTCAGTAAGAGTACGGTTGAACCTTTCGGAAACACCGTTCTGCTGAGGAGTGTACGCCATAGTTTCTTGAATTTGAATTCCTTTATTTTTGCAAAAAGTTAACATTTCTTTTGATTTATATTCAGTTCCCTGGTCTAAAGTTAATTTTGATATCTTATTACCAATTTCAGTAGTAGCTATTGCCTCAAACTCTTTAAATTTTTCGAAGACATCTGCTTTCTTTTTAATTGGCCTTACAACCGCGAAATGCGTGTAATCATCAATGAATGAAACGAAATATCTACAACCATTCCATGAAATTGGACTTATTGGTCCACAAACATCAGAGTGGATTCTTTCTAAAGTCCTTGTTGAACACGTGTTCCCGAAAAAGATTCACGACATTGTTTGCCTAAGATGCAAACATCACAAAAGGAATCTGTTTCTACCTTTGGAAATTCAGGAATCATATCTAACTGCTTTAATTCTTTCATACCTTCATGTCCAATATGACCTAATCGTTTGTGCCATAAAGTGTATTCTTCAGATTTAGACATATAAATTTTTGATTTCTTCACCTTTAGTTTTAATTCAAAAAGATTACCTTCATTTAACGCAGTTGCTATTATTTTACCATTTTTTTGAATAACTGCCTTGGATTTTTGAAACGTTACTTTTAAACCGGAATCAACCATTTTCTTAACAGATAGTAGATTTTCACGAAAATCTGAACTATATAAAACGTTTATTAATTTAATTGGATAACCTTTATTACTCCTGCCTTGTATATCGCCAATTTGTGAAACTTCAATTCCTGAGTCAGCTTTTGCAACAACTATATATCGGGAAACATTAAGATTCTTTATTGAATTAAAAACATTAATATCATTGACAAAATGATCAGTAGCTCCTGAATCTAAAGCGAAAACAATTTCTTCTTCATCAGTTAAATCAATATTTATTGATTTACTATAATTTTTTACCATAAAACTTACACCCTCTGCAGTTTTTGCCTCTTTTACACGGCAATCTTTCATCATATGTCCAAACTTTCCACATTTGTGACACTTTCCATTAAATCTTTTTTTATTATTGAAATAAAAAGCAACTGGACTCTCAGCTTCTTCATACCTGCGAGATTTCTTTTTGGATTCTTCAGACAAAAGTCTTGATTTTATAACACCCAAATTCATTTGATCCTCTGGCAGATTCTCTAAAGCTGTAACTATAGCATCATATGTTTCAGGCAGAGATAAAAACAGCTGCGAAATAACATCAACATTCTCAAGCTTTGCACCAGCAGTTTTAAGATCTCGAATAAGCGAATCAAACTTTATTAAATGATCGTTTAGACTTCCATCTTCTTTTAAACGTAGACCTGCTAATTCCTTACGGATTATAGTTTGATTCATACACGATTTTTTAGCAAATGTTGTTACTAAAGAGTCCCACATGCCCTTAGCCGTTGTTTCTTCACGAATACATTCTAAGTAATTATCGTGTATACATGAAGTTATTATATTTTGTGCCTTTAAATCTTTTCTCCTCCAATCCACTATATTATTTCCAGCACCATCTCCAGCTTCGGTTCCTGGAGCTGACGTTTTAACAGCTTCCAGGCAATCGGCTGACGCTAAGTGTCGTTCTACACGAAACTTCCAATTTTCAAAATCTCGTCCACTGAATTGTGTTATTCCGGTTTTGTCTTCTGGGCCCATAACCTCTTGTTATTATAGATTGTTAGAGCAAGGAATAAATAAGTACAATTACAAAAGAACAATAGTAATTGTTTATTAGAACAAATTTCAGAAAGAATTAATGTATAAAGTTTTTCATATAAAAACATTTAAAGAAATAACTACTACGTACATATATAATTTATATATCAAATGCAAAGTATAATTACATACAAGTAATAACAACAGTTTTCCACAGCGGCTTCGGCTGACTGTTTTCCACAGCGGCTTCGGCTGACTGTTTTCCACAGCGGCTTCGGCTGACTGTTTTCCACAGCGGCTTCGACTGACTGTTTTCCACAGCGGCTTCGGCTGACTGTTTTCCACAGCGGCTTCGGCTGACTGTTTTCCACAGCGGCTTCGGCTGACTGTTTTCCACAGCGGCTTCGGCTGACTGTTTTCCACAGCGGCTTCGGCTGACTGTTTGTTAAGTTAGTATTGTAAGTAATTTTGTAAATATTGTAATATATTTTATAAGTCATTAACGACGATATAGAGGACAATCCTGTTGCTACTACTACTGAGTTATTCTCCAAGAAAGGCGAATATATTCGACGAGTATTTCCGACTGGTTGCACGCCGTAACCCGCAGACTCCCGACCGATTGCCGAGCACTAACCCGAATACTTCCGACCAATTGCCGAGCAGTAACCCGAGTACCCCCGTCTGGTTTCAGCAACATCCGACCTGTCGCGAATAAATGCCGAACATTATCGCCTGGCAACTCAACCATCATAACCTAAGCACTTCCGATTGATCAACGAAGCATCGTAGCTGTTACTACTTTACCAAAGTAAATAATTGTATGTGTCAAAGCTGTTAATAAAGATATATATATTTAATCCCCGAAAGTGGGAAAATTTAATCGAGTTATAACTTAAGGTTTTGTGGATCCGTAAGTAAACCCTGGACAACCCTGATCTACCTCAGCCGACGACAAAATCCACGTTACAAATGGCGCCCGAGCAGGGACTTGATGCTAAGTCGCAAAGCGGGAAAAAGGAAACTGCCGCCAACGAGGAAGCATCGGCCCAAAACTACGAAAACAGCAAACACGAAAACCCGACTACAAGTCTTACCTTGAACAAGGACTCAATCGGGTGGATATATTTACTTCGGAAAGAACAGCTTATCGAGCAGTGTAGAAATACTGGTATCCCGACGGTTGGTTTCACTGTCGAACATCTTCGTAAGCAGCTAGCCGAGAAACTGCGCTCTAGTCGATTGGGCGCGTCAACCGAAAATATGTTGCTAGAACTGGAGAAGGAAATTAAAACTACGGAACAGAGCATTGTGCCCGAAGAAGGACCATCGGTTCTGGTACCAGCAGAGCATCCTCGAAACCACAATTCGGATATTGATGTTATGAACATTGTACATCGTTGGGACCTAAAATTTTCGGGAGAAACTGATTTAAATGAATTTCTGGAGCGTCTGGAGGAGCTAGCCGAATGTCATCACATATCTCTCGACCGCCTTATTCCTGCACTATTAAGTATACTGGAAGGGAATGCACTTAAATGGTTCCGAGTCAAGAGAGAGACAATTACCACTTGGCAAAAGTTTAGAGAAGAAAGCAGAAAGTTTTTCCTTCCACCTCGGTACCTTTCACAGTTGGAGGTAAACTTTTATAACCGTAGGCAACATAATAGAGAACGTGCCAAGGACTATATTTTAAATATGCTCACCAGTGCTCGAAAACACCCAGTCTTAAGCAAAATGGATCATCTGGACCGAATTTATGATGGGTTACGTACAGAATACAAACATTATGTACGACGTAAAGACTTTACTAATCTTGACGAGTTAATCAGCATGACCGACGAGTATAAAGCATTAAAACGGGAAGATCGGCCTCAAACATCACATATGATGACCGATATGGCTTACAGCCGATCGGCAAGATGTTGGAGATGTAAAGGCTTAGGCCATAAAAGAACATCTTGCATTTTTCCATACCGCTTATTTTGCTCATATTGTGGTAAGGATGGAGTCCTGTCTCGACAATGCACTTGTCATAAGCAATTACGACCAATTAGTACAAGTGATGTAACAACAAATGATGGTCGTTATTACGTCCCTGTCACAATACATGGCCGTCGGATCCTAGCGCTAGTTGATACTGGATCGTCTCGCACCTACATAAACAGGGCATTTGGTCAGTACTTAAAAGATTTGAAAATAAGCCCCCTTAGTACTCAAGGCATCGTCCAAATGGCAGATAAGTCCCTTACCACTTGTCTGGAAGGGTTCAAAGTATCGATTAAATACGACGAAACAGTAATACGGTTCCACGTGACGGTAATAGACACCTTGGCGGAATCTATGATTCTTGGAATGGACTTTTTGAATGCCATTGGTATCGAAATAAAATTAGGAGGAGAAGTAATATACAGTTTACCATCTACCAACATAATCAGTCACGCCCCCTTGCATGCGATAACCAGTCGGGAATTTTTAAATGAGGAAGAAAACACTGAGTTAGCTCACCTCCTACAAATACACGAGATGAAGTTCCGGTCAGTAAAGGGTTTGTGCACTATAGCAAAACATAAGATTCATCTCCGCCACCAGAACCCAATTAAACAGAGATATATGCCCAGGAATCCAGCCATGATGAAGGTAATAAATAAAGAGATCGACGGGTTACTGGCCGAAAATCGTATTGAACCATCTTGCAGCGCATATAGTTCACCAATAGTACTCGTTCGTAAAAAAACGGGGGGTTGGAGGATGTGCATAGACTACCGTCAGCTTAATGCAGCCAGTGAACCTGACGCTTATCCACTGCCACAGATAAATACCATCCTTGACCAGCTAAGGGAAGCAAAATTCATTTCTACACTAGACCTAAAAAATGGGTATTGGCAGATACCGCTGGAACCATCTTCTAAGCGCTACACTGCATTTACGGTTCCCGGTAGAGGATTATATCAATGGAGGGTTATGCCTTTTGGCCTCCACTCCGCTCCGGCCACCTTCCAACGAACATTAGACCGCATTATTGGCCTAGACCTATATCCCTTAGTGTTCATCTACTTGGATGACATAATAGTTCTCGGCCGGACGTTTCAGGAACATTTAAGAATACTGGAAACAGTTTTCCAACGTCTTCAACAGGCTGGGATGCAACTTAACTTTGAAAAGTGTGAATTTGTCCGTACCAGTATACGCTACCTCGGTCATTTAGTCACTTCAGAGGGCATCAGCACTGACCCGGATAAAATTCAGGCAATGTTAAAAATACCGTCCCCAACTAATCTGAAAGAACTTCGCCGCGTACTTGGAGTAGCATCGTGGTATCGCCGCTTTGTACCAAACTTCTCCAACCTGGTCGCCCCATTAAACAACTTGCTAAGGAAACACGTTAAATGGAGTTGGGGCTCGGAACAGGAGGAAGCGTTCTCTAAACTAAAAGAAACCCTAACTCAGACACCCGTACTTGGCTGCCCACAATTTGAGCATCCATTTTTTCTGCAAACTGACGCAAGTCAGGAAGGGTTGGGAGTAGTTCTTTTCCAGCGACACTCAGGGATCGAGACGGTGATTGCTTACGCCAGCCGGACATTAACTGACCTCGAGAAAAAGTATTCTACAACCGAACAAGAGTGCCTTGCGATTCTATATGGAATACGGAAAATGAGACCATACTTAGAGGGATATCATTTTACAGTGATAACCGACCATCACTCTCTTAAATGGCTGCACACTATTCAAAACCCCTCAGATTGTCTGGCCCGTTGGGCACTAGAAATCCAGCAATACGATTTTGACATTGAATATCGGAAAGGCAGCTTAAATGTGGTAGCCGATGCCCTCTCAAGAAGCCCTTTGCCTTCTAATAGAGATGGCGACTTAATGGCCATTACCATACCGGACTGGCATAAACGAATGTTCGAACTTGTTTTATCCGAAGGAAAAAAATATCCCGATTTTACAATTATGCAACATCAACTATACAAGCATATTCCCCGAAACTCGCCACTAGATCCAAGACCAGAATGGAAGCTTTGTATACCCTCCAAAGATCGGCCCCGGATCCTTAGAGAATGCCATGATATGACAGAGGCCGGTCACCTCGGTATTTTCAAAACACTAAGAAGAATACAAGAAAATTACTACTGGCCAGGACTCTACAGAGACGTCGTAGCATACGTCCGTTCGTGTGAAACATGCGCACGATACAAACCAGAGCAGCGATTGCCGGCCGGAAATATGAAATCACTGCAATGCCACAGGCCTTGGGAGATTGTAGCTGCCGATTTCGTAGGCCCTCTGCCTCGTTCAACCCGGGGTAACACGGCACTTCTTGTAATCATAGACGTTTTTAGTAAATGGGTAGAGCTTGTACCAACTCGACAAGCGTTAGCCAAAGATATCATAAAAGCCCTGAAGGAAAGAATAATATTCAGATTTGGTTGCCCAAAAATGTTCGTCTCTGATAACGGTGTTCAATTTACTAGCCGTATGGTCCAAGGTTTCCTAACAGAATATGGTATCAAACATTGTGCCACAGCTCCGTATGCTCCTCATCAGAACCCAACGGAAAGAATGAACCGCACGATCAAAACTATGATAGCGCAACAAACCGGCTCTGACCATCGTTATTGGGACCAATGTACACCAGAAATAGCCTTTGCTATAAATACATCCGTCAATGAAGTATCAACATTTTCGCCGGCCGAAATCATATACGGGAAAAATCCTATCGGTCCCAGAAAAATGAAAGCCAAATTCGAAGGGCCTTTAGAAGATGGATTCGAAAGAAACATGTCAGAGTTATGGGGAGAAGTTATTAAGCGCCGGAAGAAGGGTAGTGAGCAACAAGCACGTTACTATAACCTGCGAAGACGACATTGGGAGCCCAAGATAGGAGACCAGATATGGAAGCGAGAACGACATTTATCATCCGCAGTAGGAAAATTTAATCAGAAATTGGCCGAAAAATACTCGGGTCCTTTCACGATCACGAAGAAGATAGCAGCAAACATATATGAGTTAACCAATCAGAACAACAAAATAACAAGGGCAAATATTCAAGACATAAAGCCGTACATAAGAAGAGAAAAATTCTCATAAGGTCTATGTAGGAAATTGTATAAAAAGAAGCGACTTTTATAACGAGACAGCAGTTGTACTTTAAACACAAAGCGGTAAAGATGGAACGTAAGCGAACCAATCCACGTATAGCTCACGGTACTGTTGCCTCCAAGAAACCAACACCCTTTAACCCACCACCAGAGGCCCGGCCAAGGATTGTAAGCGACGTGCAGGTACGGCCGGCAACTACTGCCAATCCTCCACCACTGGTTCGTTGCCAGAACACTCCAACGAGGAAAGTAGTCCTCGCAGGTGCACCTAAAATGGGGCCTGCAGTCGACAAATGTTTTGCCATCAGCCAACCACGGCCGACTCTAAATATAGCGATCTCGGCCGAACCATCCGGGTCAGGGTCGAGACTTATGCAGAACGTGGAGACAACCGTTAAACCATCAGCACCGCAGTCGGAACCAAAGGTCAACCCTCCACTGCCAAAACCGAGCAAGAAGCCAGCGGCGAGCAAAGAAGTTCGGACGTTCCAGTACAGGGGAAAGCTGTTCACAGAGGATGAGCTTTGGAAAGGGGTAGTTATAACTAGCCGTGAGCGGTACAATCGGCATATGCAGTTCGTGATACAAAGAGCAACTCGCCCCCCGATAAAGGTCACCATCTTGAACAAAAAGTTTGCTCGTCTCCGCTGCCTCGATCTCGAAAAGATCGTAGAGATGAAATAAATTTCCAGAGCCTTCTACATAATTAAATTGATTAATATTTTTGTTATATATGTATCTCAAATGAATTCCTCTTTATTTTATTTAATCCTTATTATTTCTGAATTTAAGTCTACTTTTGATATTCCCGTAATAAAAAAAAAAAAAAAAAAAAAAAAATGATGAATGAACTAGGATAAATTAATACCGTAAAATATTTATATATATTTAAGGGCCGAGCCTTTCTATTGGAAGGGTAAATATACCATTCTGGTAGTGCAGGTCTTCGGACCAAAACTCGCCCATTTTTAAACTATAGGGTGCTGTACTCCCTGAGCACAGCTTTTCGAAAACAGGGGGGAAATGTGACGTATACTACGCACATATACTTTTAATGCCTGCTTTTAATCGCTGGTTTTAGTCTATCTATCTGGCCACACTTTATTTAGTTGTATGTAAATAAACGCATTAAGATTAATTGCGTATTCATTGTATTACTAATAATTCTCAATTAGTAGGTATTTTAGTTGAATAAGTATGCCATGTTTAGCAGGTATCGGGGCGATTCAAAGTAAACAAGAATTTGCCATAACCGATATATATTGATATCGGTAGTGTGATTGCGTGTGAGTGTGAAGTGTGCTTAGTGTGCTTTGGGTATTTTATACCGCCTTGCACAGCGGCTTGGGCTTATCGCTTAAGCTGACTGTTTCGGTCACAGCGGCTTCGGCTGACTGTTTTCCACAGCGGCTTCGGCTGACTGTTTTCCACAGCGGCTTCGGCTGACTGTTTTCCACAGCGGCTTCGACTGACTGTTTTCCACAGCGGCTTCGGCTGACTGTTTTCCACAGCGGCTTCGGCTGACTGTTTTCCACAGCGGCTTCGGCTGACTGTTTGTTAAGTTAGTATTGTAAGTAATTTTGTAAATATTGTAATATATTTTATAAGTCATTAACGACGATATAGAGGACAATCCTGTTGCTACTAGTACTGAGTTATTCTCCAAGAAAGGCGAATATATTCGACGAGTATTTCCGACTGGTTGCACGCCGTAACCCGCAGACTCCCGACCGATTGCCGAGCACTAACCCGAATACTTCCGACCAATTGCCGAGCAGTAACCCGAGTACCCCCGTCTGGTTTCAGCAACATCCGACCTGTCGCGAATAAATGCCGAACATTATCGCCTGGCAACTCAACCATCATAACCTAAGCACTTCCGATTGATCAACGAAGCATCGTAGCTGTTACTACTTTACCAAAGTAAATAATTGTATGTGTCAAAGCTGTAAATAAAGATATATATATTTAATCCCCGGAAGTGGGAAAATTTAATCGAGTTATAACTTAAGGTTTTGTGGATCCGTAAGTAAACCCTGGACAACCCTGATCTACCTCAGCCGACGACAAAATCCACGTTACAAATTTAAATATTTTTTTTTAAAAAATGTCAAATTTCTCGGAAATTTCCTACTTCATAGAGTATAACTCCTGTGAGTCAAGCTGAGTCAAAACACAAATTTACTATTTTGTAGTCCTAACTCTCCCCTACATTCCTATATATACATATCCATGCATCGGGACTGCACATTTTGAGCTACAGCAATTTTTCTGAACCAAGGTAAGATATTCGGTACAAATGCACGTCATATTTTTTTGAGAAGGTATTTGTATGTGAAAGTGGCTATTATGCATATATTTTGATGAAATTTTGTACAAGAGTTCTTATTGACCCAAAAAAATAATTCTATTGAAATTAGGAGAAGTTGGCAATATTTGGTCCTAGTCCAAATATGTCAAAATTTTGACAAAAATGACAATAGAACTCTCAAATTATGTGGTATCTGGTAATTCATTTGGAAAAGGTAAACAATTATTTTATTGCCATCTAATATTACATAACTTAAATACCTGAAAATTGCAAATAAAATTAAAACCAATGGAAATAACTGGTAAAAAAGTACCTGTTATATTATTACCAGTACCTGTTAACTCTCAAATTATGTGGTATCTAGCAATTCATTTGGAAAAGGTAAAAAATAATTTTATGGCCATCTAATATTACATAACTTAAATACCTGAAAATTGCAAATAAATTTAAGAACAATGGAAATAACTGGTAAAACCAAGTACCTGTTTATGTTTCAAAGAGGAAAAAAAGATCATGTTGAAACTTCGAGCAATAGTATATTAATCCATGCATTCATTTTTTTCTTCATTATTGTTTAAACAATGGCTAAATTGAGTTATAGTGTTCTATCTGATATATATTTTGAACATTATTTTACATATAATGAATAATCCATACTCCAGAAGAAGCATTTGCACTATTTTTGGAGTTGAAAATGACTAAAAACCAATATACAGAATTGCGGAAGCGAACCAATGAAAAAAATTGTGGAATTTTTCCATCATATCGAGATATAGTTTCTGCCAAAAAAGATTGCTTACCTTCACCAACTGTTATTAGTGTAACTTCAAGTTCAGCAGAACTAAATTGCAGGATTTTCTTGAACACACTGCAGACCGATTATTAAAGACATTTAATGCTGACTATTTAAAGAAGTTTAACAATTGCAGCATAACTTTAATTTCTAAATGGGGATGTGATGGGTCCTCTGGCCAGAAACAATACAAGCAATGTAATGCGGAAAATTCATCGGATGCCAATTTATTCATGATTTCTTTCGTTCCATTACGTTTAACAAAAACTTATATTGGTTCAGAGCCGTCAACTAGTAGAGCTGCAGAGATAGATGTATGGAAGAATGAAATTCCCTCGTCAACAAAATTTTGTAGACCAATAAAGTTTGCTTACGAAAAAGAAACTAAAGATGTCATAGCTGAAGAAGTTGGCAAAATAAGAGATGAAATTAAAGAACTTCAACCAGTGATATTTGAAATTAATGACCAATGCATCGAATTTAACTTTAAAATGTCACAACGATCGATGGAAAAGTTGCACAAGTTTAAACCGAAACAAAGTCTTCGTCAAGCTGCACCATATGCCAAAAAACATCAAGTCAATTGAGCCAACCACCAACACAAGACGATAGTTTTAATGAAGCATATGAATTTGGAATGTCACATCTTCATGCTAGAATTCGTTTTATGGAGCATATTATTAAATTGGGATACGATTTGGAATTTGGGATGTTAGGCGAAACAGTGAGAAACAAGAAAGAAAATTTGGAAAAAGAAAGCAAAAAAAAAGATATTCAAGAAAAATACAGTGATAGGCCTTATAATTGACCAGCCAAAGCAAGGAGAAGGAAATTCTAATGATGGAAACACAGCAAGAGGATTTTTTTCCGATCCAGAAACTGCAGCTTCTATAACTGGAGTAGATTATGATTTAATACGACTATTCCAAATCATATTAGAAGTTATAGCATGTAGCAAAAAGATAGATTCAAAAAAATTTGGTCAGTATGCTAATGAGACAGCAACCCCTATAACCAAAAATATTCTTGGAGGCATATGCCAACCACAGTTCACAAAATTTTGTTCCATGGGGAACAAATAATTCAGCACAATATGCTTCCAATTGGAGATCTCTCAGAAGAAGCGCAAGAATTGGAGATCTCTCAGAAGAAGCGCAAGGAACAAATACTACAGATTCTTTCGCGAGCACAATACAAGAAAAATTTCCAGATATTGTAATAATGAAGATCTTATTAACATTTTGTTGTGCACATCAGACCCATATATTTCCAGTATTCGACAAAAATGGAAATCAACCTCATTAGAGTTAGATGAAGAAGCTAAAGAACTACTGCAAAATGAAAATCAAAGCTATTTGGAAAAAATTTTTACTAATATTGTTTAATTAATACTAGTTTAAAGATTATAATTTGTTTCTAATTTTAGTATAAATTTTTATTAATATATTTAAATTAAATATATGTGCACTTTAAATCGATGGTAAAAGTTTACTTAAAATTTTATCGATATTGTGTTCTGTATATAATATATCCAAATGGTATTGATATTGTTGGGAATTTAAGTGTTATTTTTCAGTCTAATCCTCACAAAAATTAGCTTTCTTCCAAAAAAACCAACCTTTGGCCCCTGTGAATATTGAGACTAAATAAATGTCACGGGCCAAATGTTGGTATTTTCTGACCAAAATTAAGTTTAGGAATAATGACCGCTATCTCGCGAAATTGACCACTGTGCGGCGGTTACTTTGTAACAGGCACAAATCTTTTAAATTTCAATTTATGGAAATTTCGACTTTATTATAGTTGTAAACAAAATCTCAAAATATAACCGATCAATATTAAAAAAAAAATAAATTTCTGCACATATTTTTTTACAAATAAGAAAGCTTTAGTACGTTGGGATATGATAAGTCATGATATATCAAGCTCCTAAGCAAATAAAAATTGTTTTGTGCTCCATATCAAATTTTGTTTTTGAATTTAGCTCTGTTCACATCCATATAAAATTTAAATTTTATTCCTTTTTTAATATTATGACTAAAACGAAATGTTAATGGTATTTGAAGGAGAAAGTGCAGTGTCTGTAACAACTTCCTTTTATTTTAATTTATTAATTTATTAAAAAATGCACAAAGTCAACAGACCTACTATTATATTTTATTGCTTAATACATTTTATAATTGTACATACATATGTACGAGTACATACTTAAAGAAACATAAAAAGACATAATACTAAAACATAAAAATAGTAAACACATAAAAAAACTGTTTTAACTTGCATTTTTTAAATCACAAAAATTGACAGTCCTTCTGTTGTTTTCTTTTTTGTACTTATTGCCAAAACATATACATAAATCAAAATTTTTTTAAAGGAACGATGTTCCAAATAAAATAATTAAAAATAACTATTCCAAATAAAAAAGGGTATTTGCGGTTCTAACTTAAATTTTATGTATGTAATAAGGCAAAATAATAATTATGTTTTTTATCATGTTTTCTTGTACAATATTGCTTTATACTCTAATCATTACATATTTTTATTATTCATGGACAAAATTAAATGTATGTTTTAACAACCAGTAAATTTCTTTTATTTAAATAAAATAATGTTTTCAATCAATAAATGTTGAGAAAATAAGTGACAAAGATGAAAAACTTTAGCTAACACCTATATACATAAGTATGTTTGCTAAGGCATCCCCTCTGATTTGAATTGTTGTGTTAATGCCAGAAGTAGCAAAACATTAAATATTCGATAGTTTTGCAGCTCTAGCTCACATACAGTTAAGAACTGTTTTTTCCAATAACTTTTTTTATAACAGCAAATATAAGTGCAGACTTATTGTTGTCCGTTTCTAATGTTGCCCAAATAATAAATAAAGTTATAAATTATTGTAAAACAAACAAAGTTATCTTGTTCAAATGTTTATCAAAAAATCGGCATTTTTAGAGCCAAAACTTTCCCCATAGCCACAAAAAAATAAAATATTTTTTAAAATTTAAAAACGGGCAGCACGAAGAACAACAGCAGCAACAAGCACCGGTGGCTTACCCATATCCGCCATACCAGTTTTATGGGCCACCGATGGTGCCTCAGCAACCTGTTGCTCTGCAGCACACCGCTGCCTACAACGGTTGTACAACAACCGCCGCCTCCGACACAGGAGCAAATATAATGGTAAGTACTCAAACACTGAAGTAAAAGGACCTTTTGAGCTAAAATATTACATTTCATTTATTTTCAGAACATATTTATTTCTTAATTTTTTTTAAATGACATGAATTATATCTTTTTTTAACTTTTTTTTTAATGAAGTTTGTTATTATTCACGTTTTCGTTGGATCCTTGGTACTGCTGTAACGAAGCTGTACTGTACCAAATGGAGAGAGTCTGAAATTATAGGTTATAAACAAATATTCGAATTAGACTTTACACATTAAAAAATCACATTTATAATTTACTTTCATATCTTTTTTTTAGAATTTCCTGCGGTTTTTTAGAATTTAGTGCGGTGGCAAAGTAGAAGCAGAGTTCCATAAATACATCATACCTATTGAATCACCAAAACTAAGTGCATTTTGCACTCAACTCACTGGCATTACTCTTATGATGTTTCAGGAATGGTTGCGCATGGATTAAGAGCTCGCCATTTAATGTTACCAAAAATATCAAAGGACAATAAAGATAACAATTGCGCCTTTGTAACATGGACTGATTGGAATTTTGGAATATGTCTAGACAAAGAGTGCAGCAAAAAACGAATTAAAAAACAACCATATTTTAATCAATGGATAGATATACGAGTAATCTACAGGTAATGGTATAAATATAAAACAGTACTCTGGCATTGATGATGCTAAAAACTTGGCTGCCGTAACACACAAATTGGTTAATGACGGGGCATCTTTGGTACTAACCAAAGATTTAAATTAGATGTATATCGCCATATTATTGAATAGTTGTAGATAGACGGGACAGATGCAATGTCCATTTCTATCATTTAATCATGCTTTTATTTATGCATCATTTAGATTACCTGTGGTTCCTTCCAAAAATTTTAACAATTACATTAAGTATCGAAACTACTCATTAATTGATATAAACATTTTGAATTCGTGTTTACTAGGATATGACTTTACAGACTTTTACAATACGATGGATGTTGAATTACATGCAAATAAGCTTGTTGATGTTATCTCGAAAATGTTTTCCCTAGCATCTATATCACAGTTCAAAGTTCGCAAAGAAGCAGACTGGCTTAAAGCTCCAGAAATAGTTTATGCAAAGTCACTAAGGGATATAGCTTATAGAGGATACATTGCTGATCCAAGTGAGCAAAAATGGCGAATATTCTGCAAATATAGAAATAAAACTAAAAAAATCATATGTAGAGTGAAAAACGGCTTTTTTGATAACATTTTCGCACATGCAGACACGAAAAGCATGTGGAATCGTTTACGGGCAGCAACATGTGATAATACGGAATCAAGTGATAGTGAATATGTAAATGTTGATGAAATAAATAATTATTTTTTGGATAGTTTTGATACTAAGTTAGGGGAATCAATTGAAAATATTGTCTTCAACGAGGAAAATAACATGTTTTCGTTTAGATGCATTAATATATTAGAACTATATGTGGCATTTAATAAAATTAAATCGAATGCATGTGGCGTTGATAACATACCATTAAAATTCATGAAAATAATTTTCCCTCTATTAGATGATCATATCTTGCATTTATTTAACTCCATGCTAACTACTTCTGTTTTCCCGAATAATTTTAAATTGGCAAAGGTAGTACCGATACCGAAGGTTGGCAAATCATATGAGAAAGAAAATCTAAGACCAATAAGTATTTTGCCAATATTGTCTAAAGTTTTTGAACATGCTATGAAAAATCATATAGAAAGAAACTTGCTCTTGAATGATCGACAAACAGGTTATCGTCGGAAATGTAGTGCTTCTTCTGCTTTGCTGGGAATCACAGAGTCAATTAGAAGCGATTTGAACAGGGGAATACCAAATGTTTTAATATCATTAGACCTTTCTAAGGCTTTTAATCGTATTAACCATGTAAATTTGATTAAAAAATTAAACAGTAAATTTAGATTTTGTAGAATGTCTTGCTTATTAATATATTCTTATTTGACGCATAGAAGACAATTTGTAACATTTAATCGCAGAAATTCACAAGAACGTGAAGTAGAATTAGGCGTGGCCCAAGGATCAGTTTTGAGTCCTTTATTATTTTGTATGTATGTACCTAAATGATTTCATTTGCTTGAATCTGAGATGTGTCACATGTACGCATTTGCGGATGATATACAATAATTAATAAATAGCTCTGTAGAAATAATTAAATCAACTATTCTTAATATCTTAGATTTCGTAGATTCTTGGATGACCTCTAATTACTTGACATTATATATATCTAAAACTAAAATAATGAAATTTGGGGCGATAAGGATGTTTGATCTAGCCAATTGTTTAAGAACTAGGGGGATAAAAGTGGTTGACATACTTAGAATATCAAGCATCATTTTGGATGATAAGCTAAATTTTACACATCACGTAGATAATATATGTGCAAGAGTAAGTTTTACGCTTCGAAGACTTTATTCCCTGAATATTTTTTTACCATACCATGTCAGACTTAGAGTTAGTCATGCCCTGTTAATGTCGCAAATAACTTTTGGTAGGGAAATATTCTTGTCTACGTCCTCCACAAATATTACAAAAATTAAAGTTCTTATTAATAAAATAGTACGTTTCCTTTTTGGCATAAGGCTTTACAATCGTGATCAACGGACTTATAATCATCGCCCTATGTTGAAAGTTTTCTAAGGTGCACCTTCAGTAATTTCGTAGCGTTAAGGTATTTGTTAACATTTTATAATATTATTAAAAATGATGCCCCACAATTTCTAGTACACATGTTAAGTTTTTCACGTTCGACCAGAAATATTCAAATTTTTATTCCAAGAATATACAACACATATTTTGAAAAATCTTTTTTGATCATAGTTTCTCGTGTGTGGAACTCTTTACCTACTACCTTACGATTATTTTCGTACTCTGTACCAATCTATCGAAAAAAACTGATTGACCACTTTGTTCATAATCAAAATTGATAAAAACTTGTCAATTTGGATCTCTATTCATTATTTTCACTGATACATTATTTTAGTGTTACATATTGAGGCTGTCTGTTTACGAAACGTTAATTTTAGTTATATTCGCTATATTATACTTTATACTAATGTTACATCAAAAGTTTTCGTTAAAATATAGCGTGTATATTAGAAGATTTGGGTTAATTTTTAACAAACTTTTTATATACAATTGTAATAATTTTTTTTGCCAGTGAAGGCTTTTTGTAATACATAATTTTTGAATAAAGAAAGAAAGAAAGAAAATTAACAAAGGACATGTACTGTTTATAGTGCATGTTCAAAATTTGGATTTGGAAATTAAAGAGTATCCAAGAAGTAAATATAACTTTATGTATGTTGCCAAAATTTTGAACCGTTATAAACACATAGCTGAAATCTGTTTTGCAGTCAGTTTTTTTTGCAAGAATTATTTTATGTAGTAGAAGTGTATTTATTTACTTTAATTCAAAGCAAAAAGATACAATTACAATAGGCAGACAGCCACCATAGTTTCTTTGAACCAATGTATTTGACCTGTATCCATAAAGTTAACCTGCTTTTTGTGGCTTGAGCCCACACATCGTCCATGCATTACAAGAAGCGCAACGTTCGAAACTGATTGAATTTAACGATTGAGATTATTTTCTCTTGAGCTACCTCAAATACTAAGTCTACATTAACAAGAAAAGCATTAGGAACGAGTTCGAGGGCATAATTTGATACGCTATTACTGATCACTTATCAAAAATTTTACCGAAAACTTAAAGTATTACTAGCAAACGAAGCTGTGGTAGCCATTTAAATGATGTGATTGTTATTTCATTCATAATAAATTTTATGTAATTTTAAATTCAGTGCGGGCAGTGGGAAAAACACTACGCCTAGTAACTCCAATCAAAAAAATAGAGAATTAAAAACTAAGAAAAACACATCAAGTGAAAAAATTGCCGCTCGCTCATATTTTCCGAGTTACGGGGCTCTGAAATTTAAAAATTTTTTGAAATATCATTTTAAGGCTTTTAGAGAGATCTTTAAGGAATTACAAAAATTTTTTAAAAATGCTTAACCCATTAAGAGCCGATGGCATTTTTATGTAAAATTTTATAAATGCAGTTCCATTTTTTTTAATTCTCTGTCACCCCAATATGTGCTATTTTGATTGGAGTTACTTTACTAAACTAGTTTTACATAGATGGTGAAGGGTATATAAGATTCGTCATAGCCGAATGTACAAATTATTTTAACGTCTCTTTACTACAAAATTCAAATACATGAATGAGCTTCAGCAGAATTAAACTTATTTATTAGGGTGTGCGCTAAAATAATTGTTCCGCTATTAATTAATTTCAAAGTAAAATATCAGATTTTTATTAATTTTTTTGTCTTTTGAAAACATATTTTTAACACTGACAAAATTTCATATCAATAATCGAACTAAGCTTTAAAGCGCTTTAAAACGAGACCCGTATAAATCCTATCCTATATTTTTTTCTCCATTCAAAACAGGCATTAGCTTCATAAAGGGGGGTCGTGAATTGGGTGCAATTTTGAATTTTAGAAATGTTTGAAGCAGTCTTTTTTAAAATTGTGATAAAATGAACGCACGTTTTTAGTCCTTTGTTAAGCTTTTATTATTTTACAGAAAATGTCTTTAAGCGAAAAATCCCCCGCTTATAAAGGCTGGAAAGTGTCACCAATGCCATTGAATTTTGATGTTTACCGTTTCAATTGGACAAATCCGGAAGACTTCTATATCGGATCATCGAAAAAGCCACGTTTTGAACAGATTGGACCATATAGATTTCGTGAAAAACCCGATAAAGTCTATATTTTATTTTAATCCAGAAGGTAGCAATGGTACGCTAGAGGATAAAATAACAACAGTTGACACAGTGGCACATGTATGTATGTTGTAATTAGCATTTCAAATTAATACAGATTTAATTAATTTATTCCAATTTTATTTTAAGTCTGCTACCTTAAGATTAAAGGATAAATCAAATTTCGAAAAATTCTTTTTCAGCCACGGCCTGAGTGCTTACAGCAAAAAATTCTATATTACAAAAACTGCCAAGGAATGGTTATTTCAGGGTTACCAAGACCCTCTTGTAACAATTGGTAGTTATGTGTCGAAATTAACGAGTGCTGTTGAAGTTCCTTTTGATCGTATTGGATGGTTGTACACGGTAATTAAATGTTTAGTATTTACAGTAGCTACTGGAATAAGCGAAAGTGGCAATCTGACGCATGATATTTTTTATTTATAGCGCAACAATAGTACTTGTTACGAGGGTAATTTTAACATGTTCACCGGCGCTGATGATATTTCAAAAATGGGCCAAATGCATCAATGAAACTACAAACTCATAACGGTGTCTTTGAAGGTGAATGTGGCCGCATTAAAGGTTCTATGGGTGAATTTTTTCCTCCCAATTTGACACCTCAAGATTCTATTTTTCTCTATGTTCCCAACATTTGTCGATCTGTGTTTCCGTTCCTATAATAAAGTAGCTATGCATATTTTGTTAATGGAGACAAATTTGTATTGTTCTGTTAGATGTTTTAAATAATAATTCAAAATACTTCCATGCATTTTTGCTTTATTTAGTTAATTTTTCTTTTAAATAAAAATTAACATAAAATTGGCTTTACTTCACAGGAACTGTTACAAAAGGAACTTAAATTCAACTACTTTTTAAAATATTTCTTTTAAAAAACATATTTTCTTTAAATAAGTATGTTAAACAATTTAAAAATAAAGTAATTAATTTTGCATACAATTTGCACATGAAATGCAAGCTTCAATTTTATGCTCGCCACATATGCTTTTTTTTCAAGATATTGCAGGTACTTTTTGTCATTCGATGTTTTTTATACGGACAAAGCTTACAATTGCTTCTTTTGTTACATTTTTGTCATTTCTTGATGTTTCTGGAATTTCACATTCCAACACTATTGCATGTTTCTTCTCAAATTAGTTTTTAATGTAGGAATTGTCAGACTTTTCGTTACATGTTCGCTTACGAGATCACAATGCAGTTTTTTTTGCTTTTTCTTACTTTCTAATACGTTATGGCTATATATTATGTAGCTGTTAATGATAGCCATAATAAGCATTCCATAAAAAAGACATATTGGCCACCGGTTAGTCTTGCGAGAGCATGACATTATGCTACACATTTGGTCAAAGCAATCAACACCTCCTTTAGTGTTATTATAGAACTCTACCATCGTTAGGTTTTTATTAGAATCGTTAACGGTCCCCTCTTCGTTACATGATGACAGCAAATAACCGATTTTGTTAGGCTTTAGGTTAGGTTAGGTTGCACAAGCCGTCGGCGCAAAAGAAGACCGACTCACTTGGGTGCCAAAGGTACCATTGTGTTGCCTGGAAACAGGATGTGCAGGGATCAGATTGAGGTCATTACGGCACCATCAAAGATCCACATCTAAACCACCCCGAGGACCGGATAAACAAGTTTATCCTAACAATATCGCAGACAGACAAGTCTGCAAGACTATGCAGTCTCGGACTGCCAAAAATAGCTGCTCTGTTCCCAGAAAGAACCGAGCAGTGGCAGAGCAGATGCTCCACCGTTTCCTCCTCTTCCTCATCTTGACAACTTCTACAGTAGTCATGATGAGGAAGATTCAGTCTCCTAGCGTGGGCACCAATGACGCAGTGCCCTGTCAGCACAGCCACCAGTGTGCCCAGCTGCCCCCGAGGAAACCTCAGCAGATTTCCGGATCTTCCACTATCGTACTGAGGCCACAGTGTCCTTGAGACCCTGCAGGTAACCTTTTCAGACCATCTAGACTGTGCAGCCCTGAAGAGTTCCTGTCGCAATAAAGCTTTACAGCAGCTTAATGGGACCCCCACCAGTGGATCTTTTTCTCGGTCTTCCAACCGGACTCCAAGTCTGGCGAGTTCGTCCGCGACCATATTTCCGGGTATGCTCGAGTGAGCTGGCACCCAAAACAGTTCCAGGTTGGAATGTCTCGCCATCTTGTTGAGAGATGTCCGGCATTCACGAACCAATCTGGATGTCGTATAGACATCTGATAGGGAGTTAATCGCGGCATTGCTGTCAGTACAAATCCGGATATCCTCTCCGTGTATCCTGTAGTACCTTATCCAGCAAGCCGCCCTTCTAATGGCTGAGATCTCAGCCTATACCACGCTACATTGATCCTTAAGCCTGAACTTCATCCTGATCCGAAATCTAGGAATGAATGTATGGAGCTAGCCCCATGCTGGAAGTAATGACCCTATTAGTCAATAGATTCCATACAAAGCTTATAATCGACCGACTTACTTTCAGTCCCTCCAGGGCCACAGTGATGGCCTCCGGTTTCACATTGTTGAAGGCGCCTTCTATATCTAGAAAGGCAACCAATGCATATTCCTTATGCTCTAGGGATTTCTCTATGCATCCCACAAGCGTGTGTAGTGCCGTCTCAATAGATCTGCCCTTGACATACGCGTGTTGAGAGGCGGAGAGTCGGTCCGGATTAATCGTCCTCCTCAAGTGAAGGTCAATTATCCGTTCCAGAGTTTTCAAAAGAAAGGAGGATAGACTTATAGGTCTTAAGTCCTTCGGTTCAGTGTGCGAAGTCTTCCCTCCCTTGGGAATGAAGACCACAGAGCAAAAAGTCCACGGTTCAGGGATATACGACCATGTAATACATGCTGTGGATATCGGAATTAACCATGGTATATCAATATCCGCATTATGCTGCAAATCAGCCGGTATAATGCCGTCAGACCCGCTGATTTAAACGGGTCAAAACTACCCAAAGCCCACATAAGTCCCTCCGTATTTATAGGGAAGGGAACTGAAGCACGGCAGTCAAGAGAGGCTGAGTCTTCTTCCCTAAAAGGAGCACAGCCCGGAAAGTGAGTCTCCATGAGAACCTCAAGGGTCTCTTGTGCACTCAAGGTCCAATTGCCACATGGTTTCTTAATGAAACTAGGGACAATGGGCGTTGCCGATAGAATCTTACGAAGTCTGCTCGTCTCGGAGGAACCCTCCACTCCACTGCAGAAGGATCTCCAAGACGTTTGCTTCGCATTTCTTACCATGTTCTTGAACCTATTCACTGAGGACTTATAAGCAGACCAGTTTCCTTATTTCTTAGCCTCATTGAAGAGCCTACGGGAATCTTTTCGTGCCTCCGCAATATCCGAGCTCCACCAGGGTGGTTTGCAGCGTTGCCAAAATGATGATTTTATTATATTTTTGATGATTTTTGAACCAAAATATGATTTGATAATTTTTTTTCTTAAATTATGATTTCTAGTTTATAAAAACTATGATTTTTGCATTTCAAGTGCATAGTACTTTTATTGTAATTGTGAAGTTTTGTATTAGCTTGTTGTTAACAAAACAAAATTTTTCAAAGCTCATCCTGTCAAATACATAGAATGTACGAGGAACTGCAACGCCTTTAGTTAAAAATTTAAAACAATTTTATTCAAACAGAATATGTAAACATGAGTCTCAATAATGACTTTGACTTTGAAAACAAAAGACTTTTTCTACACAACGAAGAAGTCTATCTGAGTGTTTTTCTTAAAAAAAGAAGACTTCTAGCTTAAAGCTCACAGCTAATGAAAAAAATTACGTTATTGAAAATTGTGTGGCATTTTACATTGAGTTATGAAAACAAATATTAAAACGATTTTAACGATACGTTTTTAAAAGAGCTCTCATGTCTTGACTTTTTGAAAATTTTAAATCTCTGACAGTTTTCCAAATTTAATTAGTGAAAAGGATATTCAAAATTTAGATATCGAATTTACAGAACTCCATTTTATAAAATTCAATGGTAATTTTACAAATCTAGATAATCTAAGCTATGAGGAATTTTGGGCAAAAGTTTCAAAAATTACTCGTGCTAACAACATTCCAGCTTTTCCGGCGTTTTAAAAATTTGTTCAAAGCTTAATAAGTCTTCCCGTTTCTTCAGCAAATGTCGAACGAATATACTCAACAGTTAATTTAAACAAAAGTAAATATATAAATAGATTAGACAACAGCACTCTCGAAGGTATCTTATACACAAAAGATTACTTTGCAATAAGAAAATGTTCGTGCTATAATTTAAAAATTAACCAATATATTTATTATAGTTAAAGTCTTACACTCTTAACAATAATAATTAAAATATATACAATGTATGTTAATACTCGTATGTGTTTTTTAATTATAATTTTTCAATAAAATTTTGTATTAAAAAAATTATGATATTTTTCCATAAAATATGATTTTTTTTTCTGCGTATGATGATTTTCTTCTCCAAGCTTCTGGCAACGCTGGTGGTTTGCTCTTACCACGGCAGATATTTAATCTGCAAGATTCCGAAGTCGCGCGCTAGTTAATTTCCAATTATAGGAAATGAGTAAAAAAATATATTCTCTTTTTCTGCACCAAAAAATGTGCGTTTCTTTATTAAATATATTCTTGAGACTATCTATCCTATTTTTCTTAGCATCTATTTATATTAATAATTATGTTTAATGTTTCTTTGTCCTAACTCAAAATATGTTTTTCTTTGTTTAGGTTACTAGTACATTTTTCATCAGTAAAACATGTTTTGAGTTATTTGTATTAAGTTAGAAAAGAAAGAATGTGTTTCTTATCGTTACAATAGTTGTATTTATGATGTTTGTCTTATCTCTAGCTTAGAATAGTTATATTTGAGTTTATGGATTTATCATCTTTTATTACTATCTTAGTTATATTTGAATTTATGGATTTGTTATTACTATCTTAAAATAAGAGATGTTAACTCTCCTCCTTCTTAAAAAAAACGTCCTCGTTTTAAACTGTATATTGTCTCTGTCGGAGCTTGAGAAGTACTATTTCATATAATTCGTCGATTTTTTTTCTTTGTGTTTCTATTTTCTTTATCCTGTAGCATTCGCAGAATTTAATCATACCATAAGTTAGTAATGCTAATGTACATAGTCCCAATACGAAATAAAATGTGTATTTGACTGGATGTTCTTCGATGGGTATCAGGAAGGTTGATATTTTTTGGATATTGTTAAATTTGTTATTACCATTAGATTCTAAGATGCGCATTATTTGTAATTGTTCGTCGTGTAGGTTATGTATGGCATCTTTGAGTGCTTGTTGGTGGTTGTAGTATTGTTTTCCTTCTAGATTTGTTGAGTAATTGAATTGTATTAGTTTAGGTCCATTTATTTTTACGTTATTCCAGGTGTGTTCGTAATCTGTAATGATGTTTCCACTTTCGAGTACTTGTAGCGGTGCGTTATTTTCATGTATTACTTCGCATTTGGCTGGCCTGTTTTCTAATACATTAATAGAACAGTTGTCCGGTTTCTTAATTTTGCATATAAAGTTTCCTAGATAATTTTTACATTTTTCGATACTTGTAAATTTATTATTGCATTTTGCTATTCTAGAGTCTAGTAATAGTTTTCCGTGCTTAAATGCTAGTGGATACAAATTTAATAGCTTACATTTCGTTTTTAATAATGGGTATTTATAAGTGTTTCCAATTGTGTGATGAAAATAAAAAACATTAATATCGGCATATTCTAACATATTTATTATAGGTAGATCTAACGCTTCGTTAGACACTATTTGTTGAATATCTTTTAAATTTAAAGTTCCGGAATAAAAGTTTCCGTCTTTTGCGAAATTAATCATTGTAGTGATAGAATGTAGTTCGTTGTATACTTCAGTAAGTATTAAATGTTCTGAAATAGATTCGGGGCTAATTCTTTCTAATATTTTTTCAAATTCAGAGTTTATTTTCTTTTGTTTATTATTATTTTCTATTAGCATATTCAATCCTGTCTTGATTTCGATTAGGTCATCGTGGTCAGGTGTTCCTGTAATAAGTTTGAGGGCTGATCCTAGAAAATTAAGTGAACGTTTAGTTCTGGAGATTCTAGGAAGTAGTTGTGACTTCAGATTTTCTATTTTAGTTATCAACAAATATTCTGCAGAGTTTTGTTCTAAATTATATGCAAATCGTACTACATTTTCGTAGGGTGTCAAGATTCTAGAAAGGTTTGTCATATGGTATAAGAACGCTGTGTCCTGAAAAACGTATACAGGGTCAGTCTCTATCATTATATATTTTCATTATATATTTCTTTTAAGTCTATTAGTCTGTTACCGAATGTGACGGATATATATAATAATATTATTATTCTTTGCATGTTTGTACTCGTATATTATCCTTATGTATAACAATATTTTTGTTTGTAATTATTGTGTTACCTTTATCTTCCTTTACAATGTGTTTTGAGTATTTCCTTACGTTTTTATTGCGTCGGTGCGTTTTGGAGTATATAACGTCCCCTGCTTGGTATGTGCTGTTCTTACGATTTTTGTTGTGATATAGAAGTATTTTCTGTTGGTTTATTTCGATTTTTGCTTTAATATCAGGATGTGCTCCCCGGTTAAAAAACACGTCCTCGGGTTTCTCTCCAATGACTGAGTGTATTGTTTTGTTGTATTGTCGAACGGCATTAAAGATTTCGTCTCCTGGTGAAGAATTGTGTTCTTGAGCTAGGACTCTAGTGAGTTCGATCAGCGTACTATGAGTGCGTTCCACTTGACAGTTTGTTGTTGAAGGGTATGTTGGCGTTAGCGTGTGCTCAATATGTAGTTTTTCATAAACCTGTTTTACGCATATACTTGATAATGCTGCTTCGTTGTCAGTCATTATGAATCTAGCATTTGGATAGATTTGCGATAGTATTTCTTCGATGTATTTGTGTATGTTTTTCTTATTTGGAATTTCTCATATATAGCAATATTTTGAGTACTTATCATTTGTGGTGATGTATGTGTTTCCGTTCATATAAAATAAATCTAAGTGTATGTGTTCTCCCACGTGATTTGGAATCGGTGTTGCTCCAATTGGTTGATTTCTCAGTCTTGTGCTTCTTTTTTACACATGGTGCGTATGGTTGGCCAAAAATACGTTGTCTGTAATTCTTGAGCGTTATTTTTGTAATTTCTGTGTGCTCGTCTATGTGCTAGTACTACGATTTCTTTTTGTCTGTCTATGTTTTCTATATCTTCTGTCATTTTCTGAGCTACTACAATTTTTACATTTGGAAAAGAAGAAATGATATTATCTTCGACGTGGAATAGAGTTTCTACCTCTATTTTTATAGCATTTGTTACTTTTGGGTTTATTATTTGTTCTAATCTGTCTAATAATTCGTCCTTGGTTGAATAGAAAAGTGTGTGTCGTGCATATGAGAAAATATTTTGTGAAGATATTTGCACTACGTTATATGTGTTATAGTAAATAATTATTTGATTCTTAAATGCATTTAATGGTTGTTTCACGCGTTTCAATTTTTCGATTGGCGAACTTTGTGCTGAATGTTGTGAACAACTCGAAGTATTATTAATCTGTTGACGTGACAATGCGTCAGCGACGACGTTTTGATTTCCTGGTTTATATACTAATTTAGCGCCATATTCTTCGATGAAATTTTTCCATCGTTTCAATTTTGTGTTGGGATTTCTATCAGATATAGAAAAAATGAGTGACTGGTGGTCCGTGTAAATGGTTAAGTCTGCTACACCGTAAAGGTAATTTCTTAATTTTTGAAGTGACCAAACGATCGCAAGAAGCTCTTTTTCGTTTGTGCTATAGTTTTGTTTGGTTTGGTTAAGGCTTCTAGATATAAATGAAATAGGTTTCTTATTCTGAGAAAGTACAGCTCCTATTGCAAAGTTGCTTGCATCAGTTGTTAGTTCGAAGAGCTTGTTAAAATCTGGTTGAAATAATTCGACTTGTGCTTGTAACATATCTTTAATTTTCTCTATCGCTTCGAGTGCTGGTTTATCTAGATTAATTAATACTTTTGTTCTTTGCTTTTTGTTTACACCGCCATTGTCTCCGCGAGTTAATTTCCAATTATAGGAAATGAGTAAAAAAAATATATTTTCTTTTTTCTGCACCAAAAAATGTGCGTTTCTTTATTAAATATATTCTTAAGACTATCTATCCTATTTTTCTTAGCATCTTTTTATATTAATAATTATGTTTAATGTTTCTTTGTCCTAACTCAAAATATGTTTTTCTTTGTTTAGGTTACTAGTACCTTTTTTTTTATCAGTAAAACATGTTTTGAGTTATTTGTATTAAGTTAGAAAAGAAAGAATGTGTTTCTTATCGTTACAATAGTTGTATTTATGATGTTTGTCTTATCGTTACAATAGTTGTATTTATGATGTTTGTCTTATCTCTAGCTTAGAATAGTTATATTTGAGTTTATGGATTTATCATCTTTTATTACTATCTTAGTTATATTTGAATTTATGGATTTGTTATTACTATCTTAAAATAAGAGATGTTAACTCGCGTAAGAATGTAGTAAGGGGTTTTACTATTGAAGCGAAGTTTTGTACAAATTTCCTATAATAACTAGCTAGTCCTAAAAATGACCTTAATTCTTTTAAATTTTTAGGTATTGGGTAATCCTTTATTGTTTGGATCTTACTAGGATCTACAGTTATTTTATTGTGTTTGATAAAGTGACCAAGATATTCTACTGAGTCTTGGAAAAAAAAATTCTCGTCAGAAATTTTCATATTTGCATTACGTAATGCGTTTATTATTATTCGAATGTGCTCCATGTGTTCTTCAGGCGAAGAAGAATATATAAGCACGTCGTCGATATAAACGTAAGCGAACTTACCAATATATGGGCGCAGAATATCATCTATACATCGCTGAAATATAGAAGGTGCGTTCTTTAAGCCGAATGGCATTCTAAGAAATTCGTATTTTACTCCATTCACACTGAATGCAGTCTTTTCTCTGTCTGATTTTTTTTATCAAGATTTGGTGAAATCCTGACTCTAAGTCTAGTGTTGTAGAGACTTTTGCTTTTCCTAAATTTTGAATAGTCATTGCTACATCTGGGATTGGGTACCTGTCGATTATAGTCTGAGCATTAAGCTTTTGAAAATCAATTACCATACGTTTTTTTGGTTTCCCTTCCTCATCAGTGCCTTTTTTCGCAACGGTCCATACTGGAGAGTTGTATGGGCTTTTGCTAGGTTGTATTATTTGGTTGTCTAATAATGTTTGAATTTCTTTATTTATAAATTCATTGTCTGCTATTGGATACGGGTACTGTTTCACCCAAATAGGATCTTCTGATTTTGTCCTAATTGTAGCTTGTACAGTGGTTGTAAAGGGCAGAATTTCGTTGGTTTCGTCATTTATTCTCATTATATTTTCAATTTCATTTTTATATTTGTCATTATTGACTGTGTAATTCACTTTTTGTTCGCTAATTTCTTCTTTTCTTTCAAATAAGTTAATTTCTGCTTTTATGGCTCTGAGACCATGTTCCCCGAGAAGCATATCGAACTCTTCTAAGGCTTCAGTTTCGAAAAATACTAAATTGTGGCCTAATAGTGTAATAATTTTTTTTGCTTTCGTTAAAGAGTATCCGTGAAGCGTTTTTACCTTAACTGGTTTTATTGGAATAGATTTTCCTATGTTGCACTTAGAACTAATATAATTGTTTGTCGCACCTGTGTCGATTAATGTATTAACGGATTTACCTGTTGTTTGGCAGTGCCTCTGTAGACATGGCAATCCGTTTATTCGCCTTAAAAAGCGCTGCCGGTTTCGTAAGTATCTTCGGTGTGTGGTACAAGTGATTGTATATTTTCATCTCTCGTCTGGTTTACTCGTTGAACTTTATTCGGATAATAATTTTTTAATGAAGGCATTCTATCCCTTTTTGTTGGTTGTTGCTCCCTTCTGAGTGGGTTGTATTGCTGCTGTGGAGAATATTGTGTTGAACGTCTAAATTGTTGCGAACTATCCACTTCCATGGGTTCCTACCGTGGTTGATGATTAAATTGAGCTTGTACATTGGGATTGTACCTCCTTCTATCTTCGTATCGTTGTGGTCCGAAGTTTGGTTTTTGGTTGTATAATTATGTTGTAGCCAGTGTGTCGAACTGCATATTTGCGTTGTCATGGTATATGATGCTTGCGATTGCAAATGCAGTTTCTAGGTCCTTTGGATGATGGCTATATAATGTACCGCTTGTGTATTTGCTGTTGAGTCCTGTGATGAATGTACGGACTGCTTCCTGATTTGCATATTCCGCCATGGATGCAGATCCCTTATTACCTGACATCTCTATTTTCGAAAGTGCGAGGTTCAGTGCTTTGCTGATTTTGCTGTGGAATTCTGAGAGTGTTTGTCTTCCCCGTTTATGTTTCTTCATTTCCTCGAGAAGTACGTATAATGGTCGTTGATCTGCGTAAGTGAGTCAAGCCTGTTAATTATAGAATAAAAGTTCATCTTGGTGTTGTGGTTATGAGGATATCTGCTGCTTCTCCAACAATTTTTGAATGCAATATCGTGAATGCTGTGTAGTAATTTGGGTGGTTGGAAAATTGTTTGATATTTTCCATGAATGTCCATGCCCTTTTCCGCCAGGATCTATATTGATTTTTATCCCCACTGAAGCACGGTATAGCTTCGAATGTTTTTAAATTTATCTGAGTTGCATCCTTTATATTTGATGTGAAGTCACTATGTTGTTCCTGCATAGTGATTGTATGGGGAGATCGTTCCGCCTCCAGTGTATTTACCTTCAGTTGAGTATTCTGTAGAGTTTGTGTGAGTACCTCTATTTGTGCTCGTAAAGCTGCGATATCTTGATTCATTGTGTCGTTGTCTTTTCCTATAGATCGTAGGGAATTGAATATTTTCTGCCGTTTCTGACGTTGGTCCAGTGTGGTAATTTCTCACTTTTTCAGAGATTGGTTTGCTTTTCTTCAAAACCGTGGAATTTTTATTTAAATATCTTGAATGTCAAGAATATTTGGCTGTGGTCAAGAGTTTAGACCGGCTTGAGCCCCCAGTTAATTTCCAATAATAGGAAATGAGTAAAAAAATATATTTTCTTTTTTCTGCACCAAAACTATCTATCCTATTTTTCTTAGCATCTATTTATATTAATAATTATGTTTAATGTTTCTTTGTCCTAACTCAAAATATGTTTTTCTTTGTTTAGGTTACTAGTACCTTTTTTATCAGTAAAACATGTTTTGAGTTATTTGTATTAAGTTAGAAAAGAAAGAATGTGTTTCTTATCGTTACAATAGTTGTATTTATGATGTTTGTCTTATCTCTAGCTTAGAATAGTTATATTTGAGTTTATGAATTTATCATCTTTTATTACTATCTTAGTTATATTTGAATTTATGGATTTGTTATTACTATCTTAAAATAAGAGATGTTAACTCGCTCAAACGCATTGGTTAATGCATTCACCGCGGTTTCAATGCCCCGCCGATTTTCTATTCTCGGTGGGCTCGAAAGAAAACCAGAAAGGAGGGAGCGTTGACACTCCCAGTCCGTTTTTCTTCTGTTCCGTCGGGAAATAACCCCTTATACCCGAATTACCACATCGAATTCAATATACCTATGATTAGAGAACGAGCAGTCACTAGAGACCCTCCATGCCCTAATCAAATCTGAGTGCTTAGTACTAACTAGGGTAACGTCAAGAACCTCCCTTCTATTTACTACAACAAAAGTGGGCTCTGACCCAACGTTTACAACGTTTAAATTATTACAAAGAATGATATCAAAGAAAGACTCATCCCTTGCATTAGAGTCCGAGCTACCCCACACAACATGGTGTGCATTGGCATCTGCTCCGACAATAACCGGCAGGTTCCGTGTGGCTGCCATCTTAACCACTCTGCGAAACATTAGCGGTGGTGCTTCGCATTCGTGCGCCATATAGCTGGAGACTATTATAACTGTTCCGCCATTTGTCTCCCAGGCAGCTGCTACCGTATCTTCATCACTGTAATCAGAGAGAATGAAGATATTCAAATTGCTCTTAGCCACTATGCATGATCTGAACTTACCTGGACCATTCATATATAGCAGCTTGAAGCCTCTAACACCAAGCCCGCAAACCTTGCCCCGATGGTTCATGGTTCTTGGGCTAATACGACCTCCTCCCTGCTCTCTGAGATGCGGAGGAGTAGTGCAGCGGAAGCTGCTTTAGAGTGGTGAAGGTTTACTTGAGTCACCTTCACCATCCCTGTTTGCGGATACGATTGTGACGTTGGCGTCATCTTGGTCCGAGTCCAAGAGGGCGTCCTCGTCAACTGCCTCGTCCATTCCCTCAAAGAATTCCCCCACAAACTCAGAGTTTGATAGGGTGCCTTCCTCAGAGATCAGACTGGCAGTCTTCTCATTTACCACATTTTCCGGGGTAGGCTCATCACCCTCCGGAGTCAGGTTACCCCTGTCGTCGTCTCGATAGACACGAAGAAGGATCATTTCGAAACCGTAATAGATCCTTCCTCGTCTCTCCCGAAGCGGAGCCAGCGATTCCTGACTCAGCAGGACAACAATCCGTCTGGATGCACCTTCAGGTTCAGAAATCTTTGCTACCTTCCAGTCACTGGTTGGTAGTTCAGGATTTCCTCCCCGAATAAGCTCCATTATATCTTTGGACCAGCAGGTTCGTCCGGTATACGTGCCGTGGCTCTACGCCAAGCTTCGCTCCTTCCCATAGGCCTTCCAAAAGAGCGACGGCCTGCTTTAACAGTATAGCCGAACGCTCGTTTGAATATGCCATGAGTTTGACACGTCCACGAAACCAACCCGCATCGTCACATTGAGGAAAGGGTCCTGGGTTGTCTTTAATGACCCTCCAGAACACTCCCATCAACTTCTTGCGGACCACCTCCCAGTTAGCGTGGGAGATAGAACTATCCGCGTCATTTCTGTCAATGACGGCGCGTACCAGGTTGCCCTTTGCAATCTCACTAAAGCTCCTGTCCATAGATCTGTGCTTTGGACGCTTTGTAGCGGGCTGCTGACTCTGCGCTTGAGCCTCCTCCTCAGATCTTTGCCGTTTAGGCACATCCGTAGATGTAGAAGGGGGTTTTTGTAGGCCAGCCAAGTAAAATCTTGCCCATTTCAGCGAGGTAGATTCCTCCTTCGTTAGGGACTCAGATGGCTTTTTGCCCAACTGATCCACACATTTCTCGGCAGCACGCCATTTTAAAAAGGCCTTTTTGGCAGCTGGGGCGTGCCGTGGGGGAATTATTTTGCCTTTTGGCGCTGGAGGCACAGCTTGGGAACCCGAAATCTTGTTCGCAGTTACCTTACTGGCGGGGGGAGGTGAGACATTGGAACCCGAAATCTGGTTTGCAGTTCCACTGCTCACAACCGGCACTAAGTTAGCTGTGGAACCTTGCTGTGTTCCTACAGCGCCCGAAGCAGGGATTTTAGCCTTGGCGGCACGGACCTTGGCTGCTTTGGAAGTGCTTGGAGTGAAATCCAGAGGCACTTCGCTGCCTTTTTGTGCAGTCTGTACGCATTTGGATGACCCTGGTTTCCCAGAGTCTCCTCCTGCATTTCCGGTGACACCAGTAGTTTGCAGACCAGTCAGGCCTGGCGTTCCAACCTGACTAGCCTGGATCTCAGTAGCATTCGATTCACCGCGGCCTGAAATTACCACCGCGGGAATAGGGTCTCCGGAGATTATTAAGCCCCCGACCGGATACTTGGGGCATTTGTTCTTTTTCTTTATTTCATGGGGTGAGGTGTTGTTGCATTTTATACATACTGCCATGTATTTGTAGACGCTGCCTAGTATGGACTAGGCAGACCACTAAGCCGCACCAATATGGTGAACAGACGCTCGTGGATTTCGGACAGTGGACCGTGGATCTAGCTGACCCAGAAAAACGGACATACCCTGACAGAATGCCCAGTCTCATTGAAAGGGGAAACATTCGGTACAGGGTAACTGATAGCCGCCCCATTGGGGCAACCGACGCTATCAGGCACTGAGTGAAGGGGGGGGCAGTTCTTAGTTTCGCACTCACCATGAGCCCCTCTGGCACTTAAGCCTCTGCATCACGTCAAGATAACTGCCCGTCGCAGAGGCTTTGGTTTATACCATAGTAAGGTAAGCTCGTTAACGTAGCAAAACATAGAAGTATCGATCTTTATTATTGCGAAACTCTGCTGAGATTTCTGGTTTATTCGCCCTCAAAATTCCAACAAGTGTCAATTTATATGGCTCTTTTAGAAGTTGTTTTGCTAACGGTGCTAATGTGCACCAGTTGTCCATAGTGAGATTTTTATTTGAACCCTAAATAGGTTTTGATAGTTCTTTTACAAAATATTCAGTAAGCGGTATACTTGTGGCATTTGAACCCTTGCCCAAGCATGTACTTAGTACCACTCTCAAATAACATCATAATTTTTAAACCATTTTTTGCTGGTTTATTGGGTATATACATTTTAAAGGACCCCTGTGGGACAACAGCTGTTTATCGATTGTCAAATACGGTCTGGGTTTATAGTTAAATCTACAGTTTTCAATAAATAAATCCCATACTTCTCTTATTGGAGCAAGTTTGTCAGATATTCGCAATACTCGATCAGATTTATCATCAAATCGCAAGGCTCCCAATAACGTTGAAAACCGCTTTCCATTCAAAACAGATATATATCTTTAACCGGAGTATGTTGAATCAAACAATTCTGAAATAGTGAGATGATCGTCCTTCATAGCCGCTGACAATATAAGAACTCCTAAAACGCGTGAAGTTCAACGGAACTTGTTTCTTTATATACTGGATCGGAATCAATCAGCTTTTTTGCATTAAACTCAGCATTAGTGCATTGCAAAATTTCATTAATAATTTCGGCGTTAAAAAAATTTTTTGAAACAAAGGAGGGGATCTGTGAAGTTCTTACAATCTTTTGTGGGACCACGAATTGTGTGCACAATATTTAAACCATACCGATGTGATTTCTGTTTGATTTATGTCCATTTGAACCTATTCTTTCCACGTAAACTTACTTTAGGTATTGTAATTATGTTTGATTTATTCACAGTTTACTGTAAAATATTCAACGGAACGTCGTCTTCATCTGATAAGTGCTTATGATCCTCCAAAGTTGGCTCATCTTCCTCCAAACTTTCATCTTCACTGCTGTATTGTATATTTTCGACATCACTAAAATGAACAGAGTGATCTCCAAAAGAAGTTTTTTGTTGGTAAAAGACAGCGCAATGTCATCCAGTTAAATTTCTTCACTCTCAGTTTTAATACAGTTTAAAAAGTTTTCGATTTCATGATCCAACACGTTTAGTGGTCATATTAAATATTTGATATAAAATCTTAACAACAACGAAAAAATCACGAATAAAAAAACTTACATAAATGGTATACTAAATCGAAGCCACGAAGTGAGTTTCTAAAATTTGGTTAAAAAACTTACTTTTAAGCATCCAACATTATGGCATGACAGCAGCAAACAAAAGCAGACTGTCGACTAGAGTAACAGCGAAAATTAGAGTGTTACGTGAAAAGAGACAAAAGAGAACACAAAAATAAAAACAGTGTTCGTCGTTTCGACCAATGTATACCAATCTAGGGTTATTACCTATAACAATAAAATAATAATTTATTAATTCTACAAAAAAACCTACCCTTCTTTTTGCCTGTTAAGAAACGTTTGAGCTGCCAGATGGTTTTTTTTGTTTCTAGTACAAAAAACGGTAGGCCAAACAACATTTCTCATGCTAATGCTTTAATTTATTGAATTATTTTATTATTAATAATTTTAATGTTTTACTATTATTTAAAAAAAATTATATAAGTTGTTGCTCTTACGTTGAAAATATAAAAATTTATTTCAAACAAGTTCAGTGCGGCCTATATGCATTTAGTTTTCAAAAGTCACTGCATTTTAGGTGTTTAATTTTTAAATTTATTGTTTAGAATTTATTTTTATAGCGGTCATATTTAAAAATAGTCTGTGTGAATTTTGAATGTCTGCCTGCTAGGGTTAAAAAACTGAAACCGTACTTGACAACAGCGCTACAGCGCAAAAGTCATAAATCGACAAAAGTTTTCGTTACACAAGGTAATGGTTTTTGAAGCTAGGTATAACATGAAACTAGTTTTTAAATTACTAATGTAAATACATTCCCAATTTTAATGAACTAAAAATCTATTTCTTGTATAAAATTTTACATGTGAAGTTATTATTTTGCTTTAAATTTTGTCTTAACAAAAAACCGAAATTTATATAAAAAATATATCGAAAAAAGGCATTTGCATAGTTTTCAATACAACCCAGGAGGTACCATGCGATGTGCGTTGCCAATTATTTGTTATGGCTGGCTTCCCCATTAGGCCGACATACCATTCATTTTGTACTTAAATTATATAGTTACATCAGTAATATATACTTACAATAAAGTTTATTTTATAAAAGACTTCCGTCAACAAAGATCTTTGACAGTACGATTGAATGCATCTAAAATTTATATACATAGTATATTTTGTCTAATAATTTAACAAGCTTTTGAACCAATTGAACGATGGTTTACTGTACAAGTTTGAAAAATTTAGAAATTACAGTCTGTTGCGGGGGACGTGATACCCACGCCTCTGATAATAGGCAAATTTTTTTTTGGCGAAACCCTTATATTGTGTTGTCAGGGTAGGAGGTTATGTGACCTAACGCCTCCAAACCCGTATAGGAATTATTAATGATGTGGAGAGGCGCTTGCGGCAAATGGAGACACCACCTCCTGCCCGAGTCACGGTATTACCTTTGTTTTTGTATGAGTAATTGTGGGTAATGTCAATGCGCATACATAGGGTAGTTTTTGTAATTCACCCTTTAAATAAAAGTGAGAGGTAGAGTGAAGTTAAATTTGTTTTAGTATAAAATACAATTGGAGCGATACTTTTCTTACCAATAAATGTAATTGCCCAACAGTAAACTGATTCTGAAAAGAAATAGAAATAATTAGTAAAACGATAAATTATACTTACCATGTGCTTCATTGAAAACCAGAATGTCAAATGTGTGTACATAGTAGTGTTAGTAGAGATAGCAGTGTTGTATAAGGCTGTAATGAATATTCAAAGTTGGCAATATTTTCATGTTGGAGAATACGGAGTCGGAATTTCATTGATAAATTTTTAACCGCTGAAATTCAAAGTCAAAGTAAAATAGTAAAAATTGAAAAAAAAACAAGTAAGCGAAAAGTGAGTTGGTAGTCAAACGTTGAAATAGTTAGGGTAACAGAAAGATCGCAAATGAAAATGTGAAGTCCTTATCAAGTATTGAAACTAAAGCTAGGCTATATGCTTTTTGAAGAAAATAGATTAAGATAGGCAGGCAGAAAAAGCATTTGCATACATGTATGGCGAGAGGCGGGAAATTTTTTGAAAATTTTAACGAATGTGGGTATTAATAGTAAGGCGAGAGGCGGTAAAATTTTCGGTTTAGCGAGAATGTGTTCATAAGTATTATATTTTTATAGCGTAAACTGCCAAAAAGCTTTGTCAGGAAGAAGTATAAAAGGTGGTGTTACATAAATTTTAGGATTAAAGTGAGCTAAGTCAGTGAAGTGAAAATTCAATTCTCAGAATTTTATAAAAAAAAACAGTTTTTACAAGTTTTAGTGAATAGATCCTGAACAAACAGAATAAAGGTAGTTTTGTGCGGAAGATTAGTGTCCTTGAAGTGAAAGGACGAAAATAAAGGCACTTCTGCGTGGTGGCGATTTTAAATATTGATAAAATTTAAAAGTTAAATATAAAAAAAAACGTAAGTAAACTTATTCGACAGGAAGTTAGAGAAATTTTACAAGTTTTATACTCGTGGTTTCGTTACAGCTGGCTATTAGCACGGAGGCGTATTGGCTGAAGATTAACTGACGCAGGGCCATAGCGAGAAAATAGCCAGGTAAAGTTCTTTTATTTTCAAAAATGTATTTTCAATCACACGGATAGGAGAGAAAAAGATAAAAGTATCCGTGGTAAAAGCCAGAAGGATTAAAAACTAAAATATATATTCACGCTAAGTAGATGTGGATGTGGTAAATAATTGTTCTATGTTACAAGTTTGCCATAAAATCTAGGATCAACCTTCACAAAAATAAAACACCTTAAGGGTATTAAGTAAAGATAACAAAAAAATATATATATATTCAACCATAATCCGTTTAAGGGCTTAAGTGTTTGTGATTGTTTTTTTTTTTTTGCTTCACTAGTTCCTTGAAGGTTTTTAATTATTGAAAACAAAATGTATATATATATATATATATATATATATATATATATTGTAATACCAAATATATATATGAGATTGTGTTACAGAGCAAAATATAGAGCGTAAGTGAATCGCGAAAAGGTTACGGGTCTGAATAGTGCAGACAGGGAAAAATCAGAATTCCTCAGGAGCTCCTTTAGGCTGAGTAATTGTGTCGATAGCCCTTATTATAGGGAGAAAATTAGTAGCTTAAGCCCTATCATAGTGTTTCAGTGTTGAGCAGAAGAGTCTTTTTGTAAAGGAATATATATGTGTTTGTATGGTACAAGTTTATTTGAGTAAGGACATATGTATGTAAAAAAAACAATAAAATATCTTATATATTTTGTTTGGCCAAAAATAATTAAACAAGAAAATTTAAACAAAAAAATATATTATTATTTACCTTTTTTAGTATTTGTAATTTATATTATTACTTACTTTTTCTGTTTCTGCTTTTTGTATAACATAGTATATAAGAAATAATACACTTTTACCTTTATTTTATAAACTACTTTATTTTTAATAAATAATGTTATAATTTTAGTTATTTTTTATAGAAGAAATGGTGGTGTAATTTCATGAGTTAAAGGTGATGATGGAAAGGTAAGTGGAGAAGTGGTCAAGTGGGTTTTGGGGTCATAGAGTGGACAAATATGGTGGATAGTACTATGACTAGGTCGGGAGGGCAAATAGGAGACTAACACCTGTCTCCATAAAAAAATGTTACGTGTGGTATTGTTGAATGTAATGATTGTGGTTATTTTCTATACTCTTGTTTTCTGTTATGTTACGTGACGGGTGAGAGAGGCTTGGAACTACCTGGGAACAAAACTTCAAAACAGCTAATCGGAAACCTCACTCGGCCAAACGGTCCATAACATAAATGGCGCCCAATCAAATGTAATAACTCAGGAATAATTTTGGCCAACAAGATATGTCCTGAGTTATTTAATGAAGGAACTTGTAAATCAGCTAAACATGTAGCAATAGCCAAATAAAAAAAAAGCAATAGCCCAATGAAAACCGTAAATCAAAGTGTCGAAGGTAATTTATATAGCCGCTTTTGAATTGTTTTAAAAAGGCGTAGTAGATAAGTGAAAATCGTCAGGGTGAGAAACGAGTAATTATACCTATAGAAATGGATTACAGTATCTTAGAACACATATGATGTGTCTAATTTTTGTACTGTGAGTCGTTTCTTTGTGTTGTGAATTTAGAGTCCATTGTTTTTGTCTGGTTTATAAGCAGTGTTAAATGTTAGATAGCATCGGATAGCCGGTGTCAGTAATTAGACGCGGTTAGTTGTATCCGATACTATCAACTCTCGCTCGTAGCCTCCCGCTGCATAGAAACTTGGGGTGAGTTACGAGAGAACACACTCTAGAAATGATCCAGACAAATTTCAGTTGTAAAGTTGATTGAATACCACAAGAGAGCATTTATAATTACAACCACGTTGACCTCCACGTCCGTCCATTGTCGCCTACTCCAATGATATATAACTTTTTTTATTAGCTTAAAAAAAAAACAAACAAAATACTATAATTATACCTTATTGCATTGCTCAGGTTTTTATTTTAAAAAGTATTTCAACTAGTTTTTGTTCAATTTTTTTAGTAATCCAGTTTTAGTTTATTTTATTATCCTTTTTTTATTATAATGTTTTTTATTGGTTATTCATTATCTTTATTTTTATTTATTTATTCGTTTGTTATAATTTAATTAATTTATTTATATTTTTTTTATTTATTTAGTATTATTATTATTATATAGTTTTTTTATTTTTATTGGTTGTTCATTATCTTTATTTTTATTTATTTATTCGCTTGTTATAATTCAATTAATGTATTTATATTTTTTATTATTTATTCAGTTTTAATCTTATCATTATATAGTTTTTTTTATTAGTAGAGTATTTTTGTTCTTTATAATTTTTTTTAAACTTTTTAATTTTATTACAATTTTCTCAATTTTTGCTAGTGATATATGCGTATGAAATTTTCTATTTTTTTTAATTTCTCGAAAGTTTATTATGAACAATAGCCCGCCTACAACTCGGTCGCGAAAGAGAAGTAGGCAAGTCCAATTCGATTTAAACAGATCAACACCTCGCGTCGCATACAAAATTTATAAGTCAAGTATCCCTAGGTCCAAGTCAAAAAGTAAAAAAGTTTTAGAAATGGCTGAGAGAAACGGAAAAGAGAGTCAAATAACAGATATATCCAAAACTATAAATTCGAGTACTCCTTATATGTCACTAGGTGAAGGATTGTTACCAAGAGATGTATTAGCTCAGAGTACGAGTAGGAAAAGTGGTAGTAACAATAACTTAGAAGAAATAGAGCATATGATGGCACAGCTGACATCAACCGTGAATAGGCTCAGCATTGTGGTGCAGCAGACCCAACTGGAAAAACGAAAGTTAGTGGAGTCTAATTTACCTACGATACAAAAAACCATTGAGAATAACCATCCGATGGACATATCTGGAATTCACAATCAATCCAATCATTCATCCAGAGCATCCTCGATTAGTAATGGAGAGAGCACGAGAAGTTACGACCGACCAAGAATCGAAAAATGGGGTTTACAGTTCGACGGAGACAGTAATAAAATAGCAGTTGAAGACTTTGTTTTCCGGCTCGAACGGCTTCAACAACAATATGGCATATCGTGGAAAGAGTTATTGGATAATTTCCATTTATTAGTGAAAGGTGCTGCAGAGAGATTGTATTGGCTGTTTATTCGCACCAACTATGTATCGGAATGGCGTACTTTAAAAATGGCACTGTTAAAACAATATCAGTCAACGTGTTCAAGTTTCGAGTTAATGAGTGACATGGTTGAAAGAAAACAGCAACCAGGCGAATCCATGGATCAGTTCTTTTACACAATATCACAGCTGCGTTCTCGCTTGAGTATTTCCATGCCTGAGTCAGAAATGATTAAAATGATCAAGAAAAATCTAAGAGAAAGTATAGGCAGAATTGTGTTTTCTATGGCAGTTTCCTCAGTTGAAGAGCTTAGGATGAATTGCATCGATGCCGAAAAAACGTTTCTTCGAAAAGAAAATAGGCCACAACCAACACACGTCCAGAGATATTCGAGACAGGTTAATGAGTTGTGTGAGGAGTGGTCAGAACCATATAAAATATCAGAAATCGGATACGAGAAAGTCGCGGTAAAATTAAACGATGATGATAACCCAACGTCAAAATCGAATATTGTCTGCTGGAATTGTCGCCAGACGGGTCACGTCTTCATGGACTGTCCGTCAGGTGAAAGAGCCATATTTTGCTACCACTGTGGGAAACCAGATGTGATTTCTCCAAATTGCGCTAATTGTAGGAATAGAAATTTTGCCAGGAACGAGGGGAATGCGGGGACCATCGTTCAACGGTGAACCCGCAAAGAAATGTTCAATAGAAAAACAGAAAATTTCCAATTTAGCGCACGTAACTAAACATTTCAATCAAATAATGCCCCAACTAAGACATCAGTATACTATAGAAGAGAGAAAACAAAATTATGAAAAAGTTAGAAATAAGATATTTAACTCAGAAATAAATATCAAAAGTCCACGTATATCTAGACGAATAATCATGTTAAGAAAAAAGTTTGCTGAAAGGAAGCGTATGAGGAAACTAGCAATTGAGTCAATAAAAACTGTTAGTGGAGTATCTAACGATCCCAGACCCTATGCTGAGTTTAAGATTGGCAATGTTCGGTTGAATGGACTTCTCGATACCGGCGCCACCATTAGTATTTTAGGTAGAGGGTGCAGGGAGTTATTGAATTAACTAGAATTATCAATGTCTCCTATTTTCTCAACTATAACCACAGCTAGTGGTCAAGAATACAGATTACCAGGGAAATTAAATGCCAAAGTTAAATATAAAGAAAAGATCGGTGAAATTACGTTTTATTTATGCCCTGATCTAGAACAGGCAGCTTATCTTGCATAGACTTTTGGAAACAGTTTGCCCTAGCACCGAAAATAACTGGTATAGCAGAAATTAATATAGAGAATGTTATTGAAGAATATAAGTATGAAAACCATAAAACTAACCCTTATAAGCTCACGAACTTACAGCAGATTGAACTGGATCAAACAATTGAAATGTTTCCAGCATTTGAAAAGCAAGGTCTAGGATCAACTAATTTAGAGAAACATAGTATCAAGTTAATTGAGGGAGCAGAGTCTGTAAAGGATAGGTATTACCCTATTTCACCGGCTGTGCAAGATATAGTTTACGGGAAAATTGATAACATGTTAAAGCTAAACGTTTTAGAAGAAAGTGAAAGCCCATGAAGTAATAGGACGACTGTAGTGGGAAAACCCGGTAAAAATAGGTTTTGTCTAGATGCGCGTAAATTGAACAAACTAACAGTGAAGGATGCATATCCGTTACAGAATATCGAGGGCATTCTCAGCAGAATAGCGTTGATCTGAAATTTGCTTTTTGGCAGATAGAGTTGGACGACGAAAGAAAACCATATACAGCATTTACAGTAGCAAGTCGGCCACTCTACCAATTTCGTGTTATGCCCTTTGGCCTTTGCAATGCGGCGCAGAGACTTTGCAGATTGATGGACAAAGTCATTCCCCAAAGTTTAAAAGATAACATTTTTGTTTACTTAGATGATCTTTTAGTGATATCTGATACTTTTGGGGAGCATATTGGATTACTTAGGAAGGTTGCGCAATGTCTAAAAGACGCTAATTTGAATATCGGCTTGAAAAAGTCACAGTTTTGCTTTCAGCAGCTGAAGTACCTTGGCTTCATAATAGGCGGATGAATGCTCAAAACAGATCCGGATAAGGTGAAAGCGATTAAGGAGATAAGGGTACCTAAATCTGCAAGAGAGGTGCGTAGTTTTCTAGGTACAGCCGGCTGGTATCGCCGCTTTATTAAGGATTTTGCAGCAATAGCAGCTCCTCTAACCGATACTCTCAAAAAGGCCAAAAAATTCGAAATTACCCCTGAGGCGATTACAGCTTTCGAGAAATCAAAAAAGGCTTTGACATCGGCACCGGTATTAAAACACGCGGACTTTTCCAAACGTTTCTTCATACAATGTGATGCGTGTGATTATGGAGTGGGAGCTGTACTGTATCAGCTCAGTAATGACAACGAGGAACACCCCATTGCATTTTACTCTCACAAACTAAAGCCGCGGTAATGGCAGTAAAAAAATTTCGTCCATATGTGGAGATGATGCCATTCACAATGGTAACAGACCACGCTAGCCTGAAATGGCTAATGTCTCTATGATTTTGAGAAAGGTTCAGAAAACATAGTAGCTGACATGCTGTCCAGATTACCTAATGAAGGGGGCGTAGAAGAAATAAATATAGAAGATATATTTGACTTCGAGACAACAGAGTTCGAAAGTCCAGAGTATCTGGAGCTGATAAGCCAAATTGAAAGCAATCAGGAATGCCTACCAGATCTGAAAGTTGACAATGGAATGATTTAAAAAAAAACGGGATTCGGCCAAGAAAAAGATGAAGTCAAGTGGAAATTATGGGTTCCAACGAATATAACCCATCCTATTATTGAAAAAGCCCATACCACATTAATTACGGCTCATGGTGGAGTAGCAAAAACCCTGGAGAGAATCAGAAGATTTTTCTACTGGCCGAAAATGTCGAATCAAGTGAAAAACCAGACGTGTAAAGAAACAAAATCAACCAACCAAAATCTAAAACCTGAAATTGGAAACCAAATAATCACCGAAAGGCCATTTCAAAAACTATATATAGATTTTATGGGAAAATATCCTAGATCTAAAAAAGGAAATTGTTATATCTTTTTTTTAAAAGCAATGAAAGAAGCATCCACTAGCAATGTAATAGAATTTTTAGTCCAGGAGATATTCCATAAGTTTGGCGTACCAGAAGTCATACATAGTGACAATGGGGCTCAATTTGGATCAAAAATTTTTGAGAATAGAATATAATCCTATAATCGCCTCAAAGAAACGCCAGTGAAAGAGTGAACCAGTCTGTCCTATCAGCAATACGAGCATACCTTAAAGAGGATCACAGAGATTGGGATATTTACCTGTCAGAGATAGAGTGTGCCCTTAGAACATCGGTACACTCAGCAACTGGCTTTACCCCTTTTTTGCTTTATTTGGATACCACATGTTTTCCAGTGGAGCTGAATATAAACTCAGCAGAAAATTGCAGTCGCTCACTGATCATCAGATTATAGAGTTAAGTAAAGGCGATAAGTTAGAAAATATTCGAGAATTAATAAAACAAAATATGGAAAAAGCTTACGTCAGAAGTGCTGAAAGGTATAACAAAAGGGCACGAATAGTAACCTTTCATCCAGGTCAAGAGGTTTACCGCCGTAACAATATATTAAGCGATTTTGCTAAGGGCCGAAATGCTTAATTTTGCAGAAAATTTTTGAAATGTAGGGTGGTCCGACCTGTAGGAAACAACATGTACGAATTAGTGATACTACAGGGCAATTTATTAGGGGTATATCATACGAAAGACATTAAGGTTTAATACTTCTCGTAAGGCTTGAGAGTTTTTGTGCAATATTAGGATTTATGGATTATTTTTGAGTGATTATACAAATGTTCGATTTTATGGCAATTACCCTGACTATTTACCCTAATTTCTGTGATACAAAAACAAGTACCTGATAGTTTAAGAGTTTTGTTTATACATACCAGAATTCGTAGTTAAAATGTGCAATATTAGTATAGGGAACCATGATCATTCCATTAAAATCCGGGATTATACTGATCTGTGATTTTAGGTTTTAGTTCGTGATGTCATTTTTTTGTTTCTAGTGCGCCTAGGCTTTTCATAACTGCAATAAGGATATGAAATCTATATTACATAAATAGGCTCCGGGAACCTGGAAAACGTAAAAGGGATCACAAAGTAAAATACTTTTAACGGATATAATTTGTATGTACTTCCCGTAAATTTTTGACAAGTGCTTATGCGACAACCTATGCAATATCCGAAATATGTCTGTACCTTTTCTATATCCAGAAAAGGCCTGCAGAGAGGTGTTCACGAGTAGCGGCATTAGTGGAAAAAAGTTGCAGAGGCGTAACCCAATAGTGAAGATAGTGTTAGGAAATATTTTGTGCCTCGATAAAAAAAATATCGCAGGCGTTCGTTTTATAATTTTCGTATCTGCATATGTTGCGGTACTCTACCGATCCAAGCACGGTAACAAGAAATGTAAATAGGAGATGGGTTTTGTCTCTACAATTTTTTTTTTACTCAATAAGAAAAAATTGACAGAGTCCTGCTGTTAATGCGTGATTTTTTTTTGAGGTACGATAGAGGGTTGCTCAGCAAGTAGTTGAAATAATGTAAACAACAAATGTTATCGTGAGGTTTCCGGCAAAGGAAAAATATATACAAACACGATAGACCGGCTAGTATAAATATGTAGTAGGAGACTCTTAATCTCAGGGTAGTGAGATTTCCCCACGTTGGAGCAAGTGGTAACCCGCACACCGGTCCCTCTAACTAAAGTAAGCGAAACCGGAGTTTTGTTGCGGGGGACGTGACACCCACGCCTCTGATAATAGGCAAATTTTTTTTGGCGAAACCCTTATATTGTCTTGTCAGGGTAGGAGGTTATGTGACCTAAAGCCTCCAAACCCGTATAGGGATTATTAATGATGTGGAGAGGGGCTTGCGGCAAATGGAGACACCACCTCCTGCCCGAGTCACGGTATTACTTTTGTTTTTGTATGAGTAATTGTGGGTAATGTCAATGCGCATACATAGGGTAGTTTTTGTAATTCACCCTTTAAATAAAAGTGAAAGGTAGAGTGAAGTTAAATTTGTTTTAGTACAAAATACAATTGGAGCGATACTTTTCTTACCAATAAATGTAATTGCCCAACAGTAAACTGATTCTGAAAAGAAATAGAAATAATTAGTAAAACGATAAATTATACTTACCATGTGCTTCATTGAAAACCAGAATGTCAAATGTGTGTACATAGTAGTGTTAGTAGAGAAAGCAGTGTTGTATAAGGCTGTAATGAATATTCAAAGTTGGCAATATTTTCATGTTGGAGAATACGGGATCGGAATTTCATTGATAAATTTTTAAACGCTGAAATTGAAAGTCAAAGCAAAATAGTAAAAATGAAAAAAAAACAAGTAAGCGCAAAGTGAGTTGGTAGTCAAACGTTGAAATAGTTAGGGTAACAGAAAGATCGCAAAATATAATGAAAATGTGAAGTTCTAATCAAGTATGCTCTTGAAGAAAATAGATTAAGATAAGATAGGCAGGCAGCAGAAAACGCTTTTGCATACATGTATGTACATGATATAAGGCGAGAGGAGTGAAATTTTTTGAAAATTTTAACGAATGTGGGTATTAATAGTAAGGCGAGAGGCGGTAAAATTTTCGGTTTAGCGAGAATGTGTTCATAAGTATTATATTTTTTATAGCGTAAACTGCCAAAAAGCTTTGTCAGGAAAAAGTATAAAAGGTGGTGTTACATAAATTTTAGGATTAAAGTGAGCTAAGTCAGTGAAGTGAAAATTCAATTCTCAGAATTTTATAAAAACAACAGTTTTTACAAGGTTTAGTGAATAGATCCTGAACAAAAGGAATAAAGGTAGTTTTGTGCGGAAGATTAGTGTCCTTGAAGTGGAAGGACGAAAATAAAGGCACTTCTGCGTGATGGCGATTTTAAATCTTGATAAAAATTAAATATAAAAAAAAAACCTAAGTGAAACTTATTCGACAGGAAGTTAGAGAAATTTTACAAGTGTAATACTCGTGGTTTCGTTACAGCTGGCTATTAACACGAAGGCGTATTGGCTGAAGAATAACTGACGCAGGGCCATAGCGAGAAAATAGCCAGGTAAAGTTCTTTTATTTTCAAAATTGTATTTTCAATCACACGGATAGGAGAGAAAAAGATAAAAGTATCCGTGGTAAAAGCCAGAAGGATTAAAAACTAAAATATATATTCACGCTAAGTAGATGTGGATGTGGTAAATAATTGTTCTATGTTACAAGTTTGCCATAAAATCTAGGATCAACCTTCACAAAAATACAACACCTTAAGGGTATTAAGTAAAGATAACAAAAAAAAATATATATATTCAACCATAATCCGTTTAAGGGCATAAGTGTTTGTGATTGTTTTTTTTTGCTTCACTAGTTCCTCGAAGGTTTTTAATATATATATATATATATATATATATTGTAATACCAAATATACATATGAGATTGTGTTACAGAGCAAAATATAGAGCGTAAGTGAATCGCGAAAAGGTTACGGGTCTGAATAGTGCAGACAGGGAAAAATCAGAATTCCTCAGGAGCTCCTTTAGGCTGAGTAATTGTGTCGATAGCCCTTATTATAGGGGAAAAATTAGTAGCTTGAGCCCTATCATAGTGATTCAGTGTTGAGCAGAAGAGTTTTTTTGTAAAGGAATATATATGTGTATGTATGGTACAAGTTTATTTGAGAAAGGATATATGTATATAAAAAAAAAACAATAAAATATCTTAAATATTTTGTTTGGCCAAAAATAATAAAACAAGAAAATTTAAACAAAAAAATATATTGTTATTTACCTTTTTTTAGTATTTGTAATTTATATTATTACTTACTTTTTCTGTTTCTGCTTTTTGTATAACATAGTATATAAGAAATAATACACTTTTACCTTTATTTTATAAACTACTTTATTTTTAATAAATAATGTTATAATTTTAGTTATTTTTTATAGAAGAAATGGTGGTGTAATTTCGTGAGTTAAAGGTGATGATGGAAAGGTAAGTGGAGAAGTGGTCAAGTGGGTTTTGGGGTCATAGAGTGGACAAATATGGTGGATAGTACTATGACTAGGTCGGGAGGGCAAATAGGAGACTAACACCTGTCTCCATAAAAAAAATGTTACGTGTGGTATTGTTGAATGTAATGATTGTGTTTATTTTCTATACTCTTGTTTTGTGTTATGATACGCGACGGGTGAGAGATGGTTGGAACCACCTGGGAACAAAACTTCAAAACAGCTAGTCGGAAACCTCACTCGGCCAAACGGTCCATAACAAGTCTTTACATATAAATATATTATCATTAGTTTTTTTATTTACTACCACAATGACAACAAAATCTTGATCTGTCACGCTGATGCTTAAGCAATAATATTCTCATTTTCTTTCTGAAATCTGTAGGATTCCATAAATTTGCTAACGGCTTGTTTTGATTTTTTTTAATGCATAAATTAAAACAAAAATTCCGCAATTTTAACCATAGAGATCATAATTTCCAACACTAAAATCTTTTAAAGAGTTAACATATATAAACTCATAGGTTCTTAACTTAAGTATACATAAAGTAAAGTGGGCTAAACTCAAAATTGGAACGAATAACAATTCCGCTTGATTTTGAATAAAAATGTTTATTGTGTCAACATTTATTTCATTCGATTGGGTAGGCATGCAGAAGCATGCAGTTGACCTGCTGTCCTTTAGAATTGCTAAGAGGCAAGAATCTAGTACAAAGTTTGTTAACCAATTTCCATTTTTTAATGAATTCCAGTCTGAAGTTTCTAAATAATCCATAAAACCAACTTCGATTGAATTATTTATATTATTAATTTCAGTATATAATAAATGAAATTTAAACAGATATAATTTATCTGGTTTTACTCTCTATTTTTTTAAATTTTTAAATTTTTTTGCTTGCTTTTAAAGCAAACATCACTTAAAGTCGAACTATGGGACCTTTGGGACCCAAGTGAGTCGGTCTTTCTTTTGCGCCGACGGCCTGTACAACCTAAGGTCGAACCAGCTTTTGCTTTTTAAAGTCTTCTTTTCCATTCTTCGATAGGTTCAATATTTGAGCTATTTTGTGAATAACTGTGGTCCTTTTCTACAATCTCAACATCCTCAACTTCTTTGTTGATGGGTGTTAAAGTAACATAACAGTGTTCTTTTTTTAATCTTTTACTAGTAACTTCTTCATTTAAGTTATTTAAACTTGAGGTAACTATATCCTCAATTTTCTCGGATATTGGCCCAACCATTTTATATTTGTTCCGCAATTCCTTCAGTGAACTAAGGTAGTCCATTCTCATAACTTTCACAAATACATCAGCTCGTACTGATTTTGTAAATAGAAAGCGAATTCAACAGGGGCATTATTTACATGCTACCCAGATGAATCAACATGAATACTCGTAAAGTTAGTCCAGAGAACAATAAAAGGGCAATATTTGTTTAATATAAACAAACACATTTCATAATTTTGATATGGATTTAAATATCATTTTCAATTTCATTAAAAATTGAAAGGAACATTTTTCGAAATGGGCTGTTAAATGCATTTGATTCCAAGAAAAGATTTTGATCGTTATCTGGAAGATTGTATTCTTTCCCTTTACTTTCCCCATCAACTTCTATTAAGCATTGACGTAATATTTCAAAACTTCTTTCGAATTTTGGTGACTTAAAGGGCGTAAGCAATACTATAAACATATGCTTAAACCACTGTTGGGCTTCTTCCATAGTGGTTAAGCTTAAAGCAGCTATTAAGGCATATTTTAGTAGAGGCCTTAAAATATGTCTTCTGCCCAATTTCGCATTTAAGTCCTTGCACATAATGTGAATGTAATGACATTTACACCACTGCAATATAACAAATTCAGGTTTAGAGTTCGGGTTTACTTTAAAATTATTTAAAAATTTTGCACAAGCATTGAGGTGTTTTGACAAAGTTTGAATACTAAAACTTTTATGTACGGCTCCATATAATGCTGCACTAACATCTTTACACACCCTTTTACATAAAGACCACTTATGTTGATATTTAATCTAATTTTCTTTTAAATAAAACTTTAAGCAATCCAGAAAAGAACATATTGCATTGCGTGTGTGTCGCGATAGAATTGCTTCATTAATTGGAACAATTTGTTTTAGTTTACAGTTTCGTAAAACTAATTTATAGATTAATATTCTTTTTTCAGCGCATTCTATTTGTTTAACACTGTCACCAGAAGCATCTAAATGTAAGGTGAATTTAGAGTCTTCAAGAATCTCTTTATTACTTGAGATTGTCTCAAATGTAATTTTTTCCCATGTTTAAACTGCAAAAGGTGAAGAAGCTAAATGTATATAATTTTTATAAGGTCCTCTTTTCATTAAAATAAAAGAGAAGATTGTTTCTGAATAATAATCATAATTTCCCTTAGATTAACATTTTCTTAATGCTTCCAAACAACATATGTCCTGTAAATTGCCTTTTTCAGCAATTTCATCAGCCGCATTCAAAATTTGTTGTTTTCTAAACAAATATGCATTATTATTTTTAAGTTTGCTTTTAAAAACAGAGCGTTTCACGCCTCTTATTTGACCAACATGCATTTTGTCCTTTGCATGTTGAAATTCTTTTGTTCTATAAACAGATACATCTCCATTAGGAATTATCTCAAAGCGAAAAGTGGTGCAATCGTTAAACCTGCAGTATGCATATATAAATGTAATTTCTTTACCAGACTTAATGCAATAAATACATAAGATGCAAACATTATAATATAATATAACATTATTATATTTTAAATATTCTTCTCTTACTATGTCTTCGAGAAGTTTCTTTTCATTCAAATCTTTTACAATACTTGAATTTATTGAAAAGGAACAGTCAAATATTTTCTTTTAAAATATTCTTTTTTACCTCAAAGACTTAGCCTCTTACCGAAACACAATTCTATTGCACTTTTCATTGGGATTAGCTTCTTTTCTGTATTTTATAAACTTCGAAAAATTTAAGGTATCGTCACTTATTTCAAAAGTAACCAAGGTATGATTGTGGTTATCGTTCTTCAATTTTAACTCTTTACTAGGATGCTCTAGAATATTGTAAAATTGTGGTTTGCAATTCTTATTGCTTTCAATAATTTTGTTTTTTTTCAAGAGAAGTAGCACTTCAGGCATTAATACCTACTCAAATTTTTAACCGTGCTACATTCTTTAGGAAAGGGATAGATGAGAGAGATGACAGGTGGTGAAAGGAGATAGATATAGCCATTTTATTAATTGTTTTACTTCGCCGGCGAATATGCTATGAAGAAGTACCGACGAGGGAGGCTGCACGTTTTTATGTTAATTCTGCTTATGTATTTATTAAAGGGCTGCACAAGCATAAGAAAAATGTTTTGTAAGCAATCAGGTAAATTTCAAGTAGTGTGTGTATAGAACACTCTCATTTTTAAACACATACTTCCAAACACAAATGTTTTGCTTTGCCGCCAAAATAGAGATTAAACAACAAAAGTGTTTTAGAACAACATTGAAGTAAAACATAACAGAACTAGAACAAAAATGAAATAGAATATCAAAACTGAAGTAGAACATTCAAAACATGCTTGAAGTTTTTGATAGCAGAATTAGGCTAAAGAGAAACTACAATCATTTTCGTTTTTCTCAATATGAGGTGTCGTCAACTTTAAGATTTAAAAACGCATAAAAATGGAGAAAAAACATTATAATATCTGTTTTATTTAAAATGTTAATTGAATTACTTTTTCAAATAAAATTTAATATTTTTATATTAAAAATATAATAGCAAAATTGTCGCTTTCATTTCGGGTTCTTCAGGAAAACGTATAGTAATAAAACTTAACAAAAATAAAAAAATTGCCTGTATTCGATCGTACTAAATAGTATATTTTTTATATTTTCTATGCAAAAATTTTTAAAAAAGGGTTCAGCAATTGATTGTAAGAAATTGAAATTAATAACACGTGGTTGAGTATCTATCCTTTCATAAAAATATTTTTTAAAAATTAATTTTTTATCCGAAGTTTCATATTTTCATATTAAAAATATAACAATAAAACAGCCTGTAATAAAAAAACATATGCGTATGTTTGCATATCATTTCTATATTCTATAAAAGTATTTTCTTTCAACAGCCTTAATTATTTAGCAACACTACTTTATTTTCGTGAACATTTTTGTATATGTTCTAGTGCACTCGGTGTTTCTACTATGATTTACAGTTTTTTTTACTTCATTGTCGCCTTTTGTTTTGATGTTCTACTCTGTTTAAAAACACAAGCACTAACAAAACTGTAAAGAGAAACTTTTCGAACGTGGGAGATAATAACAAACTTTTTCCAACAATCTTTTTTTAGCTGAGAGCGAGAGAGAGAAAAAATCTCTTAATTGTGCAGAAAAATTTGTGTTTCTCATCTGCTTTGCAGAATATGCTACCAGATAAATATTTTAGTACAGGTGCTACCAAATTAATGAAAGCTTAATGTAAATTAATTTCATCTTTTCATGACAAAATTAAAATCTCGTATGTTTTATTAGGTTTTATGAAGAAGTTTAATTGTACACCCACTTTTGTTAAGTAAATTAAGATTGTCTAACCGTACGAATCATTATTGTGGTTAAGTCTTTGTTAAAAAATATTTATCTTCCTGGAAGCTACTTTTTTGGCATATTTTGGAAAATGAAAAAAAAAATACATGTTTACATCTCATTGCTTTAATTTTATTAAATAGATATTTAAAAAATTTAATTAATTTCCTTAAGAAGTTTTAACTTTGAAATTTGTCGAAAGCATTTCTAAAAAATTTTAAGTGAATTTAAATGATAGTTTTTTAATTTTGTGTCTAAATCTCTGTGACTGTAAATTTTTTTTTAACTAAAAATATTTCACTTCTTGGTTTTTACTGTATTTAAATATTTATATTTACAAACATTTAAGGGACGGTAAATAATAATAAGATTCAAAAACTAAGATTGGAAAACAGATTTATTTAAATCCATACTAATTGTAGCATACTATATGTGACTCACATACGTAATATGGTTTTGAAGTAAAAAATAATTTATATGCTTTGTTATATACATATATTTATAAAAACATAGTGAAGTTATAAAATGTAAGTCCAAAAACATAATTTGATAAGTTCAATCAATGGCGTGAAAAATGTTAGTCTGGTCTACTTTTTACTTTCTTGTAAGTGAGTCCAAGTTTCGTTTTGTACTAAAAACATAAAATATCTGCATAACAGAGGAAAAAACGAGAAAGAATGTGGTAAATTATTAAAGGTATGGTACAATTTCATATATTAGTGCTCAAATAATCACCAACCACTTGGACGAAGAAAACGGTATTTTGCATAGGTCGTATGGGACAAAAACTGGTCTCGAAAAAAGTAATGATGGCAAAATATAGCCAAGACTATGGGCTATTAAACTTGGTTTTTAAATTTTTGGCGAATTTTTCGGTATGGGTACTATAGGTCAAAAAGTGGGTCCTATACATAAAATTTATCATATACATATTCATATAGTAGTTAAAAAAATTTTTTTTTTAATATTTTGTATTATTTGTATTTTTATTTTAAAGGAATTTTTTAAAAAAATTTTATTTTTTTAAATATTTTATATTATTTTTATATTATATAAAAATTCGCGCAGGTTTGTTGAAAAAGTCCAAAAAGTTTGTTGAAGATCGAAAAAAGATAAAAATGAGGCAATGTTGCCGTAAAATTGTACGTAAATTTGTACTAAAAGTGGGTTTTCAACTAGGTATCACTAAAATTTCAGTCTGCACGTCCGAAAATACTCAATTCTGGCTGCACAAGAGAGTATTTCTTCGTTGCCTCTCTCTGCAAACTAACTGCAAAAAAAAGTTTGTTGAAAAAGTTTGTTATCTTCACGGAGATACTTTTTGAATGGTGCTTGTTTTGTTTTAGTGAGAACCATGTTTTGTTATGCTTGTTTTGATATTTATATTTATACTGAAATTCTGTGGAAGTGTTCGTTCGTTCGCACAATAACATTCAAAACAAAAACAAATTCCAGAAAATTGTTTTTGTTTTGCATGTAATTATGCGAACGAACGATTGCGACATCGTGGGTCTGGCAGTAAGTAAATGAATGCACATGTATTACAAACAAATAAAAATTCACTAATTTATTTTAGTTCCACACATTTTTACTTACTTAAATCACTAATAATATTTTAATTACAAATGTAAAAAAACACACAACACAAATCTAAAAAAACCGTTTTCCCCAATTTTCGAAAAATTAAAACCACGCCGAAAAATTGAAAACCACGTGATTTGCAGAACAGCAACAAACCGCCTGCGTGATTTTAAAACCGTTCGTGATTTTTCTTTCTAAAAATGTTTAGAAAATTAATTAAAAAGAACCAAAAAGCCGAAAATAAAGTAAAATTTCATTAATTTATAAAATCGATGGTTCGAATCCTGGTCAGGGTAAAAATTAAAACAAACGCTAGGCACCGCGTATTTACATTCATACTTAACTCATAAAAGTCAATATGATACTGAAACAGTGTCTATAATGTTGTGAGCAAACAAGTATGAATAATTAAAAATAAAAAAAAGTTGCATTTGTGACTATCAAATTGCTAGCACAAAAAGCAACAACAAAAGTTCAAGACGAGTTACAAAGAGAATGACAAAGAAAAAAGCTTTAAGTTGTGTGTGAACTTCGTCTCACCAAATTAACATTAAGCTTAGTTGGTTAAATAGATGATGTTTACGATGTACATAACATAAGGTAGATAGATGTAAAGAATGCTGATGAAGGATGTAGCGGTCCAGAAAATGCTGCATTTCATTCTGCTAGCGTCTAATTTTTCTTGTTTTCTTTGGAAAACGTCCGCATACATTTGTAAATAATTTTTCTTTCTAAAAATGTTTAGAAAATTAATAAAAAAGAACCAAAAAGCCGAAAATAAAGTAAAATTTCATTAATTTATTCTTTATTTTGTATAATATAAACATACAATTGATTAATTTACTATGTTACCATTTTAGTTAATTAATAAAATTAACGTTAAAACAGAACTCACCGTGCCAAAATATAAGTCTTCCTTCTTTTTGTATGATCCATAAAAAGTTAATAAAAGAAGCGGTAAAACAGCACAAAATAAAAAATAAAGTTAAAAAACCGTCTACATTTTTTACAAAAAAAAAAAAAAACAAATATTAAACAAAAAAGTTCCAAAAATTGTTTGTGATTTGTTATTTTTTTTATTAAATGAATATTTTTTTTAGCAAAATCTAAAAAAAGCACTTTGACGACTTTTAACACTGCATTTACCGAACTAATTGAAAGAATTTCTGGCAACACTGATTACAGTGATGGTCCTAGTTGTAGACACCCAAATAAAATGGCTTTTATTTGGGTGTTTTTTAACTTGACATAATATAATTCCAAGTTGATACATGTACTAAAATCAGAGCCATACTTTGTTTTGCAATTTTTTTCTGGCAACTATAGTTATCTAAATAAAAAAGTTATTGTCTGGCAGCCTACATAAAGAAAATGAGTTATCACTCATTTTACTTCTTAAGCCCTAAACACTTAAGGCTGGTTCACCGGCAAAAATTTTGTTCCGAAACATTTTTTTTTTATATGTAGTTTGACATTTTATTTTTTGAGAGAGAGAGAAACTACATATAAAAAAAAAAATGTTTCGGAACAAAATTTTTGCCGGTGAACCAGCCTTTAGACGACAGCAGGCAGCAGACCGAAAACTGTCAAAAATAAAATACATGTGTTTTAATGAAAACGATTATTTTGACGACATCACAACAGCACGACTACACGACAGTATTTGCTGCTGCTGCCAACTTAGGCTATTTTCGATTTTGACGGGCAGCAATAAACAAATATAATGTTGCCATTATACATATAAATTGGAGAAATAAAAACAAAAACATTTTTTTTTAATATTAAACATAAAAAAACATTACAAAAATACAATAAGGAAATAAATGTATGTGTTTTTATACTTTTTCGTGATATTATTACATTTTTTATCAATAACTTTAATTTTATTCATTATAAAATATATGTATGCGGTATCCCTTAAATTTGTATTGCTAAAGTACACAGCTGTTGTTGCTGTCTTCAAAATAATTATGAAGCTGACTTCAGAGCAGCTTTTGAAGTTAGCAGCATTTGAAGCCGTGAAGTTGTGAAGTCTGCTGTCGTCTAAGTGTTTAGAGCTTTAATATAAAGAGAGAGAAAGAGAGCAATTTTCTCGTCATATTGAGTCAAAATTTCAGTTTGTTACATTTAAGGCCGTGTCAGATAAAACTTTTGCTTTGCGTTGCGTTGCAAATTCGCTTTGACATCTAAGATAAAATGCACGAACTTATATGAAGTATGTCACATAAAGCACTTTTAACGCAAAGCAAAGCACAAAGTTGGGCAACACTCATCTTTTTGCGCGCTTTGACAATTAGCTGCTATACATTTGTATATAATTTTTGGCAAAATCGAACGTAAAAGAGTTAAGAATTTTAAAATATTTTTTTTTTTATTATATATTTTTCCTTTATTATTTTTTTTTAGAAAATTATGGAAGAAAAACTATAAAAACAAACAATAATTAGGCGCTGTTAAAGTTTTTATTGTGACATACCTCTTGCGTTATACGCTTTCTTTTCAAAGATTGAAACGTCACGCAAAGCGATAAAGTTTTATCTGACACGGCCTTTAGTTTGTTATCTTCTCGCCGGCGAAAAAACTCAGTTTTAAAAAAAGTGTTCTGAAAAATCAGTTAAATTTTATTTTTTATGAAAATTCTGAGTTGTATAAAAAAGCACTAAGCTTACTGACAGAAATCATTGAAAAGCACTGCAAATACCCGCTTTTTAAAAACGGGCATTTATCAAAATTTCGCGTTTATGAAGAAGCAAAAAGCACCGAAAAATACTCGAAACGCACCAAAATACCATCACTGGACATTGATAATATAGCAGTTATTTGAACAAATATTTATTTGCCTAAAAATGACTTTAATACTTGACATCGAGTGGTCATACTTTGTTCACATTAGAAGCATTTTTGTTTGCCGGCAAAAAATTTTATTTGCCAAAAATCAGCTGTGGTATTGTTTGCTCCTAATAAATATTTTGTGGTCAGACTACGACAAACAAATATTTGCCGATTTCATTCAAATGTTTGACAAATGTGACCGTACCTTAAGTAGTTATAACAGATAGCAAAAAGAATATTATCTGGAAATTATTATAGTTAGTTTTTATGAGTATATAGTAATCATACTAAACGGGTTTTTTTTGTTTGTTTAAATTTTGCCAGCGTACTATGGATTTTTTAAGAAAAACGCGTGTGTGCCTCTTAAACCTAAATCGTAAAGTTGTTTTTTTAATAATTATCGCTAAGAAATATTGAATAATTAACGTTACGGTTTTAAGAATTCAAATATTCTTTTCTACAACAGGCGATAATATCATATGTAAAGCCCGTTTTACACTATAATACTGAGTATTAAGACTTTTCAAATAGCTAAGTATTATGAAAAAGTAAATATAATATATATGCCAGATAATAAGAAAAGGAAATTGACATCCCATAATACAAATTAATATTTAGAAATTTTTCTAAACACTATGATTTTTCATTTTATCAGGGTGGTTTTGCTGCTCATAAACCAGCCAACCATTAAATAAACACTTCGAAAAAAGACTCTTAGAAGAACCCACATAGTTAGCTATTTCTAAACTTTCCTTGAAGTGGCTCACGCCATGACTCCTTTATGACACTCAAATAAGTGTATCTTTGGAACTATACATTTAAGAGCTCTTTTGGAGACAAAAAAGCTATCAAAAAGAGTCTTTTCTGAAATAAACTAAGCTAGCAATTCAGTAAAAAAGCCCTCATTTCTGAAGATTTTCGGATGGCAAAATATTGTTTTTTGTACTCTTTATGAGTGCAAAAGCTCCGAGAAATATGTTAGTAAAGTTTTCATTCCTAATCATATGGTTTGCTGGGTATTTTCATTTTACTTGAAGAGTGATAATGTAGGAACAAAATGTCATACTACGTTGGATTTTTTGACAATCACAACAACTTTTATTAGATTTTTTTTCTCACAAATTCTAATGCAAATCTACAAGTCTTAAGATTTAATAACAGTGTAAACGGGCCTAAAGCAACACGTGCAATGTGAACATTAGAACTATAAACCGTATGATAAACACTGTTTTTGACATACACGCGAAATTACATATGGATAGCAATTCCATTCCATATGTCTTGTACTGGTAGCTTAACACCTTTGCGGCACAATAGTTCATCGAACTATACTATTTAAAACCACTTATTATACTTCAACAAATATTATGTTTAGTGCATTTCTTATGAACCCCCTAATTGTTTTTTTATAAAACACTAGTATTTCCACTAGTGTGAGCATACTTTAAGGCGTTTATATAATTTAATATGTTTCACAACGAATAAAGTAATGCGATATTGGTTTATAGAATATTCAATTATGTGAGCTGGTTTTGAATAAATTTATTCGGATTCATTTTAATGAATAATGCCGAATGATCAAGACGGAGGGAAAATTGTTATGGGATACACGAACCATCAAAATACGTTATCTTATAAAATATTTTTTGCTTATAAATGTATTTGTTTAGTTGAGCTGACAACTAAAAACAAAGAAGACAACTTTATTTAAACATAACGCATAAGGTTTTGACTTTTTTTGTCCAAACAATTTTGTGACACACATCTCAAGAAAAAAAAAATAATTTAAAGAAACCATGACAAATAAGCTTTACATACTAAATTAAATCATACTTTCACTATTATTTGCTTGGTTTAGATTCCTAAATAGGCAAAAATATTTAATAAAAATATTCGACTGCATCGAATCTAACATACACTTCACATACTTAAAAATAGTCAATGTTATAGACATTTGTAGAACAAGTTAACTCTGTATAAGTAGGAAAAGCTTAAAAAACATTTCTGACAAATTTTTCTAAGCTAAATGAATTAAAGACAAGTCAGGATGCTATATATGAATTTTATATACTCTTCACCATATGCATATGTAAATCTAGTTTAGTAAAGTAATTCCAATAAAAAAAAAATAAAAAAAAACATTTATTGGGGTGACAGACGGGCTAAGCATTATTAGAAAAAAATGTATTTCCTTAAAAGTCTCTTTAAAAGCATTTAAATGATACCTATATTAATATCATAAAAAATATTGTAAACAATCGTACTTTTCTATGAAGAGTCCAGAGACCATAACTCGGAAAATATGGGCGAGCGCTAAGTTTTACACTTTATATTTTTCCTTAGTTTTTAAATCTCTATCGCCCCATACACTTGCTTTTTTTGATAAACTATATTTGTTCCAAATGTTGGTGTTTTCCATGGACGGATATTGCTGATTTTCAATAGTAAAATTTTTGATACTATGGGTGATCGATTGGCTTATTTAAATTTTCCCTAGCTCATCTAGTGCCTTTCCAAAGTTGACGGAAATTGCTCAATCGACTTCGATAGGCATGAGAACTATATTTATATAATTTATGGGGTCGTAAATGGATATTTTTGAAATTACACACGGAATGACACCTTAGATATTCCCTTTCCACCTGTAGTGAAGGGTATATAAATGCAGGTAACAAATTTATTTGCATGTTATCAAATTAATGTCGAAATAAATGTACAGCATGGTAACATATAAATTTATATGTTGGAAAACAAGAAGCACGTTTGTTAAAACGATAAACAAGTCCTCTGGGCCGGATAGAATTTCAACACTAATCTTAAAGCAGTGCTCTTCGACATTAGTGCGTCCATTAATAAAACTTTTAAGCATTTTGTACCAGTCACCATGGTACTGGCGTTCCATTCACAATTTTGACGGAAGCAAGGTGGTGGCTCTAAAAATTTCTAAGGCGTGATGCATTTTTATTAAAACTTATTGCTTTTGGAGTCGGTCATAGGTTCTCTAGATTCATATCGAGCTTTCTGGGGGATCGTACTCTTTGACTTGTTATAGATCATAAAACGTATTTAAGATAAATTCAGGGAAACCATAAAATTCCGCCTTTATCCTACTTTAATTCTTATTTTTTTAACTACCTTCTATCTAAAATTTCTAACCTTATCTATTCGCAGATGGTATATGCCATTTCTATTCAATTCAGAAATGGACAAGCTTTTTCGAAATTGGGAATAGTAAGTTAGTTAGTTAGTTAGGAGTGGCAGCCTCTCACGTTGTGATATCACAAGGAAGACGGCGCGACTCCCCTTACCCAGTTGAAAACCATGAAGATTCCCGGATGAACTTTGCTGTCCCCTATAGAGTGAGATGATAGCTCCATAAGAGTTCTGAAGAATGGAGAGCCCAGAATTCTTAATCTTTTTCGAGCCAGGGATGGGCAGTGGCACAGGACGTGCAGTACGGTGTCTTCCTCATCCTCCGAGCCACAGCTGTGACAGAAATCATTAAAGGGCAGACCGAGTCTTTCAGCATGCCTGCTGGTTAGACAGTGACCAGTAAGTACCGAGACCATAATACTTATGGATTTCCTGTCCAGCTGCCTGATCCGCTTGAGGCCCAGTGTAGTCCACAGTTGTCTGGAGACACAACAGGAACTTTTCTCTACCCATAATTTGTGAGCCAAATTGAGGTAGTAGTGTTTTATGGCCATTTTAACCGTTCCCAGAGGAATCCCAACGTCTGGTAGCGAGGAGACGTTAGGAAGCAATGTGCCTCGTTTGGCGAGATCATCGGCCTCACAGTTTCCCTGCATATCCCTGTGACCAAGGACCCAAAACAGGTGAATCTGTGATCGCTCCGATAGTGTGTTTAGTAATGAGCGACGTCTCAGGACTAGCTTAGATGTACTGTATGCACCAGCAAACACCCTGATTGCCGCCTGACTGTCCGAAAATAGCCGAATGGCAAGGCCAAAAAGTTCGTCCCTAAGCACTGTTTCGGATGTTTTCAGAATGGCCATTACCTCGGCTGCAGTAGTCAGGGAGTCTAAAGGAGAGTCTCAGTCCAAGGTCATTGGAGAATATTCCGCAACCGACCCTGGCGTCTAGTTGCGAGCCATCGGTGTAGATGCCGACAGTATTGCTTACAACCTCTTCGTTGCAGATCCATTCCTCCTATATTCCTATAGATCTGAAAGCCGTGGGTCAGAGCAGGTGTAGAAGAGGTATAGTCTGCCATTAATGGTATGGGCACATCCCGAACGATAATCTTGGAGTGACCTACATATGTGCGGCCTAAGCCAGCGTGAGAGGGCATTAAGTCTGGCTGCATAATTATCTGACAATAAACTTATCTGACAACATTGTCAGACAACAAATTGGTAGTTCACACGGTAGTGAGAATTTCCAAGGATCAGAGTTAAAAAATTCAAAAGACAAGTTTAAAAAATTTTTTTTAATGTAAATTATTTTAAAAGGTACAAATTAATATTATAAATTTTTATCAAAACATATATATATTAATCAAAACGAAGAAACTGCAACGATTCTAACATCTTACGTTTTTAGCGAGGATCAAAAGGAATAATTCTTGCAAAAAAAAAACCGACTTCAGAACAGATTTTAGCTATTTGTCTAAAAACGTTCAAAAGTTTGGCCACATACATCAACTATTGGGACACCCCTTATTTTTAGTTTTAACTTTTATATATCTTAATATACCATACAAAATAGTGGACACTTTGTCTAACTTTAAAGTGTTTGTATAAACCGGTTCAAAAGTTAGGGCTATATACATGTAAAATTAAATCAGGTATGAGCACACCCTTTAATTTATAGATTCAAATTGTATACTTGCTCTTTTAGCGGACTTAGCAATACAGGTTCTTTGTAAATATCAATCGTCTTTTTACAACCATCATATATTTATTAAATGATCTCTATATTGAATATTTATACTTGTTATTACATTAAAAATGTCCGTCACTACAATGCTTGTTCTGTATTCCAGTTTCAACTATTCGAGCTTTGTTCCTGAAGAACTATATGCCATTTTCAAAGTGCTTGAAAACAGGCAAGTTTTTTCTCACCATCAAAATCATCCCGTGAAATATCTTCGCGGTCCATTTTTTTAACTTTCTTTTTTCTGCTTAAATTTTAATTTTATTTTAAGTTTTTTTTAAAGCATTTTTCACTGTTTTAACCGGCTTCAAAAAAGACGGAGGTTATACAATTCGGCTGAATGTTGCTTTTTTTATATTTGTGCCTCCAGAACTCAGTCATTTCTGATCAGATTTTGAAAATTTTTGATAATATGATAGATTATGCTCACAGATTGGTCCCGTTTTAAAAACAGTTCATAATCTTAAAAATTAAGGGTGTCCCCATACAGCATACATATTGTTTACGTGTATTATGATCTGTAAAGGACGATTCTGTAAAATTTAAAAAGACTGCGTATTAATATGGCTCCCAAAAACAAAAAATTATGCAAAAATAAATCTAAAAATTAAAGGGTGCCCCCATAATTGATGTAAATTTACTTATATGGGCCTATCTTTTGAACCGTTAAAGAGAAACGCTTGCAAATTGGACAGAATGTCGATTGCTGTGGCCGTTATAGTAACAAATATTAATATTACAAATTTTAAATTAAAGGGTGCGCCAATAGTTCAATAAATTTGGTGTATATGGCCATACTTTTGAACAGTTGTAGACAGACATTGAAATTTACAACGAACCTGTAATGCTAAGTCCGCTATAACAACAAATATAAAATTTGGAATTGTTACTTAAAGGGTGCCGCATTAGTTGATGTAATTTGATGTACGTGTCCAAACTTTGAATCGTTAAAGACAGACAGCTAAAATTTATATGGAACCTGTATTGCTATGTTCGCTATGACAACAAGTACACAATTTGAATAAGATAATTAAGGGTGTTGATGTTAATTTTAATCGCTTGTCTGCAAATATTCAAAAGTACGGCCATATAAATCAAATTAAATGAACTATTGGCACACCCTTTAATTTATGATATCGGATGCTTGAATAGTTAATTTAATTTAATGTATTTGGCCATACTTTGGAACACTTGTAGACAGTCGGTTAAAATTTACAAAGAACCTATGTTCCTAAAGGCCGAGGCACATAGAATCCGTCATACGTTAAACTTTGACAAATTCAACTGACAAGTTAGTTAAAATACATGTTTTCTTATGCGAAAGAAAGAAAGATGGTCAACATTTAACTTTTGATGTACTATAAATAGTTATCATTTGCTTCTTCTTCTTGCTTTGTTTTCGCTCTTGCTGTGAAAAATAAGTGGTTTAAATAACATAAAAAATATACATTAGATAATTAAATAAACAAATTACTTTCGATAAAAATGGAAGAAAAATTAATAGAAGCCGTGCAAATGTGTCCTTGCTTATATGATAAAAGCAAGCAAGACTAAAGAAATAAATTAAAAAAAAGTCTTGGGCAGCTGTAAAAGTATAATAGGCATCGCAAGCCGCTAAAAGTACTAAAGGGTATGTGCCTTTATAATTAAAAAATTGCGAGCAGGAATTTGGCGGACATGTCAATGTAATGTGTTTGCCGTCAATTGCTTCTACGCTGTTTGAAAAACTCCACATAGCGTTTAAACCATTCGCAATGCGTTTCCACTCGTCATTTTAGACACTGATAAATAAGCAAACCCAAGCGTGTCCCAAAGCACATCACATGTTTTTAAAACAATCTTTCTTACTGCAGTACGCCCCATCTTAAACGCTGATGAAAACAACTGATTACTGCTCCATGAGCCAAAAATATAAAAAATATCCTTACACTAGCGTAAGCAAAAGCCTACACTTTGCAGGTATTGCAGGTCTATTGGAGTTTTCAGTGAGACCTTCCCTTACTAAATTAATAAGCTTTTTTGAAAACGTCAAAGTTCAAAGTATAACAGCAGGTATAAAATTTGAAATTGAAAATTAAAGGGTGTCCAGATAGTTGATGTAATTTAATGTATGTATGTGACTGAACTTCTGAAGCGTAATAGACAGACTGCTGAAATTTACAAGGAACTTATATTGCGAAGGCCGCAATAAAAATAAGTAAACAATTTTAGTTTAAAAATAAAGAGTGTCCCCATAATTCATGTAATTTGACCTAAATCAGCGTATCTTTTGAACCCTTGTATAGAAACACTTGAAAGTTAGACAGAATGCCTATTAGACATTGTCTGGAAAATAAGAAGTGTATATATATTTGAAATTTTTAAATTACAGGGTGTTTCAATAGTTGATGTAATTTGATGTATATGAGCAAACTTTATAACCATTATAGACAAACAGCTTAAATCTGTTTTGAAGTCGGTTTATTTTGCAAGAATTGTCTTAATATAGCGTTTGCTTCTGACGTATGTAAATATATGTATATGTTACATTTAATTTTTTTTATTCTGTTTAATAGACAGAAAGTATATGAGTTTTTTTTGTAAAAAAATTTTTTGCACCTTCTGTTGGCTAAAAAAAAGCATATTTTCGTAAATAATGCAACACATCGTAGTTTTAAGAGTAAAAGTACTTCTTAAGTTGTATTTTTTTTTCTTTAAGACGAGTACGTGTGCAATCAGAAAACGCTGTTGAACTATTTTTTGCTTATTTTGTTCGTTTAGATTTGTACGTGCATTTAAACAATATGAATACATAAACACATAAAAAGCAAAAGAAAACCAAACTTGTTTTATCAAAGAACGAAATATATGTACTATATATTTTAACAATTTATTTAACGCATATAGATAAATACAGTGGGCGGGATGTCAATGCAAACTTAAAGACATTTTTCAATTATACTAAATTTGTATTTTCTTCATTTTCTCATTATGTTACAATAGCTATTTCCGGTATATCGTTATACTATGCATATAAATAATTATATAATTCTCTAGATACACGATGATAATTATTCACTTTGTATGGGTGGTCCACACGCCTACTATTTCAATTCAGACAATTTTTTCTCCAGCTATGTTAATTAACGTCAGAGTGACTTATGCAAAATTTTGAGAATTTACCAATTGTAGTTCTCTAGGTATACGATAATAATAATTCATTTTGTATGGAGGGTGTTTCGCCTTAAACACATTCGACTCAGCAGCTACCGACATGCAAAATGTCAAAAATATAATACATGTATTTATATGAAAATGATTATTTTGACAACAGCAAGGCAACAAGGCGGCAGATTGTTGTTTAGGCCAAGGCGAATTAATACAGGTGATTGCACGGCTACAACAATGCAACAACACAAAAAACAACAGGGATTTTGTTGCTACAAAATCTAGGTATGTTTTCAAGAACAATCTTAAAAAAAACAAAATATAAAATTTAAAAAATAAACAAGTAAATTATAGTTGAACCTTGACTAACCGGCCTCTAATAATCGGTTATATCTATTAACCGGCATGAGGCTCTTTTATTTTTTCCCTCTATTATCCGTGCTTTAGATTTATACCTCTATTAACCGTGACTTACATCTATTATCCGTGCAGCAATTAAATGGTTTTTATTGTGAAAATCTAAGTCCGGTGTTTCGCCTTTTTTATATCATGTGTCCACACATAAGAATATATTTGCGCCTTTAATCATTTATTAAGTGAAATTTGATCTCCTAACTCCTGCTGTGGAATGTTGGTTCCTTCAAATAGTAAATTAATAACAAAAACAGCAAGAAAAGTTCTTTTAATTAAAGACAAAATAACTTTGATTTATGACTACTACAAAAACATATCTGTTAAGCTACGGATTCTTTATAAATACTTTGATATAACTTCTATTTACCGTGTATTTCGATCATCCGTGCTGGTGTTGGTCCCACGAGAGCCGAATAATCGAGGTTTAAGATTAAGATTAAGATTTTTTTGTTATTTGCATAAAATGTATTGCCGCAAAGCTTTGCTTATTACTTAATAAAATGAATAAATAAAATGATTGTATTTCTTAAACTGCATTATACCTATCAGTTTTTTTATTTTATTATCAGGAATTAAAATGTTTTATGTTTTATTAGTGATAAAAAGACATTAAACTTTTAGAATTTCTTTTTAACAATTAATTTATTTTTGATAATTTTCGCTAATAATTTTAATTCGCATTGACAACTTTAACGTATACAGCAAGGCGAATTAATACAGGTGACCGCACGGCTACAACAATCCAACTACACAAAAAATAACAGGCGATTTGTTGCTACAAAATTATGTATGTTGTCAAAAAAATATTGTAAAAAAATAAACATAATAAAAAAATATATTTGTTGAAAAAAGTGGTTGTAATTATCAGAATAAGAAAATTATAAAAATTAAGTTACATAAAAATAAAAATACAGGAAAAGTGACCAAAATTCTTTTGTACCACTAGTTTGCCCAAATTACATGCATCGTTCCATTCTTGCACGTTGACCATTTGAAGACTAACATAGTCTTCCACAAAAAAACCAAGAAATTATAAATGTGTTATCAATAATTTCACTATCTTTTTACGCATATTTTGATTATACACATCAGGAACTGCAAGTACGGTTCCATGTTGTGGTAGTTTTCTCTAGGAATTTCAATAGTTTCTTTTCTATTAGTAATCAAAAAAAATTAAATTTAAAAAAATTTAACAAATTATTTATTTTTGACAAATTTTTTTGACAACTGCAATGTATACAGCTGATGGGCTTTTTCGCCCGTGCGTTCACCTGTATTATTTCGCCATGGTATACAGCTGATGAGCTTTTTCGCCCGTATTATTTCGCCATGCTCTAGGCTGAATTTTCCGCTGCTGGCAAATTAAACTAATTTCTATTTTTTTTGGCGACAATAAACAGTTGAGTGATGTAAGTACTATAAGATATTAAAAATAATAAGTGCTTAAAAAAACTAAAAGAACAATAAAAATTTAAAATAAAAATTATTTATTTAAAGTGTTAAGTGAACAGCTATAATAAAACTCTAACAGGATCATTTTAGTGCATGAAATATGAAAAAACAACTACCCTAGTTTACAAAACCGTATAAATTCCAGAAAGATCGGGAAACCGGTGCAGGAACACACACACATTTTGTTCATGTACATAGTTTTAACATATAAAATGAGCAAAAAATATCATAAGGTGGCGAGGCTCCTATAGCTTAAATATATGTTCGAATACATGAAAGTGGTGTCAAAGAACGCTTTTGACTTCTAGATTAATAATACTAAAATGATTTTTCGCGCTCTATTGTTTAAATGACACTTTCCTTAAACATTTAAAGAATTACGTTGAAGTGCTTTTTCGAGAAGTACAATATCGTTGGCTTAGTCGGCAAATCTGTCAAGTCCAATTTTTAAGCAAATTGAGCTTTTGATGTTGTATGCTAGTATAACTAGTATGCTAGTATACTAGTAAAAACAAAATGTCGTTATGTTGTTTTTTCTTGTTATTATGCAGTGGTAAGAAATTATGTCAAGTCCAAAAAAAAAAAAAAAAAAAAAAACATCAAAAGCCACGTGCTAAGTTCAGCTGAAAACAACAAATTTTGTTTTTCTTCTATAGATTTAAATTTAATTAGATGAACTAAAGAATAAAACTGCGTTCACAGATTTAAAAAAAGTTAACCCAAAAAAAAGTTGGACAGTTTTTTATCTCTCCTGAAAAATTAAAAAAAATGGACTTGACAGGTTTGCCGACTAAGCCAACGATATAGAATACGAGCATAATATCCCACAAAATCAAAACGCAATAAGATATTCTTGGAAAATTTTGAAATTATATAGAACTATTAAGTTTTTTTATTAAATGGTGAAATAAAATAATATTTTTTTATTTTAACATATAAATTTCCGGAGGGGGAAAAATGCCCAAAAATAGTTTTTTTTTTGTTTTTGCAAAAGTGACTACCTTAATTGGGGACTTAAAAGCCCGCATACTTTTTTTATAGGTGCTTTGCATTTCAATTAATTTTATAATAATAGGGCCATAGGGAGAACTAATTTTTGACCTAATTTTAATTATATAGGCATTTGCTATGGATTGTACCGAAGTAGATTTAAATTACATAACCAAAAAAAAAAAGAAAAAACAACTTTTTGGAAAAAAATTCTTAAAAATGGTATTTTTACATTTTCCGATTCAGAGGCTTGTAACTTTTTAACGAAAAGCGCTATCAGAACAGAAAATTAAACTTGATTATTCTAAATTTTAGTCAGAATATAGCAATTGTCTTAAAGTAATAATTCGATTATTAATAAGTGCACAAGTGAAGTTAATTGCTAGCCAATTTTCTTCTAAACTAAAACAGATAACCTACATGTACGAACATTTTTATAGAAATTTTCAAGGTCTAATTTAATTTAAAAATCTTAACATTTATGACAATTTAAAAAAATTACATGCCTGAGGTACCCAACATTGGTGGCCTACCCAGAAGCCCCCCTTTACTTTAGTGGCCCGATTGCTCGTAGGTGTCCAAAATTAATCGCATTCAAACCACTATGCGCTGGTCTCATGTATCTAGAAAGGCCCTAACTAATTCTACAGGAAAAGGTTGAAACATAATAGAATCTGCATATATCACAATGTAATATTTGAAATTCAAATGATTATAAAATCGTTATTTTTAATACTATTGAGATTGATTATTAATTTTTTTAAGGCATTTGAAGTGTAGGAAGCTTTGGTCTATTAATAAAAGTCACCACTAGCTAATTAAAGATTTTATGTGGCAAATAATTCATTATCGTATATACTTTAAACTAAAAGTGACCAACAATTCAAAGGATTGATTATCCGGGCATTAGCTTATTGTGCTATCTTTTTGATTAAAGTGTAATCCAAAGCTGATTATATGGTCTAAAAATCTTAACTTTAACTACTGGAAACTTAAAAAAGACACAAAAACCTAATGTATTATTGTGCCGGATTATGTCAAAACGAGTTTTACAACATAACATTTTTTGTTTATTTTCAGAATATACGGCAACATTTAAACTTATAAAATACATTCAAAATTATAAAATCTTATACTTATTCAAGGATTAAGTTTAGTAGGTGTATTGCAAAAACAAAAATGTTTGGTTCATAGTGTTTTGGTTTGTTAGAATCGTTCAAATAAAATTAATTACATATTAATTCTGAACAGTACATAAGTCCTTTGAATTCACACGAAGCGGTTTGTAATCAACGTAAAAATGAAAAATGATGTCAAGCATTTCTAAAATTGTCATCACAAATGATTTTATATTGCAGATCTTAGCGATAAATAGCCAGCTTTGACAATACTGAGCCAATCGATCGATAAAATAAAAAACTGAGTGCATATTGATTTTAACGTAGTGCTCGTTACTTAATGTGTTTGCCTATGCTCGTATTTTGTCTGTCTTCCTTTTGACTTTGTGTCAGTAACATTTTTGGGGGTAAAATAATTTTCCCAAATTTGATCGTTTACTTGCAGTGCTTCAAATTGATATATTTAATTTTGAGAATTAAATAATTTATTTTAGTAATTTCGAAGAAAGTATAATAAATTAATGCCAATACGTTCTTGAAATTAAAATGGGTTATGCATTTATTAATAAAAGCATAATCTTTATTTAGCCTGCTTTTAATCACGTATGTTACATTTGGCTTAAATGTTCAGTATGAAACAAAACCGATTTAAAAACTTATTAAAAATTTAAAAACCTGAATGCGGGTAACAAATTAATTTGCGGGCTGTTAATTTAATGCCAAAATTAATTGACAGTATGGCTACCAACAAATTTATATGGTGGCAAGCAGGGATCAATTTTAAATTTACAGGTTTCTTCCTAGACTTCCACATATAATAAATAAGAAGTCTTACCGTCATTTTTGCTATTTCATTAAAATTTGTAATTTGTTTTGGTTTCAGCTTTTTGTAATATTTTTAAAATCACTTAGATTTTGTTATTACACCCTTTACTACAGGTGGAAAAGGGTATATTTACATTTGTCATTCTGTTTGGAATTTCTACAATATCCATTTCCGACCCCATAAAGTATATATATTCTAAGTTCTTAGGCATAGTGAAGGCAATTGAGAGATGTCCGTCCGTGTTCGTGTTGAAATCAACTTTGCCAACGCACTAGATGAGCTAGAGAATATTTAAGTACTCCAATCAATCAGACAAAGCTTTGAAAATTTTGCTATTGAAAATCACCAAGACCAGCCCATGTACTGCGATGCAGCGGGCCTCTAATTTATTTATATCTTTTTTTTTTAACTTTCGTTTGTGTTTTTGCAGATGGTTGTGTTTTACAATAAAAAATTAATGAGAAAAGTAACAAAAACTTTTTTCGAGCAGAAAAGCTTAATGGTAGGAAATAATTTTTTCTTTTTATACCCTTCACTACAAAAAGTGGAAAAAGGGTATATATAAGTTTGTCATTCCGTGTGTAATTTCTACAATAACCATTTCCGACCCCATGAAATATATATATTCTGACTTATTATGCATAGCGAAGTCAATTGAGCGATGTCCGTCTATCCGTTTGTGTTAGTGTTAAAATCAAGTTTCACAAAAAAATAAATATGTCAATCGATCAGATATAGTGTCGAAAGAGGTGCTATTGGAAATGAGCACGCCTACCTCTAACTTTTTTAATGTCATTTGGAACAATAAAGTAACTCTGATTACAAAAATAAATATATGGAACGATAGAGAATTAAAAAATAAGATAAAGATATCAAGTGAAAAAATATTCGGTCACCCATATTTTCTGAGTTATGGGGCTATAAAATTTTTGAATTTTTTTTAAATATCAATATGGGTTTCATTTTAAAGCTTTTGAAGAGATCTTTAAGGAAATAATAAATTTTTTTTAAATTTCTTAACCCATCAAGAGCCGATGGCATTTTTATGTGAAATTATATATACGCAGTACAAAATTTTTTTTTTTTTTTAATTCTTTGTCACCCCCATTTTTTGCTTTTTTGATTGGAGTTACTTCACTAGACTAGATGGTGAAGGTTATATAAGATTCGGCATAGCCGAATATAGCACTCTTACTTGTTATTTAAACTATTTAATTGGGAAATCTGCAGTAGAGAATATGTGATTATACAAATATACACCCTTATAAGAATTGGCAAAGCCGAATATACTTGTTTTTATTTTACGCTTAGTTTGGAGGAGAAAAAACAAATAAATTTGATTCTTATGTATATAATTATATATTTTTAAGTCTTTAAAAAAATGAAGAGGTTATCAATTCGACTGAATGTTGCTTTTTTATGATTGTGCCCGCAAACTTAATTATTTATGAACCAATTCTAAAATTTTTTTGTTTAAAACTTATTGATTACAGAATTTAAAAATTAAAAACCTGTGTATCACTATAGCTCCCAATAGCAAAAAGTAATATAAAAATAAATGTTGAAATTAAGGGGTGTATTAATAGGGGACGTAAACTGACCTTTTTGGCGATAGCCATCGCCGTTATAGTAACAAGTTTTAATATTAAAAATTATAAATTAAAGGGTGATGTATATGGCCATACTTTTGAACAGTTGTAGATAGACGCTTGAAATTTACAACGAACCTGTATTGCTAAGTCCGCTATAACAAAAAGTTATAAATTTGGATTTTGAAGTTAAAAGGTGTCCCAATAGTTGATGAAATTTTAAGTATATGACCAAAATTTTGAACCGTTATAGACAGAATGCTGAAACTTAAAATTGACCTGTATTGCTAAGCCCGCTATATCAACGAGCTTATAATTTGAATTTAGAAATTAAAGGGTTTATCATTATTGATGTAGATTTACTTATATGGGCCTATCTTTTGACCCGTTATAGACAAATGCTGCAAATTGGACAGAATGGCGATATAGTAATAAGTATTAATATAAGTAATAAGTATTAATATTAAAAATTATGAATTAAAGAGTGCACCAATAGTTCATTTAATTTGATCTATGTGGCCATACTTTTTAGCAGTTGTAGACAGAGGCTTGAAATTTACAGCGAAACTGTATTGCTAAGCCCGCTATAACAACAAGTATAAATTTGGATTTGGAAGTTAAAGGGTGTCCCAATAGTTGATGTAATTACAACTATGTGGCCGAACTTTTAGTCCGTTATAGACAGAATGCTGAAACTTAAAAGGGATCTGTATTGCTAAGCCAGCTATATCAACGAGTTTATAATTTGAATTTAGAAATAAAAGGGTGTCCCATAATTGGTGTAGATTAACTTTTATGGGCCCATCTTTTGAAACGTTATAGAGCAACGCTTGCAAATTTGACATAATGTTGATTGATATGGTCCTTATAGTAACAAGTATTAATATTAAAAATTATAAGTTAATGGGTGCCGCAATAGTTTATTTGATTATGTATATGGCCATAATTTTAAACAGTTGTAGACATCAGATTGAAATTAATAAATAACCTGTATTACTAACTCCGCTATAACAACAAGTATAAAATTTGGATTTGAAAATAAACGGGTGTCCCAATAGTTGAAGAAATTTGGTGTATGTGGCCGAACTTTTGAACCGTTATTGACAGACAGCTGAAATGTACAAGGGACCTGTTTTGCTAAGTCCGCTATAACAAGAAGCTTAGAACTTGAATTTAGAAATTATAGGGTGTTTCCAAAATTAATGTAATTTGTTCTATATGGCCGTATTTTTTGACCCGTTATATATAAACATCTGAATTTTAGACAGAGTGTTCACTTCTTTGTTTGGTATAGTAAGAAGTATAAAAACTTTTTATTATAAATTAAAGAATTTTACAATAGCAAGTATATAATCTGAATTTGGAAAATAAAGGGTAACAATATAGATGCTCTAATTTGATATATCTTGCCAAACTATTGAACATTTGAACAACAGTTTATGTGGCCATACTATTGAACCGTTATAGGCAGACAGATGAATTCTGTTTTGAAGTCGGTTTTTTTTTACAAGAATTGTATAATAAATCTGACATATATATGCCCAGTATTGAACATATTTATCTTTTTATTTTAAGTTTTTCGCTTAATTTAATACAAAATAAAATAGTAATTTTTGCTTGTCGAAAAAGTTTTTACACATCCTGTTGGCTAAAACAAATAAAGCTTACTTAAATATAACTAATAAATGTGTGTTTGAAACACATCGTAGTTTAAAGAGTAAAAGTGTTTTTAATTGTCGTTATTTTTTTCTTTAAGACGAGTACGTGTGCAATCAGCAAACGTCGTTGAACTATTTTTTGCTTATTTTGTTCGTTTAACTTTGGATGTGCATGAAAACAAAATACTTACATAAACACATAAAAAGCTAAAGAAATCCAAACTGGTTTTTATCAAAGAACAAAATGTATCTACATACGAGTACATACATATTTTAACAATTCACTTAAACCATATTGTATATTGTATACAGTGGGCGAAATATCAATACAAACTTGTGAACATTGTTTGATTTCTTTAAATTTGTATTCTCTTCATTTTTGATAATTGAAAAACTCCTTTAGAAATAATTCTATAATTATTTATAATTGAGTAATACCGCCTACTTGCAACCTATAAAGTAATAATTAATAAATCTTTTACCCGATTAAAGGTGAAGCTTTATTTGTAGCAAATGCTTAAGGAATAAATTATTATGTTTTTCAAATATAATAACAAATTTGAAGAAACTGTAACAGGAATCAGCAGCCTTATTCTGTAAGTCGCTAAAGCTAAATCCCAATCGCTAAAATTCTAAAAAAAAATCTATTTAGCGATTTTTGGCTACAAATGCTATTCTATAACACTTTTTGCCATAATTTATTTTTAGAATTTTAGCGATCGAGATTTAGATTTAGCTACGAGATTTACAGAATAAGGCTGCAGGTGTTCTGATTGCAAAAAATAAATAAAATTCTTACCTAGAAGTGTATTTGTTATTTGCTAAATAATTCTTGCAAAAAAAAACTGACTTAAAAACTGACTTAAAAATGGATTTTTGCGGTCTGTCTTTAACGGTTCAAAGTTTTGGTCATATACATCATTATATCTGCTATTTGGACACACTTTAACTTCCAAATTCAAATTTTATACTTGCTATACTTATAGTAACATTAGCAATATAAGTTCCTTGTAAATTTCAGCAGTCTGTCTATAACGGCTCAAAAGTTTGGTCACATACATCAAATTACATCAACTATTGAGACACCCTCTTTATTTCCAATTCCAAATTTTTTACTTTCTGTTATAGCGAGCTAAGCCGTACAGGTTCATTGTAAATTTCAACCGACTGTCTATAACAGTTCAATACTATGGCCATATATATGTTTGTATTACTTTTTGCAAATGGGAGCTATAGCAATACGCAGTTTTTTTTTAATTTAAAAGAAATGTAAAAGACATGTAGGTTGCATGAACTGATTTTAAAACGGAGATCAATACCTTTGAAATAAAGAACAAAGTTTCAAATTCAGTTAAGAAATTACTGAGTTCTGCGGGCACAAACATAACGGAGGAACATTCAGACTAATTGATAACCTGCTTCTTTTTTTGAAGTCGGTTAAACAAAACTTTAACTGGACAAAGCAGCCGTGAATGAATTTCGTTTTTTCTGCTTTTCCAAATACATAATTATGAAAGGCTTGGATCCACATTTTTTCGTTACATTTCCTTCAAACGTAAACAAGACTGAAGGTGGCAACATTATATATCACCAGCAATCTTTACGGAGTTTCGTTGTTATTTTATGAAGCTCGCATTATTTACTATAAAGACAAAAATTACGTTGCATAATTTATGAACAACGCGTGGTATGCGTATAAATAATACAAACATTAATCAACTAACAAACTCTTTTCCATTGCTATTCTTTAAAATATGCGCAACGTTATTGAAGCAAAGCAAATAGTCATTTATTGGTTATTGTTGTGGGGCAATTTTTGTTTGTTTTATTTTGTCATAATTTGGCTTTGAAAATGAAAAAGGTTGTGACTTAATTATGGTTGCCGACTTTTCGGTTGATGACAAGGTTACATTAGGATTTAAAAATATCTATAATATCCGCTAGCTACTACAATTTTGAGTTACTTGCCAATTTAAATATTTTTTTTTAAGATTAACCCTTTAAAAATAGATTGATATTTTTTTTTACCATTTTTGATTCTTTCAACAATAAAGCTTTTTTATTGAAGAATTGTGGAATTTATCCTATTCAAAAACTTAATAGCCAAGATAACATTATTTTCTTCTAAAATTATAGTTAATCATGGTAACATAGGAATTAAAGTTTTAACAGAAGTTCCTTTAATACAAGACGACCTTATCTTAGCACTGAATATGATATTTTGTGCGTACTTACCAAAGAAAGCAAAATTATTAAGGTATTCCTACTTATATAATAGTTTTTTTTCATGAGTGAATTTTTACACGAAGAAGGTTAAAAATTTATATCGCTTAAGCAATCTACCCAATTCACAAAAAAAAATTTTATATAAGCTATAACGGTCTGTAATAATATTACCTTTGAAATATGTGTATTTAAGTTATGTTGTGTGCTCAATACTCGACTCGCTATAAACAGTTGGCAGGTGAAGGTGCGGAATGGCATTAAATAGACCTTTTTAGTAGACTTCAAAAAAAGAAGGAGGTTATCAATTTGTTTAAATGTGGCTGTTTTTAATGCAGAACTCAGTCATTTCTGAACCGATTTAAAAAATTAAAGGAAGTTCCCTTAGTTGGTGTCATTTGACCTATATGAACCTAACTTTTGAACCGTTACATACATACACTTGAAAATTAGAAAGTTAAATAGTTTAAATGGTTAAAATTATAAATTAGAGGGTGTTCCAATAGTTGATCTAAAATGATGCATGTGTTTTGAAGTCGGTTTTTATTTGCAAGAATTATTTGTTTAACAAACCTTTTTTTGCATTTTGATACAGGAAAAGATTTTTGGCCCATTATTGATTCAAGCCAAACTTAGCTTGAATCATTAATGGGCCACAAAGATCCGTTATTCTTGATATGTTTGCTCAATTACCTTTAAACTTTCTCTTAGTTTCAAAAACGCCAATTTTTCATTTTATACCCTTCACCACATGTGGAAAAGGGTCAAGAATCAAAAATGTTTATTGATTATTTCTTCATGAAAAACGTATACCGTAAGTTTTTATTTCGTGCATAATTTCTACAATATCCATTTCTGACCCCATGAAGTACACATATCTCGAGATACTAGAGAAAATTTTAATTCACCAATATATCAGACATAATTTCCAAAATTCTGCTATTGAAAATCAGCAGGATCTGTTAATATCCCTTGAAGCAGCAGGAAAAACACCACGCCTGTCTCTAATTTTTCCATACCATTTTGAACAAATCTAGTTTAGTAAAGCAGCTCCAATAAAAAAACTAATATTTAGGGCTATAGAGAATAAAAAAATAAGAAAAAAAATATCAAGTGAAGAAATGGGCGCTCGCCCATATTTTTCGAGTTATGGACCTGTGAACTTTTAATAGAAAAGTATGATCACTATATTTTAGTATTATTGGTAACATTTAAAAGCTTTTCAAGAGGTATTTCAGAAAATGCTAAAATTTTTAAATAATGCTTAACCTATTAAGAGCCGATGAAATTTTTATGTAAAATAACCTACCGCTAAGTAAACGGTAGCGTAAGGACATCGAGACGTACTTTCACCCTCAATAATCAATACCGGTGATTTAATAATTTAATCTGGATGAAAAATACCATGATATTATGAAAATTAGTTAATACTAAAGAACGCCAAGTTTATGGAACACTTCTTGCTGTGTTTGCTTTATGTATACCCTCATTTAAATGAGGTAAAACGGTGCACTAAAGCTCGATAATATATATATATATATATATATATATATATATATATATATGAATTGTAAAGGGCACTTCTGTAAATTTTAAATTACTGCGTATTACTATAGCTCCCAATAACAAAAAGTTATACAAAAATAAATCTAAAATTAAAGGGTGCCCCCATAATTGATGTAAATTTACTTATATGGTCCTATCTTTTGAACCGTTATAGACAAATGCTTGCAAATTGGACATAATGTCGATTGCTATGGCCGTTAAAGTAACAAGTATAAATATTAAGAGTTATATATTGGGTGCGCCAATAGTTCATTAAATTTGATGTATATGGCCTTACTTTTGAACAAATGTAGACAGACGCTTGAAATTTACAACGAACCTTTATTGGTTAGTCCGCTATAACAACAAGTATAAAATTTTGATTTGGAAGTTAAAGGGTGTTCAAATAGTTAATGTAATTTTGTGTATCTGACCAAACTTTTGAATCGTTATAGACAGAACGATGAAACTTAAAAGGGTCCTGTATTGAAAAATCCGATATATCAACGAGTTTATAATTTGAATTTAGAAATTAAAGGGTGTCCCATAATTGATGAAGATTTACTTATATGAACCTATCTTTTCAACCGTTATAGACAAACGCATGCAAATTGGACAGAATGTCGATTGCTATGGCCGTTATAGTAACAAGTATAAATATTAAGAGCTATATATTAAAGGGTGCGCCAATAGTTCATTTTATTTGATGTATAATTCAATACTTTTTAACAGTTATAGACAGACGCTTGCAATTTGCAATGAACCTGTATTGGTTAGTCCGCTATGACAACATGTAGAAAATATGGATTTGGAAGTTAATGGGTGTTCCAAGAGTAAATGTAATTTTGTGTACGTGACCGAACTTTTGAACCGTAATAGACAGAATGATAAAACTTAAAAGGGACCTGTATTAAAAAATCCGCTATATCAACGAGTTTATAATTTGAATTTAGAAATTAAAGGGTGTCCTATAATTGATGAAGATTTACTTATATGAGCCTATCTTTTAAACCGTTATATACAAACGCATGCAAATTAGACAGAATATCGATTACTTTGGCCGTTATAGTAACAAGTATAAATATTAACAATTATAAATCAAAGGGTGCGCCATTAGTTCATTTAATTTGCTGTATATTGCCATACTTTTTAACAGTTATAGAAAGACGCTTGAAATTTACAACGAACCTATATTGGTAAGTCCGCTATAACAACAAGTATAAAATATGGATTTGGAATTTAAAGGGTGTTCCAATAGTTGATGTAATTTTAAGTGTGTGGCCGTACTTTTGTACCGTTATAGACAAAACGCTGAAACTTAAAAGGGACCTGTATTTCTAAGTCCGCCATATCAATAAGTTTATAATTTGAATTTAGAAAGTAAAGGGTTTCCCATAATTACTGTATATTTACTTATATAGGCCTATCTTTTGAGATGTTATAGACAAACGCTTGCAAATTTAACGCAATGTCGATTGCTATGACCGTTATAGTAACAGCTGATAACGTTTAAAATAATAAATTAAAGGGTGCACCAATAGTTCATTTAATTTGGTATATGGCCATACTTTTAAACAGTTGTAGACAGACGTAATGTAATCTAATTTATGTGGCCATGCACTTGAACTTTTATAGGCAGACAGATGAAACCTGTTTTGAAGTCGGTTTTTTTTCGCAAGAATTATTTTCTATTGTGTTATTTCGTTTGATAGCGCTTTCAAATTACTGTATCATTTGATACGCCTATGACCTCAACTAGTTCACGTATTTAAATTTATCGTGAACCCTTGTCATGGACTTTAACTGCCTGAACTTTATATCGTGAACGAGTATTTATCATTTGTTTATATCTATATGGTCACCCTTAAATTAATTTTTCTAATTGTTAGCTTAAACTTTGTTGCAGAATTGCCTTGAAATTTATTTTTGCTTTCTTAATTTTTTTTTATTTAATGTAGACATGTTAAGTAACAGCATAAAATAAATTTTTATATTATTTTGTTGTTTTAATAACAGATTAAAAAAATAAATGATAAGAACCTGCTTATATTGAATTCTTATTAATTTTGCAAAGCCATTTTTAAGAAAACGCTAAAAGTTTTTCATTTAACAATGCAAATGTTTTACTTCCTTTTTTTCAATGAAAGACAGTTTTAAATCAGAATATTAAATGACATTGATTTACTACGCCACTGTTTGTAAAGTAATTTATGCCATTCATTGTTTATTTAAGATTTGTGTTGTTGGCGTGTTACAAATAAAATCAGGTATTACCATTGCTGATGACTAATAGAAGCCAATCACATAACAAACATTAAATAAAATCATTATTGTGGTAAAAAAAACAAGAGTTTAATGCTTCAGTAACTACGTTTAAGCCAGGCTTTAAGTTGAGATTTACTTGATTTTGACGTTCACACGTTTAAAAACCTAAAATGGGAAAATAGTGTTGTCAGATTTAGCAAATTATTCAGTTTTTTAATACTTTCCATTCAAAGTAAAGTAAGTGTTCCTTGTTAAAAGAGTAGTGCATTTTTAACAGACTTAAAAAAATGATGTCAAAACAGCAGTCAAAACAGTTACCTCAGAGCAAAGAAATTAAATCATGTGCCTAAAGGGCCGCGAATTTGGCTTTATCGTTTTAACCGTAGTAGATATGTGTCTAAAATTTACGCAAAGTGTAGGAATTACTACATCTGCTATTAAAATTTTTGTTTTAGATTTAATAGCCGTCTGCTGTTTTAAGTCGAATTTTTGTAAGAATTATCTAATATAAAATAAGCCTTTAACTAACTTATTCTCTAGAATTAAGTTTTAATTTGTACTCGTATGTATATCGAGGACGATTTTTAAAACAAATAAAGCTTTAGCCCTGAAAAGGGATAAGGCTTACACGAAGAAGACCCTTCAGGAGCATTCGACACGATTGCATATATTGACATAGAAACGAACTTAACTGCTTTCAGGCGATGAGTGAATTTAAAAAAGTTTTTCAAATATTTTCGAACGGGAAGAATAGCAACTTTTAAAGATAAATAGTATCTAAACAAACGTTCTATCGTTATCAGACAAGGCAGAAAGTGGTATTAAACTTTGTTAGACCAAAAAGGTGATTTTGTCTTCAAAAAAGTAAGAAAACGATACATACATATATTTTTCCGAGTTGGACAATTGATGGTTGAGAAAACTTCAGTTAATTTTCAAAAATGTTTAAAGGTACAAGATACAAGAAGGTAGTAGCTTTTCTCCATTATTGATTTTGATTTTCTTAGTACATTCATATTTCTTAAATACCTCACCTCAGGCGGACATCTAGTTCTTTAATGCACAAAAAAAAAATGTTTTAAGGACCTTCCTTATTTTGTGTAAAGAATTGAAGTGTATAAAGAAGTTACACCCATTACGATCTATAATGATTACATTGCAATCGCTGGAAATCTGGTAGCTTCAAATCGCAAGGATACTCTAAGGCGAACTGATTTGAAACTGTGAGCTTGTCAGAACATGGAAATTAATGTATATTTTTTGTTTTTGTAAAGCAATATTAATTTCTCTTCAACAAAATTAAAGTTAAAAATCACATCGAACTTAATTAATTTTGTTTTTAAGAAAATTAGGAAACCTTTTTTAAATTTCATCTGGCATTCCTTCTCTAGAGTAACGATTTTAGTTTTTGTACAATATTTGGTTGTTTTGTTGTTAAACCAGCTGGCTTGGCTGCTAGCGATTCGAACAAACGTTATGAATTCTCTAAAAAAAAATAATAGCCGCTTAACAATTTACTTAGCGGGTCGTTTCACAAAAAAGTTTTGTGTAACTAACAACAACAAAAGCTTGTCTTTGTGAATTAATAATTTATCTTCTGCATGTATAAATACTGCTGTTTGAGTGTTTTTTAAATTAATTCAGTGCTCACTTTCGCTTGTGACGGATCGTATGATCTTTTTCTCTTTTTTATTTTAAAATTGTCTGTTTTTAAAACGTATTTCATTAAAATACTCTTAAGTACCTAAAAAAAAAAAAATAGAACGTTTCCGTTTCATAGTTTAAAGGGTGTATCTGCAATTCAAAAAAACAAAAAAAAAAAAATATATATATATATATAAATATATATAAAATAGAAAAAAAAAACAAGTAAAAAATACATATCAATTTATTGTTTCAAAAAATTAATAATAGAAAAAGAAAGCCAAAATTATATAAAATAAAATGAGACGCAGTGTTACCGTTACTATCGTTGCTTTGCTCGTTTTCGTGGCCAGTGTTTGGGCTGCAGGTGAGAAGGATAAAGCTTCCTCCTCTATCGCTAGCACAGCCGGAGGTGATATTAAAGTCTACAAAAGACTTATACCAGCTGATGTACTAAGAGGTAAAGATTGTTAAAAAGAAAATAATAATTGAGGTCGTCGCAATTGGTTGAATCAAAAATTATTGAAACAATAAACTTATGGAAAACGTTTTGAATATCGTTCGCTTGATTGTTTAAAATAAAATGTTTGCAAAACAGTAATTAAAAACGAAACCTTGACACAAAAGTGCGAAATATTTTTTTTATATTTTTATTGTTTATGCAAAGTAATATGTTCCCACATAATAAAAAAAAAAATCGTGCGAAGTGAAAAAAATAATGTTGCTGAAGTTGTAGTCAAATGATTTTGTGAAAAGGCACAAAATGTTTCTAGCCTCATGTTAATTAAAAAGAAAATGATTTTGACAATTTATTTCCACAGCAAAACAATATAAACTGCACTTGTTTCGTGCGAAATTGTTAAAAACGTCAAACAAAGTTGCTATACAAATTTTAACAGAATTCTCTTAGATTTACTTTAAAAAAAATAATATTTTCTGCAGCCCAGTTATCTGTATCGTTTCTACAAACGTTAAAACTGGCCTTTATTTATTTTTTAAACAGAAGCATAAAGCAACAAAAAAAAAAAAAAAACAATAAAAAATACAGCATCATGCCCGAATATAAAATACTTACGCAAAAACGTTACACATTGGCTAAAGAACTTTTTAATCTTGTTATATTTAATTTTGTAAGGTTATATTTCGCTTGAACTATTGAATTAAAAATTAATATTACTTTATTATATAACATTATTACTTAATCATTTTCACCGGATTCGATATTTTAAAACATTTAGCATTCGTTGTTTTCCCATATTTATTAAACTTTAAACAACACAACTGGATCGAACCGTTTTAACTACAATCCCACCGATAAAAAATAATAGTTAATATATTTTAGGCAGTAAATTCCTAAATATTAAAGATGTATGTTGCCTAAAGATACGCAATTCTCTATGGCATATTACGTTTTTAACCGACTTCAAAAAAGAACGAGTTTATCAATTCGACTGAATGTTGCTTGTTTTAATGTTTGTGCCTGCAGAACTCAGTCATTCTAAACCGATTTAAATTTTTTTCCTTTATTGGAAAGGTTATGCTTACAGATTAGGCTTGTTTTAAAAACAGTTCATAATTTTAAAAATTAAAGGGTGTCCCCATACAACACACAAATTAAAGTGTTGCTCCAATAGTTCATTTAATTTGATGTATACGGCCATACCTTCTAATAGTTGTCGACTCTTTCAAGTTCAAAAATTTTTTTTCTTTTCCCACTTTACAATTCATAACTTAATATAATGGTTAACATGGCACAAAAAGGTGATAAACGAAGTCATTTTGACGCGCTCCTTATATTCACAAAGCTAAATACCAGGATTGGACAATATAACTTCAAAGTTTAAGTTAAATTAATGAAATGTAAAATCATAAAAGGGATTAATCATTAAAGCAAAATAATAACCATTTAACGTTTGTGATTCACAAAACCCGAATATTCGTTGTGTTCTGCAATATTACCTTAGAAACCTTTGAGCGAAGAATTAGATAATATCAACTACAGTTTTGTGATGAATACTACTACTAAGTAGCGTATTCCCGCATATAAGTATGTTGTGTTTTGTTATGGTTTTATTACACATTGCACTTGATTTTAAATTTGTATTTAAAAATGCTGCGGTTTTACACATTAGTAGTCGACATAGCACCATTAAATCTTTCTCATAAAAGAATATTGTTTTTGATTAGATTTTTTAAACTTATTTTATTTAAAACTCTTGTTTAGAAAGTATTCAACTTAATGTTCTATATCTTTTTTGTGCTTTCGAAGTTTCAAATTTTCACTAGAACTTGGAGTAAATTCCAGAAATCAAAAAAAAAAAAAGGTCTGAAAAGCAAGGACTGAAAACCTCAACTAAAATACTCAATAGGTCAGTCGTTGGAGAATGGCCGTTTTTTCACTAGTTTTTTATTTTTTACTCCACTACTATTTAAAAAAAAATGCTTTAGTTGACACCCGCTGGAGTATCAAAAGAAAGAAAATAATTGAAAATGTTTTTCTCTTAACCAACAATACTTAATAGTATTTAGTAAATACTTTCTTCTTGTATTAAGAAGAATATCGTCCCAAAGTTTCTGTAGAAGCTTAACTATGCATGATAAGCCTGAATAGATAACTTCGTCTAACATGGCTTTAGCAAACTTAAACAACTGCGCAAATGCATTAAGTCATGTGTGGCAAACCTTATTGTACTTAAGAAAACTTTTCATCAAGTTTCGTCGAATCTCATCTATTTAAGCAAAGTTCCAAACTGATCGCACTTTCTTTATGGAAGTAGCTGATTCTGCTTTTAAGATCTACAGTATTAAATTTTTAGTTTTTAATTTAATAGAAAATGTAGAAAAAAGAAAATTTTTATTCCAAGTCCATTTTTGTGTATGATTTATTGATGTTTGTGTATGATTTAATTGATGTACACCGTTGCATTTTTTAGTATGGTTGACCACAAATACAAAAACAGAATTTATTGCATTTATCTTAGAATATGAGCAAAAAATCAAAATATGGATATAATTGTTATTATATTTGTATAAAAATATATTCTTTTAATGTATTTTTGTTTTAAATATTTGTTTATTTATAAAGAAATTATTTTTGGTAAAAGTAGGAATTAAACATAAATGTGCAACTGTAGCAAATTAGTAACAAAGTTTATGTAGGTACGCTGTACTCGTCTTAAATTCTTATATGAGTTACCTAAGCATTTGACAGGCTTTTGTAGAGATTTTGATATAAGCTCAAGCTAGCTTATGCACATTATAGTTGGGCCTTTGGCTAATTGATATTATTAATAAAAAATTATGCACTAGTGCTTCATTTTACAGCGCGCATTAATAAAAAAGTGTAACCATCACTAACTTATAAAGAAAGAACTTTTAGGAAACTTTAACTTTATTTAGCGATACGTAAATTAATTAATTTTGTCATTGTCAGTAGTCACCGGTGCTATTATCTGTATAATACACAACGACACCAAATAAAACTTGTTGTCATTATAATAAATAAATTTAAATCTTATTAGATTTAGCAGAAGCTTTAAAACGCGTTGAATATAATTTGAGTTAAAAAGGATTATTTCACATCTTTATTGAGGACTGCTCCACTAAGACGATTATCATATATGTATGTGCAGTTAAAAATTTATTTTTTTTTGTTCCGTTTGTATAAAAATGGACAAGAAGTTAAAATTTACTTTTTTCTACATTTAGTACTAAATTAAAAAATAAAAATTTTATACCGTACAAAAAGTGCAATCAGTTTCGAACTTTGCTTAAAAAAATGACATTTGACGAAACTTGACGAAAATTTTTCTGAAGTACATTCTAGTTTGCCACATATAATTTAATGTATTTGCACAGTTGTTTAAGTTAACATAAGTTATCCTAAGTTAGCAAAATTCATAGAAGACTCTTGTTGAAATCCTTTCATTATATATAATGTTTTGAATTTGACCATTAATTAGGGAACAAAATATGTTTATACAAAAAAAAATAAATTTTGCTAACCAAGCACAATCTTTAAGTCCTTTTAACCAACTTCACAATAGTTAACTTAAAAAAAAAGAAAAAATACAATTTTATTTAAATATATTTATATACGAGTACAGTGTGCATATTTCGTCCTAGTTTATAGTATTTTATATATGTATGTGTTATTTTGCAACTTTTCCCTATTGACTAACGTTTCAATGCTGCTGTTATTCATTATATTTGTGGTTTATCGTTAATTACGAAATATTGAAAAAAGAAAGTTGTCATAAACCAGTAGCAATACATAATCATTATGCAATTTACCAAACCAGGCAAAATTGATGCAAAATAAATAGATATATGTACAAGAAACAAAAGCAAATAACCGAATCAGGTATGCTGAGTATTGCTAACTAGACCATAAAGATTTTTGTGTATATTGGTTGGTCAAACACACGAACCCAATAAATAGATGTTAGATAATATTGTATTGTATAATATAATTGTTTAATCCACGATAGATAGAGTGGCTAAATACTAAATGATGTGGTGCATATTTAATTAAAACGCTTCGCTTAAATAAATCCACAAAAAAAAAGAAATAAACATTATAAGACGAACTTTCAAAAAGAAAAATTCATTAAACTTTATACATACATATATATATATATATATATATATATATATATATATATATATATATATATATATATATATATATATATATATATATATATATATATATATATATATATATATATACATATATATATTTTTTTTTTTTGTGAATTTTGCATTTATTTATTTATTTTTTTTCAAGTTCTTACGCTGCTGCTTTTAAACGTTTAAATTGTATTTACATTCGTTTGGAAAGAGCATAGTATTCCATATCCTTCTAGTTCGTTTTATGTGCTCTATGATAAAAATTAAGAAATTGATTGAGAAATTCTCACTGAACAATAAAAACTGCGAGATTTCTAATTACTTAACCGGTATACAGTTAGTTCTTTTACTTCGATTTAAGATATCCAAGCACTTAAAAAACTCCTTGATTTCAAAACAGTCTCTTTTTGTGATGCCGTTTTGGTATCTTTAATTATTTTAAATATTTTATAATTATTGTAACTATTGAACCGTTATGGCAGACAGCTGAAACTTACAAGAGACCTGTATTGCTAAGTCCGCTATAACAACAAGTTTATGACTTGAATTTGGAAATTAAAGGGTGTTCTTATAATTGTAGTAAATAGACCTATATGGTCCTATTTTTTGATTCGGCATAGACAACCGCTTAAGTATTTTGTGTTGCTATGGCCATTATAGTAAAAAGTATTAATATTCTAAATTATAAATTAAAAGCTGTCGTTATAAAAGGTGTTAATAACGTTTGAATCTCTATAAACAGACAGCAGACAGAATTTACAAATAAACTTATATTGCTAATTTCGCTATAAGTATAAGTATACAATTTGAATTTGGAAATTCAAGAGTGCCCCTATAGTTGATGTAATTTAATGCATACGACCAAACTTTTGCATAATTCTGGACAGAACCTAAATTGCTATGACCGCTATAATAACAAGCATAAAATTTGGTTTTGGAAATTAAAGGGTGTTCCGTTAGTTGATGTACTTGGATGTATGTGACCAAACTTGTGTACCGTTTAAGACAGACCTCTAAAATCTGTTTTGAAGTAGGCTTTTTTTTGTTAAGAAATTTAAAAAAATTAAAAAAAAACCTGTTTGCCTTCCATTGGTCTAGTTGTGAATTGCACATTTATGGGCCCGTTGCTTCAAATGCTAAAAACCCTTTCGCTAAAATTTCATTTCATTGAGAATATCATAAAATATTTATATTTGAAAGAATTAAGCACAATTAAAGTGAATTAATGTGTTAAGTTTTTTATATCAAACTATTATTAAATTTTCACTTACTTACACTTACTTTTTTTCTTCTTAAAGATTTTCCTGGCATGTGTTTTGCATCCACCCGCTGCGCAACTGTTGAGCCTGGAAAAACTTGGGATTTGACACCTTTTTGCGGCCGTTCAACCTGTGTGCCCAACGAAGAAGATCCATCTAAGTAAAATAAAAAAAACATATTCACTTGGTTTTTGTCTGTGCAGATGTATTAATAATATTTTGTTATAAATTTCAGATTGCTAGAATTGGTTGAGGATTGTGGGCCGCTTCCTTTGGCAAATGATAAATGCAAACTTGATACCGAAAAAACTAATAAAACAGCACCTTTTCCATACTGTTGCCCCACTTTTACCTGCGAACCTGGTGTAAAATTGGAATACCCCGAAATACCTAAAGAAGAACCAAGCAAAAAAGAATAGTTTAAAGAGTTTTAATAAAATCTATTGTTATATGAATATCGTTTTCAATTTTCTTAACTATTTAAATCGTTTTTACATTTTCGTATTACTAATTCAAGGAATGTATTCTTCACCTGAGGCAAACAGCACATGTTTCATCTTTTAGCCTTCATATTTCTAAAGTTGTAACTATGTATGTATGTAATTAAGACTTGGAGGCACAAAAATTATTAAAAAAAAAATTTAGACCTATGTACATACTTATGTATATTTTTATCCACCTTATAATAAAAAGGAACCATTTAATTTCTTTAACAAATCAGAAATAAAACACCTAAACCCGAAAACTTAAGCTTTTATTTTTGCTGCACAAAAACAAAAAAAAAAAAAAATTAATAAAAGAATAATATTATACTATACCTTCGTTCATTGAATCGTTATGAAAGGAAAAAGACCCAACTTTAATGTTCCATAAAATAATTTAAGTTAACTTAAACAACTGTGCAAATACATTAAATTATATGTGGCAAATTATAATGTACTTAAGAAAAACTTTTCGTCTACTTTCGTCAAATGTCATTTCTTTAAGCGAAGTGCGAAACTGGTTGCACTTTCCGTAAGAAAACAGCTGACTGTGCTTTGTGTTATACATTTATCAAGAAAAATTGCATTTAAAGACCTATAGCGTTAAATTTTTAGTTTTTAATTTATTAGCAAAACGAGAAAAAATTTTTATTTCTTGTCCATTTTTAACAAACACAATAAATTAAACTTTTATTTGTATACGATTTAATTGATGTACACCGTCGCATTTTTTGACCACAAATACAAGAACCTAATAAACTTGTAATATTGTTTTATTAAATTCATCTTGAAACATGAACAAAAAATGTAAACATATATGGGAATGTTATTAAATATAAAAACTATGTTCTTTAAATGCCTTTTTGTTTTGAAATTTTGTTTATTTAGAAAAATAATTTTTGGCAAAAGTACGTATTATAATTCTTGCGAAAAAAACCGACTTCAAAACAGATTTCACCTGTCTGCCTATAACAGTCAAGTATATGTCCTCATAAATTAGATTACTTTAACTATTGGGACACCCTTATATCTCCAAACTTTATACTTGTTCAACTGTTCAATAGTTTGGCAATATACAATAAATTACAGCAACTATAGGGTCACCCTTTTACTTCCACATTCAAATTATATGCTTGCTGTTGTAGTAGATTTAGCAATCAGGTTCTGTGTAAATTTCAACCGTCTGTTTTTAACGGTTAAACAGTTTGCCTATACATATGAGATTATATCAACTATTTAATTTATAATATAACATTTTTATACTTCTTATTATATCAAATAAAGTAGTGGACATTCTGTCTAAAATTAATTTATAATTTTAAATATTATCAGCTGTTACTATAACGGCCATAGCAATCGACATTGCGTTAAATTTACAAGTATTTGTCTATAACATTTCAAAAGATAGACCTATATAAGTAAATCTACAGTAATTATGGAACACCCTTTAGTTTCTAAATTTAAATTATAAACTCGTTAATATAGCGGAATTAGAAATACAGCTCCCTTTTAAGTTTCAGCGTTGTGTCTATAACGGTTCAAAAGTACGGCAACACACTTGAAATTAAATCAACTATTGGAACACCCTTTAACTTCTAAATCCATATTTTATACTTTTTGTTATAGCGGACTTTGTTAGATCTACCTTTAAAAACGGCGAAATCGATAACATTGGAATTTGTGTTGATCAGTAAGTTAACAAGCCTCTGGAGAAGGGTTGATTTCTTACAATTTTTTATGACAATGTCATCTACTTTGGGGTTTAATGATCAACTTTTGCCTTTCAAGTTTTAATACAGTCACTTTTTCTCAGACTTTTTTCTCGGACCATTACTTAGGGGATGACCCCTATTCAAGCAATGCTTTGTGCCAGAACTAGGAAGTTAGGTTATAGAGTATGGTGGGAGTAAGTTTTGTGGACGTTCTATTGAACTCTGTACAAAGAAGATTCCTTACACGAACTGTTCGGCTAAAAACGAATTCTCTCTGTAATGCACGGTGCGGTTCACTGGCCAAATGGATGAGCGCTTAATAAAGTTCGTGTTGTATGCAAAATCGGGATATGCGGATATCGGGAACGAGTTCTCTAATCTCATTAGAGCACATTCTTTTGTAGTATCGATAAAGCAGCGAATAACAACCGACATTGCGTCGATGTTGAAAAGAGTCAATAGAGTTGGATATCATGCTCTCATCTATGAGCCCCTTCGCCCTCTCCTGTACGCCATCGAGTAACTCCAAAACAGACTTTGAAGCCGGTGTGGTGATAAAAATAGTATGGAGATCAGATGGAGTTAAGTATCTTTCAACCCGTTTCAAAAAACCTAGGCCCTTGAAAGCTTCTATTAGAAACGGGAAGAAAGTGTTTAGTCCATCAAACATCACACTGAATTTGTATGCCAAGAATATCAAGAGCTTCTGATTTCTTAATACTTATACCTCTCATACTTACAGATGAAGCACCATTTCGTTCGTAAGCATACAACATTGAACCTTACGAGCATTTTGCCCGGCCCCAACCAGATATTGTCTTGAGATCTTGATTGATGTATCGTTCATATTCAGTCGATTGGCCCCAACCTCTTAGAGGCTTGGCCTTTTGCCGAATGAATATGAATGACAAATGTTGCGATCATCTGCAAAAGTGTAAATAGGGTTTAAAATTTGACAAACAAAGCCATTTAGAAAAATAAGAAATAGGGTAGGAGAAGGAACAGAGCCTTGTCTTGTCGTGTGATATAAAAACTCGTATAGTGCAATCCCTAAGGAAGCTCGATATAAATCGGGAAAAGTTATCACCGACACGAAAAGTATTAAGTTTGACAGAAGCATATCATGCCACACTCTATCAAACGCCTTGGAAATATCTGGAAACCATATTGACATTCGCTTAGTAAACTGTTTGACTCCAGATACCTCACAAGATTAAAATTCATCATATGCTCTATCGCTTTAGAGAGCGTAGAGCAAATTTCAATTTGCCGGTAACTTTCAGGGTCATAAGTCTATCCCTTTTTGGGGATTGGCGTTACATTAGCTATCTTACAGCGTATTAGAAATTCACCAGCATGATACAAAGTGTTGAAAAGAGTAGCTAATAGATATGCTACCGTCGAAGAGCATTGCTGGAATGCCATCCGGCCTAAAAGACTTGTTAATATTAAGCTCTGTTGAAGCCTTTTTAACTGCACGTGCTCGAAAGAATATCTTCGGCATAGTTACTGATACTCTGTCAAGCACCGGCAGTGCTTTCCGGCAAATAAGTTTTATCAGCCAGGTCAGTGAATATTTGGTTATCGCTTAAAAGATTCGAAATTGTGTAACTAGCATTATCGCTTACTCTTTTAACGAATGAGCAAAGCTCTTACCACACCTAGGGGCAAAAAAAACTTTGGCACGAAGACATTCATCGTATAGATGTTTTTTACGCACATGGAGATCCTACTATGTTTCGCAGCGAATCAGTATTTGCGTTTTTGTTTCTACGCCAGGTACTGAATGCTTCCTTTCTAAATCTGACTTCATTTTTCCAAATCTGATTAAAAGAGGACTTTGGTTTTGGTTTAATCGAAACTTGATATGATATAATGAAAGTTTTCATTCCCAGCAAAATTATGTTGGCAACCATTTTCACCATTGCATCAGTGTCGCTGTCTAGAAAGCAAAGCTTTCAAATGAAATGTCGAAAAAAATGAGCTTTATCATAAAAACGTCTCGTGGATATTTTTGAGACGTTTCGAAGTTCTTAATACGAAAAGGGGGCGGAAATGTTGTAATAATCCGAGTTACCAAGAGGTGCATTAACGTTCACTTTGAGGGTGTGAAATTGGAACGATATTGGAAAGATATGGAATCGGAAAGGAAATAGAAGTTAGATAATGTTTTGTCCCTTCGCTCGTTTAGACTTCTGTAAAGAAACACGAAATGCAAATAGTGCGAAGTGATATTGAATATATCCCAAAGACAGCTAAATACAGGATCAGACGTGCCTAATGTTTACTGGTACAAAACTTTATTGAGTATGTACAACACAAAACCGTTATGGAAACTAAAAGGCGATAGGAGTTGATACCCAGGTAAGTGAAAATCCTGTCGCTCAGCATCCTCAGATACCTGAGTCTCACATAGAACGACAACATACTGTCGATGGAGACGGATGTGAGCATAAACATGAAAAAAATTCGCCCTTAACCCACGTATGTTGGAGAAGTCAATTCTGAATTTTTCTGTCATAACAGCTGAAAAGAAAATCCAACTCGATTGTCATTTTCATTTAACACTATACTTAAAATTTTAAAAATTGAAACGAACTTGCTTTCAATATTTCTCTCAAGTTGAATGTTTCAATTTTCGTTCAAGAAACATTTGATTACAATTCTTTGGAACTATTTTTTTCATTTTTAGTTCCAAATAAAAAAATAAAATTGCTTTTAAGTTGCGTAAAGCCTACGTCGCAGCTGTCAATTTCAACCAATTTTAACAAGCAGAATGTGTGAAAAACTTGAAAGAAAAATTTGTTCTTGTGGCTGCGGGGTTTCTTCTGTATTCCTATTTACGGAGAGTTAATGATAAGGATTTTTATTAAGATATAGACAAAAAATTTTTTAATGCGACTGTGCAGTGATCGCAATGTCCATTTTCGACCCCATAAAGTATATATATTGGGAGTTTTTATGCATAGTCAATTAAAAAATATATATAGGACGATAGAACATTAAAAAATAAGAAAAAAAAACAACAAGTGAAAAAATTTGCGTTCGCCCATATTTTCCGAGTTATATGCCTCTGAACTTTTTATAGAAAAGTACAATTATGCACCATTTTTTTAAGATATCAATATGGGTATCATTTAAAAGCTTTTGAATAGATCATTAAGGAAATACTAAAATTAAAAAAAATATGACACGGTTAGACGTTTATAATGGATCCTCCGCCAAATACTTTTTGCGCGAATGTTTTAACTCTCTAAAAAAATAAATTAATTGCTTGCCTCATCTGTAGAGCTAAATACCACTTAATATGTGCTAATATTAATGAAAAATAATGTGAAGTGTTAAACAATAAAAACATTGTTTTAAATTGCAATGATTGCTTAAATGTTTCATCTAATTTGCTTTCACACATCTCATCGTTATCAATTGAAGTAAGAGAGCTAAAGACCTAAAAACCTTCTGAGTAAAACCCGAGGTCGTTGAAGTTTCAAAAATTAAGAAAAAGCTACAACAAGAAATATAGAACACTATTAACAGTGTTATTGCTTTTAAACAAAACTCCACAGAAAAGCATGACAACTTCGATTTAAACAAAGCGAATGATCAATCGGGCTTGTCATCACTAACATGTTCCTTGCAGCTATTGCCTACAGTTGCGTCTGATGTTGAATCAACTGCTGACATAACCAAGTTCAAAGCTAGCACGTATAATTGGGTCAATGTTCATGGACGTAAACAAGGGCCCACAATAATTGGGGTGGATAGTTCTGATCAACTTGAAGTTGTTTTTAGTAAAAATTGGATTCATCTGTCGTCTTTTAAGCAAACGGTCTCTAGTGAACAAATAATAAGCTTTCTTGAACAATCCTAATATTAGCACATATCATATTAAATGCTACAAGCTAGTAAAAACAGATGCTGACGTGAATAACCTTAAAAAAGTTATTTTAATCTGGTTATAGTTCCATTTTTTATAACAAATTAATCAATCCACAACTTTGGCCAACTAAAATGAAAAAAATGCCCAAAAATCACCTCTAGCTTGTAAAAAACCAGACTTAAAAATATATTATCAAAACTTATCTAGAATGCGAACAAAAGCCAAAGAAAAGGATTTTTATGAATTTTTACCACAGTGTGATATTGACGTTATAATGTTTACTGAAGCGTGGCTTAATAGTGACTTTTTTGATGCTGAGGAGGCGCAGTGTTAACTGCGGTAAAGTGTATATAAAAGTCTTACTTATGTACCATTGATAACAAAAATGGTTTACTCAATCAGATAGTTGTGTCTATAAGTTGTTTAAATACTCTATTATTCTATATGTATGATATATTCCACCAAAAATTTATTAATGTGAAAAAAGAATTGTTGCGAATCTCTTATTTATGTGTCTAAGGGGACTTTAATCTTACTGATGTGTTATGGACACAGACTGGTGATCATATTGGTTTCTTACCAACCAATATGAACGAACGAACCCTTAATGAAATAAATGATATAGATGGACTATTTTTTTAAACTTATCAAAAATTTTTAACATCTGTAACAAATTAAATCGTTTTCATTATATACGAAAGTTTATTTCCAGTTTTTCAATCTAATGTTCATCATTCTGTTTTATAGTTGAGATTAATTCTTTCAATTTTTTTAAATTTAATAAATGTAATTTCGATGTGCTTAAGTCTTTACTAGCTGTTGTGAATTGGATAGTGTATTTTCGTGCCAATATGCATTTTTGTGTTACACAAAGTTTTGAGAGATCGTTTTTAATATTTGTTAAGAACACATTCCCCACAAAAATGTGAAACCGTTCTAGTTGCAATGGTATACTAAAGGACTACAAACTAAAAAATCTCCGCAATAAATTTCACGAACGTTTTATTTAATCTGACTGTAGTGCTTATGACAGTTATTTTAAACTTATTTAGTACCAATAAGAATTTAATTTTTTTAATAAATTTCTGTATAAGCAATATATTTTACAAAAGGAAATTTATTTAATGCTAATCCTACGTCTGTTTAGTCATTTGTGAAGTCAACGATGAAAGTTTCAGGCATTCCCTTAAACATGGTTTTTGGGTGACGATGTTTCTGTATCAGGTCAAAATACAGTCAATATGTTTGCTTAATATTTTAAATCAAATTTTTGCCCTTTTTTTGAACCAAATAGCCAAATACTCTTTCTCTTTTTATATGTTAGATATTAGAATCTTGGAAGTGTCGGAAAATGCAACCCTAGAAATAAAAAATAATTTTCAATCAGACTCTGATGGAATATGTTCATTTTTAACCGACTTCGAAAAAGGAGGAGGTTACTTATTCGACTGAATGTTGCGTTTTTTATGTTTGAATTTGCAGAAATTAGTCACTGAACTGATTTGAAAATTTTTTGTAAATAGATAGATTATGCTTAAAAACAGTTTAAAAAAGTTAAAGGGTATTCCCATACAACATATATGTTTTTTAAGTGCATTATGAACTGTTAAGAGCAATTCTCTAAAATTTAAAATGACTGCGTATTACTATAGCTCCCAATAGCAAAAAGTAATACAAAAAAATCTTAAAATTAAAGGGTGCTCCCACAGGTGACGTAACTTTACTAATGTGTGCCTATCTTTTAAACTGATATAGATAAAAGCTTGAAAATTAGGCAGAATATCGATTCCTCTGGCCGTTATAGTAACAAGTATTACTATTAAAAATTACAAATTAAAGGGTGCGGCAATAGTTCACTTGATTTAATATATATGGCCATACTTTTTAACAGTTGTAGACATATGCTTGAAATAAACAACGAACCTGTATTGCTAAGTCCGCATAACAACAAGTATAAAACTTGGATTTAGAAATTAAACGTGTCCCCATAGTTGATGTAATTCCAAGTATGTGGTCAAACTTTTGAACCGTTATAGACAGAACGCTGAAACTTAAAAGGAACCTGTATTGATAAGTCCGCTATAACAAGAAGCTTATAATTTGAATTTAGAAATTAAAGGGTGTTCTCAAAATGAATATAATTTAAGCTATACAGCCGTAGTTTTTTAACCGTTATATAAAAACACCTGAAAGTTAGACAGAATGTCCACTACTTTGTTTGGTGTAATAAGAAGTATAAAAAATTTAAATTATAAATTAAAGGGTTTTACAATAGTAGATATACTCTGACTGTTGAAGTTTAGAAAGAACCTGATTGCTAAATCTACTACAATAGCAGTCATAATATTTGAAATTGGAAATTAAAGGGTGCCTCTACAGTTGCTTCAATTATATATATATTGCCAAACTTTTGAACAGTTGAAAAAGTATAAAGTTTGGAATTATAAGGGTGTCCCAATAGTTAATATAATCTAATGTATGTGGCCATAATCTTGAACCGTTATAGGCAGACAGATTAAATCTGTTTTGAAATTAGTTTTATTTTTGCAAGAATTATTTGCATTATCTTTTATTTTTAATTTGTCATTTAATTATAGCAATTTTATAGGTAATTGGAAGACAGCTACTGCAACGCATGTTTTTAAGGTGGTAATAGAAACGATTTCATTCCATTGGATTTCATTCGAAGTTTTTCAAATGGATAAAATCGTATTTTGATAAAAAAAATTGTTGTAGAAGGTTATGAGTGTTTTACTATCTGCAAACTTATGGTATTCCGCAAGGTAGGATCTTTTTGCTGACGCTCTAGCCCTTCAAACTGATTTAAATTAGCTAACTATTTGGTGCTCGCATGTCTTATTCTAAAGCGCGAAATCCTATTATTTCTGTTTATAATCTTGATTATCACGTATAAAATTCAAAAAAAAATAACTTTGGATCTTGGCATTATGTTTGACACGACCATGTCATTTAACTGACTTATTGATTATATTGTTCCTAAATCTTATGCTGCAATAGCTTTTATAAGAAAAATTGCTATACTTCTATTGATCCTTATACAAAAAAGTTGTTACATATCTCGTACGTTTGGTCTGAGTTAGAGTATGCTGCAATTATTAGGAATCCATAATGTGTACGACAATCATTTCGCATTGAAAGAGTACAGCGAATATTTTTAAAGTTTTCTTATCGTCAATAAGATTTGTTGAGCAGACACCGTCAAGATGTTTATTGCTAGGCCTACAAACGTTAGAATATAGGCGTAAGGTTCAATTACTTTCATTTGTTTACCAAGTAATAAATAGTAATATTGACTGCCCGGACTTACTACCATGGGTTCGCCTTAATGTTCCGCCTATTATTCTGCGTCATTAGCACATTTTCAATGCACCATTGCATAAGAGAAATTATGCCTGATATAGCACACTTACTCGTGCTTTTATTTATTTAAACTTAAATAACGGCACTATCCCTAGAGTTTGCATAACAAAAACTAAATTTAAAATACAACTTTTTGAAATTTTTACCAGAAATTATTTAAGTATAAAATATGTTATAATAAAGTTTATTATCTCTTTAATTTAAGCATAGACTGTTAGGAAATAAATTTTTCATAGACTTGAAATAAATGAATTAAAAAAAATATTAAAAATAAATTAAATCAATTTTTTTATTCTCTCTCAACCAAATATTTTTTATTTTTTTTTTTTCACTAAACTCAATTTACATATATGGTGAAGAGTATATAAGATTCGGCATAGCTTAGTACACTCTTATTTGTATGTTTTTAATACTAATTTGTTTATTCATAAAAAATAACGAATGAATTCTATGTTATAGTCAATAAATTATCCTTTTATCACTATTGAAATATATAAGTATTTGGGTATTCACCATAAGGAAAAGAAGTAAAACACATTTTTTCTATCATCGCAAGGTTAATCTCTATTTTTGTGCAAGAGGTACAAATATATTGCTTAACATCACAGCCAAAGTTAAATAGATTTAAGAAAAAGAAAGGTACTTTATCTTGAATAATTCATTAGGCTTGGGAACAAGTCCAGTTTACGGGCACCGCTACAAAAGAAAAAAAAGTTGCCTACGGTATGTAAAATGCAATTCTAAGCAAAATATGCAAAGTGAAAAATTTGGCGCCTACCCTTAGTTCTGGAGTTACGGGCCTCCGAAGTTTTCCTGTTTAATATGCATATATTGAGTATTTGTTGGCGGAAAGGGACAATATTGATATTGTTGGAAAGGTTATTTAAGCGGCTATCTAATTAAACAGGAAAAAGGTAAAAAAATTTGCTAAGGACCAAAAAACGAATTTTTTATTTAAACGTAAAGATTTTTACCTCTATGGAATGATCAACAACGGCTTCGCTTTCTAAAGATATTCTGCGTAGCCAGCCTTCGGCCGGGCGCAAAAATTTTCTCCTTTATGGTATGGCCAACGCCGGATTCGCTTTCTAAAGATTTCCTACACAGCCGGCCTTCGGCCGAATGCAAAGTTTTTTTCTCTATTGTATTTAGCCGATCAACTTTTCTTCCATTGTTTTAATCGACTTCGCTATGCATAAGAAGTCAGAATATATACATTTTATGGGGTCGGAAATGGATATTGTAGAAATTACACACGAAACGGCAAACTTAAATACATCTTTTTTCCACTTTTTGGGATGAAGGGTATAAAAACAACTTAAATTGAATGGCAAAGGAAATAGAGAAAACAAGTAAGAGTGCTATATTCGGCTATGCCGAATCTTTTATATCCTTCACTATCTATGTAAATCTAGTTTAGTGAATAACTTCTTGTATTGTTTAAAATGTTTTTCAACCGTTTTATAAACAATAAACTGTTTTAAAGTGTTTAAAATCTGTTTTAATCGAACTGTGTCAGTAAATTAATTTGTACTTAGTTTGGAGTGTGTTTCAATAATTTAATAATTTTCTTTATTATTTTGAACTGAGAATACGAGAAAATTATAAATAAATATTTTTGGTTTAAGTGTGATCAGTTGATTAAGTTATTCTCAGTATACTGTATATTACAACTGTACTGGTTTGTGTAATTGATAAATTCTTATGTGACATCTGTTGACAAATAAATAATCTAAACACACATTATTAAGAAACATGAGCTGTTCTGCATTAAACTGTAAAATTTTGGATAGCAATGTAACCATTATTGTCTGTTGATTGTGTAATAATTCGTATCACGCCAAATGTACTGATATCCCTATTCGTGTTGCTGAAGTTTTACCTGAAAACAAAGGTTTACGATGGTGCTGTTCGAACTGCAAGAAAATTGATGTTGATTTTTATAAATTTTTAAATCAAATCGCGATAAGTTTGATGAAATTAAAAAAAATTTACTTCACTGTCGAAAAAACTAGAGAAATATTAAGATATGCTCGAAGACTTTGAATTGATCGACCAGTTATGTTCTGCTAATTTCCCGACTCAATCATCGCCAAAACTTAGGAAGTCCGCTAGTAATGTTGCTTAGTTAAACCAACCTCAAATCCCGATACCGACTGGGTCCAAAAACAATAGATGTGAACAGAATACTTTATCTTCCGTTAACGATTACACAATGCCTCCTCCATTAGTTGTGCCATCATCGTCCGTTGTAAACAATACAAACAATATTTCTAATAATTATAATTCAAATGCCATCTTGTGGTAATACCATTAAATAAAAAGTCTGTTTTTGTATCTCCATTTGCTTTCGAAACAACTGTGGATAATATTGAATATTAAACCAAATCTAAACTCAACTTTGAAGCGGATATTTTAACTAGAAAGTTTACTTAATCCCAGACTAAAAGTATTACGTAATTTAAAATTACAGTTCCGCTTGGTATATGTTAGCAAATCGTTAACCCTCATTTTTGGCCGGAAAAACTACAGTTCGAGAATAAGTATACAGAGAAAACCGGAGAATAGATAACATGGTTCGCATTCGACTAATCGAAATAGCAATTCAAAAAACTGCACCTTATTTCCGATTTACAAATATCTTTTTTATATCAAAATGTTCTAAATTATCCAAGCTGTATGTAGAAAGTTTTGGTTTCACACAACATGGAATCATTTTAATTGAAACCTGGTTGAGCAAAAAAGTTTTTAATGCTGAATTATTCTGTATTGATTATAACATCTTTAGACTCGATAGAAAAACTGAAACCATTGGTGGAGGTGTTCTCATCTCTTTGCTATTTTTATCGGAAGAAATTAAGTTTGAAAACCAACATGGAATTGAATTTGTTTGCGTAGTGATAAAGGTTGGTCTTAAAAATATTTATATAACATTTTCCTTCCATGTTCTGAACAATTGATCTATACTGAACATACAAAATCAATTGAAAAAGTTTATTTTAATGCGTACCAAGATAACCACATTCTTGTGTTTGATGATTTTTAACCTTCCATCAATAGAGTGGACATACTTAACTGATGGGTTTTATTTTATACAAACCAAAGCAAGCGATTGGATTCATGACTTTGTAAATAATTTATCTGACTTATGTTTATATCAAATAAATGGGATTCGCATTTCCCATGATAAGCTGCTTGATTTAGTATTTGTAAATGAACCGGCTGGATATTTAATAGAACGTGTTGACTCTCTAACACTACCCGAGGACCCTTATCATCCAACTATAGAACTTAATTTTTGTATACCATCTATCTATCAATATAAAGTTAAAAAAAACTATAATAAGAACTTTTTGCTTTAAACGTACCGATTATGACACTTTAAACCAGTTTTTGTACAATACAAACTGGTTGGATTTACTATCTATCGTTTACTATCCAATCGTTCTTCCGATTCTATTAACGCAATGGTGAGTTTACTTAATAAAACCATCTTTGGATATTTTAAGGACTGCGTTCCTATAGTCTTGGTCAAAAAATATTTTGGACCCCCATGGAGTTCTAAGCTTTCGACTCGAATCAAAAACAAGAAACTATACAGAATTTAAGAAACAACTGGTTTCATTTGAAATTAAATTATTTTTAGAATTTTAATTATAGACCGTTCAGGCTGCCACCATATTTAGTCATATTGTGATTTCGGCCGAAATCAACTTGAAAACACATAATTTCGCATACATTTTACCATTGCTCGAATTAACTTATTTTACTTAATTTTATCGAAATTAACTTGAAATTACGATAGACAACGCTGTTTTTGTGCAAAATACCTTATGTGCAACCATGAGCATATTTTCAATACAGATACATAGGTACATACATTGATATTGTTACGAATAATAAAACTTGGCAACCCCTATAGTTGGTTGTTTCCGTATGAGTGTGGTGAATAAAGTTAATTCAACAACCAATGGTGTGTTTATAGAATAACAAAACCACAAGTTAGCTAACAAAAGCTGAGCAGCCTCAATGGCTGCGTTGTAGAGGTGCGTACTGCAAAACAGAGGGTCGTGAGTTCGATACCGCATTCGGACATGCGTGCAACGAAAAAATAATAACTGTTATAAGCAATTAAAATTAATAAACAGCAGTACAAACCTCCCGGGAGGCAAGAGACAATTATTGTGTGAAGCCATGGCAAATATTTAGTGGAGACGTCAAATTTAATATAAGAGCAACGGATAATTGTCAAGAAGCCCTGTATAATAAAAAGTAAGAGCAATAGCGGTTAGCGAGGGAAGTGTAACAGTATAACAATAGTGTATGACAGACGTGTGTTGTGGCTACTGGATTAAAGGAGATGACTGGCTTGGATAAAAGTAGTAGTGGAGATGTCTGTGGATGGTTAAGGTTACTAAACAAGGCATCGAGTAGTTCATGTCTCGCCGGAGTAACACAGTAGTGTAGCGTGGATGGCTGTGTTTGTGGTGATAACGCATGTTTAGTAAATACGAGACCAAGGGTTCACAAGACCGGTAGGATTAAGAAGTATAGCCAGAGAAAGCCACAGAGTAAAAGAACACAGAATTTAGCCACAGTGGTATTTGCAATCAAAAGAATCCGTACGTTTGCCTGCTAAAAAGGGTAAAACGTAACAATATTTACATACATATAACAACATTTTAGTTGGATTACAATAAGTTTTTTTTTTCTATGTTGTACAAAATTTTTATGCGAAAGAATAAAATAATATTAATATAAAACAGCTGTTTCCCAAATTAACTCAATTGCCAAATAGCCCAATATAAACACTATAGATTTAGTTCGTTATTTCATCAATGTTGTCAGTTATGGCGATTTCTCGCCAAACGTGACAATAAAAAATTCTTTTTGCCGATACAAATTTTTAAATGGCGAGATATCTGACGGTATTCAAAATACTTGGCGAAATTTTTGGCTATTTTTTATGATTTTCTCTACGATAACATTACACTTAAAAAAAGATACAAAACCGACCAGCTTTATTTTATATAAGGTAACGTCCCTTACTTAGGTTAAATATTAAATTCATTTAAAGTTCTATTTTCACACAACTTAAAGATTTAAGTAATTTACAATTCTGGATCTTAACACTTTGGATCGTGTTGCAATTGTTTTAATTTGATTGGCTAATTTGCCAGAAATTTCGTGTGTCGATTTTGCTGATTAAGCAAAGGTTTGGGATTTCCTTCCTTAAGCATTTTGGTTTTTAAGAAAAATTAAATTGTAAAGAAGTTAGTTGTAGTACAGCTCACCAGCTCGTATAGTCGAGCAATGAATTGAATAATAAATAATTTTAATAAAAATAAAATAGTTTAGTTTAATTAGTTGTGGTACATCTCACCAGCTCACATAGTCGAGCAAGCTTGAATAAAATAATAAATAATTTTAATGAAAATAAAATAGTGGGATTGATCCCTTATTAGTTTAATTTGCGCCCAACACCAAAGTCACCATAGGTGAAAATAAATTAAAATTTAAAATAAATCAAAAATAAAATAAAAACACAAAAACTACTTAAAATTAAGAAAATTTAGAATAAAAGCCAATATTTTATGAAAAGTCAAGTGACGAAAATAAAGTATTGTTTATCAATAAGGTCAAGCCCAACATCAAAGTCACCATAGGTGAAAATAAATTAAAATTTAAAAGAAATCAAAAAAAAAAAAACATAAATAGATAAAAAAAAAAATAAAAACTACTTAAAATTAAGAAAATTTAGAATAAAAGCAAGAATTTTAAGAAAAGTCAGAAAAACAATAAACATTAATCAACAGTCATTTAGTTTCAACAAAAATTCTGAAAGTAAAATTAGAAAAGAGCCAAGGAAAGAATTTAAGCGACGATAATTTCTTAGCACCTGGAAAAATTGACATTGGAAGAAAAAAGCTGAAATTAACATCGTCTATTATCAACAACAACTGCTAGGAAGCAATATGGAAATTTATGTCACCCTATTACTAGCGACAATTGTGCCCATTAACTACGCCGCCATCCGGGATTATTCTACCTCACACTATATCCCGATAGCGGGTGGGAACGTAGCAGTCTTTAAAGGTTATGGAGCTTTGGCCCATGTAACGGATCTATTAAATTTTTCGCAACCATTGCAAAAGAGACTAGAAACTTAACGAACCTATTACCAAAATTCGAGGAATTAGTTTTTTAATATATAGACAACAATGATTTAGGCATAGAATTTAAAACTGAATCGAACAAGATAGTTTTAAATATAACTAATACGCTAATAAATGGTTGATCGGCTTCCAGAGAACATGTTTACTTTTGTAGTTTATTGTCAGTTTTCAATTCCAAACGCTGTAACTCTGTATATAAAATTAAATTTTCTGCTTTTTAAGAGGTTTTTAAAAGACTTGGAGACCCTATATATGCACTTGGTATATAAGAAACACAGTGGCTAAAACTTGCTTTCATAAACTATACTCAATATTTTAATAATAAAGTACCAATTAGCCTATACGAGTTCTGGCTTAAAGTTTACGATTGCCAGGATGATGCTGACACTTAACAATTTAAGAAGTTCTCGACGGCCCTTCTTAATATGTAGATGGTTCCCACAAGTTATTCTTGTGTCGAAAGAACTTTTTCTGTAATGAATTCTATGAAAGCTTAATTATAAAATAAAATGTAATATGAACTTCTAATTCATTACTGGTAATAATATGAATAACATATGTTGTAATACATCCATTCCTACGGAAGATATATTGAGCAGATTTAATACAAACGAAATGTACCGCAGTAAGGAAACTAAAGACAACAATAACATTTAGCAAAATGCTTATGAAAGTTTTAATTTAATAATCGATATGTGTTCTTAAATCAACTTTTTTTATTTTTAACATTTATTAAAATTTTAATATACCACTATACTCTCGAGGCGTTAGCTTTAATAATAAAAATAACTTAAGTCCTACACATTGATTGATCTTACTTGTTTTTAAATAAATTACATTCCTTCACTGAGGGAATCGGACTTAAATCAAGTCGGAAACGTCATAAAAGTCTGTTAAGATTGAAAATTCTAAAATCAAGCTGAACATCTTATTTTTAGAACGATAATTCTTAAGTTGGTTTTTGAGCCGGTATGTTCTTAATTTAAGAATAAATATCTCGTTTTAAGAATTATGCATTCTTAAAGTAAGATTAATGTGGGCTTATTTTAAGTCTGACTCAAGCTTAGTTTAAGAATGTTTATTTTTATTTTAAGAACGTTCCCTCTTAATTTCATGCTTTTCGAAATTCAAATGTATTTAATACCATAAACCCAGCAAACAAAACAAAAGATTTTTAATTGTATTTTTATCTTGTTGTAATTTATTCAAATATATAAATAAAATATAGAAAATTTATATACTTTTGTTTATAATTCTATTTATATGTACTTAAGTCTAATAAGTACTTTACCACTATTTATAAAATATACATGCAAAAGAGGGCTAGTAAAGTTACATACATATATTTATAATATTTACATTGTCTGTTTTTAAATATTTTCTTGGTTCAATTTCATATGACTAAAAATGATTATTAAAGCCTTTTACTTTAATTCTATAACACACAACATAAATATTTGTTTTATTTGAAAGAGATCATGTGTGATGTTCGTAATTGCTAGGAAATATTTAGGTTCATAAAGTATACTCATTTCGTCATATCTACATTAGCAACAACAACAATCAACAGTTTTTGAAGATTTATAACTAAAACCAGGGGGCTAATTCCGGGACTCGTGATCGAAATAAATTCGTATCGAAATTAATTTCGATCGTGCGAGTTTTTCTGATGATGGCACTCGTTACCTTGCGAATCGATTTTTTAATAAAGTGTTGTAAAAGATTAAAAAAAAAATCGTAACCAACACTACAAATATGTAAACAAAAAACATATGCTTACAAAGAAAATTAAATAATTTATCAAAAGAATTAGGAATTTATTTTATAATTTTGAAAGTTTTTTCCTTTATAATCGCGGTCATGGACGTAAATTTATTTTTTTATTCTTCGTCATCAGAGTCTCAGAGTGAGTGTGATATAAATGCAAAATTTGTTCCAAACTGAATGTTGTACTCTCAATTTATATAGGTTCCTATTTATAGAAAATAAAACAAATAAATTTGAATAATAATTTAAAACTAATTCATTTATAATTATTGTAAATTTTATTTATGAAAAAAAAAACAGAAAGGTAAACTTCAATATGAAAAAAACAAAAAAATAATTCTTAATAAATTAATACTTAAAAGAAGTCTGTTACCAGCAGCGGTTCCTTGGCATGTATTAGGTAAAATGCCTTTGGCCAAATTGCTGTGCTCAGACATAAACTCAGCAAGAATTTGTCTTTGTCTGAAATTTATTTTTGTTATATTCGACCTAATAATAAATATTAATTATTTAATTTGCATAAAATTTATTAAAGATTTAACTTACATTTTCTAGTTGTTTGCGAAATAAATAAACTGTGGTTAATTTTGAAAAACTATTGTGGCACTTTTAAAGCGTTCAAACAAGAATAATTATTTTTTACTTTTTAACAAAAACAATAAACCGTTAAGTTACTCGTTAGAGTTTGTGTAAAAACTTCTTTACAATGGTGCAAAAAAGGAAGTAATACAAAAAAGTACGAAAATCTATACGAATAATTAATTAATATAACAATTAAAATCTTAAATAAACACTTGTAATCCAACGAACTATTTAAAAATAGAATTTCGACACCAAATTTGGTATCGAAAAAAACTCGCACGGTTCCATTCGATCGTACACTCGCTATCGAGTGCCATCATAAGAAATTTCGATACAACTTACTCGATACCGAGTGCGAGAATCCCAAAATTAAAAAAAAAAATCAAACTTCGAGTAAATTTCGCACGTTATCGACTGCGAGAATTAGCCCCCAGGTTCTAATAAGTTCTCTCAATCTAATAAAAACGATAAATCTTGCATTTTTTAGAACAGTCTCTATTGCCAAGGTTATGGATGACAATAAAAATGAAATCATGCCTAGAATTTCTAATACCTATTATCTTGGAATAAAGTTTTGATGGTGTAAACTTAAGGACAATTGTAATGCTTGCTTTTTTAAAACATTGATGTTTGCAAAGTTGTTTTGTGGTCATTAGAAACTGAATTGGAATTATTGTAAGAAGTAGTGGATATTTTAATTGAAGGTGCATTGAGTGAAAAAGTGTTAGTTTTAACACTATCTTTAAATGGATGTTGTTTCTCTAAATGTATGCGAAAGTACGTAAAATAAGAAAAAGTCTGGTTACATTGAGTTTGTACACATTTGAGTTTTTAAAGCTTTGTGGATTTAAAGTGATTATCCTTAAAATGCTGAATTAGTAGACGTGTGCCAAAAATTTTTTTGGAGCATTCAAAGCAAATATACATTTTGATTTAAATTAGTTGTTATCGATAAAATTTAAAATAGAAGTAATATTTGCAGATTTAATATCAAAAAAAGTATGAATTAAAAAAAAAATTGTATGAAAAGCCGTGGTAATTAACAAGCATCGGGATGCTTTAAATTAAACACGTCTAAACTTTCTACATAAAAATCAAATTTGTATGAAGTCAAAATAAACATAAAAACCCTTTATCTGATAATTCTTTTACCAAAAGCAAAGCTTGTACAGTCAATTTAGCTGAGTACGAGTAGTCAACCTTAGTGCAAAACTTTCCTTTACATCGACAATAGATGCCTTTTTGTTTAGTTTTCCTGAAGAATTTCGAAATCGAGTTAGGGAACCCATTAAAGCGTTAAGTAAGATGGTCAATATGTAGTCGTGAACATCTGAAAAATAAAAAAAGAAATACAGAAAATTATATTAAGTCTTATCTTCATTCTTCTTATTTCTATTGGGCCTTACCTTTGTTTTCAGTTAACTTTGCGTTGTTGTTAAAGTTGTTGCCTGCAAAAATCATTACGATTATGGTTTTTATAATACTGAATTAATTTTACTTTAAAATCTTCCCTTTTTGAGTATAGTAATTGTGATTTAGATGGATACAATAATCAAAATCGTTTTTAATGTAAAATTATTTCTAATATTAGAAAATTATGAAAAGAAACTGCTACACAAATATTTAACAATCCGGGTGCTCTTCAATCTTATATTTTAGGCCAAGAATAAAAAAGTCGGTGGTTTCCATTTCGTTTAAATCCTGTTGACGCAACTTAAAAGTTAATTTCAATTTTTCGCAGACATAATTCCAGTCAGAACTATTCCTGCTTAAGATTGCTTTAAACGCTATAAGTGTTGATTTGTTGGTCTCAGTTAAGATTTCACTGTTAAATGGTAAGGTTTCAATTCAAGAATCTTTATCAGAGTAATTTTTTTCCAATTCATCAATAAGTCTCCGTTTTTTTATCTTCTATTTTTGTATTTAGCGTACAGCTTACCGCTTGGATTTTAGCGCCCTTGTCTTGGTATAAAATTGTAATTCTTAAAAAAAGGGAATATTTGTTAATATACTTAGTACAGTGAAATAGTATACGTCATACCTCTACAGCTTTTTCATTAGGAAAAATACCCACAATTTCATTTATTAACACAAAAAAGTCTTTTGCATGGAGCGTTTTATTGTTGCTGATTACTTCTTCTACTATGATGTTTACCAATTCATTTCTGTGCTGGTGTGTTAACTTTTGGTTTTGATTGTAAAATTCAAGAATAATTTCTCCTTTTGCTGTTTCATTTAAAATAATACTCAAATCTTTATTCAATAATTTTCCACAGACTGACAGATTTACAGATGAAGAGTTTAAGGAAGTGTTTTTTAGAGTTTTCACAGTTTCCAGCCAGTCTTCCACTTTCGATGACATTACCTACTGTCGTCTATTCCAAAGTACAATACATGTTTATGTTTATAAATTTTTTATCATGAGTAGTGTCTCTTAAAACATTTATACCTGTTCCTTCTTCCAAACAAATAACTTTTTAGGAATTTCCGTGCGTAGTCTAACGGAGGAATAGCTTCCTTCAAGTCTCTTTACGCATATACTTTAAGCTCCTATAGGTTACTTGAACAGCTTAATAATATCACAATAATGAATGATGTTTAGAGCATAAATAAAGCACTAAAATTTACCCTTTAAATATTCAAAGACAGGTTTCAAGTCAAAATTTCCTCGTCTTGGTTTCCGGCAAAATGCTGAAGTTGTTCTTTTTCAACATTTAAAAGCACAAACTCACTAGAATTATTTAATGGAAATCCACAGATTTCCTTTTGAAATGTTTGGAGTCGTACCACTATTAACTTTCAACGGTTTCTTCTCCAGAGTATTTGAACTGTTTTCTTTGCCGGGAATAACTGCTTCAATAGCTACAGTCATCCAATTATTTGCGGAGCTTTAATCAATGTTTAAAAATTGAGTACTTTCCATTGAAACAGAGTGTTTTTTTTTTTATTTTTATCACTTTCACCTTAACACGCTGAAAGAAACGCTCAAGGCACATTAATTTTACAGGTAATAGCAGTTCTAAAACAACTACAACAATAAGTAAAGAACATGTATTTTGTTTTTGTAAAATATATTTTCAGATGTCAAATTAACTGACGCACAGTGGTTTGAAAACGATTTTTTTTTACAAAATTTGGTATCTTATAAACCACTGAATATATATATATATATATATATATATATATATATATATATATATATATATATATATATATATATATCTAAACGAAATTTTACAGAGGCAGGGCAGATGTGTTTCTCAGTGAATTTACGGACGGTCAGGCTCCTAGGGTGAAGGAGGGCTTCTAAGAAGGGCCCCAAATTTAGGTACCTCGGACATATAATTTTTTGATAATGTCATAAAAAGTTTTTTCTTTTAACTCAAATGTTAAGATTTTTTAAATTTAATTAGTTCTTAAAAATATGTTTAAATTTGCAGGGAGAAAATTGGCGTACAATTTTTTTTTGTTCTGTTAATTTTGGCCAATCTTAACTTAGTCTTTTGGTGTAGTACTCTTATTAATTATCGGATTTAAGACATTTGCTATATTCTTAATAAAATTTAAAATAAAAAAGTATAAAGTTTTGTTCTGATAGCGCTTTTCGTCAAAAAGTGACAAGCCTCTGAATTGAAAAAATGTAAAAAGGATTTTCAACAAAAAGGTGATATTCGTTTTTTTTTTTTGCTTATGTAATTTAAATTTACTTCAGTAGTAGCAAACTTGTTTAAACAATTTTAAAGACAAACTGTAGCAAATGCGATTAAAAGCAAAATTAGGTCAACAATTATAACGTTTCCCCCTCCAGCAAAAAAAGGTAAACGGTAAGTCTCCAAATTTTGGCTTAATACACCAAAAAGGATTTGACAGCCCCGTGATTAATTAAAAATTAATATTTAAGCTGGAGGAGCTTCCTAAACCTCGCCTCCTCGTGATTTTGTTTGCATATTTTTTATATGAAAAACCAAAAATGTGTATAAGCACATTTTGTACCAAACTTCTTGGTTTTAACATATAAAATGAGTAAACAAAATCAGGAGGATGCAAGGCCTATAATTTTAACCCTTATCGGTCGTAAGTCACCTCTGACGTGACAACAGTACTTTTCTGCAACGGTCGTATGGCACGTGTGAAGTGACAAGGCGAATTATGTCGAAACATACTGTCTATTGATGAGATTTGTTTTTAAAATGCATTCACTTCTTCAATTTACCGTTATCATTTGAAAATACGTATTTACCGTTACTGTTTGAGCATAAGAATCTTTTCAGTTTGTCGTTATCAGCAGAGCATTTAACTTGTGCAATAAACTTTCAATTCTTTTTTTTAATGTCTGAATTTATTTTTTGCCCATAAAATGAATAAAGAAAATATTATAAATATCAAAGAAATTTCTGAAAGTGATTTTAGCTCTAGTGATGAGTTTAGCAATAACGCTTCGTTATTTTCTAAGAAAAGAAGAGTTGTAGTTCCTATACAATACTCAGGTGAAGAAGAAAATGATACAGAATCAGAAGTTGATAACTCAGATGATGATTGGATTGAAGTCGAGAATGATGGTGATGATGCTCAGACATGTAGTAGTTGTACAAAAAATAAATAATTTGTAACAAAACTGAAAAGAAATGAATATAAATGTATAATAACATACTATTGTTTTTTTTTTCATATTTGTTAAAAATAACTACAACCTGGTGAGAATCAAACGTGTGAAAAGTCGCGTCCGATAAGGGTTAAAATAAAATCCAGTTTCAAAGAGTGTGTGAAACTTTTTTTGTTTTATGAAAGTTTAAATATATTTCCACAACACCACTGTAAGAAAAAAACTTTTGAAGGAAAAAACATAATAAGTGTAAACAAAATTTGACATCTGAAAACATAAACAAGAAAGTCAACTGATCTACTGCCACTACCTAGTATATTAATCTGCCTTGCGCTCAACTAAAGAAATCAACGCATACAAAAGTGTTTTTTAATTTAAAATCCTTTCGGCTTAAATTAAGAATTTTATGCTTGTTTTAAGTATTTTTAGATTAAAAAAAAATTCTAAAGGTAATCTTAAATCAAGAATTTTATTCTTAAACTAGGGTTTTATTCTTATTTTAAGATTTCAATCCATTTTTAAGACCGTAATTCTTAATTTTATCTTCATTTTAGTGTTTTCCAAGCTTGATTTGTTCAAAATTTCAGATTTCTAAAAACATTTCTAAAAACAGCTTGATTTTATCCCACAGTTTTTCTCCTAGTGTTTAGGTTTGTTAAGTTCTGTGGTTTTATTTTCATGTTTTTTAAATTTTATGAATGAATTCCTTTTTTAATGACATGTTTTATGATAAAGGAAGTAAATTAAATGCAAATGTTAATACAACAAATATTACATATTTTTATATATTGCCGATAATCAACAAGCAATTTGGCGAGAAAGCTCGTAAAAATTCTAGCAACACTGTTTACAACGCTTAAAACTCTTGCATACTTCCAAGAGCAAACTTTCGCAACTTTTTTCGAGCAAAACGTTAATGATTTTATCTTTTTTCTGTTTCATTATATGGTGTTCAGACATTCGTTTTTAATTGAGTCAATTATGTGTTAATTAAAACAATTTATTAAGTGTGCACACATACTTAATATTGCTAATGCAATTAGGGTTTAAAAGCAGCTGACAAAAAGTTGTTTATATTTTAATTGTGAAAATTTCTTTTAATAATTTAAAAAAATGGAAAGAAATCCGATATTTTAAAAGCTTACCGCTTGGATTTTAGCGCCCTTGTCTTGGTATAAATTTAAAGCAAACATTAAGACAATTCAAAAGTGCAAACAAGTTTTGATTCAAAGTTAATATTTATTAAAAAAAGAAAAGATAAAAATTTGGAAATTTTAAAAAATTTGCGACAGCTCCTGCTTCTAGCAATATTGGAGCAAAATGCAAACCAGAGGTCTTTGTGGAAGTTGGTGAGTAAAATGTAAATAATTTTTGTAAACAAATTACATTCATATGTATATACATATGTAATTTTTCCAATTCACAGAATCGCCAATCTACATTCTGGGAATTTAATTCCAATTGCAATGATGAGCAGTTCTTTCAAAAACATTTTCGAATGACTCGTGCCAGCTTTGACGCCCTTTGTGGTTTGTTGCAAAATCTGAACAAAGAAGACACAAAGTGGCAAAAAGCAATTACTCTACAAAAAGTTGTGTGAGGAAGTATGGTAAGTACTGTCCACACATTATATAAAGAAACTGCCTATGGCACAAGATCTTATAAATGAATGTGCAAACGGTTTCGAAAGTCTTGGTTTTCCACAATGTCTTGGGGCGATTGGTAAGTTTAAAATCTCATTAGTATTTAAAGAATTTATTGAAATAATATTACATTGTATTCAAAATAAGGCACAATTTGTGTCATATTTTTAGATGGATATCATATCGAAAGTAAACCCAATCACAATGATGCCACCGACTTCTACAATTACAAGGGCTGGTACTCTATTGTACTTTTGGCTCTTGTGGATTATGGGTAAGAATTGAAAATTTTATTTTTTTATTTACGTACATTGTATGTATATTACATTACTTAAAGATACCGCTTTCTATATATAAACATTGCCGCTCCGGAACGTTGTAATGACTCCCTCATCTTTAATTCATCTCGGTTGAAGAAAATGTTGGACGGAAACGAAATTTTGCAAACCAATTCCATTACTCTTCCACTCAGTCCATGTCTGTAAAAAACAGAAAAAGTGATGTCATTACAAAGCGCTTAAATTCTTAAAAACACAATGGTTCTGCGTTTACTTTCACGAAATAAAAGAGGGTAATGAAGCAGCAGCCCTAAATCGAAAATTCCTGTTATTTACGAAACCACTTAAAATTATATAAAAACGAAAATAATTGTTTTGGTTTAAATTTTGTTTATTTTTTTGTGCAAAGAATCCGCATTAAATAAAAGAAATTATCAACTATTTTGTAAATTTTGTTTCTTTTTTGTCTTTCTCTCAAAAAAATTAGCATTACCGGCAATTTAATTTTAAAAACCGCAAATAAAAATTACTCATTTTAACTATAATTAAAAACATTTTTATCAAGAAAATAACAAAACAGAACAATTCAGCATTAAATTAATAATGTTCACAACAATAAAATAGCACAAACAAAAATAATAATAAAATACGAACAAGTTGCTTTCGTTATTGGTCTCTTGATTGTATATAATAAAAATAATCCAATGCATTAGTGCGATAAGTAGTGACTCTTTTTTTTAGCGATTATCGGATTAAATTGACTTAACAACGAAATTGTCGACTTTTCTCTTCAGTAACACTTTTAACGATAGCTCAGTTGCTTTAAACAAGCTAATATAGTTGTCAAGTTGAAGTCAGTAAATTACTTAATCGTTATTGCAAACAACGGAAAATGTCGAGAAATATAACTATTGTCGTATTGTTTAAAGATAGTGAGTTGCACTACAGGAATACCTTGCATATTACGTTATGTACCTAATTAAAGAAAAATAACAACAGCAATAGGCGCATTGGGCTCAAGTGCCTTGATAAGTCCGGTTTCAAATAGTACGGTAATATGGTGGAAGCGACTAGCCGTACCAGGTGTTCCTATTTTTCTATTTATTTTAGTCATTAGAGTCACTTAGGGCAGTTTCATAAAAATCTATTTAGGTTCATTTTTCTGAAATCACTTTTATTGAATTCTTGAGACAAATTCACTAGCGATATTTGTCAATCTTTAAGTTATTGAAACTATTGTTGAAATAAAATCCTGGTGCGATATCGTTGTATGAGAAGCTATTTCTTTCTCTATACTGTTCAAAATTAATATTATGTAAATCTGCGATATAAGACGGCTTCAAAAAGCTCTGGAAAGAGAATTGGATATATCCGGTCGTACAACGAAATTATATATATATATATATATATACATATATATATATATATATATACATATATATATATATATATATATATATATATATATATATATATATATATATATATATATATATATATATATATATATATGTGCACAGCGCATTGTTCGAGGACGTTACGCATAGTTCAGAGACATTTGTATAGTTTGAGGACCGTCCTCAAAATAAATATATATGCACCGCATAGTTCGGGGACATTATATTAATAATAATAAATTTTTAATTTAATAAATTTTCAATTTTAAGATATTAAATTTGTTGAGAATGTGGCCATATTAATTTTAAAATTGTATGTTTATTACCGCCCAATTAAACGAGAAACGACGTTGTCCACAGTAAAAAATTAACGACTTCGGTGTTTGTATTTTGGAAATGCAAATGACGCATTTATATGTATAATACCTTTTCATATGGTCGGAAATAATATTATATAAAAACATTTTTAAATATCTTTTCAATTGAAAAGGAAAATAGAAAAAAAAATTAAATAAAAAGAGGCAACGACAAATAAAGCTTTTTTCATATAAGTACCTTTGTATATCAAATAAATACTATACGAAAAAAATTAAAAAACATTAGCAAGCGAAGCCGGTGTTGGTCACACCCTTGGGGAGAAAATGTTTGCGCAGGGCCATTACTATTTTCCTTTTAAATTAAATAGATATTGAAATTGTCTTTTCAGTGATACCCATATTGCCTCATTCCACCAAAAAATACTCGATACAGTCCATATTGTGCATACAAACTTTGGAGGCCCGTAACTCGGAAATCAAGGGTCAGCCCCAAATTTGTCACTTAACATTTTGTGCTTAAAATTAAATTTTACCCCCGCAGGCAACATTTTTTAATTTTTAAGCTACGTCCGTAAACTAAATTTTTTCGCGGCGTTTTTAACCCCAGCAAACCTTTTTACAATATTTGGTAAATGTCCAACTTCAGGGTGGTGAAAAGGATAGCTTTCATGAAGTTCAAGCCAATCTCTATTGTTTCCGAAAATATTACGCAAAAATAAAAATCTATGAAAACCGAACTGCGTATCGTATCTTACTTCTTTTCTAGTGTCAGCATTAAATTTTTGCGATCGTTGTAACGCAATTTTATGACCATTTTTTACTCTATCGTGAATCTTGAGCAATCTTTACCACCACAGATTAGACGAAAAATTTCACCAGCCAATAAAAGCTCTTTTTTCCCATCCTATGTCCAAATTTGAAGTGTCAGAACTCTAAATTTCAAAAATACTTAAAAAGCTTTTGATAAATGAACAATATGAATGAGCGGTTTCTGTATTACAGGCGATCAACTCGTCTGAAATATTTTTATGAAAAGTACTGTTTTTTAAGTTATTTGAATTTTCCAGACGCGTTGATCGTATGTAATACAGAAACAGCAAATAAGACAACAGCTCAAAAATAAAAAAAATGTGTTGTGGCGCTCAAAATTTTATTAAATTTCAATATAACGTGCTGTTGTTTCTGTATTACAAGCGATCAACTCGTCAGAAAAATTTGTATAGAAATAACTTAAAAACTTGATGGCTTTTCTACTGTTGGCATCAATACAACAATTCAAGTGAAAGGGGATACGTTAGCAAACATACGTACATACTTATGTATATAGGTTTTAGCTAAAGCTTTCATCTACGTCACTTATTTTCGCAACATTTATTGATTGAAAACATTCTTTTATTTAAATAAAAGAAAGCTACTGATTCTTGAAACATACATTTTATTTTGTCCATGAATAATAAAAACAATTAAAAACTAAACATACATAAGTATACGTATGTATGTAATTGTATGAAGATTTACAAAACATAAAAAGCAAGTATATTTAGTTCAACGCATTTCTTGGTTTTAAATATTTTTTTATAATTAAAATCAAATAACAATGTAAAAATTAAACTCAAAAACACAAAGTAATAAGATTACAATAAAGCAAATTTGAGATCACTTTAAAATTATTTACGTATGTAAATACATATGAATAAAAATTATAAAAATTAAAAAATTCAAGCATTAAATACAAAACATAAAATAACATATTTAAGTTAACTGCAAAACGTAAAAATCAAAACTCTTAAAATTCCAAAGAAATCACAAAAACACAGGCAAAATGATATTCAAAAAGTTTGGTTTCAAATATTAAGTTACCCAATAATTTGGGTAGAAGTATATAAATTTAAAAGCGGCTAAGAAACTGTGTAGAATAAGTTGGTAGAAATGATATACTAGCTACATACGAGGGCTGCTCTATATATTTCTGGCCTAATAGTGAAAATGCGAATATTTATAATCAATAATGGTTTTATTGTTTTTCAAAGTATTCTCCAGCATGATTTATACACTTTTGCATGCGCTCAAACCAGTTGTCGAAGTACTTTTTTCACTGCGATTGAGACACCTCTAAAACATGGTTTTTGAACACTTCAACAGCTTCTTCTGGCGACGAAAATCGTTGACCACGCATTTTTTCCTTGATGTGCGGAAACAAGAAGAAGTCATTAGGTGCCAAGCCTGGGCTGTACGGCGGATGATCCATTAATTCGACGTTTTGTCCGGTCAACAACGCTCTGGTTTGATCCGACGTGTGAGAGCTCGCTTTGTCATGGTGAACAATGATTCGTCTTCTCTTGTTGATTTTTCGAATTTCTCCGATGACTTCAGGCAAACAAATTGTAGTGTACCACTCAGAAGTGACCGTCCTAAGTTGCTCAAGCGGAACAGTCGCCACATGACCAGTTTTGCCGAAGAAACAGGCGACCATTTGCTTCGAAGTGCTTCTTCCACGAACAACTTTCGTTGGATTTTGCTCGTTTTTGAAGACCCACACGGTCGATTGTTGTTTCGTTTCGGGCTCATACGCATAGATCCATGATTCGTCACCTGTGACGATCTTATAAACGTCTTTTGAAGCACCGCAATCGTATTTTTGCAACATTTCTTTGCACCAATCGACACGAGCCTTTTTTTGAGCGACTTTCAAATTGTGCGGGATCCAACGAGAAGAAACCTTTTTTACGGCCAGGTGTTCATGCAGTATCGAATGTATGCTGGTGGAAGAAATGTCCAAGGATGTCTCTATCTCTCGGTATGTCGCATGTCCATCTTGCATTATGAGTTTACGCACGGCATCAATGTTCTCTGGCACAACAGCCGTTTTTGGACGACCTTCACGGAATTCGTCTTTGAGCGAGCTTCGGCCACGATTAAATTCATTATACCAATTTTTCACAGTGCTATAGGATGGTGCTTCATCGCCATACAAAGATTTAAGTTCATCAATGCACTCTTGTCATGATAATCCACGTCGAAAGTTGTGAAAAATGATGGCACGAAAATGTTCACGAGTTAATTCCATTTTTTTCTATATTAATTTTTTCAAGTCACTGTAAACAACACAAACAATGGTCGTACATCAGAATGTTTTGAGTACAATTATGCTTAAAAATGACAAACTTTCCAATGGACATGTCAGATTGCACTTGGCAGCACTCAGTGTTGCCAGGCCAGAAATATATATAGCAGCCCTCGTATAATTGTTTTGCATTTACTTTAAAAAATTGTCGATAGTATCGCTATCGAAAAAAACTATCGATAGTCAGTAAAAAATATAACTATCGATACTATCGAAAGTACTATCGATTGTTTTGCAGCTCTATTTACGGCATTTAAGCAATATGGTATTGCTTGAGTTTTGAGGGGATGTTACTGTTGCTAATGTTTACTCATAGATAACGCATAACGCTGTAACTTAAATAGAAAATTGAGCAAAAAATTCCTAAAAAATTGCATAGTGTAAATCTGGACCTTGTTTACTTGTTTGTAGTGCTTATTTACTTTTCCTACTTAGCGGATCTTGCAGTTTTTTTGCATAGTGTAAAAAAGCAGAAATAAAGGTTTTTGAATTTTTCGTATTAGTTTTGGTTTTCGAAATGGATTTGAAAGTCATCAACTCCTTTAAAAACATCTTTTCTAATCGATTTGAATAAATATATACATTCTTTAGGAAAGGGATAGATGAGAGAGAAGACAGGTGGAGATACTTAGATATAGCCATTTTATTAATTTTTTTACTTCGCCGTCGAATATGCTATGAAGAAGTACCGACGAAGGAGGCTGAATGTTTTTTTTTTTAATTTTAATCTGAATATGTATATATACTATGAAACGGAAAAAAACATTTGTTTTATTTTTTGACTGCCACAAGGGTTGAACCCAGGGCAACCGGTTTCTAGTCGACGTGCTTACCACCTTGACTACAGCAGCCTCATATGTTTTATGTAAGCATATTTTATTAATCTACTCATTTTTTTAACATAAATAACCGTAAAAATAAATACATTTAACCATTTGATTTCACATTTTTTTTCCATTTATATTTACATAGTTCTAATTAATTTATATAAATTAATATATATTATTTTCATATATTTCATTTCTATATTAATTATTAAAAAATTACATTTACAAAACAAAGGTCGTACTAATTTCCCAATGTTTTTATGTAAATGTTTAATTATTCTCGTATGACTTAGCTTTGAGTATAAAAAGAAATATTTATATTTATTATAAATAAATTACGTACATTAATTAAATGTAACATTTTTTTAAAGTTATACCAAATAGCAATAAAATTATTTAATATAATTTAATACAATTTAATTTTTAATTATAACTAAAGATAACAAATTAACTTTTAAAAACAAAAAAGTATTTTTAATTTATATATTTTAACTTATAAAATAAAAATATTGAATTAAATACATACACATATTGTTTGAAAATAGTTGTTTAAAATATTTAGATAAATATGACACTTTTCTAGTAGTACAATTTATATTAAAATTTGAATTAGTATTCATATTTTTTATTGGTTGGTTTGCATTGTAGGTAAACAAAAGTGCAATATGTTAATAAAATTTATTTGGCATTTAAAGTTTTCATCTAAAAAAATGTTTTCGTTAGTTGTTTTTTACCATGTAATTTTAACATGTGTTTCATTTATAACAACTTTGTTATATTCTATATAAGAAATAATTTGAAATTAGAACAAACTATTTGAAAAGTAAACTGATATTTTTTGCAATTACAAAATTGAAAACGGGGTTAATTTCGGAATGAGTTTAATTTTTTAATTTGCTCTCAAAACAAACGATACAATTTAATCGAACGTCGTAGACTTAAGAAACGTGAGCATCGAACAGCAAATATTGTCGTACAAAACATAATTTTACCAGTAACAAGGAAAGAGTAAGTAGGAAGAACAGTACGATGAGCTTATAGTGAAATACGCAAACAATTTGATAAATATTTTTCGGAATAAATGAATAGAATTTTTTTGGCTTAAGTTCATTTATTTTTAATTTCTAAAAATCTTTTTTAGAAAGAAAAGTTATTTTACAAATGTATGCAGACCATTTCCAAAGAAAACAAGAAAAAATGGACGCTAGCAGAATGAAATGCTGCACTTTCTGGACCACTACGATCTTTATTAAAAAAAACAGTAATTAAATTTAATTATTCTTCGGAATATCAGCATGACATGATCCGATCAAGTATAAGATCATTTGGTCATTTCAAAATCGAAATGCGCATCTGAGATGATGTGAAAGAATTGAAAGATATTTTTAAACCACATTTGTTTGACAAATGCATTCAGGCTATTCGAATTGTCGCGAAATTGGATGACAATATGATGTGGTTTGAGTCACCTTCAACTGCTACAAGTTTGACATGGTTAATAAAAAAATGCGCAAAAAGCTTATTAAAGAGCAAAATGAAGAGCTACAAAAAGAATTAGAAATTTTTCTTTTTTTGCGGGAGGTAGAGGGTTCTAGCCTTATAAATAAAACAAAACTTTAGATCGAACCAATCTGAAAATGATAAGAAAATCGTTTCACCTTAGAAAACAAAACATAAAAAAGCTACATTTGTAATTAAAAAAAAACGGATGAGTCAAAAGTTTTGTACCTCTAGTTAGACTGAATTAGTTCAAGCCACCTTAATTTTTATTCAGATGTTCAACCGCAGGAGAGCTGGCGAAATCGAACGGCTTACACTGGAAAACTTTGAAAACAGGAAAATAATAACTGACAAAATCGACAAGAATATGATGAAAAATATAAGTAAAGACTCTATAAAGTTTGCAAAGCAGTTCGTACGAATTTCATTGCGTAGGAAGTTTGGAAGAACGGTAAGCATCTTACTTAGCCCGATGTGTATAAAAGCGGTAGAGACTATTTTTAAGTTTAAAAAAGAAGCTGGTATTAAAAAAGATAATGGATATTTCTTTGGTAGACTAACACGTATAATGAAGCCGTATTTTCCAGCGTGTCCATTACTTAAAAAGTTTTCTAAAGAGTGTGGTGCACAGATTCCAGAAATTCTTCGAGGAACTACATTAAGAAAACATATAGCTACTTATACGTCGCTGCTTAATATTGAAGACACCACCGTGGATAGACTAGCAAATTTTATGGGTCACCAGAAGAACATTTGTACATAAAAACATATATAGAATGACGGTTCCCGTTGCGGAAGTAACTTGTGATTTGAAACTACTGACGGCCGGGACGAAAATTTAAATGAAAACAAAGATGTTAGCGAAAGCGAGAAAGATTCTAATGACGAATATTAATGTAGCCTAAGGCAAAAACCCAATGATTGTAGTTCATTGCCAACAAGACAACGTAGAAGCAGTAAGTATATCGCACTAGATCAACAAGAGGGTATTAACTCAAAATTTTAAAACTTTTAGTAGAGGTGAAAAACTGTTGGTGGTTACATTTTCAGAGAATGTGAAAATCCAAATACAACGTAGTAAACAAATTCTTTTGGATAATATATACATTGTTTTTTCCTTTAAATCTGTGCAATTATTGCAAAAAAAAAATTATTTTTTGATTTTTGATCATAGAGTGAAACGAAAAAAAGCTCAAATCTTAATTATACCTTTTTTTTTATGAAAATATGCATATCATGCATTTCAATGTTAGCTTTTTTTAACTTCAAATAATATCAATTTACTTTAATTGTGCTTGATTCCTTCAAATATAAATATTTCATGATATTCTGACTAAATTTTTATTATTAAAAAAATACAATCACCCCTATTCTCCGTTTCGATTCGAATGGAAATTTTCTCCGTCTAGCAACTTTCGTATTCTGCGTTTCGATTGCGCTCAGTTTCTTTCGATCGTATGTATTCTGTATTACGATCCGTTTTGCTTTGTTTTTTTTTTTTTTTTGTTAAGTTAAAAAGTTAAAAATTTAAAAAAAGTAAATAGAAAATTAGATAAAATGTTCAAAAATGTTAAAAAAAAACAATTAAAATTATTTTCAATTATTATTTTTTTTTAATGTTGATTTTTATATTACAGGTCAAAAGCAACAACACCAGAACAGTATGAAAAACTGGCAAATTTAATGGCATCTAAAGCAGACATCCCAAAATTGAACTCTGCTCCAACTCCGCTTTGGTAGCTTCCTTCTGCAAAGAATCCTAAGGACTCCATTCCTACTTGAAATTTAAAAAAATAATTGCTAACACACTGAATTAATCCTGTACAAACAATTTTTATTAAACGTTTTGTTTTTTCCATATTTAAAAACAACACTATTAAGTTTTTTTAATTATATACCTTTATCTTCACAAGATTCTTTGCACTGTAATATACTTAGGAACAACTAATTTTTGTTTTGTTTTTACATTTTTATTTTATTTAATTATTTGTTTATTAAATTTCATCAAGAATTTATTTTTAATTAGGAATACATACAACACTTTGTATTAAATTTGACATTTGTTTACGAAAATGATAGCAAACTTGCTTATTTTGCTATTTCATTTCCACATTCCACAGTGATGTTATTAATTGTGTAAACATTGTTGTCTTCTCTTTTTCTTTCGATTCCGTTTTTCTGCAGAATACCAATTTTCGATCGCAACGGAACTGAATGCGGAGACTTAATCGAAACGCAGAATAGGGGTGAATATGAAATGTATTACTGCAGGAAAATCATATCCTCATGGCAATTTCGCTACTGCCCTTTTAGTCCTCAGTGAATTCCAGCCAAACTTTCTATAGAAAACCTAAGTCTTTTATCGAAAGACAAATTGATTAAATGAAACCTCCATTGAATCAATAAAGCAAAAAAAACAATAAAAACTCTAAAATTTTTATACAAAAACACATGGTTACTGTGTAAGTATCTATTAAAAAAAAATAATAATAATAAAAACACAAAAAAATATTAATAAAAAAAAATTAACAAAATAGCTAAAAATAAATACTCGCTTAATACTGTTATTTTGTATTAAAATTTTTTGAGTTTTTTATTTTCCTTTTGCTTTATTTGACTTTTAATACACAAAATTTGGGTAGAATTCACTGTTGGCTATATGAACAGTAGCAATATGGCATATCCATGCTTTTCCCGCAGTTATACATTTTGTAGTGTAGTTTTTTAATAATAAATATTTCATGAGAATATCATGAGATATTTATATTTGAAGGAATCAAGCACAATTAAAGTAAATTGATATTCTTTTGAGTTAATACAAAAGCTAAAATAGATTTGAGCTTTTTTTTCAAAATAAAAATAATCAAATTGTTTTATTTCACTTTAGTTTTATTTTGAGTTTGTACTTTTTTGTCAATAAAATTTGTTTCACTCTAGGATCAACAAATTTCAGAAAAATGGTATTAATTCAAGAAATAAATTTTTTGGCAAAAAATGGCCCAGATTTAAAGGACAAAGCAATGTAAATATATTTTTTAATAGAATTTGCTTACTATGATGTATTTGGATTTTTACATTCTCGTAAAATGTAACCACCAACAGTTTTTCACCTCTACTAAAAGTTATACAATTTTGATTTAATCTAGCTGGATCAAGTGCGCTATGGGCGAGTTGAGTTAACGATGTTGAATAAATTTTTAAATTTTTGTAATGTTGATTTTTAGTAATTACGATGCTTTTTTCTATTTTGTTTACTTAGCATCTCCGTTCAGTAAAACAAAGCGTGTCCAATGGAACATCCAAGAAAAACAAGCCATTTATTCAATATTTGGTAACTTCGAAAGTTTCAACAAACTTCGCTCAACCGCAGAATGTTTGCAAGCCATAAGACAGTCATCTGGCCTCAAGAACTCCCCAATTTTCACGTTTTGTGATTTCACAATCAAGATTTTGTCGTTGTAAATCTAATTAAGGAAAACATTTAGAAGTAAATTCTTATTAGTAAATTATTCTATTTACTTTTATTTTTAAATAATTACCTTTAAATTTTTTATTGGAATGTAAATTACTCTTAAATAAATTATTCTTTGATAAATTTGTAAATAAATATTTTTGGCACAGGCTTCACCTCTTCACTCAAGAACACTCAAAATTTAAATGATATACACGTACATCTTGGTAGCAAAGTCGCTTTAGAATATTCTCTATTTAGGGAAATCCCCTGTATGTTCAATAAATTTGCCAACAACAATTTAATATGTAATGTTTAAACGGTTTTCAAGGTAATGTTTAGTGGTTTTCGCGGTAATGTTTAGCGGTTTTCACTGAATCAGTTATTAATTATTTATACAATTTACTTAAAAAATCATTTTCAGCACAATATTTTTATGCTATATGGAATATTATTACTATTTTGTTTTTTCAATAAATTTTCTATACATTCTATACAACATTGTGGATATTCAATTAAAACGATTTTGTAAAAAATATCCAGTTTTGAAAAATTTGTGGCACAAATGATTTTATGTTTTCATTAAAAACTTTTTTTTAGTATATTTAAGTCCATAAGAAATTTTCAAATACTTTGAATAAGTGTAAGTAAAAATTCTTATTAGAGTTAAGAGTATATCGCTGGTCGCATGTAGAATGGCTCAAACTCGAATTTTTGCGAAATTAAGTTTTTTGGCGATTCGAATACATTTCACGCAGCCACCCGTTGTCAAAAATTTAAATGCAATTCTATCAAAAATTACGGTTTTACAAGCATTTGCAGTTCAAATATAACAATATGATAAATGCTCTTTCTGTTATGTTATTACCTTCTCTGTAAAGCCACAAGTATGCGAAGCCCCAAGTCTTTCTACAGAGACCCCCGATATACAAGTTTGTTATTCTGTGTGTAATTTATACAATATTAATTTCCGACCCCATAAAGAATATATGTACATGTATGGTCCCATATATTAGAGAACTTGATTAAGCGATGTCTGTCCTTGTTGAAATAAAGTTTGCAAGAGACTCTATTTTCGCCGTAATATCATATTTTCACTTAATTATGAACAAAACATTTTTATTCAAACATCTATTCTTTAAGGCTCAGGTTCGATTCCTGATACGGTTAATGATTTATTTTTGTTATTTTATTTCATGACGGATGGATGTATGTTCAAAAAATGCGAATGCTATTCAGTGATGCACTTTTTGTGGAAAAAGGGTATATCTAAATTTGTCATTCCGTCTGTCCGTCCGTGTTAGTGTTGAATTCCAGTTTGCCGAGGCAAACTTGATTTCACCAAAAAAATATGTTAATCAATCAGATATAGTATCGAAAGAGGTGTTATTAGAAATCACCATGATCGGTCCATGTCCTTCGAGGCAGCAGGCAAAACACTACGTCTACCTCTAACTTTTTCATGTCATTTGGAACAAAAAAGAGATAGACATACATATGGGGCGATAGAGAATTAACTAATAAGAAAAAAGCATCAAGTGAAAAAATTCGCGCGCACTCATATTTTTCGAGTTACGGGGCTCTGAAATTTTCAAATATTTTGAAATATCAATATTGGTATCATTTTAAAGCTTTTGAAGGAAATACTTAAATTTATAAAAATGCTTAACCTATTAAGAGCCGATGGCGTTTTTATGTAAAAAAGTATATATGCAGTACCCAATTAGTTTTATTTTTTAATTCTCTGTTACACTAATATTTGGTTTTTTTGATTGGAGTTACTTTACTAAACTAGATTTACATACATGGTGAAGGGTATATAAGATACGTCATAGCCGAATATAGCACTTTTACTTGTTTTTTTTTTTTTTTGCTTTGTAGTGTAAACCGAAATTTCAGAAAAAACCTCTAGATTATTTATTAGATAATCGAAATCTCATTAAAGTCTTAAAATTTCAAGAAAATATATTTTTAAGGAAAATAAATGTAAAATTTTATTATAAATCGTAATTTCAAAGAAAAGGCTCCAGATTATATAAAAAATCTGAATTTTTAAACGAAGTAATAATTATTTACACCAAAATTTCAGAAAAAAAATAAAATTTTTCGTACAAAAGTTACTTGCAATCAAAAATTTTTAAGTTATTAAAAACTGAAAATGTGCAAAAATTAAAAAATATTGATAACAAATCCCTTGTGCACGAAAAATAATAATTCTCGGCTGTTGTTAAAGTTTTTATATATTAAAATTGTTCAAGTGAAGATGGAAGCCATGAAAACAAAAACCGGTAAAGGAGGTAAGGTTAATTTGCATTCCAATGCTTCGAAATGGAGGGATTGCTTCAAGTTTTGCCTTTCAAGTTTTAATACATTTACACTTTTTTACCAATACACTCACACTTTTAAAAATTGAAACGAAAGTGCTTTCAATTTTTATTTCAAGTTGAGTGTTTTAATTTACTTTCAAGAAAACACTTGATACATTGCTTTTATTTTTCCACAAAAATTTATATTTTCGAAAACTCATGAAAGTTAAATAAGGCATCCATAGATTACACATAGATAAGACACGAAAGGATATGTGGCATCACTACGTTAACCCGTTCGTTTTTACAGGACAGGAAATTTTTATTTTGTATGATTCTGTCTCTTTTCTATTTTGGGGGTAATTGACGTTTTCTTTATTTATATTTTTATTAAAACAATTTACCACAAGTGACCACAAATTGGGGCAAAAAATTGGGAAATTTGCATTTTCTGTCATTTTTCCTATACTGTATGAAAAAATAAGTAAGAAAAAAAGTCCATAATTTATTATATGTTATTGCCCTCAGAATGGCTTTTGAAAGTTTTACTTTATCTCTTTTTTAAGATTTTCAGAGCCCTGAAAAGGGCTTTTTTATATGTAAGAGCCTGTAAGTAAACAAATATAATTACACATTTTATTTCCAGCGCTACTTGACAATTTGGCCAGATGTCTGACATTAATCCCAACTAAACTAATTTACTTTCTATTTCCAGCGCTACTTACCAACTAAAAACTAATTTACTTTCTCTTTTCAGTAAGCACTGCCAATTTTCCATCAGCCAAGCAAAAATATGAAAACACTGATTTCACGTTTCTATTTCCAGAAAACCATGGATTCGACTGCCAATTTTCCACCAGATTTAACCTTTAAAAGCCCTTTTCAGGGCTAAAAATATTTTTACTCGTAAATAGAGATAAAAATAACGTTTTGAACAACATTTTGAAAATACATTATATATTTTATTTCTAGTAAATACTTACCAATTTGCGCGCAGTTTTGTCATTTATTTACCTGCAAAAGAAATAAATTCTACATACAGGTAAGTGGCTGCAAAATTTTCTGCAAAATTATCAAAATGCTGGTAAGTGCTTGCAAGTAAAGAAACTTAAAAATCACAAACATTTTCATTTTGTCTCTTTATTTTATATTGTAGCCCTCAGAAGGACTTTTTAAAGTTTCACTTTATCTCTTTTTAAAGAGTTTTGGAGCCCTAAAAAGGGCTTGTTTTATATGTAAGTGGCTGTAAGGAAACAGATAATAAAACATATTTTATTTTCAAATAATACTTACCAGTTTTCGCATATTAATAATATTAAATCAATGTTACATCCTCTTCTGTAGGTTCACAGGTCTTCCAATAATCTACCAGCCAAACAAGTCGTATCCATTTGCAGGTAAGTTTCTGTAAAAAGCACATTCTGTTATTAAAAAAACTAATTCACTTCTTATTTTGAGCCACTACTTACCAATTTGTTTAGATGTCTGCCAACAATCCACGAGCCAAACAAGTCGTATCCATTTGCAGGTAAATTTCTGTAAAAATCACATTCTGTAAACATAAAACTATTTTAGTTTCTAATTCCAGAAATACTTACCATTCAGGGTGTATTTGTACCATTTCTCCATCAGCCTGACAAATCGCTTTCATTCGTAGGTAAGTTCCTGTAAAAAAATGTGTTAATCAAACAAACTAATTTCATCATTGTTTCAGCTTATTTGGTGCCAATTCTTCAAATTGCCAGCAGCCAATACTTACCGATGTGCCCAAAAATAATTAAATTTAATGAAATTACTAATAGTATTGTTAAAAATGCTTTATTTTTCATTTTTTTTAATAAAATTTTTCACATTTCCTCAATTTGCCAACAAATAGTTTTGTTTATTTTGTATCTGTCATTAGTTTTTTGTGTGTATGTAGAGGTAAGAATTGTATGTATAGTTGACTGCAAGGCGAATCAATTCCCAGGTGGCAGTGTAGGCGAATTCATTAATTTTGGCCGTGTACACTACTGTCAAACTCCATATATAAAAAATCTGCTTACAATTTTTTTTATATGAAGTTTGACATTCGTTTCTACCAGCAAAAAATTATAAGTTCTCTAACGCTGTCACCTGATAATTGATTTGCCTTGGTTGACTGCTTTTTCGCGTTGTGTTTTAGGATGCCACTTTTTTTTATTTCTTTATCATATTTAGGGGTTAATCGCAGATGTTAACTTAATTTTTAAACGTCAGTTCTGAGGAATCTGGTTATATCTGTGAAGGCATCTTCTGATCAACCTTCCAGTGTTGCCAAAACTATCGAACCATTTCCCGCTAGATATTACTATAAAAAACGCTAGAAACCGCTAACTAGTCGAAAAAAAGCTGACGTAAACTGCTAAAAAATTTCTTGAACAATTAATTTTTATTCCCTTCACCGAGGCAAACCTGGTTTCACAAAAAAATAAATATGTCAATCTATCAGATATAGAGGTGCTATTGGAAATCAGCATGAGCGGTCATTGTTCTTCGAGGCAGCAGGCAAAACACCAAGCCTACCTCTAATTTTTTATGTAATTTGGAACAATAAACGAACTCCAATAAAAAAAAAATAATATAAGGGGTGATAGAGAATTCAAAAGTAAGAAAGAAACATTCAGTGAAACATTGGCGCTCACCCACGTTTTCCGAGTTACGGTGCTCTGAAATTTTCAATTTTTTTTAAATATCAATATGGGTACCATTTTGAAGCTTTTGAAGAGATCTTTAACCCATTAAGAGCAGATGGCATTTTTAAGTAAAATAATATATACGCGTTTTTTTATATTTTTAATGCTCTGTCACCCCAATATTTGTTTTTTTTTTTATTGGAGTTACTTCACTAAGCTAAATTTACATGGTGAAGGGTATATAATATTCGGCATAGCCGAAAATAGCACTCTTACTTGTTTAATAATGTTTTTAAATACTAGCTGCTGTATTCATAAAATAAACTTGCATTATTTTTTATGAATATGGCAATAATTGTTCATCTCTAGTTAAGATTTTGATTATCTATGCATATTAGTTGCGTTTTGAGTACTGGAATAAACAATTAAAGGTTCCGATTAAATTTAGAAATTTCTTCGGAAACTGGTAACCGTAGCAGTATTTTTATGCCGACTCAGACTATATCTAAACCAAAAAAGTAATTATAAAGAGGTAAACAATTTAACTGTTAAAATAGCATTAACCATATTGGTTTGCAATCGATTTCTGAGCTTTGATTAAGCTCTATTAAGTTGACTAAAAACTCGTTGCACTGCTGCATTAGACCATGGCATGCATATTAAACGCAAGGCAAACTCAGCTAGCTGTTTAAAAATTTTATTTCCCTCCGAATTTTGATATTCAAAAACTGATTTAAAATTGTTTTGATTATTTCTAAGCTATAACCCAGTTGTTCCAAATATTAAAAAGCATCCTATTTTTTTTTACAAATACGATGTTTACTGTTAATTTATAAGTTTTTTCTAAAATGTTTCGATTTTCTGGTAATCTGACAGTTTCCATTAGTTAGAAAAAGTTTTTATTCGCCCAATTGAAATATATTTCGTTATTTACCTTTGGATTTATTGTATTAACAGTTAAAAAAAAACAAAGATGAAAAATCTATATATTGATATTAAAGGTTATAAACAAAACTTGTTGCAGCTGAAAAAACGCTAAAGACCCGCCAACTAAAATTTTTCCAGCTAAAAAACCACTTAGCCACCACCAGTTCTAGCGGGAAAACCGCCGTTTTGGCAACACTGCAACCTTCAAATGTGGTATTGCTGACAACATATTCAGTATGAGCCAGTTTACATTAAGGGCATTGTATCTGACTTTCTCTTTTGGAGCATTTCCATAAAGGTACATTTAGCCAACCGTTGAAATCGTAAATGTAGCTGTACAGTAAATGTAGTCGTGCTTATAGAATGTGTAAAAACTTGTCATGTGTTTTTGAAAAAATAAAATAAAACTATGTTGTGTTTTGTCTTATTTTTTATTTTGTGTGTGCTTTTAAACTAGAATGGATACCGAAGATTTGTTTATTAGTTTAAACTTCTTGCGTTTATGTAAACTTTCGTCATTTTTTTCTGGATTCTTATATCCTGAAGAATGTTTATTGTAAAGGCATTCATTCGCCTAAACAAGAATCATTAATTTTTTGTCATCCACTATTTTTTTCTATATTTTAGTTTATAAATAAATAAAAACACACAGCTGTACGAACAAATGATCGCCACTTCGCAATTTTGTGAAAAAAGTACGTAAATATTTCAATCGTACTAAAAATGATGTTGTAATTATGAAAATTATAACATTTGCATGAATTATACTCAGCCTAACAATTGTACAAAACATTACTGTATAACATATTTAATTTAGAAAAGAATCATAATTTATTTAAAATTATATTGTGTGTCATAAAATTTAACAACTTAAAAGTTTAAGTAAATAATCACTAATAAGTACTTGAAAAGAGTATTGTACTTCAATTTATGATAGTATTTACCATCACTGGCTACATCTGTCACGTAACCTTGTATTGAAATTCTATTTTCAGCAGGTTCAAACGTTACGACTAAGTGACATTTCAGTCGGCTAAGCATTTGTATAGCTCTTCGTATATCAAAAATGATCAGCTGACACATCTACATTTACATTTCTACATTTACGGTACCTTAAGTCGTAACGCGTTTACGTTGTAACTTTTTTGTTGCAAGAGTGGGAGAAATTTTTTATGTTTAACCAACCTATCTTCCTATTTTTCATAAATAAAAAAAAAATTAACGATGAATGAAATATAAAGCTGAAATATGTCGTGAATATTTATTTCCTGCTTCTTTTACTATCCCGTAAGCTTCGCCATATCTTATACTATTAAACTTCTGTATTATGACTTATGTAGCTAACACAAAGCGCATAATGTTAAGGCTCAATTTGTGCTTTTTAGAAAACGCCTAGTTGCATCACTGAACTTTTTAAATTTGGCAACAAGGCATACATTTTCAAAAATTACGCCACTTTGGCGTACCTTAAATTTGGCAACAAAGTATTGCTTTATGAAAAAAACTGTGCTGCCAGAATTTCGCTTCTGCTAAACGTTCGCATTAAAACCAGTGCTGCGAGACTTTTTCGTCAAATTTGAAAAATATAATTATCAAAACCGTCAGATTTTTAAAACTAATTTCTTGGGTTGTTTGTTTGTAAATTGTGTTTACTAAAAATGTGTTTGATATTTTCTAATCTCTAGAATATGTTTACATTTGATATTTCCCTGAAATGAATGTCTTTGTCCTTAAGTGTTTGTATCTTTATTTCGATTACAATTTAGCATGTTATTACAAATAACCTTGGTTTTGTTTTATTACAAATAATCTTTGTTTTATTGCAGCTAATGTTTGTGTCTTAAAGTATGTTTTGTATCTTTGTTTTAGTTTAACATGCTTGATCTTGCTTTAGCTTAAATAATGTTTGTATCTTTGTTTTAACAACCTTGAGGTTGTAGTGTTCCTTAACTAGGTTCATACAGGAGATGCCTTATTTAACTTTTATGAGTTCTCGAAAAGATATCATTTTTGTGTAAAAACTAAAGAAATGTATCAGCTTTTTTCCTAAATGTAAATTGAAATACTCAACTTGAAAGTAAAATTTAAAGAAATTTCGTTTCAATTTTTAAAAGTATGAGTGTATTGGTAAAAAGTGTAAAATGTGTTAAAACTTGAAAAGCAAAAACGAATTCAGTTGCAGCTAAAATTCATAAACAAAATATTTTAAAATTTAATTTACATATATGTAAATGCAATAGTTTTCTATTTTTTGTGCATTTTCAATGATTTTTAAATTTTCGACTGCAAGTGTCTTTTTTCGAAAAATTTAAGTTTTTTTGGTCGTTTAAAAAAATCCGATTTTTCAATAACCTACTCTAGGTTATTTTTCAGATTTTTTTTTTTTAGAAAATTTATTTTTGATTAAAATATATTTTGTTAAAATTATAATAAGTTAGTGAGATTTCGATTTCTTAGTAATCTCGAAATTTTTTTTCTGAAATTCCTCTTTTCGAAACAACAAAGCAAAAAAAATACAATAACCTACAACAAGCATACAAAAACTTTTGAATCTCGAAATTTTTTTTCTGAAATTCCTCTTTTCGAAACAACAAAGCAAAAAAAATACAATAACCTACAACAAGCATACAAAAACTTTTGAAAAGCATAAGGCGCTCGCCTCTTTTGATCATCCATCACGAAGTAAAATAAATAAAAATCATTAACAGTGCCAGGAATCGAACCCGAGCCTTAAAGAATAGATGTTGGAATAAAGATGTTTTGTGAATAATTAAAAAAATGTGATATTACGGCGAATTTTCGATTGTTAGAAAAATAGAGGCTCTTGCCGTTTGTGAAGCATAAGTATATCGAATTTATGCCTGGCAGATATGTATGTGGCTTAATGTTTCTCTTGCTCTTCTGGTACCTCAGGAAAGTTTATTTCAACAAGGACAGACATCGCTCAATCAATTTCTCTATGTATAAGAATCCAGAATATATATGCATATATACTTTATGGGGTCTGAAATTAATATTGTATAAATTACACACAGAATAACAAACTTGTATATCGCCGGTCTCATGTAGAAAGGCTTATGGCTTCGCATAATTGTGACTTTTCAGGAGAAGGTAAAAACATAATAGAAAGTGCATTTATCATATTGTAATATTTGAAATGCAATTGCTTGTAAAACCGTTATTTTTAATACTATTGCATTTAAAGATTTGAAGCCAGGAATCTAAGTGAAAAGAATTCGAATCGCGAAAAAACTCAATTTCACGAAAATTCGAGTTAGAGCCTGTCTACGTGAGACCAGCGATATAACCTTTTACCTCTGTAATAAGAATTTTTACTTACAATGAAGAAGTTATACTTATTAAAAGTATTCAGAAATTTCTTATGAAACTAAAAATACTAAAAAAAATTTAATGAAAATATAAAATTATTTTTTCCAAAAATTTTTCACAACTAAAATTGTTTGTCCAACATATACAAAATTTATTGAAAAAAACAAAATCAATAGAAACAAGTAAGAGTGATATATTCGGCTATACCGAATCTTTTATACCCTTAACCATCTATGTAGTTCCAGTTTAGTAACTCCAATCAAACACGCAAATATTGGGGAGACAAAGAATTAAAAAATAAAAACATTTGGTACTCCGTACATATTATTTTACATATAATGCCATCGGATCTTAATGGGCTAAGCATTTTAAAAAAATTTTAATATTTCCTAAAAGATCTCGTCATAAGCTTTAAAATGATACCTATATTGATATTTTAAACATTTGAAAATTTCAAAGCCCTTCTTATTTTTTAATTCTCTATCGCCCCATATATTTGTTTTTTTGATTGGAGTTACTTTATTGTTCCAAATGACATGAAAAAATTAGAGAAAGGCGTGGTGTTTTGCCTGCTGCCTCAAAGGACATGGACCGATCATGCTGATTTCCAATAGCACCTCTTTTGCCACTATACATATCTGATCGATTGACATGTTTATTTTTTCGTGAAATCAAGTTTGCCTCTGCAGAATATACATATATACTTTACGGAGTCTGAAATGGATATTGTAGAAATTACACACGGAATGATAATCTTATATTTACCCTTTTTTCACTTTTTGTGGTGAAGGGTGTATTAATATTCCATATAACATAAAAATATTGTGCTGAAAATTTAGCGTAAAAACCGCTTAAACATTAGGAGATTTCTCTAAATGAAGAAGTTGCTACCAAGATGTACATACTTACGTGCGTATGTGTATGTATATATATCATTTAAATTTTGGGTGTTCTTGAGTGAAGAGGCTAAGGGTGCGTACAGAGTGGGCGCTGAAGCCGAGCCGAGATTGTCAGTGCGATAAAAGATTATCAGTGCGATAAAACTGTACCTCGTTTCTGTATTTCTCGCATCGTAAAAGTTTTCACGTCAAGTGTGAAACAAAAAATTTCATCGTTTCTCGATTTGCGAGTAAAAAGTGTTTCTGGTTCTTAATGCGAAAACAGACAACATTGATTCTATTTTTACTGGAATAATTCCAGTACTAGTGTCAAATAAAAACAAAACGTCAAAATAAAGAAATAAATTATCAAACAATATAAAAGTTAATAAATAAAATAAGTTTTAAATAATATAGCGAAAAAAATGTATAGTGCGGCCTTAATAATAGCTGAACAGAATGATCGGCGAAAAATTATTAAATTTTCTATTTTGTAAATAAAAAGATATTAAACATAAATAAATGCATGAATACTTATTGATAATACTTTTTTATTTTTAGGTTAAATTGCTTTTTACCTTTTCGTCTGAATTAGACTCCATGTTAACACAAATTTAAAAATGTATTTTTAATCTTACTTGTTTTCGCACTGTTTTTAAATGTGAGTTGTTTTGACAGTTCTTGCGTAAAACTTTTCACAAAATATTGGTACAGAAACACTTTTTCTCGCATACTTCCAATAACTGTTGGAAAATAACTTAAATGACATATAGTTCTCGCATTTTAAAGATACAGAAACACTTGTGTGAGAAAACCCATTTTTTGTTTCAATTTACATCGTTTTTCTAAAAATTCAGTTGTTTCATGCGAAAACTTTTACGATTCGAGAAATACAAAAACGAGGTACTGAGTACACACAAGTCAATACAAATAAGCTTGTGTATAACACAGTGAACGCCGACAATAGCAGAGAGCAAAGCCGATGAGTGCGAGAAAACAGTTTGAAAGCGTTTTGTGCGCTTTTTTGCATTGTTTATGTTTACTGTTTAGCGTGCAGTCGTGTTTTTAATGGTTTAAAAATAAAAAAAATGGATATCGATCAAATAATAAGTGAAATATTTTATTAGTGAATTATTTTACCTCGGAGTCACTATCAATCTTTCGCAAGAAGTTACTAGAACCTTAATAAGATTTGTCCAGTTTTTATTTAGTCTCACACCTATTTTGTCCAGAATGTAATTAAAGGTTTCAACTTTCATTCGGGTATATTTTTGAAATTTATGTGGATATTTTCTTAAATCATTATATAAATGATGAAATTCACCAAATTCATACCTTTTTAGTGTAACTGGATGTTTTCCTAATTATTTTGTGTCAAAATTGCCTAAATCACACTTGGAGAAGCAAAATACTCTTCATCAGAAGAATCCATTTCTGTGTAGAGCTATTTTATAAACACAAATGAAAAACAATACTAAATGACATAAAAGCAAAACACATGGAATAAAGATAATTTCAGCGCTGATTCTCGCATTCACTGTGTTATATACAAATTGTCTTCTCGCATGAAAATAAGCGTCAATAATCTCCGCTCGGCTTCAGCGCCCACTCTGTACGCACCCTAAGCCTGTACCAAAAATATTTAAGTGTGTAAAAGTAGTATTAAAGGATAATTTACTAAAAGATATGTTTACTAAACTTTTGACTGTCAAGAAACCTAATTCTCATTATAAAGAGCCGGTATTTCACAGTTACTTTTTCACTACTACCCAGACTACTTTTAAAGAAGTCATTTTACAAAAGGATAATTTTCTTAGTACGGGAGACATTAACAGCAACCATTGTATAGATTTGATCAAAACAGATCGTTGTTTCAGAAGATTCAAAATCTAGTACGTAACCTCCCCAATATAAAAAAACCGAACACTTAATTACAGCTTTTTAGATTGTACTTTTTGTAATTTATTTGAATTTTTACCATCCACGTAAAATTTTCTCATTTTCTTATATTAAGAAAAAAAACAGGAAAAATTATACACGTTTTTACACAAAATAGGAGAATCCCTAAAGAAGGCACAACTCAAATGACCTTAAAGGAGTATTTGGCAAAAATCCTTTTCCTCTCACAACAACGGAGAAGAAAAAGAGACTTTTTTTTTTCATTTTTATTTAATTATTTTGTTTAATGTTTTTCATTTCTATGTTACTTTGTGTTGCCAGAAAGTAATGAGAAAAAAAATTAATGCTAAATACTTATATTTTTTACAATTACGTACAATAAAAATACTTTATTTCAATTGATTGATTTTTAGTATTTTAGCACTATACACAGCGTGTCTTTAAAGCAATGTTCTTCAAACCAACTGTGTTCTCACAACATCGAAGCTAAAACAGTTTTTATTTATTTAACTCCTTTCACACTATAATATATGAGAATTCTTGTGAAACAAATTGAACGTAACATTACATTTTGTTTCTACACACTTCAAGTAGAATTGAACTCAGGAGTAGCCAACAACTCTGATAAAATGAAAAATCATAGTAGTTCACTTTTCAGTGTGCTAATAACCAAAATATTTTAAATAAAATCAAATATTGATTATTAGTGGTAAAGCTAGTTCCTATGACCATTTCGTTGATTGCTCAACTCAACTCATCAGGGAACCTTCTACCATATTTTAGATAAGCTAAAGCTGCCTATTATATTTAAAAATTTTTTTAACCAACTGAGAAGTAGACAAAAAAATTAATAAACACAAGCATCATGAGTTGAGTTGAGCAATCAACGAAATGGCCATAGGAACTAGCTTTACCACTAAAAATCAATATTTTATTTTATTTAAAATATTTGGGTTATTAGCACACTGAAAAGTGAACTAATATAAAATAATTATTCCCAAAAATCATTTTAAATAAAAATTGCAAGTGCCTGTGCAAAAAAACCTCTGGCAACTCACTATATTTTTGAGTTTATTACATGAATCAAGAAAACAATATTGCGCATTCAGCCGTTCAAAAAATATTTCTACTGCGCATCTACGTCACAACAGAATTATAACGTGTGTTTGTTGTAAAAATATAAGAGATTTTTGGCTCTCTTACTTTAATTCTGTTACACTTTCCATACAAATAGTCTATTTCTACGTCACACAAAAGAGACTACAAACTAACGGACCTGCGCAATCTTGTTTTCTTGATTCATGAGTTTATTACAAACACAAATGTATGGTGTTGCCATTAGCTTTTTATTTTGATTACTTCTTACAACTACACGTAGAGTTGGAAAAAACCAACCACGTGTATGTAGAAATGTAAGCAAAAATAAAGTCACTATTGATTATTGGTATTTTGTTTAAGCTTTGATGCTTGTGTTTATTGATTTTTTTGTCTACTTCTCAGTTGGTTAAAAAAATTTTTAAATATAATAGGCAGCTTTAGCTTATCTAAAATATGGTAGAAGGTTCCCTGATGAGTGGAGTTGAGCAATCAACGAAATGGCCATAGGAACTAGCTTTACCACTAATAATCAATATTTGATTTTATTTAAAATATTTGGGTTATTAGCACACTGAAAAGTGAACTAATATAAAATAATTATTCCCAAAAATCATTTTAAAGAAAAATCATAGTGTTTAGACAAATTTCTAAAAATAATTTTGTATTATGGAATGCCAAATTCCTTTCCGTATTATTTGAAATATACCTACATTATATTTGCTTTCACATTGTCACATCTTTTCATAATTCTAATGTGAAACGGGCTAATATCAAAGTTTTAAATTTATAGAAGCCCTATGCCGAACTACTTCGGATGCATACAAATTTTGGAAAACAAGAAAGCTTTCTCCTCATGGTCCGCTATTTAAAAATATAAATAACTTACCTTTCTAAAAATTTTAATGTTGTTCTCCTTTACAACTGGATTTTGTTTTTAACAGTTTTCTATTTATTCTTCTTCGGAGTATTTAAATGTCATACTTGTTATTGTAACAATCATATCTATTTATTTTATATCCTTCACTCATTTGGTTTTGGATAGCCACTTTTATTTTTTCTCTTTCTTAATCGTTCTCTGTGTAAGTAAAGTTTCATTTCTTCTAGTTAGTTATTTTTAATTAATATTTTTTGAGCATAAACCCTTTTTCTATCTTTTCCACGTAACTCACTTTTTTAATTTCATTTTCGTTTTCTTTTATAACCGAATTAAATTCACTTTTATATATTTTGATGATTTCTGTTTGTTGTTGTCGAGTTTATCTTGAATATCTTATAATACAAGATCAACACAATGGATGTATTGTACATATGCAATCATCGCATATAAATCTCACATAATTTCTGTTCTTAATAATTCCAACGAAACATTTTGCTGCAGCAAAGTGATAGATTTTTGTGCATAGACCATCACATTGCATGCTTATATCACCCTAAATTGTAGTTATGCATTTAGAGGCATTGCAGACTAAATAGATGTCGTAACACAATTTAGTTTGGTATATTCCAAAGACTTTATTTTCCAAGTATTGCCCGTAAATTGTTTTATTAATACCATTCACCATAAAAAGTGGAAAAAGGGTATATATAAATTTATTATTCCGTGTGTTATTTATACCATATCTATTTCCGACCTCGTATAATATAAATATATTCTGACTTCTTATACATAGCGAAGTCGATTAAGTCGATGTTCGTCTGTCCGTCCGTTTTAGTGTTGAAATTTGATTTCACAAAAAATAAATATGTCAATCGATCAGATATAGTGTCGAAATAGGTGCTATTGGAAATCAGCATGATCGGTCCAGGTCCTTCGAGGCAGCAGGCAAAACACCAAGCCTACCTCTAATTTTTTCATGTCATTTGAACAATAAAGTAACTCCAATCACCCATATTTTCCGAGTTACGGGGTTCTCAAATTTTAACATTTTTTGAAGTATCAGTATGGGTATTATTTTAAAGCTTTTAAAGAGATCTTTATATACTAAAATTTTTAAAAAATGCGTAACACTTAAGGAACCGATGGCATTTTTATGTAAAATAATATGCTCGTATATGCAGTACCAATTTTTTTTATTTTTTAATTTTCTGGCACCCCATTATTTGCTTTTTTGATTGGAGTGACTTAACTAAACTAGATTTACATACATAGATGGTGAAGTGTGGGTGTATAAGATTCGACATAGCCGAATATAGCATTCTTACTTGTTATTAACACACGTTTTTTAAACTAGCAGTGCCTACGATTTCGTCTCCGTGTCATTTTTAATTTTTTTAAAATTCAAATTTAAGTATATATTCCAGAGTTTTGTTGGCAGTATTAAAAATTTTCCATCTACAAAAATTAAAAGTGCTGACAATTGTTTTAGCAGCATTATACCCGTAAAATTGGGTGCTTCCACAGCTGTATATCTATTTTTTCTACAAAATGACCTATTATTACAAAAAAAAAATATTCTATAATGGAACCAAGGTTCTTAGGGACCTCCTAACACAGTTTTGTTCAAATCCATCCAGTAGTTTTTACGTGATGCGAACACAGACAGACAGCAGATAGAAATTCCAAAAGTAGGTGTTTTGTATTCCATAATGATTACTATCCACACCAACATCAAAATTTTGAAAATATATTCCATGTACAGAAATAATAAAATAAATTAAATATTACAAATATTATAAATAAAAACAGGAAGAGTACTACAATCGGCCGTGGCGTATCTTATATACCCTTCACCATTAAGAACACTAGTTCCTTAATTTATTACTATAATACAATCTTTTAGAAAAAAAAACGAGAGGAAAAATTGAATTTGTGCAAATCGGAAATTAAAACAAGCACTTCAAAATCGCAACAAAGCGCAGTGTCTCATGCAATTTCCGTTAAATGAAACCGAGTCGTACAAGGACAAACTAGAAAATCAACATCTAGCAAATGCCACCGAAGACACTCGTCTCCTACAAAAAACAACAAGCCGTGCCAATTGTATTAAGGATTCTGAATTTTCCAACGTCAATTGCGATACTTTTTCTGCTCCTTCGACATCTAGAACTGAATTTTCTTGTAAAGCACAACTACCAAATTTGCTCAGTAGCACAATATCGACAGACACCGAAAATTTAACTGATTTGTCGGATAATAGCTTAGTACAAAAAAAAAATAAATTTAAATCAGACGGCAAAAATTTAACGAATTTTTCAGATAATGGCTTATAACAAAAAAATAATAATTCTTCTGCTAGTTCTAGTTCTCCTTTCTTGAATAATTGCGAAAGTTCTTTATTATTTGATATGCCTTCCTCAAGTAATGCAAAACTACCGAATTTGCTTAATAACACATTATATAGCCGCAGTGAGAATTTTATTGATATAAGTTCTGTGCATGAAGACGAAAGTTCAGCTTATATTCCAGATATTTCTACCGATGTAAGCAAAGCGGATTTTTAGTGATGTCAAGAACAATAGTGTTGAATTCATAGACGATCCTGTTAATGTTGAGCATATCATTGTTCCAGATTCATCAAACAGGTCGAAACACCTTTCCGCATATTTTGCAAGAAACTGCAATGCAAATTAGCAAGACACTTGCTAATGCTGTGTTTAGACGACGTGTACAAGTCATATGGAATGTCTGATTTTCCATATGTAAATCAATACACACCGTGTACACCTCATGAAATATAACACATGTTATTTTCCTATGTGTTATAACATGTGTCAGTTTTTTATTAAGAGCACGCTCTATTTTGATATGTAAAACTATATGACAACAGATGTTTTCAGTGATGCTAACTTACAATTTTAAAATTTCTGCTCAAAATATTTTTACGATAAAAGTTAGATTTCTGAAAATAAAATAAAATATTTTTTTAGCTTTTGTAGGGAACATATGTATATAAATTGATCGTAGGCTGAAAAGTAATTTCTGAGCATTTTCATAAACTTTTTAAATACGACAGAAAAAACAGAAAGTCTTGAACCTGTTTTTAATATGTTTGTAAAACTAATTATTATTATTTTTGTTTTCTGTTTCCTAAAGATGCCACCCAACGGTGTGGCGTAATATTGAAAAAATAAAAGATAATTATCAATATTTTTTTTTAAAAACTGACCAAGTGCTTGAAATATTAGAAAAGAAATATTAAAATTTAGTATTTGGAGATTATTACCGCTTATTGCATTTTTAAAATTAAATTCAGCACCAATTATTTTATGGTAAAAAGTTAATAGAAATTTGACTGATTGCCCTTATTACTATCTAATAATTCATATCTTTTCTTAGTGTAAATTTACTCTAAAAATCAGATCCACTTTGTTTTATACGACAAGTTTTTGAAAAATTTTTTAAGTTTTCTTAAGTATATACTTACATACGTAAAAGGAAAAATAATAAATAATACACTTCCAATGTAGAAATTTCTAACAAATAGCAGAATAAAGATTTTTTTGTGGAAATAATAAATAATGAGTTTTTATGAGTTCGTAACAAATATGAACTTAAATTTTTCCTGCGTGCTATGTTGAGTTGAGTTGAGCAATCAACGAAATGGCCATAGGAACTAGCTTTACCACTAAAAATCAATATTTTATTTAAAATATTTGGGTTATTAGCACACTGAAAAGTGAACTAATATAAAATAATTATTCCCAAAAATCATTTTAAATAAAAATTGCAAGTGCCTGTGCATAAAAACCTCTGGCAACTCACTATATTTTTGAGTTTATTACATGAATCAAGAAAACAAGATTGCGCATTCAGCCGTTCAAAAAATATTTCTGCTGCGCATCTACGTCACAATAGAATTATAACGTATGTTTGTTGTAAAAATATAAGAGATTTTTGGCTCTCTTACTTTAATTCTGTTACACTTTCCATACAAATAGTCTATTTCTACGTCACACAAAAGAGACTACAAACTAACGGACCTGCGCAATGCGCAATCTTGTTTTCTTGATTCATGAGTTTATTACAAACACAAATGTATGGTGTTGCCATTAGCTTTTTATTTTGATTACTTCTTACAACTACACGTAGAGTTGGAAAAAACCAACCACGTGTATGTAGAAATGTAAGCAAAAATAAAGTCACTATTGATTATTGGTATTTTGTTTAAGCTTTGATGCTTGTGTTTATTGATTTTTTTGTCTACTTCTCAGTTGGTTAAAAAAATTTTTAAATATAATAGGCAGCTTTAGCTTATCTAAAATATGGTAGAAGGTTCCCTGATGAGTGGAGTTGAGCAATCAACGAAATGGCCATAAGAACTAGCTTTACCACTAATAATCAATATTTGATTTTATTTAAAATATTTGGGTTATTAGCACACTGAAAAGTGAACTAATATAAAATAATTATTCCAAAAAATCATTTTAAAGAAAAATCATAGTGTTTAGACAAATTTCTAAAAATAATTTTGTATTATGGAATGCCAAATTCCTTTCCGTATTATTTGAAATATACCTACATTATATTTGCTTTCACATTGTCACATCTTTTCATAATTCTAATGTGAAACGGGCTAATATCAAAGTTTTAAATTTATAGAAGCCCTATGCCGAACTACTTCGGATGCATACAAATTTTGGAAAACAAGAAAGCTTTCTCCTCATGGTCCGCTATTTAAAAATATAAATAACTTACCTTTCTAAAAATTTTAATGTTGTTCTCCTTTACAACTGGATTTTGTTTTTAACAGTTTTTTATTTATTCTTCTTCGGAGTATTTAAATGTCATACTTGTTATTGTTACAATCATATCTATTTATTTTATATCCTTCACTCATTTGGTTTTGGATAGCCACTTTTATTTTTTCTCTTTCTTAATCGTTCTCTGTGTAAGTAAAGTTTCATTTCTTCTAGTTAGTTATTTTTAATTAATATTTTTTGAGCATAATCCCTTTTTCTATCTTTTCCACGTAACTCACTTTTTTAATTTCATTTTCGTTTTCTTTTATAACTGAACTAAATTCACTTTTATATATTTTGATGATTTCTGTTTGTTGTTGTCGAGTTTATCTTGAATATCTTATAATACAAGATCAACACAATGGATGTATTGTACATATGCAATCATCGCATATAAATCTCACATAATTTCTGTTCTTAATAATTCCAACGAAACATTTTGCTGCAGCAAAGTGATAGATTTTTGTGCATAGACCATCACATTGCATGCTTATATCACCCTAAATTGTAGTTATGCATTTAGAGGCATTGCAGACTAAATAGATGTCGTAACACAATTTAGTTTGGTATATTCCAAAGACTTTATTTTCCAAGTATTGCCCGTAAATTGTTTTATTAATACCATTCACCATAAAAAGTGGAAAAAGGGTATATATAAATTTATTATTCCGTGTGTTATTTATACCATATCTATTTCCGACCTCGTATAATATAAATATATTCTGACTTCTTATACATAGCGAAGTCGATTAAGTCGATGTTCGTCTGTCCGTCCGTTTTAGTGTTGAAATTTGATTTCACAAAAAATAAATATGTCAATCGATCAGATATAGTGTCGAAATAGGTGCTATTGGAAATCAGCATGATCGGTCCAGGTCCTTCGAGGCAGCAGGCAAAACACCAAGCCTACCTCTAATTTTTTCATGTCATTTGAACAATAAAGTAACTCCAATCACCCATATTTTCCGAGTTACGGGGTTCTCAAATTTTAACATTTTTTGAAGTATCCGTATGGGTATTATTTTAAAGCTTTTAAAGAGATCTTTATATACTAAAATTTTTAAAAAATGCGTAACACCTAAGGAACCGATGGCATTTGTATGTAAAATAATATGCTCGTATATGCAGTACCAATTTTTTTTATTTTTTAATTTTCTGGCACCCCATTATTTGCTTTTTTGATTGGAGTGACTTAACTAAACTAGATTTACATACATAGATGGTGAAGTGTGGGTGTATAAGATTCGACATAGCCGAATATAGCATTCTTACTTGTTATTAACACACGTTTTTTAAACTAGCAGTGCCTACGATTTCGTCTCCGTGTCATTTTTAATTTTTTTAAAATTCAAATTTAAGTATATATTCCAGAGTTTTGTTGGCAGTATTAAAAATTTTCCATCTACAAAAATGAAAAGTGCTGACAATTGTTTTAGCAGCATTATACCCGTAAAATTGGGTGCTTCCACAGCTGTATATCTATTTTTTCTACAAAATGACCTATTATTACAAAAAAAAAATATTCTATAATGGAACAAAGGTTCTTAGGGACCTCCTAACACAGTTTTGTTCAAATCCATCCAGTAGTGATGCGAACACAGACAGACAGCAGATAGAAATTCCAAAAGTAGGTGTTTTGTATTCCATAATGATTACTATCCACACCAACATCAAAATTTTGAAAATATATTCCATGTACAGAAATAATAAAATAAATTAAATATTACAAATATTATAAATAAAAACAGGAAGAGTAGTACAATCGGCCGTGCCGTATCTTATATACCCTTCACCATTAAGAACACTAGTTCCTTAATTTATTACTATAATACAATCTTTTAGAAAAAAAAACGAGAGGAAAAATTGAATTTGTGCAAATCGGAAATTAAAACAAGCACTTCAAAATCGCAACAAAGCGCAGTGTCTCATGCAATTTCCGTTAAATGAAACCGAGTCGTACAAGGACAAACTAGAAAATCAACATCTAGCAAATGCCACCGAAGACACTCGTCTCCTACAAAAAACAACAAGCCGTGCCAATTGTATTAAGGATTCTGAATTTTCCAACGTCAATTGCGATACTTTTTCTGCTCCTTCGACATCTAGAACTGAATTTTCTTGTAAAGCACAACTACCAAATTTGCTCAGTAGCACAATATCGACAGACACCGAAAATTTAACTGATTTGTCGGATAATAGCTTAGTACAAAAAAAAAAAATAAATTTAAATCAGACGGCAAAAATTTAACGAATTTTTCAGATAATGGCTTATAACAAAAAAATAATAATTCTTCTGCTAGTTCTAGTTCTCCTTTCTTGAATAATTGCGAAAGTTCTTTATTATTTGATATGCCTTCCTCAAGTAATGCAAAACTACCGAATTTGCTTAATAACACATTATATAGCCGCAGTGAGAATTTTATTGATATAAGTTCTGTGCATGAAGACGAAAGTTCAGCTTATATTCCAGATATTTCTACCGATGTAAGCAAAGCGGATTTTTAGTGATGTCAAGAACAATAGTGTTGAATTCATAGACGATCCTGTTAATGTTGAGCATATCATTGTTCCAGATTCATCAAACAGGTCGAAACACCTTTCCGCATATTTTGCAAGAAACTGCAATGCAAATTAGCAAGACACTTGCTAATGCTGTGTTTAGACGACGTGTACAAGTCATATGGAATGTCTGATTTTCCATATGTAAATCAATACACACCGTGTACACCTCATGAAATATAACACATGTTATTTTCCTATGTGTTATAACATGTGTCAGTTTTTTATTAAGAGCACGCTCTATTTTGATATGTAAAACTATATGACAACAGATGTTTTCAGTGATGCTAACTTACAATTTTAAAATTTCTGCTCAAAATATTTTTACGATAAAAGTTAGATTTCTGAAAATAAAATAAAATATTTTTTTAACTTTTGTAGGGAACATATGTATATAAATTGATCGTAGGCTGAAAAGTAATTTCTGAGCATTTTCATAAACTTTTTAAATACGACAGAAAAAACAGAAAGTCTTGAACCTGTTTTTAATATGTTTGTAAAACTAATTATTATTATTTTTGTTTTCTGTTTCCTAAAGATGCCACCCAACGGTGTGGCGTAATATTGAAAAAATAAAAGATAATTATCAATATTTTTTTTTAAAAACTGACCAAGTGCTTGAAATATTAGAAAAGAAATATTAAAATTTAGTATTTGGAGATTATTACCGCTTATTGCATTTTTAAAATTAAATTCAGCACCAATTATTTTATGGTAAAAAGTTAATAGAAATTTGACTGATTGCCCTTATTACTATCTAATAATTCATATCTTTTCTTAGTGTAAATTTACTCTAAAAATCAGATCCACTTTGTTTTATACGACAAGTTTTTGAAAACTGTTTTAAGTTTTCTTAAGTATATACTTACATACGTAAAAGGAAAAATAATAAATAATACACTTCCAATGTAGAAATTTCTAACAAATAGCAGAATAAAGATTTTTTTGTGGAAATAATAAATAATGAGTTTTTATGAGTTCGTTACAAATATGAACTTAAATTTTTCCTGCGTGCTATGTTTTTTTTTTTTTAATATAAGGGCATGTGTGCCCCTTACAAAAATTAATAGTTGACATCACTGCTTAAAGCATTTTAGTTTTCTTTTCAACCAGTAGAGGTTATGTCATATATACGTAACATATGCAAATTTGTTCATGATAATTATAAACCGTATATTAAACATAGATTTTGATATACACAACAAATTACATATGGATAGCAATTTTGACATTCCATATGACTTGTACACAGCATAACAAAACACAAAAATGAACAAGAAGTCAAAAGAGCTTCCATTTTACCTAAAAATTGCAGAGAACGACTACAAATATTTGACAAACTACGAAAAGAAGGGGACTACCTCCACAATATTTCATCTGCTTATAATAGTGGAGTTCTGATTACAAGAAGACAGCAGAAAATAAATTGTGAAAACGATGCCGATTCTTATAATTGCTATAAATTTTGTAAGGGTTATTTTTCGAAAACAAGCTATTCCAATCCACATTTTAGCGTGCAGTAGCAGCGCTCAAAACAAACGATACAATTTAATCAAAGATCGTAGACTTACGAAACATCTGCATCGAACAGCAAATAATGTCGTACAAAACGTAATTTTACGAGTAATAAGAGATGATGAAGTAGAAGGAACAGTACGGTACGATGAGCTTATAGTGAACATCAGCATGACATTATTCGTTCAAGTATGAGATCACTTGGGCGCTTCAAAATCGAAAGTTAGATGTTAATGTGAAAGAATTGAAAAATATTTTTAAACCACATTTGTTTGACAAATGCATTCAGTCTATTCGAATTGTCGCGAAATGGAATAAAAATATAATGTGGTTTGAGCCACCTTCAACTGCTACAAGCTTGACATCGCTAATAAAAAGATGCACAAAAAAGCAACGGGTAGAGCTTATCAAAGAGCAAAATTAAGAGTTACAAAAAGAGTTGGAAAATTTTCTTTTATTGTGGGAGGAAGAGATTCCTAGCCTTATAAATAAAAAAGCCTTAGAAGATCAAAATAATCTGAAAAGAGTAAAAAAAATCGTTTTACCTTCAAAGGAAGACATAAAAAACTGTATTTGTATTTTTTTCTTCTCTTAGTTTTTATTTACAATATTTAGTAAATTTTATCAGTTAAAGGCAGATATTACATGTGTTATTAAACTTCAATTAGCTTAATATGCTATTGAAATACATATTATTTTAAAATTATAAGTTTTTTAAAATTATACATTTTATATACAAAACTGTTTATTTTCTATATTGGAGACCTAATACACGTATTATTCAATCTTCTGACTTTATCTGTTTCATCTAACAAGAAAATTGCTAATATGTTACAATGATTACTGAGTCGATTAATGTATCGAGTGCTAAATTTATGTATTTCATTCAAAACAAAAGGTATCTGAAGATCTCTATGAATTTGTTTGCTTGTCATAAACCATAGAGCACCTACTATTCGCCTTAAAGTTTTTGATTAATAACTTTGCAATATCTACAGGTTTGCGTGGCTCGCCGTTCCCCACAACTCAATATCATAGGTCCACACCGGTTTCAGAATAGCTTTGTATAAATTGACTTTGTTTTCAAGGCTAAGTTAAGACTTTTGTCCTAGTAACCAATACATTTTTTTGCTCCTGATATTTAGATGTTCCTTTTTAGCTTTAATATGATCTTAATAATAATATGTTAGTCATTTATCAAGATATATTCCTATATATTTGACACAATTTTTGTTAGGTACTTGTAAGCCATTTAAATACAATGGAGGACACACATCTCTTCGCAAAGTAAAAATGACATGGTTTGATTTTTCTGTATTGGTTTCAATTTTCCATTTCTGGAACCATTGTTGTAAAACATTTAATTGCCGTTGAACTACAGATGACGCTTCAACTGGTGATTTGTTCACCAGTTGGAGCGTGCTCTTCTTGGATACAAATTTTGGCACTGATGAATCTATTTCATCATGTTCTGGGGATTTTTTGTTATTAAGCTAGGAAATTACACTCCATACTTCTCTCGGGGAAAACGTTTTTATTGGTAGATCCATTTGGTATGGTGATTCTATAAAATTAAAAATTGTACATTTATCGACTGTATTAGATATCGGAAAAGGTTAAAAAGTATGCTTTAAATGTTGGGAGAATTCGTCAGCTTTACATTTGTTGTTTCTGCACCATCTTCCATCATTTGTCAAAATCGGTACTTTTCTTTAAACTTGCCGTTTTAAGTACTTAGTGGCTTTCCATAAACTGTAATCCGAATCTTTCGAAGTATTCAGATTTTTAAAAAAAATTGATGTTTTATCGTTTCTAAGTTCAGCTGTTCTTTTTTTTAAGTGCATTTGAAGATCGATTGAAATTAGTTTTATCCCTCGGATTTCTGCTTAAATGTCACATTCTTTGTAATCTTCGTCTTTCGCTCAAAAGTTTTTTTTATTTCTGTTGATAAAATAACTGTGTGGCCGTTTTGTGTTTGTAATGGAGAAGTAGATAAATCTGCAGCATCATGTATGAGTTTAGTAAATTTTTCTACAGCCAGATCCAATTCCTCAGCAGATTTAATACATGTGTTTAGTTCTAAATTCTGATCCATCAAATATTGAAATTATATTATATTAGTTTTAGATGAAATTATTTTATTACAATTAGAAACAGTTGGTAAAATTGTGCTATAATTGAAAATTATAGGTGTATGATCCGAATTAAGATCATCAGAGTCGATTATATCAAGTAAATTGTCAGATATACCCAAGTAAACAAAGAAGTCTAGTAAAGCTGGTATTTTATTTGGATCTGAAGGCCAATATGTAGGCCTTCCTGTAGATATAGTTTAAAACCCGTTCTTAATTATGCATTCTTCTTTAACTTTTGGATTTGCAATTCTAGAACCGCACCATGGGTGTTTCGCATTGAAATCTCCGGCTACAATAATTTTGGAACCTAGACTTTTAAAGAAAACTTCGTAGTTTTGTAGATTTAGACTATGCCTTGGAGGACAGTAAATGGAATATATGGGTATTTCAACGGTTTTCTTATAGGTTGTAAAGATTCATATTTTAAATTTGACTTAATTAATACTGCGGCCCCAGCATGTGCTTTGTCATCGGGATGATTAGCTTGAAGGATATTATATCCTTTTATGTTAAAATGTGTTTTAGAAGTAAAATGTGTTTCAGATAATAGTAAGATATCTAAATAATTTGTTTTGAGGAAAATTTCTATTTCCCTTGTATGATTGGAAGCACCATTTGCATTCCATGTTGATATTCTTAATATTATTTACACAATTTTTCCATTATTTTTGTCATCATGTCAAACATTTTGTCCATCATGCGTTCCAACCTTTCCAAAAACCTCAACTCAGGACTATTTGTTTTTCCTAAAACTGCTTGAGCATAGGTAACTCCATCATTTTTAGCACCATCATTGATTCTGCTATTTACAAATGAATTAGCATGTGAAAATTAACCATTTGTTATTTGTTGGGTTCTAAACTGATTTTGTGTATTTTATGCGCTTCGTTTCAGTTGTATAATTTTCTGGTAGATTGTACATTGCTTATAATTAGCGGTATGGTTTTGGAGACAATTTACACATTTTGCTGGTGTTTGTATATTTTTTGTAGGATGTTATAATCCGCACTTTACACATTTAAATGGCCGTTTACAGTAGGACTTGGTATGACCAAACTGCTGACATCGATAGCATTGAACTAAATCGTCAAACTTCTTTGGGGCTTCAATCGAAACTTTAGCATTATTTATATGCTTGATGTTAAAAATTTCTTTGTTGTTTGGATTTGGGTCAAGGTCCACAAAAAACATTGGTAGTGGTAATTTTGTAACACGACTTCTAACATTAACTACATCCCTGACCTGATGCCCTAACACTAAAAGTTCTGCCTTTATATCATTTACTGGGGTTGAGTGATGAATACCTTTGATTACCACTCTATATGCTCGTTCCTGCTTAAGTTGATAAGTGTGATAATTGATTTTAGTTGATTCAAAATATTTAACAACCTTTCTATATGAATCAACACTTTGAATGCTTAGTCTAATACTATTGTCTCTCAAAGATTTGTAATTAAAATCAGTTATTTCCTTTCTTATACATTTAATCATTTTAGAAATATATATGATATCTGGAATATAAATCGGTGGAGGTTTTGGAGTTTCATTTTCTTTATCTTCCTCCTCATTTTTATCGCCAAGTAATTGATATCGGTTATTTCTAGAAGCGCTGGGTTCGTTTTCAATATTAAATTTTTTATGCTGGTGCATATTTGGAAGCTTAGTTAACCGTCGTTTGTTTGTTATTGTGTTTGGAACTTGCTGCCAAATACAATTTGTTTCATCGCTATCACTTTCTTCACTCAAACTCTTCATATTACCGTTTTGTTGTTATTACAAGTGTACTGTAAAGTGGACTATCGTTTATTGTTTGTGTAATATTTGGAATATTTGTTTTTTTTTAATTTTTAACTATTCGCTGTTGTAAAATTGATTATTAATTATTGTTTATGTAACTTTTGAACTTTTGTTTTTAACGGATAAAGAATATGTTAAAAAATATAAGTGGGAAGCTTGGGAGAACGGTCACCACAAGGATATACATAAAAATATTTATAGAATGTCGGTTCCCGTTGCGGAAGTAATTTGTGTTTCGAAACTATTGATGGCCGCTGTAGGGGACGAAAATTTAAATGAAAACGAAGATGTTAGCGAAAGTGAGGAAGATTCTGATGACGAAGGTGAATGCAGAGTAACACAAAAAAGCAATGATTGTAGTTCATCGTCTACAAGACAACGTAGAAGCAGTAAGTATATCGCACTTGATCAACAGGAAGCTATTAACTCAAAATTTTAAAACTTAGTAGAGGTGAAAAACTGTTGGTGGTGGTTGGTTGGTGTTACATCTGCTAAGCAAATTCCATTAGAAAATATATATACAATATCCCTATTTACGATCTTGTGCAAATGGTCTTGCATCATAGCATTTGCAAAATCGTGCAGCATATTTTACTCATTACTATATGTTTTGTTGGTGTAGACTAAAAGTATGCTACACAAGATAGTGAATAGGGCCAATGTGTGTTCCTTTAAATCTGTGCAATTATTGCAAAAAAAAATATTTTTTTTTAGTTAATACCATTTTTCTGAAATTTATTGATCGTAGAGTGAAACAAATTTTACCAACAAAACAGTTCAACTCAAAAAAAAAAAATCTAATTTAAATAAAACAATTTGATTATTTTTATTTTGAAAAAAGGCTTAAATCTAAATAAAACATTTCTTATGAAATACACGATGCATTTCTATTTTAACTTTTGTATTAACTCAAAATATTACCTTTTAAAAGGTAGTCAAAACGAAATCACGAAAATGGTTGAGACCATTGTATTATGGGTATTGTATTATTATTGTATTATGGGTAAAAGAGTTATCGGAACGCGCTTAAATTTGTAAAGTAGATAGATACTGGTGTTGCTATTGGTTTTCTTGCAAAGTGCGATATGTCATCAAATGTGAAATATTTTTCTCTGACTATTCTTAATTTTTACTACATTAACAGTCGACTCCGCAGGTTTAGACATTAATTAATTAATTCCTTAGATATAGAAATTAGCGATCCTGAATGAACTTTTAATTTTCTCCAATGTTCATTTTCAGTAATTACGTTTTTTTCGTGGTTAGGCTTAAATAGTCACCTTAATTCTGAGAGTCTTTGTCTGCCTGTTAATGTTGACGTTTTATAATAGTTTTTTTTTTTTTAAATAGAGAACAAAAGGTTCTCTCTCAGCTCTCAGAATAAGGATGTTTTCATCATGTTTGAAGCTTTTATTAATTTTTTGTACGAAATATTATCTTTTGTTTACTTAGCATCTCCGTTCTGTACAACAAAGCGTATAAGATAGGACATCCAAGAAAACATGTCATTTATTCAATATTTGGTAACTAAGAAAGTTTAAACAAACTTCCCTCAACCGCAGTAAAAAGTTTGATCGACAACCAGAAGCGATGTAGCTATTGTAAAAGAAAGCTATTGTGTAAAGATATAAATAATATTAAATAAAATTTTTTTATTTCAGAGAAAGAAAAATCACCTTTCTAGACTGATGTACTGTAAAAATGTTTTACATATAAATTTGTGTTGTCTTCTCATTCTTTCTTTTGTTCTTTTTTCGCTCAATTCAATTAATAAAGTTAGGCAAAAAATCATATTCATTAATCACACATTAAAAAAAAATTAACTCATTTTGAAAAAAAAAAAAATTGCAAAATATTGCTTATATAGAATATAACAAAGTTGTTATAAATGAAACACATGTTAAAATTACATGGAAAAAAACAACTAACGAAAACATTTTTTTAGATGAAAACTTTAAATGCCAAATAAATTTTATTAACATATTGCACTTTTGTTTACCTACAATGCAAACCAACCAATAAAAAATATGAATACTAATTCAAATTTTAATATAAATTGTACTACTAGAAAAGTGTCATATTTATCTAAATATTTTAAACAACTATTTTCAAATAATATGTGTATGTATTTATTTCAATATTTTTATTTTATAAGTTAAAATATATGATTTCAAAAAACTTTACATTTAATTAATGTACGTAATTTATATATAATAAATGTAAATATTTCTTTTTATACTCAAAGCTGAGTCATACGAGAATAATTAACCATTTACATAAAAACATTGTGACATAAATATGACCTTTATTTTGTAAATGAATTTTTTTAATAGCTAATATAGAAAAGAAATATATGAAAATAATATATATTTATTTATATAAATCGATTAAAACTAAGGAAATATAATTAAAAAAAAATGTGAAATCAAATGGTTAAATGTATTTATTTTTATGTTTATTTATGTTAATAAAATGAGTAGATTAATAAAATAGGCTTAGATAAAACATATGAAGCTGACCTGGGTTCAACCCTTGCGCCAGTCAAAAAATAAAAAAAAATGTTTTTTTTTTCGTTTCATGGTATATACGAGTATACATATTCAGATATAAACTAAAAAAAGATTAAATACAATTTCGCTCAAGTATATGATGGTAATCAAATCGATTAGAAAACATGTTTTTAAAGGGGTTGATGACTTTCGAAAAACAGAACAAATACGAAAAATTCAAAAACCTTTATTTCTAATTTTTTACACTATGCAAAAAACATTCAAGATCCGCCAAGTAGGAAAAGTACATAAGCACTACAAACAAGTAAACAAGGTCCAGATTTAAACTATGCAATTTTTTTAGGCATTTTTTGCTCAATTTTCTATTTAAGTTACAGCATTATGCGTTATCTAATCTAAACTCAAGCAATACCATATTGCGTTTTTACTGCCACTTATTGTTGGTAATGGTGATTAAAATTTTATTTATATACAATCCGTGCAGCCAACAGGCAGTTTTAAAGACAAACTCTAATAACATCCACACATTCTAAAAGGTTTTTATCAGAAGCAGCCCTTACTTCTTTAACTGATTCATAAACCAGTACCTCGTTTCTGTATTTCTCGCATCGTAAAAGTTTTCGCATGAAACAAGTGAATTTTTAGAAAAACGATGTAAATTGAAACAAAAAATGGGTTTTCTCACACAAGTGTTTCTGTATCTTTAAAATGCGAGAACTATATGTCATTTAAGTTATTTTCCAACAGTTATTGGAAGTATGCGAGAAAAAGTGTTTCTGTACCAATATTTTGTGAAAAGTTTTACGCAAGAACTGTCAAAATAACTCACATTTCAAAACAGCGCGAGAACAAGTAAGATTTAAAATATATTTTTAAATTTGTGTAAACATGGAGTCTAAATCAGCCGAAAGGTAAAAAGCAATTTAAATTAATAATAAAAAAGTACTATCAATAAGTATTTATGCATTTATTTATGTTTTATATCTTTTTATTTAGAAAATATAAAGAATTTCCAAACAGCAAAAGCTAATTGATTACATATCCTCCACACTATATTATACATTTTTTTCGCTATATTATTAAAAACTTATTTTATTTCTTAACTCTTTTCTACGCTTTCAATATTTTTCTATATTGGTTGATAATTTATTTCTTTATTTTGACGTTTTGTTTTTATTTGACACTAGTACTGGAATTATTCCAGTAAAAACAGAATCAGTGCTGTCTGTTTTCGCATTAAGAACCAGAAACACTTTTTCTCGCATATCGAGAAACGATGAAATTTTTTGTTTCACTCTTGATGTGAAAACTTTTACGATGCGAGAAATACAGAAACGAGGTACAGATTTTAAATACAATAAGGATTCCGAATGCGTCATTTATCGAACAACACAGTTGGGTAGCAAAATTCAAGCATAGGGTATTATTATATTTAGTAGTGTCAGGTAAGTGGGAGGCCTTAGTGCCTTCAGCTTCTAGTAATCTACGCACTAAAGCCACTTGTGAAATACTTTGCCACTCAACTCAATGTCAAATTTTTTTTTTAAAGATTTTTTTGTCTTAAAAGGTATTTTTATTTATAAACATATGTTCGTCCAAGGTAAATTCATTTATACATAACAGCCCGTTTTGACAATGCTGTCACGACAATCAGATAATACGTATTAGTTTTCAAAAATGCTGCCAATTGCTTCTGTAATGCAGGCGTCCAGACAATAATTATGGCAATTCATTGTGAGCAAAAAACCTCACGTTCTCGTAAAAGTTTAAATGTATTTAGCGTTTTTTTCTGCTTTTTTTCCATTTCTATTTCTATATGCAAAGATAATTTTTTAATAAAATGATAATATAATTTAAATATTTACTAAAAGCAATTATAATAAAATTGACGGCATATGTCAAATCTATGTCTTCGAAATATTCAAGACAGTAATTCAGACAATTGAAATGTCTACATGTATTAGTGAAAAACTGTGCATGTATTGTTATTGTCATGACAGCATTGTCAAATGTAAATAGGGGGTAAATGAACCATGCTTATATCATAATTTTCTGTATGCAAACAGTGATGACAACTTATATATTTTTTTGTCGGAACTAGAGATTTTAATTAATACAATATTAAATTAATTTACATTATAATTTTCATACAATTAGTTTAATAATGATTATTTGACCCTTTTTTATTAAATTATTTTCTATTTTATTAAGCTTTGGGTCCTTATATTTTTTAATAATATTTTATTTCAATATTTCGGTACTTTCTGCGTACCTTCTTCAGGAAACAAAATTAATATATAAGCAAAATAACAAAATTAATTAACAATTGAAACAATTTTTTGTCATAATGAAGTTAAAAAACAATGTTTCAAAAAATTTTCAAAAAACAAAAATATAAAAAAGTGTTTTGTGTTACATACATACTGTGAGCGTCAAAATAAAGTGTACAAAAACATTTTCTTTAGATTAGTTTTTATTTCTGTCTTAAAAAATACTATTTTATTTAACATTTTATGTTTTTTTAATTGTTATTTAGTTCCCTACTTAAACTTAAAAAAACAACAAAAAAAATTTACAACAACAAAAGTTATAAAACAAAAACAAAATCTATTCCATATTTTACGCGTCAAAATAAAGTGTACACATATAATTTATTATAAAAATTAGTATGATTTAGTATTTGTTTGCTTTTCCTTTAGCTTTAATAAAGGCACTTAGTCTTCGGGGCATCGATTCAACTAGTTTTTTGGTTATGTCAGATGAAATTTTCTGCCACTTCTCCATTATAAGGGATTTAAGCGTATCCTTGTTAGTAATTGTCCGCTTTCGTATTTGCCAGTCAAGATGCTCCCACAAATGCTCAATCGGGTTAAGGTCCGGTGATTGGGGAGGATGATCTAATGTCTTAGGAGTATGATAAAGGAGCCATTCTTTTACTATCTTTGCCGTATTTTCGGGATCATTGTCTTGTTAAAAGATCCAAGGTCCATTGAACCCCAATTTATCCACACTACATGACAAATTGTTTTTAAAAATGTTTAAGTAGTCCGTTTTATTCATGTTATCTTCAATAAATACCAAGCTTTTCACTCGACTTGCCGCAATGCATCCTTACACCATCAGCGAACCCCTCCATGCTTAACCGTAGATATTACATTTTGTTCAGCATACTCTGTATTTTTTGTATGCCATACTTTTACAGGTTTTTTCTGGCCAAATATCTCAAATTTACTCTCATCGCTAAATAAAATGTTATTTCAGAAAGAACCATCTTTAGTTTCGTACTTTTTTGCATACTCAATACGTTTTTTCTGATCTACTAACGATATAAGTGGCTTTTTTGGCGGCAACCGACCATGTAGACCATTTGCGTGTAGAGCTCTTGGTGTTGTGTTGGCGCTAACGTTGGTATTTTTTGTTGCTGAAACTTCCTCCGATATTTTAACAGCACTTTTAAATGGATTTTTCTTCACATCACTCAAAATAGACCTTATTTCAGACTCACTTCAAGCTCTTGGTCGGCCTGCACCTGGACGATTTTCTACTTTGCCGAATTTTTCGTGCTTATCAACTATTCTCTTTGCTGTATTATGGCTTCTGTTTATAATAGACCCGATTTCACGAAAAGTTTTACCGTCTTTTCGAAGTTTTATCACAAGTTCTATGACTTCTGTTGATGTTTGTCTACCCATTTTTAATAAAATAATAAATTACTTTCTACAAAGAAGTTATAGTCCGAAAATTGCGTCTGTCTACTATAAAACAGTAATAGTGATTTTAAAGAATGCAAGAAAGTAAATAAACAACAAAACGTAACGGTATTTTTTGCGATTCTACTTCGCTAAAATGCTACAAAATAAGATGTACACTTTATTTTGACGCGTAAAATATGGAATAGATTTTGTTTTTGTTTTATAACTTTTGTTGTTGAAAATTTTTTTTTGTTGTTTTTTTAAGTTCAAGTAGAGAACTGAATAACAATTAAAAAAACATAAAATGTTAAATAAAATAGTATTTTTAAAGACTGAAATAAAAACTAATTTAAAGAAAATGTTTGTGTACACTTTATTTTGACGCTCACAGTATATTAAGAACAAAAACATTTATGTTATTTTGTGAATTAAGTGTTTGTATATATGAGCGACATTATCTGTATCTGCTTTACAATTAATTCTTTTAGTCAATGGAGTATTTACAATGTGTAACATTTCCAAAATATACCGTCTCTTATAATTTTTTTTAATACTAAGAACTGAAGCATTTTCAAAGTTAGGATAGTGACCTAAGTCAAAACAATGAGTGGATAATGCTGTTTTTTGTGAATTAACATATCTTAAGTCCGACTTATGTCCAGCAATTCTAGTCTTAAGTTTATTTTTTGTTGTACCAATATATACCTTATTGCAAATCTCCTGATCACTACCTTGTACAAGGTTTTTCAGAACGTTTAAAGAATTCAAAAATCTTCAATAAGGAAAAATATAACATGGCTTTTAAAACAAATAATACACTGAATAGATTATTTAGTAAGACTAAAGATAGAATTAATAAATTTGACATTACTAATGTAGTCTATGAAATACCTTGTAAAGGTAGTGATCAGGAGATTTGCAATAAGGTATATATTGGTACAACAAAAAATAAACTTAAGACTAGAATTGCTGGACATAAGTCGGACTTAAGATATGTTAATTCACAAAAAACAGCATTATCCACTCATTGTTTTGACTTAGGTCACTATCCTAACTTTGAAAATGCTTCAGTTCTTAGTATTGAAAAAAATTATAAGAGACGGTATATTTTGGAAATGTTACACATTGTAAATACTCCATTGACTAAAAGAATTAATTTTGAAGCAGATACAGATAATGTCGCTCATATATACAGACACTTAATTCACAAAATAACATAAATGTTTTTGTTCTTAATATATGTATGTAACACAAAACACTTTTTTATATTTTTGTTTTTTGAAAATTTTTTGAAACATTGTTTTTTAACTTCATTATGACAAAAAATTTTTTCAATTGTTAATTAATTTTGTTATTTTGCTTATATATTAATTTTGTTTCCTGAAGAAGGTACGCAGAAAGTACCGAAATATTGAAATAAAATATTATTAAAAAATATAAGGACCCAAAGCTTAATAAAATAGAAAATAATTTTCATACAATTCTTATTTTGATAGGTAAAAAGTTAGTGCAGAAAGAGGGTTACAAAGAAGGCACAATATTTGATTTTTATAAACATATTGTTATCCCCTTTTATTTTTATTTCTCTTTTAGTGAGATAACTACTTTTTAAGCAAACTAAAAATGTTAACCCTCGTATAAAAATTTTTTTTTAAGTTTTATCAATATAAAAAGTTATTGTAACATATGTTGCGGGACACTAGCAAAATGGCATGCTAGGTTATGAAAATAATAATAAAACTACTAATGATAAAGCTACGGAAGGAGGACGAAGTGGAGCCCATTGCCTCGAGTCCCTCATTTAAAACTAAAATGTTCATGGGAAGGGGTATACAATTACTGTGTGAAACACCAACTCCAGCCCCAGTTCCCGGCATATGTTGTTGCATTTTAACATGATGAGATTTTTTTGGTGTCTTTTTGTATGCTTTTGGTTTTTTTTGCTGCGTTCATATTTTGTACCTGTAAGGAAAAGGAAAACAATATTTAAGAAAATGTGTATGAATATTACAGAACGATACAATATTTACCAATTACGAATTACTGGGAAAAAAACCACCTAGAAATAGAAAAAAAAGGAAAGGAAATCAAATATTACTTCTGAAAACTTACCGACATGTGTTTGCTTGCAGAAATCCATGAAAATGTCATTTGTATACGTTTGTGTGTTAGTTTGGCTGTCTTTAATAGTAGTAAAGTAACTGCAGACTACAGTGGCAACATACGTATAAAAAAAACAGGGTTGTTTCTTTCATTCAAGAGTGAAGGTTTTTGTTTTGGCGCTTTTTGATAAAAATATTTAAAAAAACATAAAACACTGTTGCTTGCTAAATGTATGATTACCTAGTATACATAAACCAAAGGATATAGGCGAGACGGTAGCATACAAAGAGGGAGGATAAAGTAGGTTGAGGATAGATTGAAACAAGAAAGGGGGGGGGGGGGGCGAAAGAACAAGAACTAAAAAAAATGTCCCGGAAAGGTGAAAGCTTTAAGGGGAAAATTATTATGTATTTATTTCTATGTATGATTTACAGAAGTTTCTAGAAAAAATAAAATAAACCGTAAGAGGTGGTGGTATAAAAGTCGGATTGTAAACAGAAACAGGGATCAGTTGGAAATAAAGTGAAAGTGAGAAAAGTTGCAATTAAGAAACGATTGTATGTTTAAAAGAAAAATGTTTATTTTGTGGTATAACTAGAGATCTGTTAATCCTGTGGGAGATAGTGCGCAAGTTCATTTGGCAAAGGTCATTGTGTGGGACAATTTTCTTTTGTGTTGCAAGGAGAAAAGATAGGCACCGTATTGCAGTTCCTACGTAAGTTTAAGTATGTGAAGTAAAATATCGGTGAAAAAAAGGATTTTTTTGGTGTGTAGCTGGCATAGTACATCCTGAGGAAAGTCCTATAAGAGAATCCAGGATATAGCCAGGAATGTCAGTTTTATTAAATTTATTATCGCGTGCAAACTGATTAGGCAATCGATAAAATCGAAGATATATGAAATCCATAAAAAAGCCTATCTAAATATCACAAATAGGAAAAACAAAGCAGAGAATCATAATATCCTGCGGGGGAAAAAACCCAACTGATTCGGATACTAGAGCATCAGGCAGACATCCTTAAAAAAAGAGAATTTAAAAAAAACAATATTGAAAATAGTGACATAAGTGAAAATTTTATTTTATTTAATCTGATAAGTTAACTTGTGTTTGTGTGTTTAACTTTGTAAGAATTTCGTGAGTGTGTAGATGTGTGTTCTTTTAGTTATTAAGTACACCAAACCCTTGATAATCATAAAGAACAGGAGAGATTAATTTTGATTTGAAGAAAAAAGATTTGATTATTCAGTGTATAGCATAAGCTAGAGGCTTGATAGCTACTGTGGGTAAAGAAATACTTAGTCTCAGGGAGCTCCTTTAGACAGAGGAAATAGGTTGTTACAATATTACGGGTATCCCTAATTAGGAGAATTTAGTTTTTTTGATTTGGGCTCTATAAGGACAAAATATATTGAAAATTTTAATTTGTACTTGTTTAAAAAAAAGGATATGTAATACAAAAAATTATTGAGGGTTATATGTGTCTAGATTTGGTGTTTTTTATATAATATTACAATTTCTTCTTATAACCTGTTAACATAATTATTTAAATAAAACTGTTTATGTTAAGTGTTTAAAAAGAAAATGAAAATTTGTGAGTAGATATTTTTTATAGGGAATTGGTGATTTCAGAAAGGGTGGCGAAGGACGGGTTGAGGGGTTCGTAAATTACAAAAAAAGGGATTTATTTTGTTTACGGACATGGTAGGGATAAGGGCGGCTGGAGAACTACATCTATCTCCCTATTTAAAATGTTCTCCCAGTAAGGTTTAGGTTTTAGAGTAGAGATGTTCAGAATTAAATTTATTTTGTAACGAACCTCGGTCAAACTTAGGGTTGAGAATACCTCCCTTGGAGAAAAGGCCGGCGGAGCTGGAAGGGTCACCCGACCGTTATAGGTACTCGTAACAGAATATGGCGCCCAATTATAAAGTTAAAAGAAAAGAGTGTATAAGATCTAGACACAAAACAATAGACTAATAATGTTAGAAATAGCCCAACGTAAGTTTTTTTTACGAGATTTAAAAGAAAGAAAGCAAAAGTCGCATCCGTTTTTGGTGTCTACCCAGAAAGTCTGTTGTGCGAATATGGTTCTTTTTTTATGCTTGTAAAAAAAAATATATTCATTAAAGCGTGGTAGGTAAAGTTCTTAAAAAAAATGTACGCCCTACCTCGTATATATTAATTACTTTGCGAGTAGTTTTAAATTGTGGAGCAGTGGTAATGTGGAACGATACCCGCTTAAGCTTAAGGTTTGGGGTCTGTTGTGTCGAGCAGCCTTACTAGCTGGCCTCGAATAATTATGTGTAGACATGATTAAAGAGCACAAATTAAAACTGAAAGAAATCTGTTGGTACATTTAGTGTTTTTGTAGAATTGATTTACGGAACATTTAAATAGCTCTTAATTAGAGAGTCATAAAAGCTAACCGTCGATACCGCCGCTGAAGTCAACATCCCTAGATAATTATAGAAAAAGAGTAATTAAAAACTTTTAAATTATTTGTAGTGTATAATAGCCATAATTTTTATTATTTATTTGTTTTGTTTTAGAAAAATTTTTTTTTATATAATAAATTATTTATATACTAGTTTAGCTTATCAATATTTTTATTTTCTATTTTATGCTAATATTTGTTTTTGTTATTAATTAATTATTTATATGTTTACATTTGTATTTTTTTTAATTATTTTGGTTAAATTTTATGATTAATTATTATTGTATTGTTTTTATATTTTTTATTTATAATTACATCATTTACCTATTGTAACATCTTTGTTATATTTTTTATAGTTTTTTTTATTTATTTAGTAAAACCATAAGTAGTACTAGTATTTTTGTGGTTAAATTTTTAAATTTTGTTGTAGAGTTCAGTAAATTTCGATTTCAAAATTTTCACGTCACGTTTTTTTTACAGCGTCAATTATTGCAAGTAAAAATCGTGCATTGTGAAGAGTTATGAATAAAGAAATTAGGTCACAAAACAGAAATAGAAAGCGATCTATAGAACAAAGCAATTTAAATAATTCAATAGAAGTTCAACCAAAACAAAGGAAGTATAATTACAGAAAATCGAAAATGGCTACGGATGGGGAAAATTTTAGAGATTTTTCGGGGTCAATTAATACTAGATCGAATCGAGTGAATAATCGAGCCAGTATAAACGCCAATAACGCGATTCAATCTGCTTCAGGCCCATCTATTAAGGTTTCAGACATCGTAATTGCGCCAGAGGTGAGAGAACTAGTTGTAGATGAAACACTTGTCGTACAACGAGCCCTAGAAGAAAGGGTTAAGAAAATGGTTCAGGATGAGATGAGTGAAGTTAGAAAGTCTATTAGTGAATTAACCAACGCTGTTAAGCAATTGTCAAACGGTAGTTCTAGAACTCAGGCTTCTGTGCCTTCCCAACCAGCCACACTAAATATGGGTAGTGATAACAACTGGTCCGGGACGAATGCTTTTCACAACGATAATAGGATTGCTAACCACAATTTTTCTCATAGTGTAGCGTTTCCTACGACAAATAGTAACAGTGGTTTTCAAATCGGAAATAACTTACCGAATAATAGGTTAGGGGCATCTGAAGTTGATCCAATGATCGAGAACAGGGCCACCCCGGGAAGTCGCTCGATGTCCGAAAACACTAATAGGAACAACGAAAAAATTTGTATTCAGGTGTATAAATGGGGGTTAGTATTTGGCGGCAACAATGCTCACATGAGTGTTGAAGATTTCATTTTTCGAATCGAACATCTCCAGGCCCATTATGGAATAATCTGGAATGAAATCTTGAGAGATTTCCATCTTTTAGTTACCGGTCCAGCTAAAGATTGGTATTGGCTTCTCATCCGCACTCATAGTAATATGCAGTGGCCAGCTTTTCGAAATGAAATTTTAAATCAATACCGTACAAATACGTCAAATTTGGAGATCATGAGAGATTTGGTCGAGAGAAAACAACAGGCAAATGAAACTCTAGATACGTTTTTCCACAACATGAGTAAGCTCTGCTCCAGACTAATACAAGCGATTCCAGAGTACGACATGATTAAAATATTAAAAAGAAATATAAAAGAAAGTGTCGCAAGAATAATATACCCAATTGACGTGTCATCCGTTGAGCAATTAAGAATAGAATGTTTAGAGGCTGCGAGAAATTTTCCAAGGCGAGATAAAAGAAACTTCAGTCAACCACAACGCTCAGTGCGAGCTATAAACGAAGTTTATTTCCACGAGTCGGATAATATCGAAGGCCGTAGTGAGGAAATAGCAGCAATTAGAATGAGTCAGTAAAAACAGCAGTTGATTTGTTAGAATTGCGGAATACAGGGGCTGGGCTACCGAGATTGCAATTCGACAGATAGAAATTTATTTTGTTACAGATGTGGCAAGGCCGACGTAATAGCTCCGAAATGCCCTGATTGCCAACAGGGAAACCGCATGAAGGACGTAGAAATGAAGGGAGACCTACGTCCATCGAAAAATCCGATGGAAAACAAATAGACAACAGGACTAAAATAAAAAACGTCAATTTAATAACAACATTAAATGAAATGTCTGATTATATGCCAGAAATGAAACATTACGCACCACTAAAAATAAGAAAAGAATATTGTGAATACGTCAGATCAAAAATTTTTAACCCCGAGAGAACACCAAGGTCAATATCGAAACGGATTAGGAAAATTAGAGACCACTATAAGAATAAACGCATAGCAAAAGGATTAGTAGCAGAATCGGTAAGAAGAGCGGGAAGTTTTGAAACGGATCCAAGAGTTTACATAGGTGTTGAAGTAGAAGGCAAATCTATGTTAGGTTTACTTGATAGCGGTGCATCAGTCAGTATATTAAGAAAAGGATGCCGAGAGGTAGCAGAAGAATTAGGTTTTGAAATTTTTCCAATATTCTCCCACATGAGGACTGCCAGTGGTCAACATCAGAAAATACTGGGAAAAATAAAAACATCTATTAAGTACAAAGATCAGAAGAAGGATATATGTACTTCTGTATCTGTGTCCCGACTTAGAACAGTCATTGTATTTAGGTATAGATTTTTAGCGTTCTTTTAAGTTAGCTCCTGAAGTAATTAGTGTAGAACAATTAGAATTAGATAATGTATTAGAAGATTATGTTAACGAGAAAGGAGAAAATAAATTGGAACCACACATTTTGAATATAGTACAAAAGTTGAAGTTAGATTAGGTAGTAGGAAAATTGACACATTTGAAGCAAAAGGATTAGGCAGAACCAATTTAGAGAAACATGTAATTAAACTTATGGAAGGCGCAGAACCAATTAAAGATAGGTTTTACCCAATATCACCAGCCGTTCAAGAAATCACATATAAAGAAATAGACAAAATGTTAGAACTGAATGTAATAGAAAGTAGCGACAGCCCATGGAGTAATAGAAAGGAGGAAGCCTGGGAAAAATAGATTCTGCTTAGATGCACGAAAATTCAATAAACTAACCGTGAAAGATGCATATCCGTTGCAAAACATAAATGGAATTCTAAACAGAATTGATGAAACCTATTTTATAAGTAGTGTGGATCTAAAATATGCATTCTGGCAAATAGAATTGGAGGAAGAAAGCAGATCTTATACCGCTTTTACTCTGACAGGCAGACCCCTTTACCAGTTCCGTGTGATGCCATTCGGCCTTTGCAACGCGGCCCAACGTTTGTGCCGGTTGGTGGATAAAGTTATTCTTCAACATTTAAAGGACAACGTGTTCGTTTATCTAGACGATTTACTAATAATAACCGTTGATTTTGGAAAGCATTTAGGGCTGCTAGAGGAGGTGGCGGTATGTTTAAGAAAAGCTTATTTAACAATCGGTTTAAAAAAGTCGCAATTTTGTTACCAACGTCTTAGATATTTGGGGTTTATAGGCGGAGGGGGAATGCTAACAACCGATCCTGACAAGATGCAAGCTATTAAAGAGATAAAGGTTCCAAAGTCAGCGCAAGAAGTACGAAGCTTCTTAGGTACGGCAGGCTGGTACCGCAGATTCATAAAAAACTTTGCCGTTATAGCTGCACCGTGGACAGAAACATTAAAAAAGGCTAGAAGTTCAAAATGAGTCCTGAGGCAATAACAGCGTTTGAGAACTTGAAAAAAGCATTGAAGTCCGCTCCAGTTCTTCGTCATGCTGATTTCTCAAAAAGATTTTATATACAATGGGGTTGGGGCTGTAATGTATCAGATAAGTGGAGAGAATGATTGCGTTCTATTTACAGAAATTAAATGCGTGTCAAAGAAACTATACAGTTACCGAAAAGGAATGCTTAGCCACGGTTATGGCTGTAAAAAAGTTTCGACAATACGTTGAGATGATGCCTTTTACAATTATAACAGATCACTCGAGTTTAAAATGGTTGATGTCCTTGAAAGATCTGACCGGCAGACTAGCTAGATGGGCCCTGCAACTACAAGCTTTTGACTTTGAGATCCAACATAGAAAAGGTAAAGAAAACTTGGTAGCAGATATGCTGTCAAGGCTTCCAAGTGAAATTAAAATAGACGAAATCAGTATTGAGGATCTGTTAGGATTTGAAACCACTGAATTTAAAAGTGAGGAATATTTAAATTTAATTAAGTATATTCAAAACAATACTTCAATGCTGCCAGATATAAAGGTAGAAGAGGGTTTAGTTTATAAAAGAACTGGTTTCGATCAATGCATAGAAGGATCCCAATGGAGATTGTGGATTCCGGATACCATTACTCAGCCGGTAATAGAAAAAGCACACGGTGGAGTTGCAAAAACACTTGAGCGTCTAAAGAGGCATTTTTATTGGCCAAAAATGGCGGCCCAAGTTAAGCATTTTATAGCCAACTGTCAAATTTGCAAAGAAACAAAGCCTTGCAATATAAATCCCTGTCCTAAGATTGGTCAACAAGTTTTAACTGAAAGGCCATTTCAAAAATTATATATCGATTTCATGGGAAAGTATCCGCGATCGAAAAAAGGAAATTGTTATTTTTTCATAGTCGTAGATCATTTTACAAAATTTACGTTTCTGAAGGCGATGAAAGAAGCCACAACTAATAAGGTGATAGAATTTCTTGTTCATGAAATATTTAAAAAATTTGGAGTACCAGAGGTAATTCATAGTGATAATGGTAGACACTTTAGTTCAAAAGGTTTTGAAAATTTAATGAATTTATACAAAATACAACACTTAAAAACCGCAGTGTATTCCCCTCAAAGTAATGCTAGTGAGAGAGTAAATCAATCAGTATTGTCAGCCATTAGAGCATACTTAAATAATGGCCATCGCGATTGGGACCTGTACCTGTTGGAAATAGAATGTGCTTTGAGAACTTCGCTTCATGCGATCATGAAATTGTCGAATTGAATAGACAGGAGAGGATGGAAATAATTAGAGAAAAAGTAAAACATAATATGCAGAAAGCTTATGAGAAAAGTGCCGAAAGGCACAATAGGGGAGCTCGAGTCGTTAGGTTCGTACCGGGATAGGAGGTATATCGTAGAAACACAATCCTAAGCAGTTTTAGTAGAAATACTAATTCCAAGTTTTGTAAGAAATTCCTTAAATGCAGAATTGTAACATCCGTGGGGAACAATATGTACGAGTTAGAGACACTACAGGGTAAACCACTTGGTACATATCATGTTAAAGACATTAAGGTTTAGATAAGAAAATGTGCAATAATAGGATTAAGTAGATTAGCAATTGGTATAATTATAATATATGTATATATGTATATTGGTCTATATATGTGTATATGTATGTGTTTATGTATGCGAATTGCTTCTATTTGATCTAGAGCATATACTCATGTAGGGGAACTTTCGACAAAATAATTTATCTGAAATTTGGGTATTCAGGACAATATGACTTACCTCTCTAATAATAAAAGCGTGCTATAATAGTGTAGGAAATGGCTGTCATATAATGTAGATCTTTTGCTGTAGGGTGTGAAGCCAACGAGCTTAAATTTTTTTTCCCTCTTGAATGCGGTACAAACACTAGCAATTAAATGTCTAAGGCCGTCATCAGCAATAAATTTTTCTCTGCAGTTTGGATAAACCTTTAGATGAAAAAAAAACAAAGTAAAGTTTTTATAACGTACAATAATTGTGTTAATTCCCGCAAGCAAATGAAATAATGAGTCACAGCGAGTAGTGTTCCCAAAATTGTAGTGGCAAATCGTGGGGACAATTGCCGGAAGGGGAAAATTCATTCAGTGCAAGAGCAATTTTCGTCTGGATCTGTGATAATGTCAAATAAAGTGCAATATTACGTTAAGAAAACAAGTTATTAATTTTTTTATACAGGCATACATACATATGTACGCACGTATAATAAGTGTTTTTTCTTGTTTTCGCTCTGATTTTGAAAAGGTATTTTGGGACTGCATTTTGACCCAGACTTAATTGCTGTTTACTTTGGTGTAGGACTAAGAGTAAGCGTAGCTGGTGAGGAAGTTTAGTCCTGTCTCTGCAGAAGCTACCCATGTTAATAACAATGAAAATTGAACTGTAATAAGAAGTACATGTCCGGCATTATTTAGGTTGCGTTTAGGTCAGCAGTTGTGGGAGTACCCGGCTTTTTAGAGACGTCAGAGTGTGGGAGTTCCCCACGCTGCGGTGCTGCAGGGGGTGTTCTTCCACTGTATGCCCGCACACCGCTTTCTTAGGATTGCACCAACGAAATCTGAGTTTTTTTGCGGGACACTAGCAAAATGGCATGCTAGGTTATGAAAATAATAATAAAACTACTAATGATAAAGCTACGGGAGGAGGACGAAGTGGAGCCCATTGCCTCGAGTCCTTCATTTAAAACTAAAATGTTCATGGGAAGGGGTATACAATTACTGTGTGAAACACCAACTCCAACCCCAGTTCCCGGCATATGTTGTTGCATTTTAACATGTTGAGTTTTTTTTGTGTCTTTTTGTATGCTTTTGGTTTTTTGTGCTGCGTTCATATTATGTACCTGTAAGGAAAAGGAAAATAATATTTAAGAAAATGTGTATGAATATTATAGAACGATACAATATTTACCAATTACGAATTACTGGAAAAAAAAACACCTAGAAATAGAAAGAAAAAGGAAAGGAAATCAAATATTACTTCGAAAAACTTACCGACATGTGTTTGCTTGCAGAAATCCACGAAAATGACATTTGTATACGTTTGTGTGTTAGTTTGGCTGTCTTTTATAGTAGTAAAGTAACTGTAGACTACAGTGGCAGCATACGTATAAAAAAAACAGGGTTGTTTCTTTCATTCAAGAGTGAAGGTTTTTGTTTTGGCGCTTTTTGAAAAAAATATTTTAAAAAACATAAAACACTGTTGCTTGCTAAATGTATGATTACCTAGTATACATAAACCAAAGGATATAGGCGAGACGGTAGCATACAAAGAGGGAGGATAAAGTAGGTTGAGGAAGAACTAAAAAAAATGTCCTGGAAAGGTGAAAGCTTTAAGGGGAAAATTATTATGTATTTATTTCTATGTATGATTTACAGAAGGTTCTAGAAAAAATAAAATAAACCGTAAGAGGTGGTGGTATAAAAGTCGGATTGTAAACAGAAACAGGGATCAGTTGGAAATAAAGTGAAAGTGAGAAAAGTTGCAATTAAGAAACGGTTGTATGTTTAAAAGAAAAAAGTTTATTTTGTGGTATAACTAGAGATCTGTTAATCCTGTGGGAGATCATTGTGTGGAACAATTTTCTTTTGTGTTCCAAGGAGAATAAGATAGGCACCGTATTGCAGTTCCTACGTAAGTTTAAGTATGTGAAGTAAAATATCGGTGAAAAAAAAGGATGTTTCCTATTTTTTTGGTGTGTAGCTGGCATAGTACATCCTGAGAAAAGTCCTATAAGAGAATCCAAGATATAGCCAGGAATGCCAGTTTTATTAAATTTATTATCGCGTGCAAACTGATTAGGCAATCGATAAAATCAAAGATATATGAAATCCATAAAAAAGCTTATCTAAATATCACAAATAGGAAAAACAAAGCAGAGAATCATAATATCCTGCGGGGGAAAAAACCCAACTGATTCGGATACTAGAGCATCAGGCAGACATCCTTAAAAAAAGAGAATTTAAAAAAAACAAACACTATTGAAAATAGTGACATAAGTGAAAATTTTATTTTATTTAATCTGATAAGTTAACTTGTGTTTGTGTGTTTAACTTTGTAAGAATTTCGTGAGTGTGTAGATGTGAGTTCTTTTAGTTATTAAGTACACCAAACCCTTGATAATCATAAAGAACAGGAGAGATTAATTTTGATTTGAAGAAAAAAGATTTGATTATTCAGTGTAGAGCATAAGCTAGATGCTTGATAGCTACTGTGGGTAAAGAAATACTTAGTCTCAGGGAGCTCCTTTAGACAGAGGAAATAGGTTGTTACAATATTACGGGTATCCCTAATTAGGAGAATTTAGTTTTTTTGATTTGGGCTCTATAAGGACAAAGTATATTGAAAATTTTAATTTGTACTTGTTTAAAAAAAAGGATATGTAATACAAAAAATTATTGAGGGTTATATGTATCTAGATTTGGTGTTTTTTTATATAATATTACAATTTCTTCTTATAACCTGTTAACATAATTATTTAAATAAAACTGTTTATGTTAAGTGTTTAAAAAGAAAATGAAAATTTTTGAGTAGATATTTTTGATATGGAATTGGTGATTTCAGAAAGGGCGGCGAAGGGCGGGTTGAGGGGTTCGTAAATTAAAAAAAAAGGGGTTTATTTTGTTTACGGACATGGTAGGGATAAGAGCGGCTGGAGAACTACATCTATCTCCCTATTTAAAATGTTCTCGCAGTATGGTTTAGGCAAAGACTATAAATATACTAAGATGTTTCACTGCCGTACATTCTACATCCAGTGCATATTTTGTCGATGGACGTACTGCTACTGCCACTTTAAGAGTAAAATCACAAAGAGAGATTATTATTCTCAGCAGACTTGTTACTCTCATCTCACATTAATTCATTTGTATATACGTGCATACGAGTGTGTATATATTTACATTATAAAATATCCAACGTAAACCAATGTTACCGATTGTGTATTTGTATGGTAACAATATGTGTTTTGTTGTTGTATAAAAGAAATAACATCGATTTACACCGAATTTTAAATTCATTTATTATCAATATGAAAATTTATTATTCGGAACCTTTTCGATTTTAATTTACTTTACTTTTTTAGTTACTGAATGTTTGCTGTGTTTTTGTGTACTGTCTTTTTGTTCCTGTCTTTTTCTCTTATTGATTCAATAGAGTTCTTCTTATTTAATCAATTTGGCTTTTTATATAAGACTTTCAAGTTTTCTATACAAAATTTGGGTTAAATCCACTAATGAGCTAAAATAGCAGTAGTGAAATGGCCGTATGAATATACTTTCTACGCAGATACATTTCAATTTCTACTTTTAAATAAAAAATGTTTCATGAGAATATCATGAAACATTTATATTTGAAGCAATCAAGCACAAATAAAGTAAATTAAATTCATTTATTATCTAAATTTAATTACTACATACATATAAATTAAATACCATAATTATTCACATTAATTAATTTGCTTCAATAACATTTATTAATATTTATTTTATTAACCTTTATCACTATTCTAAGAAGAATATTAGTTTAGCGTCTCAATTGTAGTGAACATAGTGTTTGAATCTTATATATAAAAATGGTGTAAAAAATGTAGAGTAATTCATAAAATGAGAACAGCTGTGCCGATTTCTGTAACATTTTTTGTCTGTTGTTCGTATTTTCAATGAAAAGGTTTTTACGGAAGAAAATTTTTGAAGATCCCTCCAGAAAAGTCGGAAAATTGGAAAAATAAAAAAATTGGTGATTTTAATAATTTGTTCGGGATAATTAGCACAAAGATAATAAATTTAATTTAAAATTCCCGTAATTTAATTTTAATTATTAACTTGCAAGTGCCCATATAAAAGGCATAAATAAATTGTCGTGGTGTGTTGTGACAACAAATAGTCTTAATTTTATTTTTCATCATCTTTTAAATGTATAGAAGAGCCGAAAAAAGTCAGCCTTATACAGTATATAAAGAAAAATAAAATCAGGTAGCAAATTACGACACTTGATATCGATCGAAATTTCAATAGAATTTAAATATAAATTACGATCGATATCGAATGCCGTAATTTGCCCCCAGTGTTGATGATTGTTGTTTTTGCTTAAACTTTGATTTTTGTCTTTACTTTATTGTCTGAACAAAAAGTTTTAGTTTATTTAAAATGTTTGTGAGAAGTTTCCTGAAGAGCTAAGTAAACGGTAGCAAAATGGCCATCGAGACGTGCTTTTACCTTCAATAATCAAAATCGGTGATTTTAATAATTTGTTCGGAATAATTAGCACAATATTTTTAAAGATTAAAATTAATTTTTTTGTACGAAATTTTGGCTGAAATTATTTCTTAATGGCTTTCCAAATGAAAAATAGAAAGTTCTTAGTGTAAAATATGGAAAATTGCGAAAAATTCGATATTTCAACGATTTTCTTGCTATTAATGCAGAATAGTAGATATAATTAAACCTTCACAAATTCTGACATATGCATCGGATGTGTATATCAGTTCTAAAAACTATAAAAACACGCATAAAGGTCTTATAAATACTACTTTGTAAAAACAGCAGCTAAAAACATAAAAAATATATTACGAAGCAATGTGCATAGTATACTAAAATTATTATGTCTGGTTTGACGAGAATAACTCTTGCTACAAAAACAGGTTGGATATTCCGAATTTGCTTATACTTATGTTGCTAAGAAAGCATTGCTCATGGGAAACACATGAGTGCAAAGAAACAAGTACTGGGAAAGTCTAAATTTTAAAGCGCCAGTAATTTATTTTGTTTGGCAATTTTAATTTATAAATTAAGCTATCAAATTCATATTGAGGTTTTTATATAATGAACCTATATGCAGGTTAAATAAACTTAACCAAAAATTTAATAATAAATATACATAAATAAGTGCCTTATTTTATTACCATTGTTTAAAATTTCTTAAAAAACATATTTAGTATCCACAAGAATAAATAATAAAAAAAATTACTGCGTAATTTAGGGTATGATTAGTTCGGTGCGATTATGCATATGTTTAAAAATACACAAATAAAAATATATATTTACCCTACAATAACAAGACCAGTCTCGTTTTTAAGCTTATTTTACAAACAATTTTTAAATAAGTACGAAAAATAGAATTCAGAAATAAAATTTTATGAAGCACATTCTTCTTTATATGTAGATATGAAAGTATTTGTGTACGTTTCTATATGTTAAATATGTGTTTTTGTCTCTCAATACTTTCCTTTAACAAAACGTTTCTTATGAACATCCACACACATTTTTAAGCGCATGTGTGTATGAATCTGTCTTGTTTACAAAAGTAATATTGTGCTCTCTTGAGTTTTGGTTGCGCTCACAGAAATTTCTTCCCTCTTATCTCTTACCCCCGCTACCAGGAAACTGCTCATAATTTTTGATTTTTTAAATGTTCAAACTGCAACATCTTTATAAATTTAATGTCTTTAGTTTAGGTTTTAGAGTAGAGATGTTCAGAATTAAATTTATTTTGTAACGAACCTCAGTCAAAATTAGGGTTGAGAACATTCCCCTTGGAGAAAAGGGCGGCGGAGCTGGAAGGGTCACCCAACCGGTTTAGGTACTCGTAACACATACATAACTATTTGTATATCTTGCTTACAAATAAGCAAATAAAGGAAATTAAGCTATAATAATTATCCCTTCAGAAAGTCACGTTCTGAAAGGTTTTTGTATTACATATTTTTCTTATGTAAATTTTAAATAGATTCGACAAAAGTTTTCAATCAATATGGTAATTTATATATTACTTATAAGAAGAACTGGCCAAGATATAATCGTTGCGTTCTTAAAATAGGAATTTTCAAATGAATAAGAAGGAAAAATAAGGTTTATTTTAGGACCAAAATTTAACTTTTTAGCTTTAATAGAAGTCCTTTCCACATTAGCGTTCTGTTATAACGATTAGACATAAATAATTTATGACCATCTTTTATCGATTGAACGAGAGGGAGGAAGAATGTAATAATAATAAAAATAACAATAATAATAATAATAATAAAATCGTTTGCTAGAATTTGGATACGGATGCTTAAAATTACTAAGACAATTTATTTAATTTGGTGCATTAATCTAACAAAAATTATTTTTTAACTTTTTTTTTACAGATGAATAACCAGATAAGATACGAAAAACACAGTGTGGCCAGATTCCAGCTTTCATTAGAGAGGGATAGTAACAGTTCTTGCATTTTTTATATTACTACCTCTTTTTGAGTACGTCTAAAATTTGACATTTTATTTATTTACAAAAATTTGTAAAGAAAATTTGGCGGTTTTAAAATATAATTCTCTTTCCCCCAAATATTGTGTCTAATGTTTGATAATTAATCTATAATGAAAGTGATTATTTTATTTGATGTTTTTTTTTTTTGTGCTCTCAAAATTATATAAAATAAGGGTTGAAAAATCAATCAAGACAACAAAGCCAAAAATCTAACAGGAAAGATGTGAGTTGAACAAAGTTCTTTTTAATATTTTTAAATTTGATTTTAATGAAATTATTTGGTTTCTTTTAGGAGTCGCCGCTGTATAATGGGTTGTTTCGAAGGAGAGAAGCTGCACCAGTTCCCGAAAAATCCGGCCAAGTAAGTTTGTATATAAGTTTCATTAGTGATATGCTTCCGGCAGATTTTGTACATTAGAGGAACTATGTTCTTTTTCAATGTACAAAATCTTATTTAATTTAGTTTGATTCCTAGATTGTATGTTTGATGAGAATTTATTTTGGCAAACATATACAAGTTTTTAAAAACTATATGGAAGTGTTTCTCACAATCAGAAAAATTTAAGGGATTTGAAAATAAAAAAGTGCGTGTGTTAATAAGCGTTTTAAACAGATAAAAAAACAAGTGCAAAATGACTAAAAAAAGTTTTATTAAAATAGTGAAAGTATAAATTTAATTGAAAACAGAAAATCAACTACTGAATTTCAGTAGTCTAAAATAGAAATAAGACCGAACTCTTCCAGTTTTCAAAGATTTTTATTTTTTGTTTTTAATTACTGAAAACTGGAAGTAGATCGATGAAATTATGTCTAATGTTGAAAGATATATTAAAATCTTCCTTTTTAAGTTTTAACACAGATTGTAGCGATGCATTACTAATTGCCCTGAGTTAGAAATCTATAATTGCTGGAATTGTTTAAAAACTGCTGAAATAAAACATAAAATTTTGCTTATTATAAATTGTTTCTTCTTTTATTATATACTTAAAAAAAGTTATCATTAAAGTTAAAAAATATTATAAAAAAAATTGTATGTTTTTTTATTTATATAGGACTTTTGAAATATAAAAGTAAGTATTATTATTATTGATAAAAACTTTCACTTTTATTCACTTGCTTTTGACTAAAAATCTTATTGCAAATGCAACATTTATAGTCATTTAAAGATTCTACTGTTTCCTCACATATTATAATATTATTCTTAGTATTACGTTAACCAGTTGGGTATATACACCTGCTTATTGCGTTTTTTATTTCCTTCCTCGAAATCTACTTTGCCCAATTCTTCTTTCTTAACTCTCAGCTACAATATCTTCAGCAGTAACAATGTGTCGTTTGTCATTTAAAACAACACATATCTTAATTGTAGCACCACCTAAAATATTTAAAAGTAGTGGACTATGTGAATAGGTCTTTAAATTTACAGTAGTTTCTACCTTTAATGCATGCCAGTTTCAATCCAGGGCTTGTCCATTGAGCATCCAATCCTCCGTTTGAGTTTAAGATACATATATCCAATAGCAACACGTCGTCGCCCAAATGCCGGATTTGTCAATATTAAAACACAAACTTAATACAGGAGCCTTTTTCACACAAACCACCATAGGGTTTCTCAAATCTGTTACAACAATATTGCGATCTCGGCTGCCTGATATAATGTATTCAATGTTTCGGTCATAAGCAGACTCCAAACGCCTTCTTTATGGAAGTGAATTGTTTGCACACATCATCGCCTCCCTACCGGCTGAATAAAGTTGACCGTTATTCGGATCTAATTGCATCGCATTGACACCATTTCGAAGTTGTTTCTCTTCCGCAGTAATGGCATTTTTTTATGATTAAGACGCGATTTTAATTTATCGTGTACGCATTACGCTGTAACGGCTGGCCACGTCTAGTCGAGTTGTATGAAGGTATTATCATTATCTTGACCGGGACCTAAAATAAAATAAATTTCGCTTAAACACGTTTAATGGCCAATTTATTTTTACTCACAATAAAACTACGTAAGCTGTTTTGATTTTTGTTTGCGGAGCCTCGAATGGAATTGCAGTACGATCTGAAATTATGAGGCAAAACAATATTTTTTTTTTGGGTTTTTCTTGTACACTATGAATTATAACAACATTTTATAATTTTTTTTATTAATTTCTTTTATTAATACAGTCAAAGCCTGTTTTAACGAATGATATAATGATCAGCCCTTTCGTTATACCGAGATATTCGTTATATCGAACAATAATTTTTTATATTAAAATTTTATTAAAAACGTTACACAATTTTAAAAATATCAAAATTTAATTGTAAAATTTAATGCATAAATAAAACCTAAACTCATATTTTCACGTTTATACAAGCAATTTTGTTTATTTCTTATGATTTCATAAAAAAATGTACATAGATGCTTATACTATGTTCATAGTCATGATTTATTATTGGATTTCATTCATTTCTTAAGAAACCTGTTATGAACGATTGCTTTAACGTACTTTGCAATCTTTTTTGTATTGCTTTTTCTTGTAACCCCCTTAATACAAGAGATTTTGAAACATCTATTCTGTTCTGATCATATTACATTATACAACCCTTTGATAGCGTCTGAGTGTTTAATTTTTAATTCATCTGACTCAACAGGAATAACGTCACATTCATTTCCTTCATCTTCGATATTGGAATCTTCAATGATATCCTCATTCCAATTGCTTGGCAGCAATTTCCAATATAAACCGGTCTCATCTGCATTAAAAACCACATCTTTTGTTAAATTCTCTTCACTTAATAAGTCTTGAAAATGATTTTTAAAAGGCTGCACTAAATCTTGTCGAGCAAAAAGTTTTTCGCCGATTTGCTTTAGCAACCTAATTCCATATCTTTTTTTATAGCCAGCCATCACTTGCGTGAAAATAGGAGCCATACATTTGATTATGAATTTCAAATGACGTTGCTTTTAAAATCATTCCATTGACGGGTACGTCTTTATTTCTTTTATTTAAAAACTAATCGAAGAGAGCCTTTTCCATTCTGGGAAATTCACCTTTTTCAAGAGATCGCCGATTTTTTATCCCATTGTTTGTAATTTTTAAATTTTCCATAATTTTATGTTCGGTCTTTTTTAAAGTACATATTGAAGATTTTAGTATTCCATATTTTTGAGATATTACTGAAAGATTTACACTTTTCTTGCATTCTTCTAAAATCTTTAATTTTTTATCAAAAGAGATTCTTTTTCGATTTGACATCTCGTTTTCACAATACACCAAACGAAACTGTTGAAACTTTAACAAAAAAACCAACGCATCACACGTTTTTTCAACACACAGCAAAGAAGCAAAAAACACACACACAAATCTAGCGGATCTGTAACGATTTTTGTATTTTGCTTTGTCATTCGTTAAATCGAGATTAATTTTTTTCTTTTGTCATTCGCTATATAAGATAGTTAATGTAAAAATTTGGCCGTTCGCTATATCGGATATTCGTTAAACTGAGTATTCGTTATACCAGGCTTTGACTGTATTTATACTTTTTTTAATTTATCTGAAAATCTTAATTTTACCCCAATTTTGTTATACATTTTTTGATTGATTAAAAGAAAACATATGTTGGTGATAAATGTTTGAGAAAAACAATTACAAATAAAAAGGAAAAGTGCATAAGCACTACAAACAAGTAAAAAAGGTCCAGATTTACACTATGCAATTTTTTAGGCATATTTTTTCTCAATTTTATATTTAAGTTACAGCGTGTGCGTTATCTAAGAGTAAACATTAGCAACAGTAACATCCCCTCAAAACTCAAGCAATACCATATTGCGTTTTGCCCTGCCACTTATTGTTGGTAATGGTGATTAAAATTTTATTTATATACAATCCGTGCAGCCAACAGGCAACTTTTAAGCCACACTCTAATAACATCCATACATTCTAAAAGGTTTTTACCAGAAGCAGCCCTTACTTCTTTAACTGATTCATAAACCAGATTTTAAAAACAAGAAGGATTCCGAATGCGTCATTTATCGAACAACACAATTGGGTAGCAAAATTCAAGCATAGGGTATTATTATATTTAGTAGTGTCAGGTAAGTGGGAGGCCTTAGTGCCTTCAGCTTCTAGTAATCTACGCACTAAAGCCACTGGTGAAATACTTTGCCACTCAACTCAATGTCAACTTTTTTTTCTAAAGATTTTTCTGCCTAAAAAGGTATTTTTATTTATAAACATATGTACGTCCAAGGTAAATTCATTTATACATAACAGCCCGTTTTGACAATGCTGTCACGACAATCAAATAATACGTATTAGTTGTCAAAAATGCTGCCAATTGCTTCTGTAATGCAGGCATCCAGAGAATAATTATGGCAATTCATTACGAGCAAAAAACCTCACGTTCTCGTAAAGGTTTAAATGTATTTAGCGTTTGTTCCTGCTTTTTTTCCATTTCTATTTTTATATGCAAAGAAAATTTTTTAATAAAATGTTAATATAATTTTAATATTTACTAAAAGCAATTATAATAAAATTGTCGGCATATGTCAAATCTCTGTCTTCGAAATATTCAAGACAATAATTCAGACAATTGAAATGCAATAATATTTAATATAAAATGGCGAAGACTTAAGATGTGGTTAACAAGTTATAAATTTTGTAAAAAAAGTTATGTATACTATATTCAAAATATAAACGTAGAATGTAGAAATGCCAGGTCATAAAAATAAACTATTTAGGTTTTAGGAGTAGTTTCAACACTTCACCCGCAGTATTAAAAGAAACATCTTCGACGCCAGACTCTTTTTTCTCAGGTGATACATGCAAAACTGCTAATCTGGATACAGGTCGTTCCATTATGCTACGTTGCGTAGACATCTGTGCACTTCGGACCTACCCGTCATCCGCTAATCGCGCTTCTAGCACTCTACCACGCAGCCAAATATTTCTTGGAAGAGAAGGGTCAACAATGATAACTAAGTCCTCCCGACTCAAAGGCTTTAATTTTTCGTGCCATTTCGACCTACACGACGGCAATTATTCAGCCAGCCACCTTTTCCAAAATAAGTTTCCATATTATTTCGAAATTAACCAGTTTCGTCTTAACACGGTCCCACTATCGTTACATGGAGTCATAGGCTTGAGCCCACTAGAACTTCCTACTAAAAATGGTTCGGAGTTACAGCATCTTTAGTATCGCCTTCGATAGGAACGTACGCCAGTGGGCTAGAATTAATAATATTCTCTACCTCAATTAGCATGCTTACAAAAAGTTCATCAGTAGGGTGCCTACTTGGCATGATTTTATATAAAATAGTTTTTACGGATCGAATTAAACGCTCCCATTAAACAACTATTTCGTTTTTCTGTGTGGCCATTTACTTTAACAAATATTGGCCCAAAAAAATAGGTATAGGTAAAGGGGGCACAATACGGAGCAACACGGGCACGGCGTAGTTTCGCCATTTATGGAATATGAGGAACAGTTTATTAATTTTGCACATTTGACAACATTGAGTTGTGGATTTATATGTAGCACGTAATCTGGAACCAGAATATTTTTGCCTTAATTCATTGATAACAGTTTCATGATTTATATGATAAAATTTCTCAAGACAATACAGGAATATAAATTTTTGGGATATAAATTTTTTCGGGTAGTATAACTGGCATTTTTTTTAACCGTTGAAACGTCTGCCATATCAGTTCTACCATCAACACGTAAAATACCGTTTCCTAAATAGGTTGATTTAGATCAAATATTGCTAGATTTTGCAATAGGAGTATCAGCCTCATTTTGCCTATTAGGTACCCATTTCCATTCCTTGGTAGAAAATAGGTCCAAAATTTCGGTGACTTTGAACGCTACAAATTGATAGTATTTTCTGTGGTCTGAAGTTATCCAGTTCAGAACTGTTTTCGAGTCACACCAAAAATATTTCTTAGTAATTTTTAGTTCATGGTTCTCTACGACAAATTTTGCTAGACGGGCTCCTATAAGGGCTGCCATGAGCTCTAGTCTTGAAACCGATGTTAGTTTCATTGGTACTACTCTAGTCTTAGTACAGACCAAAGAGCATATAATAGTATTACACCTTATAACCTTAGATATGACACAGCCGCATACCCGCCTTTACTGGCATCTACAAATGCATGCAACTGTATATAAACATTATCATTAACATTAGCATCTTTTTATTTTGATATTTTAAATATCTGGCAAAACTTTGAGTGGTAGCCATTTATTTTTAAATTCTGGTGGAATCGGTTCATCCCAGTCAATTTTAGTTCGCAACATTTTTTGCATTATTATTTTTACCAAGGGGTCGTATATAGACATAACAAGTCTTAGAACTCCACGTTTTGTGGGCGTTCTTTTTAATGTAAATAAACTGCTTTCAAGAAGCCACGTGCAGTTTAGAAATTAGGAACATCCTTTTGATATTCTCAGAAAACTCCTGAAATCTTTTCTACTTGTGTCTCATTTTTAAATTAATACATTTAAGATTATTAAAATCCCGTATTGAAATGGCTTTTCTTACGATTTCGTGGCTCGATACGCAGTTTCTTATATTAAATCCAGCTTGGCGATGTACGTATACTACGTCTGTAATCAGTTTAATTGCCTCTCCTGGCGTATTGACAGATACTAACATATCATCCACATAATGATTGTGTTTTATGACTTTGTTGGCTAAATGAATTTGTTTTAAAATTTATCAGCAATTATGTTTTTAACATATTGGGATATTGCAGGAGCACAAATAATTCAAATACCATTACGTCCATTACATAAAAATATGGTGATCTGCCTTGATCACAATTGAGCCAAAGAAATCTCTGAACATCTTCTGGCCGTATATGTATTTGGTGAAACATCTCCTACATCTCAAACACTGCCACGGATTATTGGCGCAATTGTAATAAAATTATTGGCAAGGAAACCAGCATATCAGGACTTTTATTAGCAAGAATGAATTTAAAGATAACCCACTAGATTTTTCTGCAGCATCCCAAACAACACGAAATTTACATGGTTTGTTTTTAATAAAGACTAAAAATATGTAGATACCAATTTTCGCATCAGCGCAATTAATTTCAGTTTCACTAAATTTTCGGATATATCCTTTTGAAAGGTATTTTGCAATTCTTTCGTTAAAGATGTTATATAAATCTATATTTTGGTTTAATTTTTTTCTAGCCAGGTAAGACGTCGTAAAGCTATATTATAACTCTGTTGTAATATAAAGTTATCAAACTTCCATAATAATGGAATTTCCTAATGACAATTTAGTTTTAATCTTGTACAACTGTTAAGTAAATTTTATTAACGTATTTTATTTTCAGACACAAGGGGTTTTTTTGCACAAATACCAACGCTTTCCAGAGTATAAAAATTCCAAGTTTTTATCGTTTTCAGATGAGCAATTACAAATGTGGAAATTAAAATGCTTACTTGTGTTTTCAGCCATTGTGCCATAAACTATCCATCCTAGCTTCGTAAGAACTGCAACAGGTTCATGTTGAGCACCCTCACGGGTCTTGCTTGAAATTCCTTAATTAAAATGGTTTTATCCAATGAGAAGTCTCGGTTCTGCATCAAAGTAACTTTTAATTGGCAAATTTCGCAAGTGGTTGTAACGTTGAGACTTAATTTCATAGTTCAATGATTGTGTCGGCCAAATTAATGCCTTAACCGTACGAACGTTTAAATTTTCACGGTGATTGTTTTTTCCTTAAATTTCAATTACCATTTTCTTTGAAGTCGCCTCATTTCTTTGCATATTTCCTGTCCATCTTAGGCACAGCGGGTTAGGAACTCCATTTATTTCAAGTTCATTTGAAATTGCTTCGGCCATTAGGCTTATAGATGATCCCTCATCAATAAATGCGAACGTGTTAATAATTTTGTTTTTACCGCACTTCTTTTTTCTTTTGCACTCACCACTATGTAAACTCCAAAAATATTTGCATAATTTATTTATTCTTATGACTTTCCTTTCGAAGGATTGATATTTTGTACAATCGCCTCCTGCTTTGCAGTTTTTGTTGCAAATAATACATTTACGATCAAAGCTATGAGAATAAAAAAAACCTTTTTATTTGTTGTTTCTGTGTTAATGCGGAATTTGCCATTGTTAACATTACAGTGCAACTTCGACAATCCGGACACATATAGTTTTAGGCTCTTTCGGATTATCGAGACCGGACAGGTCTATCGTAGGTAAAAATATTGAAAAAATGAAAGTAAGATAAACACATGTATTGTACTATGTTTTATTAAAATACATTAAATTATTGCATTGAAATGTTAAAATATGTACATATTTTAAGTGAATTAAATATATATTTTATAAAAAAAAATGTTAGTTTCTGCTGGCTAACTTTGTTGAGCTGGTTGGTATATGCTTCTTGCTCTAGTCTCTTTAGCAATAAAATATCCTGCATATCCAAATTATTTTCCTCAGCCCACTGAACGCTAATTGAAAATGATTTCTTTGCTTCTGCATTAGAAATCTTAGTTTTTGCATCCATCACTACAAAGTCCTCTTCAGAATCCGTAAGCAGCACTGAAGATTTATTTCTTTCAGCGTGTTGTATTATCTCTTCATCGGAAAAATCCATTGAAAATTCATTTGCGCCAGTTTCTGTCATATCTTTACCGAAACTTATAGCTCCAATCATTTTTTGGATGGCCTTAATTTAATTATAAATGCCATCAGACTGCAGCTCAATACGCAGAGCCTGAAGCGGTATCGTGTCTTCATCGTATCTGCATGATGCAGTCTTTGGCCACAATGCAGACCAGCTTCTCTGAATATTTTTTCACTAATGCTTTACCATGCTAAGTCCAAGAAATAAACAGCATCTTTAAGGCTAAACTTTTTTAAAACTTGAACCACATCGACATCATCATCAATTTCTGATAAAATATGTTGCAATAATTGTTTTCTATAAGTGACCTTTATGTTCTGTATTAAATTTTGGTCCATAGGCCGTAAGATTGTTAGAAACTGTTTTACTTCTGGAAAAAAGTGGTTTTTGAACCAGTCAAGGAAAAGGGACGTTGACATCCATCCTTTATTAGTTGCCTTATATACAACTGGAATTTTATAACCTTTAAAGGCTCTTGGATTAGCAGATTTGTCAATAACCACGAGAGGCAGTTTATGTGTTCCTGCAGCATTTGAACATGGCATAATTGTCACACGATCTTTGGACATTTTTCTCCCTGGTGCAGACTTTTCATTTGTATGCACCCACGTGTTACCAGGCAACAACCTCCAGAAAGCTGCAGATTCGTCTGCGTTATAAACTTGCTCTTCACTCAAATCCATCTCAGCAACAATATCAGCTTTTTTTTAAAGGGCTCTACGGCGCTTTCATCACTGGAAACTTTTTCACCACAAATTTTATATAACGAATACCATGACGTGACTTAAATTTATCTAACCAGCCTGAACTCGCTGAAAAATCGTCCATCCCCGTCATCTTTTCATATAAAAATTTGGCCTTTGCTTTTAGAATTTCCGAGGAAATCGGTATGTGCTTGTTTCTTTGCTGCAAAAACCATGTGTAGAGGGCTTCCTCTAACTCAGGATTTTCTGCTTTTTTATAACTTTTCTATTTCCTAAAAAAAATGGGTATGTACGATTATGAAAATGTTTATTTGAATCTTAGTTTAAATATTACCAGGTCCATTATAGGTATTTGAAATAAATTGTTTTATCTTCTCTTCATTTTTTTTAATGTCGCAAATCGTTGTTTAGGAACATGAAATTTTTCGGCAACCTACCTTATAGTTTTTCCCTCATCAAGACTTTGTAAAATGTCACATTTTTTCTTTAAGGTAAGAGTTTTATGTTTGCGTTTATTATTTGAAAGCATGGCACTTGGATTGGGATCAAATAACCAAACTTGCGAAAGAATGAACCGAAACTGAAGTAATGAAAGCGCAAAATGTAAATAAAAGCATGAATAGCAACACATGCGAGCTTAAGACGGGAAACCCCCGGATTTTAATTTATTTTTCCTACTTAAAAAAACATTGTCCGAATTATAGAGGTGAAAATTTTAAATTTTCCGAAATATAGAAGCGTCCGAATTATTGGAGTGACCGGACTGGCGCATGTCCGAACTGTTTGTTTGCACTGTATCTTGTTTGTTCGTGATAGATTCAATTGTTCTTGTGTCAAAAATAGATAAGTTTGTTTTTTTGTTTTTCCTTATGATCTGCATTTTAAGAGTTGCCCATTGCATTTTCTACGAAGCTGGAAGTTTTTCTTATAATTGCTGAAGTAAAAAAGAGTTATTAATTTCTTCTGGTAGATTAGCAGCATTGATAGTGGCTATTAAACTACGGACGTTTATGGCAGATGTTGTACGAGACTGTAAATTATTTTCGGTGATAAACTGATCCTATTTTTTGGTGAATTTAATATCTTTACAGAACATTCATTACACTTTGGACGTTAGCAGGATGTACGAGCATATGCTGAACGCTATGAAGAGCATCGCATTTTAATGCATTTTGGAGTCGGATTATGTTTTCGGTATCCGTGAGGCGACATGAAGTGTTAATAAATACGGGCCAATCTTCAGGTTTAGCAGCGAATATTGGCAATTGCCGTGCGCTAAGGCTACTTAGCGGTAGTTGTGTGTTTGTTATTAATATTGGAATGTTAGTACGCATAGGCGTTATAGGTTGGAAAATGTAACAGCAGGTGGCTACTGGAATGCAACATTTATGTGTAGAGGTTATGTTTGTCTCTGATAGCCACTATTAGTGGTGGTCGCCGGTGCACAAGTAGGTGAGATGGCGTTAGAAAAACCTGTAGTGTTGCAGAAGGCAGTACCACCGCATACATTTGCATTTTCGAGCATTGTGTTTGAATCGTTGCATCTGATATTACTAGAACTTTGTTCTGCAGGTTTGGCAGTTGTGCCATCACCATTTGTTTCTGCTGAATTTTTCACACAATTTTCTGATTTTTCTTTTTGTTTAATATACCCAATTCTGAATTGTATTGTTCTTTATAGATGAAATATCACTTAGTTCATCGTTAGCTTCTTCTAAGAGTTGATATTTTTGATTTAAGTACTCCCTATGCAGCTTAGCTTGCTCTAAATTAAGTGCTCGTTCTTTTTCGAGTCGTTTAAGTCGCATCCGAATGCTACGCACTTGAGATTGTTGAGATCGAATAGAACGGCAACTTATAACACTTTGAACAGGGAACTTACTATAACGCTCGAAGACTGTATTGAAGTTTCACTACCTTTGGACACGTTGGGACTTTGAGAGCTACTGTTATCTTTTTGTTGTTGACCTCTGTGATGGTTTTATTCATTTTTACTTACTGCGAGATTGGTTATGATGACTATACTTAAGGTGACTAAGGTTGAGTAAACCGCCACAATTAAAATTTTAATTTTGTTGAGAGGGCAATTGCGCGAGGCAGCGATTTCCACGTGATTTTGAATAAAATACACCAACTTAATAAAATACTTGATTTATTAGGCAAATGTATTTATATTAAAATTCCTATATAAAAATACATATAACGTCTTAACCTACTTTCAGTAAAATTTAATATGAAATATCGCATACAAAAGATGTAGTTACAAGTTATAAATTTCGTTAAAAAAAAGTTAAGTATACAATATTCAAAATATAAACGTAGAATGTAGAAATGCCAGATCATAAAAATAAACTATTTAGGTTTTAGGAGTAGTTTCAAGATCTTGGTTATAAAATATTCCAGCTACCCCACTAAAACCCTGATCTAAATTACTACATACAAAATTTACTACATTTACAGTTATATTTTTAGTACCACTTCCTTTCCTAAAGCCCTCTATTATATTCCAAAAATTTCAAAAGTTGTTTGTGAATGATCTTTTTAAATATTTTATATATAACTGGTAGTATTGCAATGGGTCTGTACGCATCTTCCAGATTCGTATTCACTTCTTTTGGGATTGGCACTATTTTTGAAATATTAGGGTACTCAGACGTTACAATAATACTGTGAAAAATACTCAGCAAATGTGGAACAATCTTATGTTTACACTCAACAAAAACTTTAGGAGATAGTTTATTATGCCCAGCACTCTTGCTAACAGAGAGGCTAGAAATGGCTAGCAATACTTCCTTAACGTTGTATAAAAATTCTTTTTTTCTTATTTGTAAAAAAAGAAGTAAAAAGAGTAAATGAATTTAATTACAAAAAAAAACGAAAAAACAAAAACATCATCTAAAATGATAACAGATATTGGTAGAAAATGAAAAACCGAAATGCAAAATAATTTAGTTACAAAACAACTAAAAAACAATTACTGATAATTACAAAAATTCTGATCGAGAATGTATAAAACTATTTGAAAAATTTGTGAAAGACCATGAGCTACCAACAACCAATAAAGTTGATGCAAAAAATAACAATGTGAATAGAAACGTAAAAGTTCCTCCTTTAAATATTCAAAATATCGAGCCTAATAAGCTAATTAAAATTATTACAGATGGTCTTAAAATAACCGGATTCAAAATAAAAGAAAAAACTTATTTACTTATGTCCTCTATGACGGACCACTTCAGAGTTAAATACTTATTTTTTTACATACACACCAAAATCTCATAAAACCAAAACCTTACTGTTAAAGGGCCTAAGTGCAGAAACAGATCCTAATTACATTATCGATGAACTACATAAATCTCAATATGAAAATTTTAAGTTTGTAAAAGTTAGTCATTTCCCAACAAAAAAGAAGAGAACGAAGGTTTTAAACTTCCAATCAAGTGAATCAAGTTAAGTCACAAAAACGTCTTCTAAAGTTTTTTTTTTCAATTACTGCTTACTCGTATTTCGTGAATGGTAACACTTAGCTCATGTCTGATTTGAATAAAAATTAGTTTTATTCTTCCGCTGAACGCTTGAACAACGCTGGGAAATATTGCGACATTACTTTGAAAATCATTATAATGTTGCAGAATGCGTGCGAAAACTGCGTACGGATTTTGGAAGAAGAGAAGCATAGTCAGCTCCTTATGTTCGTTATCTTGTGAAAAAAGTGAAAGAAACTGGCATTCTCATCGATAAACCAAAGCGTGAAAAACCAAAAGCAGTGCGTAAAACCGAGAATATTGCTGCTATGGCAGAAAGTGTGCGTAAAGCGCCGTCAACATCAATTCACCGTCCTTCTCAACAATTGAATATTTCGGAGACATCATTGAGACGAATTTTTCATAAAGACCTTGGTTCGACGCCATACAAAGTCCAATTGATTCAGGAGTTGAAGTCAACTGATCATCCAATGCGTTCTTTAGAGCATTAAAAAAACAACGGAAATTATACAGGGTAGAAACTGCAAAAGTTACTTTCACAGTGCAGCTAGCAAACAATTACAATTGCAAACATCTAGAATAGATAATATTTACTCAATGTAAGACAATGTAAGTTAGAAAGATGCCAGAAACTATTGTAAAGAATTTAAGTGCAATAGAATTAAATGTTAACTCTCTTATTAAATTAAGCAGAAGGTACTGTTTAAGTGGGTTGTTAAAAAGTCATAACCCAGACTTAGTGGAACTAAACGAAATTTATTTAAATTTATTTAATCAGAAAAGATAGAAAAAGTTCAAATGCTGGGGCCGGCAAATTTTTTACTTGTTGTTATAGCGGAGTTAGTAATACAGGTTTTTTTGTAAATTTCAATCGTCTGTCTACAACTGTTTAAAAGTATAGCCATATAAAGCAAATTAAATGAACTATTGGGAGACCCTTTATTACTATAACTGCCATAGCAATGGACATTCTGTCCAATTTGCAAGCGTTTGTTTATGACGGATCAAAAGATAGGCCCATATAAGTAAATTAACATCAAGCATGGGGGCACCCCTTAATTTTTAGATTTATTTTTGTATAAATTTTTGTTATTGGGAGCTATAGTAATACGCAGTCATTTTAAATTTTACAGAAGTGCTATTTACAGTTCATAATACACGTAAAAAATATGTAAAATATATGTTATATCGGGACACCCTTTAATTTTTAAGATTATGAACTGTTTTTAAAACGGGACCAATCTGTAAGCATCGGTTGAGAAATGACTGAGTAATGCAGGCACAAACATAAAAGAAAGCAACATACAGCCGAATTGATAACCTCCTTCTTTTTTTGAAGTCGGTTAAAAACAGAAGTAAAAGTAATTATGTATCAAAGTTTAGTATACCCCATTCTAACGTATGGTTGGCAAATATGGTTTAATATTTCGCCGTCATGCATGAAAAAATATTAATCTTTGAAAGGAAGTGTCTTAAAGCCTATACGGCAATGCATAGCTCCCCAAGCAGCCAGCACCAAATATATTTCAAATAAAAAATTATATAATTATGCAAAAATTTTTAGAGTCGATATTTTTATACTTAATTTGATAAGAAATCATATCGAAAGAAGTATGTCATGTTATAACAATAACATGATTATGGCACCATATTTTACATATGAAGAAGGCATTTGTTTACTCCGATATTAATAGAATTTTTCAAAATGAAACCGGCATCCCTATATTTTGCCACATATATAGAAAAGCCAATAATAAAACTGTGTATAGTAATAGAATTACGAACGAAAATATCAGATTTAATACAAACTTCAGTACTCATAGTTCACATAAAAACTTAAAAAAAATAATTTTGGCTTAGAAATAACTGAACTTTTTTTCTCTTTTTTTTAACTTGAATTTAATAAGGTTTTTTTTTGATATTTTCTTTACAGCTAGAACAAATAAATGCCTACGTAAATAGCAATAATTATTATTATAAATGATAAGATGAATATTTATAACCATTATGCTTGAGAGCTCGCTATAGGCACAGTGTGTAAAAAAAGATTGTAGCTATTAAAAACCTTTGTTTATTTATAGTTGTTTAATAATAAAAAGTTTGTTGAAATAAACATATCTAAAAAAATGGCTCCTATGGCTTGTAAGTTCTTATCCCTGAAAAACCATAACATCTTAATTTTTTAGTCAATATTTCATGATCCACAAGATCAACGGTATTTGCTAGATCAAGAAATATTCCCGCAACTCCATTATAACAATCATCTAAGCCTTTGCATATATACCTCACCATATTTATAATATCATCTTGTGTTCTTACATCCTTTCTTAATCCAAATCAGTACTTGTATAAAATACTATTTTCTTTTAAATATAATAAAAGCCTGTCACACAACAGTTTTTCGAAGATTTTAGGCTAAACTATAACATGCATAAAAAAACGTAAGCAAACTTAAACAACTGTGCAAATACATTAAACTATATGTGGTTAACTATTATGTACATAAGATAACATTTCGTCAAGTTTCGTTAAATGTCGTTTCTTTAAGCAAGGTACGAAACTGATCGCGCTTTTCGTTAAGAAACAGCTGATTGTCTTTTTGTTATACATTTTAATTTTACCTTTTAATTCAATAGAAAATGTACAAAAAAACAAAATTTTTATTTCTGGCCAATTTTTAACAAATATAATTAATATGGTATGGTTTGCCACAAATACAAAAACAGAAAAAACTTGTAAAATTTTTTATAAAAATTTATCTTAGAACATGCACCAAAAAATGTAAATATGTATGTGAATGTTGTGCTCTTTTTTTTAACAATTTTGTTTATTTATAAAGAAATTATTTTTGGCAAAATTAAGAATTACACATAAATGTGCAACTGTGGAAAATTAGTTACTAAGTTTATGTAAGTAATCTTTTCAAAACAAATTTAATTTTTTGTTTGTTGTTTGATCTATGTCTTTTATCAATTTGTTTTTAAACAATATTAGCTCTTCAAGGTTTTTGTTAATCCATGTTTGTATTTTAATTTTCAAATATTTCTCATACAATTAAAATTATATAAAATTAATGCCCCTATTACGGTTTATAACTCAACTCTATTTTAGTTGTAATTGTAGCATTTAGTTGTAATATGGCATTACCGAAAACAACTCAACCTGTCAAAAATGTTTAAGTTGTAATTATAAAGTATTACAACTTTTTTGTGGTATTACCGTTTACAACTCTGTGTTAGTTGAGTTGTCAAAAGTATCAAAAAATTACAATTGCTCATTAGCAGTTGTTTTAAATAAATTATTAGCAAAAAAAAAAAATGGAGAACGGGTAAGAATAATTTTTAACTTGTTTTAAAATAATTTATTAATCAACGATTTCAAACTAATTTATAGAAAAATTAAAGTCACTACAACCAAACAGTTTGAAAAACTTTTTCAATTAATGGAAAATAATCCCGAAGCTGCACACGGCAAGCCGCAATTCGGATGCAGCAAGAATATGAGCAAAGAATTGTGGGAGAAATTTTCCAAGGAGCTAAATAGTTTAGGACCGCCTACAAGAACTGCACACGAGTGGGCACTGGAGGAAAGTGTAGCGCAGTTAATACAAATAAGGAAGCAGGTTGCACCTGCTGGTAATTGCTTCGGTAGTTTCGTGGCGGAGGATGTTGTATCGGTGGTAGATGACACTATCTTTGAAGCATCTTCTACGGCATATGAAGCTCAGGTAGCAAACTTTGAAGATCGGCCCACTTCTGCATCACCAGCAATCAAAAATCACCGCAGACGCAATAATTTGGAAACTGAGCGCTTACAACTATTAAACATGCAAGCACAAACCCAAAAAAAGATTGAGCAGTTAGAGAAGAGCGTATACAAAAATTACGAAATAAACAAAAAATTACTGCAGATAAAAAAACAAAAATTCAATATATATGAAAGGCAAGCAAGGGAACGCTCTGAGCTAAATGCATTAAAAGTAGAAGTTCAAAAACTAAAAATAGCTAAAATGAAAGGATTTTTAGAAGATGGTGTAAAAAGTTCCTGAATTGTTAAACGTTCTTTTTTCTTAAAAGAATATTTTTTATTTTTGGAACACATGAAGTGATATTTTTATTTATAGTATATTTATTGTTATTTTTTTTTTTAATTAACAGATTTATTTTTGAATTTGTTTTGTTTCAGCGTAAAAACAAATTCGATAGTTTAATTTTGTTATTGATATATTTATATACTTATATACTTTTTTAGGAAAAATATAACAATAGCAAAAATAAAACTGATAAATTCGTTTTTATGCTGAAACAGTACAAATTTTAAAATAAATCCGAGAAGAGATACTTTTTTTGTTCTGTAAGATTTAAGTTTATTATATTTTTTTTTTCGTATGAAGTAATATTTTTTTAAAATTAATTTTAAGTAGATACATATGCAATTCAAAATAAAAAGACTGAATGAAGTTTCAAGTAGAAAAGTGAAGTGTAAATGTGAATTAAAAGGATAACTTAATATTATTGCGAATTCTTCTGGCACCATCCTCGTCTTCTCTTTCAATGTTAAGGTTTTCAGTGATTACTTCCGTATTTAAATCGAGTGGCATTTCTTCAGGAAGCTCCGCACGAAAATGTTGGCAAATATTGTGCAAAGCACAACAAGCGTTCACAATTTGTGTAGGATTAAAATGTATTCCATTATTACTTAAACTTTTTCTTACTTGGCGTTTGGAAGTTCCAAAGGATTAGAGTGCTCACGGATCCTTCTTCGCATGCGCTGGACATCAATGGTAGCATCAGCACTTTCCTCGTTGTAAAATAATTAAACACTTATATCCATTATAATTTTGTTTAAAAAAAACACGTCGTTAAAAAATTTGAATAAAGTATATTGTTTTAATTTTTTTGTCAATTTGCAACTTTTTTAGGTTGGCAACACAAATACAACTTCAACTGAAATTAGTTGTAGAAGAAGAGTTAAGTTGTTTTAAAGTTGAGTTATTTTAATTTCAATTCAACTAAGTGGGGTTGTAAACCGTAATAGAGGCATAAATTAAAGAAATTAAAAATTAAATACGATTAAAATTCTCGTACAATTTTGTAAATAAGAATAAAAAATTGTACGGTTAAATACTTGATGTCTACAATGTACAATAAATCAAGAAATTGAAGTAGAAACATGAAGTAAGGTCAAACTAATTATATTTTTTTATTATTTTTGATAGCGGAAGAATTTTACCTGGGGTCTATAAAAAGAAATAATTTCTAATGTTAAATTAAGTTAAAAACGCTTGCTAGTAAAAAATATTAGACATTGAAAACTTAGTTATAAATAATTTAAGTAGTTAGTTATTTTAAATAGAAGAACTTTCTTACTGACTGAGAAAGCTAATTGAAAATGTTTTTGTATATGAATGTAACTTTATTAATGAAATATTGGTTAAACGAAATTCGTTATTTAAATCTGAACAAATTTATAGTCAAGAATTTTTCAAAGAAAAAAAAATATCGTACACAATCGTACTTTTCTATGCAAAGTTCAGAGACCCATCACTCGGTGTTTTTTCTTATTTTTTTAATTCTCTATCGCTTCATGTATTTGTTTTTTGAATGGAGTTACTTCACTGTCCCACTGCCCGGTGCCGCAAAGGACATGTACCCATCTTGCTGATTTTCAATAGCAAATCTTTCTAAACTATGTCTGATCGATTGGCGTATTTAAATTTCCTCTAGTTGATTTAGTGCAAAGTTGATTTTAACACTAACACGGACGTACAGATAACCAGACTGACATCGCTCATTCGACTTCGATATGTATAAGAACTCAGAATATATAAACTTTATGGGGTCAAAATGGATTTTGCAGAAATAACAAATGGAATTACAAACTTATTTATACTCTTTTTGCACTTTTTGCGGTGAAGTGTATAATAACACCAAGATTATTTTGTTTTACGGTTAAAAAAGGCATCTAATTTAAATCAAATTCAAAGAAATTTTTAAATTAAACGTCTCATTATTCTATTTCAACATATGAAACAAATGAAAAGGCTCATAATATAATCATCTATTTTAAATTTTAATCTGTGAAAATTTTTTGACGATAGTTTTTTATTCTTGTGACGATTTGACGATTTATTTTCGATTTTCTTCCCCAATTATAGTACAATTGTACCACAGGTCTTAACAGTGTTGTATACGTGTTTTGAGTGCTGCCTATAGTAATTTATTATCGTTGAATAACAGCGTTAAATAACGGTATTATCTTGCGGCTGGCAACACTTGGCAATAATATGCACATGCTCATGAGGGTGTCACATGTTCTCAAAATTCCCAATACAAAAAGGGGGTATGTTTTGTTAGCAAATAGAGCACAATATAACATATGCATACACATACATGTGCACAAACATATTATAGCACCAGCATTGGCCAAGAGATTTAGAGAGTGTTTGAAGGCACATTATAAAAAAGAATAATACAGTTGTAATACTACTTGTTGTTGTTGTGGTGTTTGTGTTATTATTATAAAAAAAAAACCTAATAATAAAAAATCATAATATAATATTTCATAAAGTTAAAACAAATATAATTTCTCAAATCAAATTCCACGTATTTCAGAAAGTTAGTTAAACAAAAAGCAAGTTCATTTGAAATGTTTTTTTTAAACCACTAAAACATAACAAATGTTAAAGGCCTTCAACGTTAGTGAAAATTAAAATTAATAAAAAAATATGAAGCGAAGGACGTCAGTTGTACAGCTGAAAATGTAAGTGTGTGTGTGTGTGTGTGTTTAAATAAAGTCGATTATTTGACGAATTTAATATGTACATATGTATGTAACAAAAAAAAAAAAAGGTTAATAGAAAAATACATATTTAGAAATCAAAATAAAAAGCAAAAAAATATTAACTTAAAAATTAAAAATCTTAACCAAATAGTTTTTTTTCAATCGACAAAACATCGATTGTTGGAGGATTCATATAGAATTACTTAAAATTATTCAATCCTTTCAAAATTTTAAACAACAAAAAGTTGCTACAAACAAAACAGTTTTGATATTACATTTGGAACTTAAACAAATTAAATTTATTATGGAATACAAAACTACATTTAACCGTTTTTAATACCATTCACAACATGTTTTTTTAACGAAAAGAAACTTAGAATTGAAGAAAATCTGTGACTACAATTTTCGCGTGCATGCGTTTGTGTTTGCAATGTAAATTTAGAAGGTTGATTTTTCTTCCCCCAGTATCACAACGGGTTATAATGTTTGGCAATGAAAATTTTTTGTAGTTTTCACAGTAGCGGTTATTTGTTTGTAACATATGTATAAAATGTGTAAGTATTTATTTCATTGCTATTTCGTTGGCAATTAAACATTTTTTAACAAAACATGTGCATCGAATTGTATATTGCCAATGAGTATTGGAGTAAATTACAGAAAATATTGCAGTTGTTCTGACATACATACATACTTATAAAAATTCTGCTGTCTTTCTTGGCCCTTGCAATTTTAAACTAAGATAAAATTGTACTTTGTAATTGTCCTACATTTGAAGTATAAAAATAGATAGGGTTAAAGTTCAAAAATGTACTATTTGGCCTAAAGATTAAAATTAATGAATTACTTTACGAATTTCTTCTATAACAGGTATTATAATCAAATAATTGATCGAATTTCTCATCTTAAAAGAAGAAATAAGAACATATTAAATAGATGCGATTGTGTCTTTAGAATAACCTGCCGTGACCCATCAATATTAAAAAAAACAAATAAATAAGTTTTTATTCAAATATTCAACACCAAGAAGTCTAAGCTTTGTTGGTATGGCGTAATTTACTATAGTAGCTAAAAAGGTGCGAAATACTGCACTGTTTTGATAAAAAAAAAGACTTGATTTGCTGTCTAATACATCATCGCTCTAACGCTGTGTTCTTTTTTTTAATGATCTCGTACTACGTTTATACGTGTGTCTTTTAATCGACTTTACAAAAAGAGGGATGTTGCAGTTAATGTTTGTGCCTGCAGAACTCAGTCATTTCTGAATCGATTTAATTTTTTTTTTTTATGAAAGGTTATACTTACTTAGATTGGTGTATATGGTGTCCCAATACAGCATACATGTGTTTTTATGACTGTAAAGAGCACCACTTGCCCCTAATAGCAAAAAGTAATACAAAAATTAATCAAAAAATTAAAGGATATCCCCATTGGTGACATAAATTGACCTATATGGGCCTATCTTCTGAACCGTTATAGACAAACGCTTGAAAACTGGCCAGAATTTTGATTACTTTATTACAATTACAAGTATCAATATTCAAAATTATAATTTAATGGGTGCCTCAATAGTTCACTTAGTTTGATGTTTATGAACATAATTTTTAACAGATTGTTAAAATTAACAAAGAATCTATTTTGCTTAGTCCGCTATAACAGCCAGCATAGAATTTGGATTTGGAAATAAAAAGGTGTCCCAATAGTTAATGTAATATTATATTTGCGACCATTTGAACCGTTATAGACGTATAGCTGAAAATTGCAAGGGAACCTGTACTGCTAAGTCCGCTATAAAAACAAGTATACAATTTGAATTTAGAAATCAAAGGGTGGTCCCATAACTGATGTGATTTAACCTATATATCTTATGAACCGTTATATCTTTTGAACCGTTATGTTAAAACTCTTGAAAATCAGACAGAATATAGTGGACATTTGTCTAGTATAATAAGAATTATAAATAGTTAAATAGCTATCCGGTACACTTAAAGCGCAAAATATTTTTATTTTTAATTAATTGCAGATAATTTTTATTTGCAACGTAGTACATGCTTAGCTTTCTTTAAACTTAAAGATAAAAAATAATTATGCATATATTATGCGTATTCTAACACTTGTTGTTCTTAATCCTTCTTAAGCATCACACGCGAAAAGTTTTTGTTAATATTAGAACAACATTATCGAATTGCTTTCTTGGAGCACCTTGTTATTAATAAGGTTTTTGCAGCTTAACATAGCTTCTTCCGGTTATACTACTGAGTTCGTTTGATCACAGCCTAGCAGTTAATATTTGAATGTTTAAAACGAAGCTTAGTCCTCTAGAGTATAATATTGCTTAGCTTTTATATTGATTTGACTGACTTATATAAAAGTTGTGTATCACATGATGATCAAGTTTTATGTACTTTTAAAAGTTTTCTTTAGTAAACGACTGAGTCTCGTGGCGTGTCATGGCCTATATAATTAATCCTAAATGGATTAATAAAATGGATAAATTATTCAAACACCCTTACTCCAAATAGATTAACATTATAACTGTTGTAGTTAAAAACTAAAAGTAAATCAATCAATTTTAAGAATTTGAAGGTTCCAGAAAATTTTCAAGTTTCAGCAATCGTTTAGTTGAGATTAAAATCATTTCCAAAATTTTCTCTTAAAAAACACTTTTACTCCAATTGAATTAGAAAAATTGTGCGAAATGTTTTGATGTTAAACGTGGAAAATAAGAAAATTATGACGCACAATTTCTTAACTCATTGATCACATCAAAAGTTTAATTTTAAGCGACCAACGACCTAAATTCTGTGAACCAACTGAGTCCAGAAGCATACCAAGAGAAATTGGTAATATATATATAGCAAAAAAAAAAAGAAAAAAATCAGATCAGATTTCATATGTTTGTCTATAACGGTTCAAAAGTATATTAGGACACCTTTATTTTCCATCACCAAGCTGTATATAGCAGACTTATCACTACAGCTCCTACTTTTTAATTGCTAAATTTTATACTTGCTGTCTATACCGGTTTAACAGTTTCGCCATATCCATCAAATTACATCAATTACTGTAACACTTTTTGATTTATAATTAAAAAAAATTTTACTTCTTATTCTACCAAACATAGTAGTGGACATTCTGTCTAATTTTCTCAAATGTTTGTATATAACGGTTTAAAAGATACGACCATATAGGTCAAATTAAGTTAATCTTGGGAACACCTTTACTTTCTAAGTTTAAACTGTATACTTATGGTTATTGCGGATTTAGCAATACAGCGTCTTGTTAATTTCAACCCTCTGTCTACAACTGTTAAGTGAGTTATTGGGGCACCCTTTAATTTATAATTTTGGATATTAATACTTGTTAATACAACGGTCATAGCAATCGACATTCTATTCAAATTTCAAGCATTTGTCCGTAACGGTTCAAAAGATTGGCCCATACAAGTAAATTTAAGTCACCTCCCCATAGGGGAGATTTATTTTTTTTATAAATTTTTGCTGTTGGGAGCTATACTAATACGCAGTGTTTCGAAGTTTTCAAGCGGCTCATAAAGCATGTGAAAAAATATGTATTTTGTATGGGGACACTCTTTAATTTTAAAAATTAAAACTGGACAAATCTGAGGGCACAACCTTCCAAATAAAGAAAACATTTCCGAATTTGGTTCAGAAATGACTGAGTTCTGCCGGCACAAACATTTAACAAAAAGCTAAATTAAGGCAATTTCATAACCTTCTTGTTTTATTAAAGTCGGTTAAAAAGAAGGAGGTTATCAATTCGTCTGAATGTTGCTTTTTTTATCCAGAAAAAGTGGAAAAAGGGTATAACTAAGTTTATCATTCCGTTTGTAATTTCTACAATATCCATTTCCTATCCCAAAAAGTTCTAATGCATAGCAAAGTAGATTGAGCGATGTCCGTCTGTCCGTCCGTGTTTAAACGCGCAAATCGGTCACACATAGTGTAGAAAGAGGTGGTATTGGAAATCAGCAGAATCGGTCCATGTCCTTAGACGCAGCGGGCAAAACACCACGCCTACTTCTTTTTTTTTCATATTTCTTGAAACAATGAAGTGACTGCGTTAGAGAATTAAAAAATAAGAAAGAACCATAAAGTGAAAAAATTGGCGTTTGCCCATATTTTCCGAGTTACGGTCCTCTGAATTTGTCAATTTTTTTTTAAATATCAATATGGGTTTTATTTTAAAGCTTTTGAAGAGGTCTTTAAGGAAATACGAAAAGTTTTTAAAAATGCTTAACCCGTTAAAGGCCGGTAACATTTTTATGTAAAATTATATATACATAGAACTTAATTTTTTTTCTTATATTAATTCTCTGTCACCCCAACATTTGCTTTTTTATTAGAGTTACTTCACTAAACTAGATTTAAATAAATGGTGAAGGGTTTAAAAGATTCGGCATAGCTCAGTCATTTCTGAACCGATTTTGAAAAGTTATGCTTACAGATTGGTCCAGTTTTAAAAGCAGTCAATAATCTTAAAAATTAAAGGGTGCCCCATATAACGTACGTGTATTTTGAACTGCAAAGGGCACTTCTTTAAAATTTAAAATGACTGCCTATTACTATAGCTCCCAATAACAAAAACTAATAATACAAAAATAAATCTAAAAATTAAAGCGTGTCCCCATAGGAGGCGTAAATTGGGCCTATCTTGTGAAGCGTTATAGACAAACGCTTGAAAGTTAGACAAATTGTCGATTACTATGAACGTCATAATAACAAGTATACACATTTAAAACTATAAAATTATAAGTTAAAGGGTGTCCCAATAGTTAATATAATTTGATGTATGTGGCCAATCGTTTGAACCGTTATAGACAGACAGCTCAAAGTTACAAGAAACCTGTATTGATAAGTCCGCTAGAACGAGAAGAATGAAATTCGAATCAATAAATTAAAGAGTGTCCCCATAGCTGATTTAATTTAACCTATATTGTCCTATCCTTTGAACCGTTATATACAAACATTTGAAAATTGGACAGAGTGTCGATTGCTATAAAGTTTATAACAAGCATAAACATTTAAAATTATAAGTTAAAGGGTGTCTCAATAGTTAATATAATTTGATAAATGTGGACAAACTTCTGAACTGTTATAGGCAGATAGTTGAAATTTATAAAGATCCCTAATAGCTATTTATTATACAATTTGAATTTAAAAATTAATGGTTCTAATGAGAAAAATTAGAAAACTTAAATTACACCCACTTTATTCGTTACTATATTTTGCTCTGGAATTGGGATATCGGTAATGTGAATATAGCAGTCATTTTTTATTATTTTGGGTTACTACGGGTAGTGTTGTGACTATAGTTTGCTTAAAATATGAATTGTCAAAATCTTTTCATAAAAATCTATATAAGTCGACTGATATTTGCTTTTGGAATTAAAAAATATTTTTTTTTTAATCTGCAATCATATTTTGTTCTAAAACATTTAGAAAATTCTACCGCATAATATAATATAATTAACGTGTAACCATCGTCCTAAAGAAATATGTTTTAAGTTTGTCTGTTTTGAAGTCGGTTTTTTGTTTGCAAGAAATGTTTTTTTTTTAAGTCAATTAAAAATAAAAACTCCACAAGAAAGTAAGAAGCATAAAGTGCTGGCGAAAAGCTTATTTTGGGTTTCTTTAAAATTTAAGGGACATTCTTATTTTATAAAAAATTATGATCTTATCGTTAACTTTGCAATATCTATCCAAAATGTTTTAAAAATATTCAAACATAAATTTGATATATAATACTATTGCAGCAAAGGCATTTTACAACAATGCTTTTATACCAAATACTTTCGTCTTTGAGCTTTTAGGTTCATGTTAGAAGGAACAAGTTCTATTATTTAATCACAAAGCAATTTTAATTAAATGGATTTACTTTTTTACTACTTTATAATGATGAGTTGGGAGCTAAAGAATTTCATGATCTGTAGATCGGCCTAATTAATTTTTCGTAAAGGAATTGTAGTATTCTATTTCCGCATTATATATTCTTCATAAACTCTATCATGCAGTATCGAATTTCTTTAATTTTCTTCTAAACACGTTTAATTTCTTTAACAAAAATTTTTAACTTATTTTTATTTCATGTTGCAGGCCACAAAAATATTTTAAAATAAATTTAGTATATTAAAAAATCAAAAAGTAAATAAATAAAACACAACACCAATAAAAACAACATGCAAAAATATAAATACAGCATATTTGAAATATGACGGTAAGTTCGAATATATTATTTAAAACCATTTTTTAAACATATTTTTAAAACAAGTTATCCATTTTGTGTCCTGGATATATAAGCCTATTTCCATATATAGATACATATATCTACGTATACCTTTTTTTACCCTTTACCACAGATATATCTAAGTTTGTCAATCCGTTTGTAATTTCTACAATATCCATTTTCGACCCCATGAAGTACATACGAGGGCTTATATATATATTTCTGGCCTGGCAACACTGAGTGCTGCCAAGTGCAATCTGACATTTCCATTGAAAAGTTTGTCATTTTTAAGCATAATCGTACTCAAAACGTTTTGACGTCTGTGTTGTTTACAGTGACTTGAAAAAATTAATATAGAAGAAAATGGAATTAACTCGTGAACATTATCGTGCCATCATTTTTCACAACTTTCGACGTGGATTATCACGACAAGAGTGCATTGATGAACTTAAATCTTTGTATGGCGATGAAGCACCACCCTATAGCACTGTGAAAAATTGGTATAATGAATTTAATCGTGGCCGAAGCTCACTCAAAGATGAATTCCGTGAAGGTCGTCCAAAAACGGCTGTTGTGCTAGAGAACATTGATGCCGTGCGTAAACTCATAATGCAAGATCGACATGCGACATACCGAGAGATAGAGACATCCTTGGACATTTCTTCCACCAGCATACATTCGATACTGCATGAACACCTGGCCGTAAAAAAGGTTTGTTCTCGCTGGATCCCGCACAATTTGAAAGTCGCTCAAAAAAAAGGCTCGTGTCGATTGGTGCAAAGAAATGTTACAAAAATATGATTGCAGTGCTTCAAAATACGTTTATAAGATCGTCAAAGGTGACGAATCATGGATCTATGCGTATGAGCCCGAAACGAAACAACAATCGACCGTGTGGGTCTTCAAAGACGAGCAAAATCTAACGAAAGTTGTTCGTGGAAGAAGCACTTCGAAGCAAATGGTCGCCTGTTTCTTCGGCAAAACTGGTCATGTGGCGACTGTTCCGCTTGAGCAACGTAGGACGGTCATTTCTGAGTGGTACACTACAATTTGTTTGCCTGAAGTCATCGGAGAAATTCGAAAAACCAACAAGAGAAGTCGAATCATTGTTCACCATGACAATGCAAGCTCTCACACATCGGCTCAAACCGGAGCGTTTTTGACCGGCCAAAACGTCGAATTAATGGGTCATCCGCCGTACACCCTGACTTGGCACCTTCTTGGCAGAATCTTGTTTTTGCACATCAAGAAAAAAATGCGTGGTCAACGATTTTCATCGCCAGAAGAAGCTGTTGAAGTGTTCAAAAACCATGTTTTAGAGGTGTCTCAATCGGGGTGAAAAAAGTGCTTCGACAACTGGTTTGAGCGCATGCAAAAGTGTATAAATCATGCTGGAGAATACTTTGAAAAACAATAAAACCATTTTTGATTATAAATATTCGCGTTTTCACTATTAGGCCAGAAATATATAGAGCAGCCGTCGTATATACAAATATTCTGAGTTCTTATGCATAGCGAAGTCGATTAAGCGATGTCCGTCTATCCAATCGTCAGACATAGTTTCGAACATTTTGCTATTGAAAATCGGTCTATGTCCCTCGAGGCAGCGGGAAAAACACCATGCCTGCCTTTAAATTTTTCCACATCATTTGAAACAATATAGTAACTCCAATCAAAAAAAATAAATATATGTGACGATAGAGAATTAAAAAGTAAGAAAAAACATCATGTGAACTTTTAATAGAAAAGTCCGATTGTACGAGTATACCATATTTTTATGATATCAATAGGGTATCATTTAAAAGCTTTTGAAGAGATCTTTAAGGAAATACTAAATCTAAAAAAATGCTTAATCCATTAAGAGCCGATGACATTTTTAAGAAAATTATATATAGTATTTAATTTTTTTCTTATTTTTTTATTCTCTGTCGCCCTAACATTTTTTTATTTGATTTGAGTTAGTTTACTAAACAAGATTTACATATATGGTGAAGGGTATGTAAGATTCGGCATAGTCGAATATAGCGCTCTTACTTGTTTGCTTTAAAAATGCCAACTTGAAGTGTCTTGAGATTTTTAATTATAATAAAATAATTACTGAATAATTATCTTAGAGAGTGACGTCTTTAATTTAAGCAGCATTTACATACTGTCATTACAAGGCGTATTGTATAAACAGAAAGAATATGTCAGTCATTACATGAAATCATTGAAAGTTAGCTCCATAATTGACAGCTCTTGATATAAAGGTGGTGAAGTTAGTTATGCTGTTTAAAATAAGAAAATAATTTTACAAATCTCAATCAGAAATTTTTTTCTTTCTTTTACTTCCGGAAGCACAAAATGGATATCCCAATTATATGTTATCTACTCCTATATTTTATATAATTGATAACACTTTATATATATTTATATATTTGTTGACTAAAAAGAAAGCAGTGTTTTTATACCCTTCACCACAAAAAGTGGAAAAAGGATATATCTAAGTTTGTCATTTCGTGTGTAATTTCTACAATGTCCATTTCCGACCCCATAAAGTATATATGTACATATATTCTGACTTCTTATGTATAGCGAAGTCGATTGAGCGATGTCCGTCTGTCCTTACGGGTTAATTTTGAATTGATTTCACAAAAAATTTATCAATCGATCAGATATTGAGTCGAACGACGAGCTATTGGAAATCAGCATTATCGGTCCATGTGCTTCGAGGCAGCAGGCAAAGCAACACACCTATCTCTAATATTTTTATGTCATTTGGAACAAAAAAGTAACTCAAATCAAAAAATAAATATATGAAGAGATAGAGAATTAAAAACTAAAAAAAACTCTGAAGTTTTCAAATTTTTTAAATTATCAATATGGGTATCATTTCAAAGCTTTTGAAGAGATCTTTAAGGCAATACAAATTTTTTTAAAATGCTTAACGCATTAAGACACGCTGTCATTTTTAATGTAAAATTATAACAAGTTTGTTTTTTTTTTAAATCTCTGTCACCCTAATATTAAATAATCTTGAAGATTTTCATGCCTGTTAAAAACAGTGAGTAACATATTTTTTTATGTTAAAACCTTATTGAATCTTATAGAAAATTTATTGTTGTTGCGGATATTCCTGCAGAATCATGACATATAACCACCAAAAAGAATTTTTGTCCTATTGTAAGAGTTAAAAAAATTAATTAACAAGATAATGTTTCTAGTTCAAGGAAATCCGCCGTTTTTTTAACAATCGATTAGCTGCTGTAACTTTTGCTACTTCAGGAAAATAGGGGGGACTAAACGCATAATAAAACAAGCAAAGGCCACTATAAACTTTTTATAACCAAGGAATTAATGAACGTGTTTCAGTAGTTTTGAAAAACCTATTAGTAAGATCAGTTACCGATCATAAACCACCACAACTAAACCAGGAGCATAATACTTTTCATACTAACTAAGATGACTGATAACGATTAATATTAACATAAAGGGTTCTGTAGTCAACCCCTCCCTGCCCAATCAAAAAATAAAAAATGTTTTTTTATTGTTTAATGGTATGAACACATATTCAGAATTAACAATAAAACATACAGCCTCCTTCGTCGGTACTTCTTCATAGCATATTCGCCGGCGAAGTAAAATAATTAATAAAATAGTTATATATTCTTCCTTCCACCACCTGTCTTTTCTCTCATCTATCCCTTTTCTAAAGAATGTAGCACGAAAAATAACTAAATAAGTTATGGCTGAAGTGCTTCTTCTCTTAAAAAAATTAAACAAAACGCAAGCATTAATTTTTAGCGAAAAAATGGTTTTCCATTAAAACAACTCTGGTGACCTATGCGCTCATTTATTAGTATCGAGGTCGAAAAAAAACGAATTTTAAATTTTTTCCTTAGATTTGGCTTCCCGCAATTTGTTCGTGTTAAATGAAATGGCATTGCAAAAAAAAAATATTTTAGACGGATTGGAAAGTCATCATAATTTGCGAGGGTTTTTTTTTATAATAGCACCATCATTCAGGGGATGCCCCCTACTTATGCAATGCATTGTGCCAGGAATAAGAAATTAGGTTATGGGAAAGGGGATAGAGGTGACAGGAAAGACCTCCACATACAAACTGTGCCGCTAAAAACCGAATTTTCTCAGTAAATCAATAAAGCTGGATACCTTACTGTCACCGATGAGTTTCTTCGTTCTCTCCTGCATGCGGTCGGGTTACTGCAAAATTTTATTTAAAGCACCGGCCCGGAGAGTTGTATTCTATTTTCGATCTGATAAAGGTGACAAAGATAGCAGATCAGATGGAGTGAATATTTCTTACACCTTATCAGAAAACCTAGGAACTATGCTTCTTCTACCGAACATTGCATTGAATCTTCAAGCATTACAGATAATGTAGCACATTCAGCCGTTCGCCTATGCGAAAACACACATTACTGGGTTTTACGAGCGTTTGTTTGCAAGGCTGCATTCGAAGATCGCCAAATGATCGCTATTTAGTGTAATGTCTATGTGCTTTCACATAACCCAGCCGATTCAGGATGGCCTATGGAGAAATGAATATAAATGGCATATGCTACTGTCAACTGCAAAAGATTAGAGAGGGTTGGAAGTCTGATTTTAAAGGTCGTTAAAAAAATTAGGAATAGGGTAGGAGAACTGATGGAACCCCTGAATTCGCAATGAACTCGTTTGATAAAATCCCATATGTAAAAACTTGTATAGTGCGATCCCTGACAGAGATCGATATAAATCGAGAGAAGCTATCATGGTTAATGAAGGTGAGCAATCTCAAAATAAAATGTAATGAGCAAAGATAGGACTACTAAAAAACACTGAAGGATTAAATTAAAAAATGTATTTTTCTATATATCTTTTAAAGACTACACAACTGATTTTTTTTATTGGCCACTTTAAAGATAAAAATGATTGCTGTGATTTTATGAGCCAATGAGCTATGTCAAAACTAGGTCGGCTTGGTTTATGTCTCTAGTTTAGACCCCTGCACTTAGAGACTACTTTGGTTACCAACGGGAGGAAGAGTTATCCGGATTTTTTAAGCATGCTTTGTCTGTCACTCTACGTTCCACTAGCCATCAAATTGAACAAGACATGCACATAACGCCGCACATAGGGCTATTTTGCCAATATAGCTTATATTGGCACTAAAAAATTACTGAGTGCATCTAAACAAATGAAACTTATCAGAAAAATCTATTATGGTCATAGGCTATTAAAGCTAGAAAACAAGAAAAATCGGAACAAGGAAAAAAAGTTCCCCTTAGAAGAACTAATCCTACATCTGAAAAATGCAAGTTTTTTTTTTTAATTTTCAAGTCATTTTGTTTAGCAATTAAAACTTGTAATGTCAAGGAATGTTTAAAAACTTATAGTTGGACTCAAGAGATTGTATCCAATCCCAGCCCCAAAATACGTCCCTTAAAAAAATTAATTTTTTTTTTGCCAATTACCTAAAAATATTTATTATTAATCTTTCCAATGCTTTACCAAGCCCCGCCTCCCAGAAATATTATTAAAACGATTTTTTTGTAATTTGTTGGTTTGTAGTGTTTTATTTATCTAAAAATAATTAATTTATTCATAAATTACATTTAAAAGAACTTGTGCTTTGCACTTAGTTGATAATGAGTGCCATGGTCCTTCTTCGTCTAATTGTTCAAAGAACTCTTCCGAATCTGAATCCTCTTCAACGTTAAGTACAGGTGGTACGAGTAATAAAGGTAATAACATTTTTAGAGAGTGGGTGCAAATAAGAGATCGTAAATTTTATAGTAATATATAACATTTTTAGGATCGCAGTGGAGACCACTCTCAAAAACCCTTTCTCTTTATTTTTTACAAAAAGATTAGAAAAAAACTACTTTTTTTAACTTCGAAGGAAATTTCTTATCGTAAAAATTTAAAACAAAATTTTTCTAAAAATTTATATAAGTACCCGTAGCTGCAAATATAGCCTTTCACAGGAAAAAATCAATACAATACTCTTATTCGTTTAGTCACAAGAAAATATGTTACAAACCTCTCAAAATCGTATAAAGTCCATAAAAACGTATGCGATTTATCCAACTTTCCTGACTTTAACAGTGTGCTAAAACCACAAATCCTAAGCAAAAGCCTTGAAAATGTACTATACGATGCAGAATTTTGTTATCTATCCAGCTGCGTTCTTAAATTTTTACATTTTTCAATGTTAATGTTCTGTTTGGGCATAATTTTCTGTTTCAATGATTTTAACAGGGAAGAGAGTGTTCGCACTTTTGATTACTAGATGGCGTTAATACGAAAAGAATAAATCATACTAAAAGTAATATTTGATAGCAAGCATCATTATTCAGCCAGCGATGGTTGCACATGAACAAAACATGATTTGAATTTTATGGCTAGTGGAGAAGTAGGGTCACGAGACACAGACCTGAATTATGTAAGATTTTTAGAGTCGGGATTTGCTATGTTATGAGATATCTTGCGCCTACATACGTACTTTACCTGACGATTGGCATAGTCTTGCCAAACGGGATCCCTTCGACGCGACTTGACTGTTGCGCTCGACCAATTAATAAAGCCTTATAATTCATGAATATCGACAATATTTTACAAAATGTGATTTCGTGTAAAATTAGTATTAAATTAAATTACTTCAATTGAAAATTAGATCAAATGTTATAAAAAATATTTAAACAAATTGTTAAATTCACTGGATATTGTGAAGATCGTAGGTAAATTAATTTTAAATCGTTAAATAACTTTTGTTCGTTTATATGAATAGAAAAACGACTCCAACTTTTACTCTTAATTTGTCATTTAAACATTGCTTTCAGATACTTTTTTAAAAATATTTTTTTTTTTTTTTTTATATAATAACGGCAATCATAAAATATTAAAACAGCACGTCTTTTTGAGATTTTTCTTATATTCAGCCAAAAATTAAAAAATATCTACTTTTGCCATTGGAAAATGCATTAACAGTTATTTAGTATGACAGTAAAATACTTTTTTTATTTCTGTTTTAAGACCGCTACAATTAGTTATTTATTTTAAGGCTGTTGCATTATTATTACTCTATTTATGTATATATTTATAAATATATAATAACGAAAATTGACTTTATTTTCGGCTTTTTGGTTTTTTTAATTAATTTCTAAACATTTTTAGAAAGAAAAATTATTTACAAATGTATGCGGACGTTTTCCATAGAAAACAAGAAAAATTAGACGTTAGCAGAATGAAAGGCAGCATTTTCTGGACCGCCACATCCTTCATCAGCATTCTTTGCATCTATCTACCTTATGTTATGTACGTTATAAACATCATCTTCTTAACTTTCTTAATGTTAATTTGGTGAGACGAAGTGTACACACAACTTAAAGCTTTTCTTTGTCGTTCTCTTTGTAACTCGTCTTGTACATTTGTTGTTGCTTTGTGTGCTAGCATTGGATAGCCACGAAATGCAACTTTTATTTTTTTTAATTATTCATACTTGTTTGCTTACAAGATTATAGACGCTGTTTCAGTATCATATTGAGTGTTATAAGTTAAGTATGAATGTAAATACGCGGTGCATAGCGTTTGTTTTAATTTTTAATTTCTTCCCTGACCAGGATTCGAACCATCGATTTTATAAATTACTGAAAATTTACTTTATTTTCGGCTTTTCGGTTCTTTTAAATAAATCTCTAAACATTTTTAGAAAGAAAATATATAATATAATAAATTTTACAAATTAACAGTGAGTTGGGGCGTCGTCTTGGGAAAAAAACTCAAGGGTTCAAATATTGTGTCCCACACTTGGATAACCGTAGCCTTGGGGACATTAATGGTGTCATATTGACTAATGCTAGCATAGATTTTGCGCACGATGATACCTCAGATATTTTTCATTGTCCAGGAGACTAGTCGGCCATTTCAGTTGATGAATATTTTGTGATTCTACCCACATTCGCGTTTGGTTTTTTGTTCATAGCAGCCTTTTTGTTTGCTAGAAAACTAGTGATTTCTGAAAAAAAAAATGGATTCAAGTTTGTCTGCAGCAGAGTTGTTTATTCTTTCTTAATGGTTAATTCTAGCATAACATTTGCGCAGAATGCTCTTCAAACTATAAGAAAAGAGTAACCGAAATTTTACTTGTTCTTTTAGCAAATCCCTCCAGAACCCTCCGTCAAAGTTAAATTTTTTCCCATTTGAAAAATGCTCAAAACATTATAAATTAACATAAAAATCATATATTTTTTCAAATTCGAAAAGCCATTTTATGGGCTGAACAAGTAGGTCATGAAAACCCGACTTACAGCACAGCGAGACATATTTATGCGAGATTCATGTGCTATTTCATTGGGTGTTTTCGTTGAAGGTTTTTTGTTTTTATTCGTAGAAATTTTAACAATTTTTTAATATATGCCTCAGCGCCTTAAAGGCTTTATATAGGCTAAAGGAAACTTTTTGAAAAAAAAAAAAATAATAATAATAATACTAAACAAAGAGAAAAAAATATTGTAAATTAAATAAAAGAATAAATATAAACATAATGTTTGCTAAAAAAAATTAAATGAAATATACTGTTTGCATACTCAAAAGAAGAAAACTCAAAATATGTTTATGCTATGTGGAACAGAGATCGGTTTCGGTTGCGTAATTTTCGAGTCTACTTAAACAAGCACTTAGTTTTTTATGACTCGAATCGTTTTTGTTCAAAAGCAAAAAACACTTGTTGAAACAACCGCTCGTTTAAAACATTCATTTTATGTATTCGTCATTTTGTGGGAACATGAATGTTCTGACAGTGTGATTTAAGGTTTGAATCTATTTTTGCATCAAAGCAAACTTGTTGTTAGCGAAACAAGTGTTTTATTCAGTTGTGAATTAATTTTCTACTCGATGTTTTCTTCTCTTGTTGTTTTTACGTTTTTTTACATTTTTAAATTATTTTTCAATAAATTTTTGTGCTTAATATCCAAACATTTTTGAATGCCCATAAAATATAGTGTTGAACTTGTTCTTTTTTTACCATGAATTGCTACTTAATTTTGTTTCTTTTTCCTTTTTTATATTAATTTTTGGAAATATTTTTTAATTAAGATTTTGTTATGTCCTTTTTATTGTTTTATAAATAATTTTTTCATGAAAATGTAATTTTTTTATAAAATGTTACTTTTTTTAGTTATAAGTATATATATGTATATATACTTTTTTTTTTTTAATAATGTCTGAAAATGAAAAAAAAAAACAAATTATATACTTTGGATTTCATTACTTATAGGTATTTGGAGAAAAAATTTCAAAATATATATTTTTACATTCATGTACATAGCACATGTGTAAATATAATTTCAACAAAAATTTTGTTTGCTTGTAAAATATTTTATATGTATAAAATTTTTTTTTTCACATTTAAAGCTAGACATAAAAAATGCTAATATGATAGAAAATGCACATCTGTAAGTTTTTCTTATTGTTTTTATATTTTTCTGCATAGCGCTTTTTTTACTTTCAAGTGGCTCGATTGTTTTGGGTAAAACTCCAATCAGATCATGTACAATAAAGACGTTGTGCAAAAAAATAACTTCTTGTTAACGAGACTTCTTTGTTTCAATAAAAATCTGTTCGAGTCTAATGTTGAAAATGATTTACACTTATTGCTGCATTTTGTGTTTGTGTATAAAAAGCAACAAGTATTAAATTGATGTAATACTTGTTCGTGTTGTTCTTAAAATTCAACTACTGTGAACAAGACGACTCGATCATACAAGTTGCAGGTCTCTGATGTGGAAAGGCATCATACGAGTTTATTTACATTAGAAATGTTTCTATATTTTGTATAAGGTGATCTTTGAAATGATATTAAAATATTGAAATTGCATTTATATTACGTTAACTTGGAGGTAATTTATTATATTCGATAGGCTCAGCATATGAAATTCTGTGTTTTGTTAAGTCAAGACGGCATCTTGAAAAGCTTAAATTATGAGCTTACCTGGTATTTCGTTGTGTACGAGTCCAGTTTGAAGTAAATTGCACAGATCGCTGCTCAGATTCTTTTAGTGTCTTAAATACATAAATTAAAACCTCTAGCTTATACAACCCTCGAATAGGCAATATATTTGTTGCATATCTTTGAAACAAGATTTAAGGCTTAATTCTGAGCAGATTGAAGTGAATTTAAATAGTTGCTAACTCTGCATTCATATATGTATATCAAAAATGAGAATAGACAAGATTGATAAATCAGTAATTTCGTTTGACTGCTAAATTTGTTCCTAAATTTATATAAGATTCCAATTCCTAGTCGAATTTTTGTTTTCATTCAAAGTATATATTCAGCCATAGTAAATTTTTACTGAGCACAACTCCTAATTAGTTTACTTTTTTAGACTCAGATATATCGATTTCATCTATATTTATTGTTATTTCCTCCTCACTCCTAAGATTGTATGGTTTGAATTTTATAAATTTCGTTTTGGGAGGGTTAATATATAGTTTGTTAAATTGTAAGAATTTTGTTAAAAAAGAGGCATCATATCCAATTTGTGTCTTCAGCACCAGAGAGTGCTTACAGGGGTAAAGAAGACAAACGTCATCAGCATACATAAAAAACTTGCCATTGAAACCAATATTTTTTTGGTCATTAATACTAACTAACTAACTACTTAACTAACTACACTCCCCTGTGGAACTCCATTATGCTCATAGAATCGCCAATTTTACTAAATTCTAACTGTAAAATAGATAGCTTAAAAAAATATATAGAGTTTTACAACACACTCCTACAATATGCAGTTTCTTTATTAAAATTTCATGGTTTATTAAATCAATGATTTTCGAGTAATCAAAGAAAACTCCAACCACACCGGAAAACTACGCATTAAGCTTTCCACAAATATAGTTAACCAACGTTACTGCAACTTCTTCAGTTCCAGGCCCTTTTTATACCCTTCAGCACAAAAAGTGGAAAAAGGGTATATATAAGTTTGTCATTCCGTGTGTAATTTCTCAATATCCATTTCCGACCCAATAAAGTATACTTATATATTCTGACTTCTTATGCATAGCGAAGTCGATTGATCGATGTCCGTCTGTCCATCCGTCCGTCCGTATTAGTGTTGAAATCAACTTCATAAATATGTCAATCGATAAGATATAGTGTCGAAAGTAGTATTGGAAATCAGCATGATCGGTAATGTCCTTCGAGGCAGCAGGCGAAATTCCACGCCTACCTCAAAATTTTTTTTTTCATTTGGAACAATAAAGCAACTCCAATTAAAAATATGAATAAATGCGGCGATAGAGAATTAAAAAATATGAAAAAAACAACTCGTGAAAAAATTGGCTCTGAAAGTTTCAAATTTTCTAAAATATCAATATCATTTCAAAGCTTTTGAAGAGATATGCAATAAATACTAAAATTTTTAAAAATGCTTAACCCATTAAGAACCGGTGTCATTTTTATGTAAAATTATATATATGCAGTACCAAAAATTTTTTTTTTTATTTTTTAGTTCTCTGTCACCCCAATATTTGCTTTTTTCATTGGAGTTACTTCACTAAACTAGATTTTGATAGATGGTGAAGGGTATTTAAGATTTGGCATAGCCGAATATAGCAATCTTAAATGTTTAAATCCGAATTGTCTTTTAAATAAAATGTGGTTTACATGTAAGTAATTTGAAATTTGTTCATATTTAAGCCTTTCAAAAACTTTACCTACAATTGGTAAAAGAGATATTGGGTTAAAACTATTAATTTAAAGTTGTTTAAAATGTGATTTGTTTTACCAGTTTCGACGTTTTCTAAAACAAAAGTTGTTCTCTCTGGTATCAACGTTCGGAAAAATTTACATTTTCAATAAGATTATTAGCATTATATCGATCCAATTCTCTGATAATGTCGTTCAACCTAGTTGTGTTAATCGTAATAAAATAACATTTGCTAATCCCCTTAAAGATGTGAATGTAAATCAAACTATTAGTGAAGATCAAATTTGTTATCTAAATTCTAATCGTAAGCATGGTGTTGTAGATCGGAGTTATGTTACAAACAGAAAGAAAGTAACTTACAAACATCGAGCTATTTTTGGTAAGTTAATAATGCTGAACTGGTTATTGTAATTAAAAGAAAATGGGTACACTTATCTTCTTTTGAGCTATCTGCATTAGAAATTGATATTGATATTAAATCACCTATTTCTTGCTTTAAACTTTAAAAAATATGCTTTTTAATCCAGATGTATGGACTGCGGCCATTAAAGTTCCTCAATTTAGGTTTTTTTAAAAGCTGAACGGACCTTCAAAAAAGTTAGATTAATTAATTTGTTTTCAATTTATTACCAAAATGTTTCTGGAATGAGAACAAAAACGGCGTTATTTACTTAGTTCTTATCCGATCATGATTTTTATGTAGTTGTCTTAACTGAAACCTGGCTAAACTCAGATTTCTATAATGAAGAATACTTTAACTCGCATAAATATGTTGTATATCGCAAGAATAGAGATTTTTCAAAGTGCGGTATGGAAAAAGAATGGTGCAGTTTTAACAGCTGCTAGTAAATCATTTTTTTTTCGAAATATTCCATTACTTAAAAAGGATACTATATTGGATCAATTGTGTGTTTCAATAAAAGCACTGACTACGGATTTTTTTATATGTGTACCTTCTGATGATATATTTAATGCCCATTCTTTTAATATTTTGGGTATTTATAAAAGATATAGCTCTATCACTAGATATTGTGTTTTCGGCAGAGTTCGGAAAGTACACTCATCGTACACACAATGTTCTGTTTAAAACCAACCCGTACATATGTTTCTTTTCATAACAATTATGTGTGTTACTAAATTCTGAAATTTTCTGAACACATCCACGAATTTGTTTTATTAAAATATTTATTTGCGTACACTTACGTGACTATAGTTATTGTTTGCTTATTCTATTCTTATAAATGAGCCATTCATATAAGCCTCGCTTAAATTTACAAGGCACTCCACTACTTACCAATATTCAAAAACAAACTGCAATGGTAGACTTAAATTTTAACTAAAAAAAAAAAAACAATAATAATAACAATAAAAAATGTTATTATATTTAGACTATCGTAACATGTACTATTTTGCCGTCCGTACACGCGATTATTTTTATTTTTCCATTTACTTTTTTTCGTACAGGCAGTTATTTCTATTTTTCTATTCGCGCTTTTTTCGTACACGCAGTTATTTTTATTTTTCCATGTACGTTTTTTTCTTACACGGATTTATTTTATTTTTTCCATGTACTTTTTTCCAACCACGAAGTTATTTTAATTTTTCCATGTACTTTTTTTCTGTACTCGTACTGAAAACAGAGTACGCATACACAAACAATAGCTACAGTCGTACATTCACGTACGTATGCGCAAATAAATATTTTAATAAAACACATTTGTGGATAATTGTTATGAAAAAATATGTACGGGTTGGTTTTAGTTGTGTGTTTTTAATTTATGTACGAGAATTTTATACAGTGAGTGTATTTTTCTGAACTCTGGTTTTGGGAGGTTTTAATTTGGCGAATGTAGTTTGGACGAAAAATCCTAATACTAATTTGTTACTTTCAAATAATGTGAATAAATTAAATGAAATAAGTTTGATGAATCTTATTCAAATTAATAATACTTTATCTACAAAACTTAGCAGATTTATTTTTGTAAGTTCTGGTTTAAAAATTAAAATTAAGCCTATACCACCTTCCGCAGTTAATCATTATGGTATAGAATTTAAAGTTGAGGTTTATTAATATATTAATACTTTATCTAATAATTAAAACCACTATTTTTATTAAAGCTGTGATTTTACGTAACTTAATTGTTTTCTTTATAATTTAAATTGGCTTAGTATACATGTTGATATATATGTTGATAATGTTTCCATTAGTTATGATATATTTTTTTCTAATTTGTTAAAAATTGTTCATGAGGATATAAGTTTAAAAAACCACGAATTCACAAACCACCCTGGTACACTAATGCTTAAAAAAATTTAAAAACATAAAGAGAAAATATCTAAAGAAATTTAAATTTTTACATAATTAAATTAATTGGATTAATTCCGCCAGTATATATTAAACTGTTGTTATAATTTTAGGTAGAAACCGTCGTCGTGTTGGTAAGTTTGCCGAGCCCTTTCGATGCGATAACATCATTTTCAAGCCACGTGTTTGTTAATACTGAAGAGATAGTGTTAAAAATAGATAGTGTTAAGAATAGAAGGTGGTGGGTATAGGTAATTTTTGTCCGTTTAAATGGCATTATGCAGGTAGATTGTCTGATATCTGTCCTAGGTAATAGTTTAACATTTGGGTCTTTTATTATTGGATAGGCAAGTGTGACCATCTGTGGATGTTTTTCGTTTGTAAGAGTGTTCCAGTAGTTTCAGTGGTGTAAAAATCGAGTCAGAGGTTGTGTTTACCTGTTCGTTAATAATATCTCTATTAAATGTTCCTGTTTTGTAAATTTCCATGTTTTCAAGAATGTCTTCGTCCTTTTTTACTTGGGTGTAATATTGTCATACATAATGTTGCGGATTTACACACTTTTCGCTATTATGAACGTGAATGTAATTTTTTAAAGAAGTTTTTATATAAACAGCATATTGTATTTATAAAAACTCTCTTTTACGGTCAACCCTAAAGAAATAGTTCCTCTATACCTGCATTTACAATATATATTGATATTTCGTCACAAAATTAATATCTGCAACGTATTTTCAGTCAAATTATAATGATGATTCTCATGGTTTCGATTTAATTCGTTTAGTTCATATTTTGATTTCGGATCGATGGATATAATTGATGACAATAAAGTTTTTACGATAAATAAAATGTGTCTCATCATTAATATTGCCACTAAAAATTATTTTTATTCAGAAGTGGAAATCAACTTCTGTTTTTCCTTTTCATAAGTCTGGTAATAGAAATAATGTTTGTTTCTAAATTAACAAACATTACAAAAATCTTTCTGCACATTCTTATTTACAAGCATTGTTAGGTCACCGTATAAGTTCCACATAAATATTCATTTTGTTTTGCATATGTTTTATTCATTAAATTCAATATATTTTTTGAGTCACAATAATTTTATGCAAATTTTCATATAAACAAACTACTGTAATAATTTGTTGGTTATTAACCGTTAGTTTATATATATATATATATATATATATATATATATATATATATATATATATATATATATATATATATATATATATATATATATTTTATTCAAATTTTGTAATAATAAAAGCCGTCATAAAGCCAAAAAAAATATTACAATGGTAAAATATATATGTAATATAACTCTACAAAGTTAGGAAATAAATTTTTAAAATTATAATAAAAATTATAAAAAAAATTATATACGGCATCAATTTAAAACAATACTAGTTTAATAATGATTATTTGACCCTTTTTTATTAAATTATTTTCTATTTTATTAAGCTTTGGGTCCTTATATTTTTTTATTAATATTTTATTTCAATATTTCGGTACTTTCTGCGTACCTTAATTTTGTTTCCTGAAGAAGGTACGCAGAAAGTACCGAAATATTGAAATAAAATATTAATAAAAAAATATAAGGACCCAAAGCTTAATAAAATATAAAATAATTTAAAACAATACGTTATGAAAACTGCAAGAGTAAAATAATATAATACCGACATAGCAATGATCAATAAAAAGAAATCTTTAATTTTTGCTATAATAAGATACAATTGGATTTATATTATTATATTATTTATAGAAAGAAATATTCTATCAACTTCTTATGATAAACTACTAACGAGAAACTAAATGACCTCAAGTCCCTTGGCAACCTGTTCCAATAGCGAGCAGTTGTTACAAGAAAAGATCTTTCAAACAGTGAATTAGTTATCCTAGGAATAAAGACTTGCACATTCCTAGAAGAGTGTATAAAACGTATACGGCAAGATAAGAAAGACGGTTTCGAGTTTTTAACAATGGCATAAAAGCTCATCAAAAGTTTAACAGTTAGAAAATCAAAGAAAGAACACTTTAGAAATCGTTGGACATACATTGAAACATGATCTCTGATTCTGAGCTGAAATACAAATTTTATAATCTTATTTACCAAGAGTTTAATTCTATGAATACCACTTGATGTGGTACAGGAAAATACATCCATGCAATACAAAATCCGGGACATTAGCAACGCATGTGCCACTTTACACCTAACATGAAACGGCAAGTACACTTTAAGTGAGTATAGCCGTCGCAGAGTAAAATTTACTTTTGAAGCAACTGTATTTATATGATCGGAATAGCTAAGTTTATCATTTAATGTGACAACCAGAATTTTTGTTTTACTATCATATTGTATTTCAGTATTACACATCGAAACAGTAATCTCCTCAGAAGATGGCGGACCAAATCGCATTACCCTTGTTTTATTTGGGTTTATTAAAAAATTGTTTGACCTCATCCACATTTCAACATCGTTTAACTTGCAATTAATTTCAATCTGCATATTCCTTAGAGATTGGTGCTGGAAAAATAAAAGCTGTATATCGTCCGCATATGCATATACCGTACAAGCTTGTGAGTCAATTATACTAAATAAATTATTGAGGTACATTGAAAAAAATAAAGGCGCAAGAACAGACCCTTGGGCTACTCCCGAGTTAAGTGTTTGCACATTTGATTGTCTACCATCTAATGAAACAAATAGTTGACGGTCACTTAAGTACGAGTATGCAAGTAAGCATGCTGTTCTGGAAAACCTGAACTCAGTGCTAAGCTTCTGAACCATTTTCTTATGATCAACTAGATCAAAAGCCCTAGATAGGTCCAAAGAAACTAAAATAGAGGTATTGTTCCTATTAATTTCATCCCTTATTGTTTCAGTAATTCCTAGGAGCGCCAAAGATGAACTGCTGTTTCTACGGAAACCAGTTTGTTTATCATTCAGTAAGGAAAAAATGAAAATGTGGGAACTTATTTGCGACATCATAAAATGCTCGCAAACTTTGGATAGTACTGGTGAGATACTAATAGTCCTTAGATTACGTATATCAAAAGAGCTTCCTACTTTTGGTATCGGAATTACTTTTGCACGCTTCGCTTCGATCAGATAACAATGGGAAAACGATTTTATAAAATTTTAGTGGTATTCCATCAACACCGCAGGCATTAGATTTGATTTTAGAAAATGCTACATACAATTCAGCTGAGTCAATGCCAGAAAAAGAAAAACTATCAGAGTATTCATTAATTAGGTTGAATTCAAATGAATTATCGAAATTTGAGTTTAAGTTGCTTGAAAAAAAATCATTCAATTGATTAACATCTATACTATCAGTATTTTGCATTAAATTACTAGAGCAAGAATTTCTCAAACGATTCCACATTTGTTTTGTATTTAAGCCTTCAAATGATTTGGAATAATGACCTTTTTTTGACATTACGGATGACTTTTTTAGCTTTATTTCTATACTTGCAGTATATACTTCAGTTATATGTATTTCGATGATTCATGAATATTTTATACGCAATATCTCTGAGCGATATAGCATGAATTATTTTTTTTTTTATTTCATCCATTCAGTTGCGGTATGTTTAACTTTAAACTTAGAAATTGGGACAAATGAGAAAAGTCTTCATATCAGTGAATCAAGCAACGAAAGCTGGTCATTTACGTTATTAGTAGCATAGAAAGGTGAAAAGTCATATTCCGAAATACAAGAGCGTAGCATATCCAAATGTAGTAAAGAGTAATCACTGTACTCAATATATTTGTCGGAACGTACCTTAGGTAAACATTTAAAATTAAAACAAGAAACGATTAACGAGTGATGCGATAAAAATGGACATTGAACTTGTCCGGAACTTTTTAAAAATGATAAATCACTCAAAAGAAATAAATCCAAGAGCGAAGAAGATTCATGGTGAACATCAAAGTACGTAGGCAAAAAGTTATGATATATCGACATATTTAACCGATTACACAACAATCTAAATTTCCTTTGTTTAGTCAGATCAAATAAATTATTATTTAAGTCTCCAACTACCACTATTTTGTTATATTGCTCAAATATATTAGATAGCATTGATTCAAAATTTTCGAGGTTACCATGCGACAAATACACAACACCAAAGAGGATAGTGATGCTATCAACACAAGTTTCTATAAAAAGTACCTCACGTTCACCATAATGAGACTCAAGGTTTAGCACTTTATATTGGATATTACGGGAGACATAAATGCCGACTCCCCCCCTCTTCCCCTTGGGCGGTCATTTCTTATACAGTTATAGTTACGTATTCTGGTAGCACCGTCTGCTATAGAGGGTTTTAGTCATGTTTCCGTTACCGCAAATATATGAAATAATGATTAATCCAACAGATTTTAAAATTCATTGAGTTTGACAGATGTGTGATTGCTTGTTACTTAGGTATCTGTTTAATTCATAACCATTGCTCACAGTCGGACCTAAATTCTCGCTAACCGAAATCATATATGCATGTTAAAAATTGAAGCCGTAATAACAAAACTAAATCCATAATTAAAACTATAAAGTAAACAACAACAACAACTTTTTTATACCAGCTAATAATTTCCTAAATATACAATTTGTAATAATTTTATGTTTATATAAGTACTTAGTTAAAATTAAATTGGTTTATAAAATAGAAGAAAATTATGAAGTCAGATAAGTTTTCAATTTACAAGGTCCACTCGTAGTTATGTAACCTTCGTCAGTACAATTCTTTCTCAAACGACGAGTGTGGAAAAAGGGATTAAAGAAGGAATGCTAATGCATTAACTCTTGAAATTAGTCTTGCCCTCTCTCTTTCGTAGTTTTAATTATGAAATTAAAAATGAAACAAATGTGTACATCTGCACAAAATTAGGAATTCCAAAAAATTAGCGATTACAAGATGTAAGCATGAAAGCAATTTGAATAAGAAAAGAGAAGGATTGCCGTGACAAAATTTGCATAGTACATTTGGGCCCTTACAGAGCTTTAGAACAAGAGAAAAAAGTTATAAAGAAGAAATAAAAGAAATTAGACGATAAGTAGAAACAAAATGTAAAAAAATGAAATAACGAAAATAAAGATTATTATACTAAGTTTGGCACACAAGTACTTATTTTCATGTATATATATATATATATATATATATATATATATATATATATATATATATATATATATATTTTTTTTTTTTTTTTAATTTTAACTTTTGACCAAGCGAAGCGCGTAAAATAAAAACTTGAATTTTTTTAAAGTAGTAAAAACAAAAGTACATAAATTGTTCTTTTTATTCATTTATTGTGAATTCAATAGAAAATTACCCAAACTGGTGACCCCGAAAAAAATCTTCAAAGACATTCAGGTAACAAATTTTTCGCAATGAACAACGAGAACGACAGTGGAAATTGTTCTTCGATGTCAGCGAACGGCGTTGCACAAAATCAACCCTTGGCCAACAACGTTTCGGTAATCTATGCTCGCTTGCCGGTTCCCAAAATGACCAACACCAACATTGAAGCATGGTTCACAACGATGGACTTTTGGTTCACTGCGTCCGGTTTAGCAGCAAATAAACAAAAAACAGCGACTGTGTTGGCGGCGCTCGACCCGAATGTCATATCTCAGCTGGCAGACGTTATCGCCTCCATGCCACAAACCGACAGGTATGAGTATACGAAGAACAAAATTATTTGCGGATAGCGAGCAACGCCGCCTCAATCGTCTCCTTTCGGAGCTCCCATTAGGTGATAGAAAACCATCCGATCTCTACTACGAAATGAAGAGGGTGGCTGGCAACACGTTGGGAGACGCGGCATTGAAAAGCTTATGGATAAAACGTCTACCAGAGTTCGCCCAGCCAGTCGTAGCTGCTTCTACTGGTACTGCATCTGAGTTTGCAAAGATTGCGGACTCTATTATAGACGCAATGGCGAGCAACCAAATCAACCGAATACAGCAGCAGCCAGCAAACGAGATCGGCGAGCTACGTGAAGCTATCGTCGAATTAGGTAAACGGCTCGAGCATCTTTCAACGCGATCACGTTCACGCTCACGTAAACCAACAGCTACGCGCAACCGCTCTCAAGGTCGCTCCGCTTATAATGCCGATGCACAAGGTGATGAATGCTGGTATCACAGAAAATACGCCAGATTTGCTAGGAAGTGTCGAAGCCCCTGTAAGCATAAAAAGCGTCTAGTAAATGAGATGCCTTCCAGCACTACACCGTATTCAAATTGACCAAGCGGCGCAGCGGAGGATCTTGGCGAAGGCCCTCCTAGCGACTATCACATATTTCGCCTCCAAATTAGAGATAAGTATTCACAAAAGTATTTCCTTATAGATAGTGGCGCAGATGTTTCTGTGTTGCCCCTATCTTCGAAGTCATCAGACGTACGCCCAACTGCCTTTACGTTATTCGCCGCTAACGGGTCCCCAATAAGGGTTATTGGTCAAATGCTAGTAAAACTTGCACCGCGACTTTCACTGGTCGTTTATAATCGCCAACGTTACGTCACCAATAATCGGATCAGACTTCATTAAACACTATGACTTGCTTATAGACCTACGGCGCAATCGGCTTATCGACAGCACCACCGGCTTTAAAACGAAACTTTCATGCGTCAACTTTAACGAAACAGCTGTGATAAAGACGTCTACATCAGGCACGCTTTTTACAGCAATCTTAGATAGATTTCCCGAGATAACCAAATTATCATCTTATGGTTCCACAACGAAGTCTACGATAGTGCACAGGATCGAAACGACGGGACAACCAGTCTTTTGTCGACCACGACGTCTTAGTCCAGAAAAACTCGCTGCAGCCAAAAAAGAGTTCAATTTTTTGTTAAAAACCGGAATATGCCAGCCGTCAAAGAGCAACTGGTCCAGTCCTCTCCATATGGTTAAAAAAAGCGACGGAACTTGGCGCCCATGTGGAGATTACCGTGCGCTCAATGCGCAAACGCTACCCGACCGTTACCCTTTGCCTTTCTTAACCGACTTCACAACAAACTTACGAGGTAAGAACATATTTTCAAAAATTGATTTGCAAAAAGCTTTCCATCAGGTACCTATTCCTCCCGACGATATCCCTAAAACGGCAATAAGCACTCCATTCGGCCTTTTCGAATTCAAGTATATGACCTTCGGCCTCTGCAACGCCGCACAAACATTCCAGAGGCTTATAAATGAGGTGCTGCGAGGACTCGACTTTGTTTTCCCTTACATCGACGACGTTTGTGTTGCCTCAAGCTCCGTTGAGCGGCACTGCTCCGACCTTGCCGAAGTTTTTCGTCGCCTGCGTGATAACCGTCTGGCTATTAATCTACAAAAGTGTGAATTTGGTAAAGCTGAAATTAAATTTTTGGGTCATAGTTAATGCTGAAGGTATTCGCCCATTACCGGAAAAGGTTGCTGTTATAAAAAATTTTCCGAAGCCTAGGGTGGCTCAAGAGCTTAAAAGATTTATCGCGATGGTAAATTTCTATAGAAAGTTCTTACCACACGCTATATCGTACCTAATGCAGCTCCAGCAACTCATCGTCGGAAATAAGAAAAACGATCGTACCGCCTTAACATGGACCCCAGCCTCCGACGCCGCCTTCGAACGTTGCAAGAGTGAGCTTGCGGCTGCAACACTTTTGGCCCATCCTGCTGCTGAATCTCAACTGGCCTTATACGTGGACGCATCTGATACGGCAGTTGGCGCGGCATTACACCAGCAAGTCAACGGAAAACTTCAGCCTTTGGCATTTTATTCAAAAAAAAACTGACAAAGACACAGACGAAATATTCAGCATATGACCGCGAGCTCACAGCTATGTATCAGGCCGTTTGTCACTTCAGATATATGATGGAGGGACGTAATTCTTATATCGTCCTCTAATATTCGCCTTTAAACAAAAATTGGAAAAAGCTTCACCTCGTCGAATACGACAGCTTGACTTCATAAGTCAGTTTACCACTGACGTTCGCCATACGCCCGGTCTAGCGAATGCAGCAGCAGATGCTCTTTCCCGTATTGATTCGATTAACCAAATTATAGACTATGAGCGAATAGCTATGGCTCAACAAAGCGACGACGAGATCCAATAAGAGTTAAAGAACCCTAATGGCAACGCAAGCTCGCTTATTTTAAAAAAATTTCGTTACCAGGTTGCGACAATCAATTAATAATAATACTTCTCACGTCCGGCCCTACATTCCGAAGAGGTTTCGCAATCAGATTTTGTCCACAGTACACAATATGTCACATCCAAGTGTACGTGCTACTACGAAACTGGTCTCATGCAGATTTTGCTGGCCTAACATCCGTAAAGACTGTGCAAACTTCGTGCGAAATTGTTTGCAGTATTAAAGATCAAAGATACAAAGGCATAACCGTTCAGAAGTTGCAAAATATGAACCACCGAAAAACAGATTTTCACACATCAACATAGACATTGTTGGTCCGTTCCCGATATGTGAAGGACAACGTTATTGCCTCACCATCATCGATCGCTTTACACGATGGCCTGAAGCTGTGCCCATTCCTGACATGACCGCCGAAGCAGTTGTAAAAGCGTTGCTATCACAATGGATTTCGCGATTTGGTGTTCCGGCGCGAATAACATCCGATCTAGGCAGACAGTTTGAGTCAGGCATTTTTGGCGAATTAATGAAAACTATTGGATCGACACATCTACGTACCACACCGTACCACCCACAATCGAACGGAATTATAGAAAGGTTTCATCGCTCATTGAAGACCGCTATCTTGTGCCATAATCCGAAAAATTGGGTTAATCATCTACCAGTTATACTATTAGGACTACGTGTTGCTTTTAAACCTGATGTCAACGCGACACCGGCGGAAATGGTTTACGGTACAACACTTACCATACCAGGAGAGTTTCTTCAAGTTACGAAAACCTCTAATTTGACCAACGACTATGTATCAGAATTTCGTCTTATAATGCAAAGGCTTAAACCAACCGATACAGCTCATCACACAACGCCACGAACTTTTATTTCAAAGGCTCTACACAGTTCATTGCATGTTTTCGTCCGCAACGATTCAATTCGACCATCGCTAGTACAACCGTACGACGGCCCTTACTCAGTCATCAAGCGTCATGACAAATTTTTCACTGTTCTCATAAGAGGTCATCCAAATAATATTAGCATCGACCGCCTTAAGCCTGCCTTCACTTCAGGTGATAACATCAATGAATATTCTAAAACGCCAGAAGCACCAGCAGTCACAAACACCAAACCAGGCCTATTCTCTGAAGGTTTACCCAGCAGTAGCACAACCCAGCAAGTACCTAAAAACAACGACCTTAACTATGGCGCTACACAGACAGATCTTGTTCCGGCATCAAGCTCTTCGCTTGCATTTAAACCAAGGACTACCTCCAGTGGTAGACGAGTGATTATCCCTTTAAGGTTCAGGTGAACCTCCTCCAGCCGGGGGGAATGATGTGGCAACACTTGTTTTTGTGTGTGGTCAGCCAAATACCGACTACCAAAAAATGCGCGGTTGTTAGAAGGCTTTATTATAGAATCGCCATCTTTATTTCTTACCATTTTTAATTTTAACTTTTGACCAAGCGAAGCGCGTAAAATAAAAACTTGAATTTTTTTAAAGTAGTAAAAACAAAAGTACATAAATTGTTCTTTTTATTCATTTATTGGGAATTCAATAGAAAATTACCCAAATATATATATATATATATATATATATATATATATATATATATGTAATTTAGTGCATAATGATAATATAAAGAATTCACTCACATATATATAAACATATTTATTTATTTTTAAGAATTCATTAAAAAATTAGCAGCAACATTAGGAATAAAAAAAATAATCTTATGATACTGAACATACTGTTACTTTGTTAGAATTTATGATGCTAGATCACATTTATTTGAATATATTTAAGAAATTATCAGCCGAGCAAATTTATTTTACATTTCCATTGCAGAGTTACCAGACTTTGTTTTTTACTTAAATTCTTTTGAGAAGTAAGTTTTGTTGTTGTTAAAAAGAATGCATTTACTTAAATTATATACTAATATGCATACATAATAATATTGTTTTTGTAATTTAAATACAAATAATAAAATAAGTTGAATAAGTACATTGGAAGTGAGACGCATAACAACAACAACAGTGGTGGCCCTTAAATAATGTTTTGTATTAGGTTTAAGCTTATGCAGCATATAGATAACAATTTTAAGATTCAAGTTGCCCTATAACACTGCCGGTGAAGAAAACGCTTTTTTCATTAAAGCATTATATTACATTTAATCAACATGGATTTTTCAGCGGTAGATTTTGCTCTTTTTAATAAATAATGTATTTCTTGCTTTGGAAAAGGCATTCAATTAGATACGACATATTCAGACTTTGCTAAAAAAATTTGATCGTGTCCCACACAAAATACTTTTAAAAAGGGTAAGTTGGTTTAGTTTAAACGTTGTTTCTTCTGATGGTATTTATTCAGATCCTGATATCCTAATTTATAGTATTCCACAAGGAAGTATTCTTGGGCCATTACTTTTCACTTTATTTGTTAATTACATTCAGCCTTGTTTTATTATCTCGAATTTTCTTTTGTATGGTGATGATTTAAACATTTTTATTCCTTAAACCTAAGGATTGTTCTGTTCTAGAAAATGATCTGAATGCAGTTACTATTTCGTCTAAGAATAATGGTTTACCTTTTAATATTGTAAAATGTTATATGATGACATACATATTTTAGATGGAGTTAATTTACTGGTTGTTAATGAGATGTTAGATTTAGATGTCGTTTGTGATACTTAATTACTGTTTTGTAGTCACAGAGATTATATCATTCCTAAAGCTTGGTGCATTTTCAGTTTTAAATGACGTCAGTCAGATAAGTACTCTGATCGATATACCAAGAAACTGTTGTTTTTTTCTTTTGTTAGATCTGAATTAGAATATGAATCTGTAATTTGGAATCCCACCACTGCTATACGTTGAAAGGGAATTGAAAGAATTTTAATGAAATGTATAAAATATGCTCTTTCCTTTTGAAATTTCAAAAACTTTAAATCCTCCACTTTTAATACTACTTATAAAGATAAATGTTCTTTGCTCTCATTAAAAACTTTAGAGATAAGGAGGAAAATATATACCTTAAATTTTTTATATATTTATTTTTTATTTGGGCTTAAGGTCAAAAACTTGATTTTAAATAAAACTCTTTTTATATTTTATTTAAAAACAATTTTCTTTATTTTTGTTTTTCAATATTTCGAACACCTTCGGTGCTCTTCTTCAGGAAAACTAAAGAAGGAAACAAGTAAACAAATACACAAAAATAAAAATTAACATTTATATAACTAATAAATAAACACAACATTAAATAATTACATTTAAAGAGAATGTAAAGTTTGTTAAACACTTCTCTGTTTATATTTATTAACTATGTGTCTATACGTATGCGCGCAATTGTCAGTGTCTGTTTTGTAGTTTATGCTATAAACACAATCAAAGGCTACCGACCATCGACTACCGACTACAAAAGTAGCTGGCTACAAAAATAGCCAAGTTGCCAGCTACTTAATTCTTTTAACGACCATCGACCACTAACTACAAAAAATAAACATCTGTTTTGACATACATGTATGTACTTAGGTTAACCAAAACAAAACAAACTTGATTTTTTTAAGTGAATTTGTGTAAAAAAAAATTTTAAATGTCTCAAGAAAATTTAATTAACTTTATAAATACTATTGCTAAAATAGTGGAAACAAAGACTTCAGTGTATGAAGTGTCCACGTCCATATTTGCATGTAAATTGAACTAAACATTTACATTAAACAATATAATAAATGTATATAAACAGTAAAAATTACTATTATATACTTATCAATTTCAATAAAAAACCCAAAAACTAAATATAAATGAAACAAATTAGAAATTTATGAAAAAAGAACTAAATGGAAAATTTCACAAACAAAAAGTAAATGAAAAATGTATTTTTTTTTAAATCTTAATTTAACACCTGTGATTAATGGTTTAATCACAGGTGTTTTGTTGAAATTTTTTATTGTGCGTTTAACAATGTTTGTTGCCATCATGTGTGAAAAACTGTTATCTTTTAATATTTGCACAATCTTCCTAATATTCTCCCCGTGGTAGCATGTATCGCTTATCTGCAGTACTCTTCTCACAAAATTATGTGCTGTATTGATTTTCACGTATTTTGGGTGATTTGAATAAAAGTTGATAATACGTCCTGTAGCATTTGGCTTTTTGTACCAATCTATAGTCAAAGTGTCTTCTTTTCGAATTACAAGTGCGTCTAAATATGGTAATTTTCCATTTTGTTCTAATTCCTTAGTAAATTGAATATGTGTATGGAAACTATTTAGAGCTTTTAGTACTTCGTCCACATTACTGCTTTTTGTAATACAGAATAAGTCATCGACGTATTTGCTTATAAATTCCGGTTTATGTTCTAACCCCTCCAACGTATTACTTAATAAATCCTCCATTACTATGTCTGCTATTACAGGTGATGCTGGTGAGCCCATTGGCATTCCTTTTAATTGTTCGAATAATTTATCATTATATTTGAAGTATCTATTGTCTTTTATACAAAAAATCAAAATGTCAATGAAGAGATCTTTTGGAATTGTTGTGTGCGTTGCTATTTTCTCCCATTTTTTCTTTATTATGTCCACTGCCAGGTTAACAGGAATACTAGGAAAAAGGGATACTGCGTCAAAAGATACTAAAACTTCGTCGTCGTTAATGTGTATGCCTGTTAATTTCCTTTTAAACGCTATGGCATCTTTTACGTTATATATTGAATCTTTTGTTAAATTTTTTAATATATTTACAACATATTTGTAAACTCCATATGATGGAGAACTTATCGATGAGCAAATAGGTCTCAAAGGCATGCCGTCTTTATGAACTTTAGGAAGTCCATATATTCTAGGTGCAATAGCTGTATTTGTCTGTAGTTTGTATTTCTCAACTGCGTCAATTATATTCAATTTAAATAATTTTTCAACTAACATATTGTTGCGCGTCTGAAGTTTCGTGGTTGGGTCATTTTTAAGTCTTTTGTAAGACCATAAAACCCGGAAAGGTACAACAGAGCAAAAAACAGCATTAGATGCCCACTGTGCAACAAGTGGTCACTCTCCAAACATCAGTAATACAACAATATTTTAACAAGAAAACAATTACAAAAAGAGATACACTTTAGAAATGCTGCATATTATTAACACTCCCTTGGACATAAGAATAAACTACAAAACAGACACTGACAATTGCGCGCATACGTATAGACACATAGTTAATAAATATAAACAGAGAAGCGTTTAACAAACTTTACATTCTCTTTAAATGTAATAATTTAATGTTGTGTTTATTTATTAGTTATATAAATGTTAATTTTTATTTTTGTGTATTTGTTTACTTGTTTATTTCTTTAGTTTTCCTGAAGAAGAGCACCGAAGGTGTTCGAAATATTGAAAACCAAAAATAAAGAAAATTGTTTTTAAATAAAATATAAAAAGAGTTTTATTTAAAATCAAGTTTTGTGACCTTAAGCCCAAATAAAAAACAAATATTTAAAACTTATAAGGTCGAATAAAGAATTAACAACAATTAAATTTTTTATATAATGTCATTTGTGAATTTGTTAACTGCAATTATTTATTGGAGTCAAAAAAGATAACCATTCCACAAAAACCTCTTCGAATAAGAAATAAATATTGTTTATTATTTATTTTTCACTCATAAGCATACACTTATGTTTATTTGTGTTTCAATCAATTAAATATTTTACAGTTACAAATAATGAAAAAGTAGTTTTTAAGAATACCGTTAGTTTTTTTTTATAAGAAAGAACTTTTGTAAATAAAAATGGATTATTGTCAAGCCTTCAAATTGGCTTTTGCTTTAAAATATTCATTTATCTGCTTAGGCATTAAAGTTGCCTTAATAAAACTTTAGGCCAGTGGCTTTTTTAAGCGCCGGCAAGCTCGGGCAGGGTTTTTGTTTTTAAATAAACACACATCACTTACCTTTTGTTTTAAGTAATTTAAAATTTAATTAGATGCTAACTGTTGAGCCAAATCAAAAATGAAACAACCGCTTACTTTAAAAGACAAGGAAGAACTCAAAGAAAAATTTATTTGATAATATTGAATAAATATACAATGCCTAAATGATTATTATTTTGTAAAGCAAAGTGTGTATACGCAAAGTATTATTTTTATAAAATAATTTACAGAGTGAAGATGAACATTTCCAACACTCCCACTTTTATCAAACTCTGTTATACACATTTTAAATACAAATTAGTTTTCAAAAAAGTTAATGACATTTAACATTTTTCTAAATTGAACAAATTTAGCTCTAGCTAAAGGCTTGGTAAAAATATCTGCCACTTGTTGATTTGAATTTACATAGTTAAGCTCAAACATTTTACCCTCAAACTTCTCTCGAATGAAATTATATTTTACATCGATATGCTTTGTTCTTTTATGAAATTCAGGGTTCTTCACAAGACGAATAGCTCCTTGATTATCCATGTTCAAAGTAGTTTGTAAATCTTGATTTGGTAGAAGTTCACCCAGCAATTGTTTGACCCAAATAAGCTCCTTTACAGCATGACAACCCGCTATAAACTCCGATTCTGTTGTAGACAACGCAACACACTTCTGAATTTGTGATGACCAAGCAATGCACGATGAACCCATCATAATAGCAAACCCGCTTGTGGAACGTCTGGAAGTAACATCACCAGCATAGTCTGCATCGCTATAGCATTTTAAAAAGTGAGATTTTTCGGGAAAAAAAGCAACAACATTAAGGTTTGGTTCCCTGTAGGTATTTAAAAATACGTTTTACAATATTAATATGATATTGTTGTGGAGCTTCCAAATTCCTGCTAACAAAACTGACTGCGAATGCAATGTCCGGTCTCGTTAGCATTAAGTACATAAGACTTCCAACTGCTTGTCTGTATGGATACTTTGATATCACTGCATCAGCTGATACTGCTGCACCAGTTATCGACGTATCACATGGTGTACTTACTGGATTCGCATCGACCATATCAAAAGTTTTAAGCAATTTTGTGGTATAGATTTGCTGACTTAAATGTAAGCCGCCATTCTTTAAATAGCGAATTTCTAAGCCCAAGAAGTGTTTGGCTTCAAAGACCTTTACTTTAAAAGCTCGTTTTAAAACCAATAAAAACTTCAATATATCATCCTCGTTCTCAGCAGCAATCAAACCATCATCAATGTAAATGGCCACCAACATTCTCCTATTACTAGATTTGTTTACAAATACGCATTTATCGGCTTTACTTGTTTCAAGGTTAAAATTTCTCAACACATTTGAAAAGGTTTCATTCCAACATCTGGAGGCTTGTTTCAAACCGTAAAGACTTTTTAAAAGTTTACAAACTCTTCCAGTTTTGTCACTGTAACCTTCTGGTTGTTTAACATAAATGTCTTCTTGAATAGCTCTATACAAAAAAGCTGTCTTAATATCAAATTGTTTGAGCTTTAAGCCTTCACATACTGCTATATTAAGAAACGCTCTAATAGAAGTGAATTTTGCTACCGGACTGAAAGTTTCTAAATAATCAATTCCATACTCTTGGCTAAAGCCACGCGCAACTAGTCTGGCTTTATATCGCACTTTTTCGGTCTCAGTTGGCCCTTTTATTTGATACACCCATCTTGTACTAATAAGTTTAGCTTCCTTCGGTAGTTCGACCAGTTGCCAAGTATTATTTTCTTTGAGAGAATTTATTTCCTCATTCATTGCAAGCTTCCATTTTTCAGCTACCTCACACGATGTAGCTTGTTGATAATTTGTAGGTATTTCGCAACCAGCTACAAAAGCATGTCCCTCTGCTGCAACTAAATTTAACGATTTTGATTGCTTACTTACAGCCATTTTCTTCTCACTATTTTTAAAAATACTGTTTTCCACAGCCACTGCTTGCTTACTATCTTTGGTTTTGCTCCTCAGCCGATCGCTAACAAAAACTTTGTTGGGCGTTATTTATCGCATCTAATTCGTTTGAATTCATAGAGCTTTCAAAAAACTCATCCTCATCAGTGGTATCTACCGGTATCTCTATACTTTGCTCTTTGTGTACTATAGCACTTTTTTCACTATTTTCAGCATCTGCTTGATCATTGTTTTCATCTAAAGGTATAATTACCTGCGGAAGTGAGGTATCGGCCACTGTTTCATTTAATTTTCTTTTGAAAATAACATCTCGAGATATTTCGACTTTATTTAATTTGGGTATATACACTCTTAAACCTTTTACATTTTCAGCATACCCGACAAAAATACCCTGTTGAGATTTTGCATCCCATTTTTGCCGTTTTGGTTTTGCCACGTGTATAAATACATCAGAACCAAAAGTAAATAAATTTTCAATGCTTGCTTGTTTTCCATGCCATAATTCATAGGGTGTTTTCCCCTTAATTGGACTAGAACCTGACCTATTCAGTTTATTGACAGCTGTGTTGATTGCTTCGGCCCAAAACATTTTATCTAACTTCTTAGCAAACAACATTGATCTTGCTAATTCAACAACAGTTCTGTTTTCTCTTTCAGCTGAACCATTTTGTTCAGGATTATACGGTGCCGTTTTTTGATGAGTCACACTATTTTTCATGAGCAAGAATTCAACATTTTTGTTGACAAATTCTGAGCCATTATCTGACCGAAGTACTTTTAATTTGTGACCAGTTTCAGTTCTAACATCATGAATGTATTTTTCTAAAAAGTTGCCAACTTCGCTTTTCTCCTTCATGAAAAATACCTTTTTGTAGTGGGAATAATCATCTTTGAGCAAAAGAAAATAATTGGCACCCCCAATTGACTTTTTCTCCATTGGTCCGCAAACATCTGCATGCACTAATTGTCCCACAAAGTTGGATTTAGTTTTACTGTTAGAAAAAGGCGCACGTTGATGTTTACCCAAAACACAAGCATCACAAAAATTCGGCCCTTCGTCGAGAAAACGTATTTGGTGCAATTTTAAAAAACGTTTGCAATAATCAAAATTTTGATGTGCTAGCTTTTCATGCCATTCATTGATAGAGCACACATTAGATTCAGTAGAATACAAATGTTTTTCAACGCGTTTTAAAGGCATATCTACTTTGATTATCAACTTAAAAAGTTTATCAGCACGCACTCCCACTAAAACAGTAGCTCCATTTTTTAAAAATTCACAACGTTTATTGTCAGACTTCATTTGCAAACCTCTATCAAGTGCACTATTTGCAGAAAATAAATTTAACCGAATTTCTGGTACATACAAAACGTCTGCTAAATGATTATTGTGCCATTTTTTACCCTCATATGATCAAATGTTTATAGCGCCACGACCATACGCCTTTATGACATTACTGTCGCCAAGCCTAATATCAATTGGATTTTCAAAAGCTTCATAAGTAACGAACCAATCTCTGTTCTTGGTCATGTGATCGCTGGCTCCCGAATCCACATACCATTGCTGGTCTTCACTAAGGCTCATCACTGCTTCTGATTCACATATAAAAGCATTGCCTTTGGTTTGATTTGCTTTCGCCTTATTCATATGACAATCCCGTTTCCAATGACCTAGCTTTTTGCAAATAAAACATTTACCTCTTTTCTGATTTGTATTCTTGTTACCAAACTTTTGCTTTGCTACCAGAGCATCACCTGCATTCACAGCTTGACCTCCAGACATACGAGTCTCTTCCATTATCAGTCTGGCAGTTAAGTTTTCCAACGTTTGTTGTTCTGGCACAGTCGACTCCCATGCACTATAAAAATGTGAAAAGCTCGGAGGGAGCGTCATCAAGACTTTTGTTATAACCATAGAACATGAAACTTCCTCACCTGCTTCTTTGAGTTGCGTAACCAACGCTTCTAGTTTTGAAATATGCACAGCAATGTTGTCTTCTGGATCTTTCTGAAAACTGTAAAACTGCTGCTGCAAACGATGAATATTTGCTGTAGACTTAAAATCGTACACATTTTCCAATTTCAGCCACATTTCTCTTGCTGTGCTACCATTAATAATATGCAACAGCGGCTGTTGACCAAGAGCCATTACTATTATCCTTTGCGCCTTACTGTCGGCCTTCATCCAGTTCTCATCACGCATCAAAACCTTTCTTTCGGTACTAGCATCCACTCCTACCGCAACCTGTGCACGTGTTGTACTTGACCCTGAAGTTGCAGGAGCAGCATTTGTAGTGTTCTCAACTGCCACGGACTCTTGAATTATGTATTTCCATAAGTCGCTTGCATTCAGAATAACTTTAACTTGGAATCGCCACATACTCCACTGTTCAGCCCTTTCCAGTTTCTCAATTCTTGCAAAGTCTGCCTCCATTACTGCCAATTAAGAAATTTAATTAAATAACAGAGCGCAAGGGAATTAAAACGATAACTCGGCACGTATTTTAAATATAAGATTTGCAATTTTTTAATAAAACTGTATTATAATTATTATGGTGTCTGGGCCCATAACCTGTTGAGCCAAATCAAAAATGAAACAACCGCTTACTTTAAAAGACAAGGAAGAACTCAAAGAAAAATTTATTTGATAATATTGAATAAATATACAATGCCTAAATGATTATTATTTTGTAAAGCAAAGTGTGTATACGCAAAGTATTATTTTTATAAAATAATTTACAGAGTGAAGATGAACATTTCCAACACTAACTTGTAAGGATAATATTGTATTCAAATACTTAAATAAATAAATATAAAATTGCCATAATTTTGTGGGATCAATGTTAAAGTGTTCAATTTGCTCTTATAATATTCATTCTTTAAGTAATTGTTGCTTATTTTTATAACTTTGCTTATTCTTATAAGTCGCTTTGATACCAATTTATTCCCATGAATCAAGAAAACAAGATTGCGCATTCAGCCGTTCAAAAAATATTTCTACTGCGCATCTACGTCATAATAGACCTATAACGTGTGTTTGTTGTAAAAATATAAGAGATTTTTGGCTCTCTTACTTTAACTTTCCATACAAATAGTCTATTTCTACGTCACACAAAAGAGACAACAAACTAACGGACCTGCGCAATGCGCAATCTTGTTTTCTTGATTCATGATTTATTCCTATGGTCTTTTTTTTCAAGCTCTTAGTAAATAGTCCTTGTAACAGATTAAAGAGAACAGATTGTCTTATAGCCAAGGAGTGAGTTATCGACGAGCGCAAATCTGCTTACTATATTTTTTGTATTGTTTTATTATTATTTTTTTTATTGTACTTTGTAACGCGACTTTAGATTATATACCTATTAAGTTCTCACAGATACAAGATGAACTACTATTTAAATTTATATTTAATAGATTGTCAACCACAAGTGTTTCAAATTTGTCAGAATCTATTTTGTAACTTTTTGAAGTTAGATAATTGGACGCTGTTACTTTAGTCTCAAGCTAAATGATGCTATGATCACTTAATGTGTTTTAAATAGAATTTACAAAAACATCACGGCTTATATTGGTAAAAATGAGATCAATGCATAATTTAATTTCTGGTCTAGTAACCAAATTATGACAACAACTTATATCGAACTCAGCGAAATGATTTAACAACGAATATGATTACTGTCGTTAGACAACGTGTCTACATTAAAATCTCCCAAAAAAAGTAAGGTGCCCCATCGGACATAACTAACAAATTTTCAATCTCTTTAAAAAAAATCCATGAAAACACATTTTTGGGATCTATAAACAGATAGATTTTAAGATCTAATAACTAAAATGATATAGCGTCCATAAATCCTTCACTACAGTTAATGACATCATAACCAGGCAATGTGTAAAGATTTCTTAATTTATCACTAAACCAGGTCTCCTGAATCGCAATAACATCGAGAAGTATTGATATTTGACTTATTCCACATTTAAATGAATTGAAATTACCAATAGCAGAATCACTTCTATTCTTCACAGATAAAATATACATATAACTTCGTTAAAGAGTATATACTAATATATGAATTGAACAATGTTATGTTATTTACATTCCACTAGAAAAAAAAACAACATTGAAATAAAAAAGAAGTAAAATATATTGAATTAAAAAAAAGAAGAAATAGAAGTTACAAAATTTATGTTAATTTATGTAGGAAAAATTAAGTTTTATTAGTTAAATTATAGTGTATTTTTCAATAATGTTTGTAGGTTTATTTTAAGAACAAACAATAATAATTAATTGATTTTCACGCGATATATTTAAAAGATAAACGAGCACTTAAGATTTTTTACAACTTTATGCGACTTTAACAACTGTCTTTTCACTCTCGATTCTTTTAACCGATTGACCCAATAAATCCTTCGTATTATCTTCCTGTCCTCTTTTTGTAGTTGTTCTTCAGTTGTGCTGCTATGTTTTGTACTTCAGTATTGCTTTTTATAGTGCATCAGAGTTGTGACTACTGTTTTAATTCCACACTCGTCCATCCGACTAATCATCCGCCCCGGTTGAACTGTAATCTTTATTATCAACTTCAGCATAATGCCACAATTTCATATGATCATTGCTTGTCGTCGTAGAATTCGGCCCCTCAAATGATGTTGCATTCGGGTGTTGATGGTAACGCCAACAGTTTGGTCCGCTGGTAAGCGGCTCTTTGTAATATCGCGCCTAGAAATCAGGAAGACAGAGAGCACGATCAACCGGTTGGAGGTATAATCTCATGTCGGATTGACGTGTCGCTCTTACAGTAGTCAGTTCTTGCCAGAGAGCAATAAAAAACCACTTGGAGGTATAACCTCGTGTCGGAATTATCCAGCTCTCGTACAGTAGCCAAATTTTTCCTGAGAGTAAGGAGAACCAGTTGGAGATATAACCTCGTGTCGGAATCGCTCGTCTCCCCCACAGTAGCCAGTACAGAGACTGCAGCAGTAACTGATTTATGCAATTTGCAAGTGGGGATGTAAAAACGTCCTCATCCATTGCTAGTCGTTCACTAAATAAGATTTTTTCAATTGGGTAAAAACCTCCGCATCAATTTTTAGATCTTACCTCTGTGAAATTAGCCAGACAACTTTCTGCCGATTAAAGAACAACTCGGCTTTTATACTGATCAGTGTCACACACACACAAACTGCGTTGTGTGTGCATATCTGTTATGAGTTGTTTTCTTTTTTGCTTGACTAATAATTCGACAAACAGGTGGCGCTACTTTCTAAAAGGCCGTTAATTTTGAAAACGAATTAAATTTTAAATTAACAAAGACATATTTCATTTAAAGTAGTAGAAAGTAAAAAAAAGTATTTAGTGGGGCCAAAAATGAAGCCACCGACTTTTGTTGTTACAAAGTTTTTTACCGGATACAAATTGTGTCCTTTTAATAGCCACCAAATTGCCAACTTTGTAATCAACATTCTGCTTTCTCCTTCTACTAAAATTTTGTTTGTACTGTACTTGATCTTTCTCAATTTGATATTTTGCTTCAAACCTTAGCTAATCTCGCTCCCTATTAAACTCATTAATTAGCTCTTTCGAGGATTTGGACGACGTACAGTCATTGTCATTCTTAATTCGTACGCGAATAGGACTTCGAATATTGAGCAGATGTCAGTTTAGAAATTACAGCTATAACTGTTCTATTGACGCGCTCTACTTGGCCGTTGCCTGTTACTTCACCCGTGGTTACTTCAATCTATTCGACAGCATTTTTAACACAAAACACCTGAAATATTTTGGAGTTGAAAACTGCTCCTCTATTACTAATTATACGTTCCCCAAAAATCGAACGAACGTTTAAGCTTGTTTATTATTTCCTCCTATACACCCGTAGACTTAGTTGGGTAGAGCCACACAAACTTGCTAAAACCATCTAAAACTTCAAACATGTATTTATACATCTTAGAGGTAGCATCCATCGGTTCTAAATGTTCGATATAGATTTTATTCAATGGCTGATCACCTTTATTGGTGCACTGTAAAAAATCTTCCAGTTTTCCTTGTTTTTTGTTGAAGTGATTATACTTTGTGCAATTTTGTATGACTTTGTTGACTTCAGTTTTTATATGTGGAATAAAGTAATGTTGTTTTATTAAATGAACTGTCTTGGTAGTACCAAAATGACCGTTATCGTGTGCTTTACAGGTAATTTCTTTTTCCATATGACGTGGAACAACAAAAAATTCGTGTCCGTTCGCTTTATTACATAAAACACCCCCTACCATTTTGTAACCATCATGGGGTCGCAATTTTAATATATCTAAGTTTAAGGCGATAGCTTTCATCAGTATGTTGTGCTTTTTGCAAGTGGCATTTTAAATCCAATTTGATGCTGATAATATCATATATATATTATTTCTAAAGCACTTTTTTTGTCGGTTGCAAATATCTCCCATACCACCGCATCAAGTTTAATGAATGATATCTCATTTTAAAGCTTATTTCTAACTGTAATGACGAAAAATAATTAGAAATTGAAAAATTAATATTTTCATTGATAAAAATTTTGTTTTATATAGAACTGCATGATAATACAGTGATTGTATGTTTTTGTTCAAGTGTGGTAATGCAGGGAACTGCATGATAATACAGTGATTATATGTTTTTGTTCAAGTGTAGTAATGCAGGAAACTGCATGATAATACAGTGATTTTATGTTTTTGTTCAAGTGGTAATACAGGGTCGCTTAATAGTAATGCAGTTCTACATAATATAGTATGTATTAAAATCCATTCTGGCAATACCGCTATCTTCATCGTCATCATATATATTACGTGGCTTTTTTTCGAGTGCGTTCGTTTAAAAATATTTTTGTTTGTATTAAGGATTCGTACGGGCAAAAAGTTAACGATGATCATGTCATTACCTCTAACATTGTATTCAAAGAAGTATTTAGAAGAATTTAAACATATGTATGTATGTAAACATGTATGTAAACATGTATGACATATTATGATTTCTAAAATTTTTATACTTTTAAAAAAATGTATTGAAGTTACTAAAATTTCTATTAATTATTTTCATTTTATCTTACAAAAATGACAACTAACGGTGCGAAATATTCGCACGGGTTATCTAGTTAATCAAATATCTGCTGAGCGGGTTTTTATAAGTTTCACTTATTGTAGCATCAGTGTTTTTACTAAATCCATTACAGCATGGTTTGACAGGAACATTTTTTATTTCAACTCCATTTAAAATACAATACACAAACTCTCATATCACTTAAATATTTAACAGACTATTTTAACTTTGCTATGAAGCAATTTATTTTTTCTTTGTAATAAATTAATTTTATTTTTATTTTGTCGAACTCCTTTTAATATTGTTTCATATTGTGAAGACATTATTTGGAGTGTCTCTATAATTTCAATTAGCTGATTTAATTGTTATTTTAATTTTATATTTGTTAGCTCATAAGCTACAAAATTATTTTCAGATAATAAACAAAAAGGACCTTTATATTTAAGAGAATTATTATTTAACAGTTTTATTTGTTTTTTGTCCATCTTTGTGCATATACATAGAATGTAATGTTTTATTACAAGAGGAATTTGTCCTCACGTTCCAGCACCTCTGCTCTATATTGCAAACAAATTATTTTATTTTTATTATTTAAACTTCTGCGCCTTTTTCCCGGCAGTATTTAATGTCACAAGTTTTTCTTTGGTATAGAGCATATTTTTTTCGAGTGTATATGACTTAGTATTTATAATTATATATTTCTAATAACCTTCTGCGATAATATTTGCACGTTCAATCTCAACAGTGCTACTGACCCCTTTGCTGGCGGTCAAAACAATATTGTGCAGTGTTGCCAAAACTACTGAACCAATTCTCGCTAGATATTATTAAAAAAAAAAAACGATGGAAACCGCTAACTAGTCGAAAAAAAAAATCGCTGACACAAACCGTTAAAAAAATTTTTAAAGAATTTATATATTTAAATACTGTTTTTTTATACTAACTGCCGTATTCATAAAATAAACTTATATAATATTATGAATATGGCAATAATTGTCCATCTCTACTTAAGATTTTGCTTATCTCTACATATTAGTTTCGTTTTGAGAACTTGAATAAATATTAGAGGTTCCAATAAAGTTTAAACATTTTTTCGGAACCTTGTAATCGAAGCAGTTTTTATCATGTCGACGGTAACTAATAATTGTATATTTAATGGTAATGTATATTAACTTAGTACTTTTTTGTGTGCAACAACGCTGTCGTTTATTTGGTAAATTACTGGACAATGGTGAATTTGTACTATTTTGTATAAAACATTGCGAGGTAACTGTGCGATCAATTTGTTCCTTAATATTTTTAACAAGATTTCCTGCTGATAGTCCAAATGGAAAAACTTTCCTTCACAAAATATGCTCCTTTATTAACTGATCTGCCAAATCTACCAGATAAAGCCTGTGTCGGAAATTTTTGAATTTCCTAGTAGGATGCATATCAGTTTAACGTAGGAGTGACTTGCTGAAACGTCTATCATATTTGAAAATAAGGCAACAGTTCATCGCTATACTATACTATTGTTATATCCTTGAGGAATTGACATACTTAACGGTTAAAATAGCATTTACAATATTGGTTTGCAGTCAAATTCTGATTTTTAATTTAGCTATATTGAGTTGACTAAAAACGTGTTCAACTTCCGCATTAGAACATAAAATGCTTAATAATCGCAAGGCAAACTTAGTTAGCTCTTTGAAAATTTTATTTTCAGCCGAATTTTGATATTCAAAAGCTTAGTATCAAGAAGATGTAGTATCTGTTAGATATAGCATTTATATTATTAAGCTGATTTAAAATATTTTCGATTATTTCCGGGCTATAACCCAGTTGTTCCAAATATTGACAGACATCATCTTTTTTTGTTATAAATACGATATTTACTGATAATTCATCAGTTTTTTCTAAATATCCTGATTTTCTGGTAATCTGAACTTACAGTTTCCATTAGTTAAAAAAAGTTTTTAATGGCATTATTTACCTTTAGATTAATTGTTTTAAGAGTTTTAAAAAAATGACGCAGAGACGGATATTTGTATAAAGGTTAGAAACACACAGTTGAGCTTTCTTTGTAACAAACAAAACTTATTGTAGCTTAAAAAAACGTTAAAAATCCGTCAAGTAAAACTTTTTCCCAGCTGAAAAACCCACTTAGCATGTTTTTTTTAACTTCTCGCTTTTGATAACAACCGTTTTGCAACACTGACATTGTGTTAACTACGATCTGAGAGTTTCAGTTTTCTTCCAGCATTTTTTCTTTTGTATTGTGCTTGTTTTTTAAGAACGTACAAATTTTTCATTTTAAACGAGATTTTAAGTTGTGCGGTTGTCTAAAATGTCGGAAATGCAATTTGGTACATAAGAAGTACCGAGTATAGTGAGCGCCATTTAAAAGAACAATATGCAGTTTTATAAGAATGCTACAAATAAAAACAACTTCCATAGGGAAACTGCAAGATTAAATAAAAAGTATAAATATGGCGCGCGCAAATTTTAAGGAAGAGTTTAAAACGAAAAACCATTTTTTACCACACTTTCATTCATAAACTTTTTTTCCACTACTTGCTATTTTCTTGCTCTTTGTTTTGTAAATAATAGCTATGTTTGTTTGAGTATATCTACGTACATACATATAATATTCTTTTAACAGCACAAGATCAAAATAAAAATGAATTCTTGATTGCACGTGTACAAAACAGAATCTAACGTACGTAAACGACTTTGACCGCTTAAGTAGTGAGCAAATTACAATTGATATAATTCTTGCAAATAAAATAACCGTCTTCAAAACAGATTTTAGCTGTCTGTCTGTCTATAGCGTTTATCCATATACATAAAATTACATAACTATTGGGACACCCTTTAATTCCTAAGCCCAAATTTATACTTGCTGTTATAGCGGGCGTAGCAATACAGGTTCATTGTAAATTTTAGGAGTCTGTCTTAAACTGTTTAACACTTTGGCCATAAACATCAAATTACCTCAACTATTCTAACATCCTGTTATTAATAATTTTTAATATTTATACTTTATACTAGCGGACCCGGCGAACTTCGCCTCGCCCCAATTTTAAGCCTTCAGACAAACTTTAGAGTAATAATACAACACAATTATCAATTATAATCAAATATTGTGATAAAAAAGAGGCATGATAAATAAAATTTCATAATCAATTTGCGATTTTTCTAATTTTCCGCAATTTTCCATGTTTTACACCTAGAACTTTCTATTTTTTCATTTAAAGACATTAAAAAAAATTTCACACAAAATTTCGTAAAAAAATCAATTTTCGATTTTTCCAAAAGTCGGAATTTTCCGGAAGGATTTTCCAAAATTTTCTTTCGTAAAAACCTTCTGCTTGAAAATACGCACAACTGACAAAAGATTTTGCAGAAATCGGCGCAGCCGTTCTCATTTTATGAATTACTATACATTTTTTACATCATTTTTATATATTGATTTTTTAACGGTCATAGTAATCGATATTCTGTACAATTTTCAATCGTTTATCTATAACGGTTCTAAAGATAGGCCGATATAGGTTAATTTAAGTCACGTATGGGGTCACCCCCTAATTTTTAGTTTTAATTTTATATTACTTTTTCCTATCGGGAGCTATAGTCATAAGAAATTTTTTAAGGTTCATAAAACACGTAAAAAAATGCATGTTGTATGGGGACATACTTTAATTTTTAAAATTACTAACTGCTTTTAAAACGTACAAATCTGCAAGCATCATTTTTCAAATAAAGAAAAAATTTTTAAAACGGTTTAGAAATGACTGAGCTATGGAGGCAACATTTAGACGAACCTTCTTCTGTTTTTGAAGTTAATTAAAAAGAAACAAAATTAGAAAACAAGTAATGTACGTTTCACTGTAAATATTGTGGATATAATAAAGAACCAGCCTTAAAATATATAACTTGTTGTAGCTGTTTCAAAACATAACTTGTAACGGCTTTTTTAGATGGTTTATGCAGATATTTTCTAACTTTGTGTAAATATAAAATCGCTATAAAAAACGTGCAGCTATGATATTGTATCGCAATGTAACACAATTTGAAAATTGACTTTACAGACTAAAAATCAAACTTTCCTTTTAAATTTATATTTAATAGTCAAGTGTATTGTAAACAGAATTTTAGCGTCTATAAAATATTTTAAAATGAAGTGTCTTTATTAATGACTTTTTAATGCTGTACATGATTTTTTTTATTTTTGAATTTTTGCAGTCTTACACTCAAAGCGATTATTATTTTAATGAAATCGATGCCTTATCCTGCAATACCCGACCAATTAGCAGCACTTTACGCAGTAAAAGTACATATAATGCGTACGAAAGTCAAACTGAAGATGATACAACTAGTTATGATTTATATGGTAACCAAGAGTACAACGACGGTAGTAGTTGTGGTAGCTATAACCATCAACAGAGATCAATATCAACAATGTCAAATGCTGGTAAATATAATACCTCATATCACAGCAATGATTGCAACCAATATTGTAAAAACGTAATCACTACAGACAACTTAATGTACCATCGTGATGCCTGCAGTGGTGATAGCAGCGACCGTTACGATATATATTCGACGCTTGATTACGGTGATTATGATTATGTTAGAAGCGAATGTATTAACTATGAATCGAATACCGGAACAGATGGAAATGGGCGACTGTTTACTTCACCTGGCGATAGTAATAATAAAATGCTGCCGCAAGTTCCGCCAGTCCAGCAAAGTCATAGTATGTGGGATGGTATGTACGGTAGTGGCCAGCATAGGCAAAGTAATGTCAGTCTACCGTCAACTCCGACATTTCGTTATAACGATGGAAGTGTTGGCGGTAGAGAGATATTCTCTAATAATGGCGATTGGGACAGAGGACTCATTGCGAATAGTGTTAAGGCTCAGTTGAATGGTCACCGACATTTTGATCACAATGGTGGTACGTTTTGTATACAAAAGCCACCAGAGCGTAAATTACCTTTGCCCCAGTCGCAGCCAAAGACATATTTGAAAAAATCTCTGAAACAACAATTTTTTCAAGATAATTCTGACAATATGGCAACAACCACATCTATATCGGCGTATCGAAATCAAATAAATCTTGATTATAAAAAGGCAATGCCGATTTCGTCCTCAACACAAAATCTTCCTGTTCACAATTTCTATTATGATAACGGTAGTCTCATTGATACCCAATTGAAGAGCCATAAAATAGATTATAACAATTCCTGCAATACATACGAATCTCTTTATTCAATAGAACCTCGCCCAAGTACCACCAATCAATTGACTGACGAAATTAACGACTTCGGATTAAATTCCATTGACAATAAGTCTACGTATAGTGACACAACTGTACACACCGCACCTGCACATGCCAACCAACAAAAAACACAAGATATGCAAAAATGCCGTTACTCCATTATTATGGCCATGACAACGGCATCTGTCATAGCCAGCGGTGAAACTCGTATACCACAACATTTGCTAAAGAAAACGCCAAAGACGATGGCAGGCATTGCAACGGACATATCGACAAAAAATGGCCAATTAACAGAGTGCACTGGTGCAGGCGTGGATTCATCTCTTTCGGTTAGATATGATGATAGCAGCAGTTTTGTGTGCATTGAGCGCAATAACAGAAATAGTAATATAAGTGGGAGCAATAATTTAACGACATGTGCCTATACAAATGTTATATCAAACCCAAATCAAAGCTTAGCAGAATTACCCCCCGTTACCTTATCGACCACATCTTCACCCACAATGCTGTTGTTGTCATCTGCCCCACCAATAGTGACTGATAGTGCAACCAGCGTCGTCTATAGTAGCGAAAATAAACTCACTAACATCAATAAAACTACAGCGACAAGCTTGAACGCAAATACGCCTTCGAGCTTGTCGTTGGCAAAAAACTTGAGTTCTAGAAAATTGCCAAAGCAGCACAGTGGACTTGGCATTGTGGCCAGCAAACAATTACCGCAATCACCTCAAAATCCGTTAAATCATGCCGTTTCAAGCAAAACATTACCAGTAACACCACAATTGTCATTAGTTAATGCAGCCGATACATTATATAACAGCAATGTGTCATCGTCCATTTTATCGGCAACATCAACGACATTAACATCAACAACATCTTCATCAATATCACCAAAATTTTCGTTGTTATCATATCAATCTTCTGTACCATCAAACTCATATATAACAACTGCAACCAAAACTGATGAAATATGTTTAGCACCTGTAACAACAGCAGGACATTTAATGTCTAACAATAACAACAATACAAATACAGATACGAAAAGTTACGATAACTTTAATAATTACAAAAATATTAATAATTTATTCAATAATAATGTACAAACTATTGAAAACAAATACTGTATAGAATCTTTTCAAGTCAGCAAAGAAGAGGATACAGAAGAAAGTAAAGGGCAAGAGGAACCCCTTCATCATTTATCAACGACACCGTCCAAATTAAACAGTTTAACAGCCATAAATAATACATCTTCAGCACCATCCCATCAGTTTGAAACAGGAACGGCTTACGGGTCATTCCTTTCTTTGTTATCATCATCAGCGCCAACGGCAAATGAAATAACTGAAGCAAAAACCTCATCTTCTTTCGCAAAAACATCTCAACCGAATACAATATTTGAAACTGATTATAAAACATCATACGATTACGCTGACTATTTAAAACCCTATATATTGCCAACATTTTCCACCAGTAATACTAGCAGCAATAACACCAGCCTTCAATTTACCCCTACCCAAAGTAGTAGTAGCAGTAGTTACATACCATATCCTAGTCTAGATATTCATAGAGATTACTTAACATTTTCATCATCAATAACCACTGACACCTCTACAACGTTGTCAACAACTCTCGCCTCATCATTAGCGAAAACTTCAACACCAACATCAACATCGGCAAACGCAACTTCAACTGAAACAACAATTTTAGAATTAAATAACAGGGGACTTAATAATAAAATACCAGCTTTAAATTTAAGTGATAATAATATTAGCCGTAAAAGTAGCATTAGTTCGCCCGTATCGAAGTGTGCAGGTCCTAGTGGTAGTGTTGTTCCAATTACCTCAATATTAACAACGGCCGTAGAAACCAAAACTACTACAGCAGTGTCATCAGATGTTCAAACATCAATGTCGTCCTCATCATCAAACACATTAGCAATATATTTAGATCACGAATCAATAAGCAACTTCGCTCTTCTACATCAAGATGATCAGAAAGAAAAGAAAGAAATTCATTCTAGTTTAGACATTAAAGAAAATACCAAAGAGTCTTCTTCGTTCTCATTGTACATCGATGATTACGATTATTATTTAAAGGACTATAATCTCGATTTCATATCAGCATCATTAACTTCATCGACGACAATAACATCATCATCTACAATACACACTTCAGTGACGACTGCATCCTCTTCGACGTTGAATAAATCATGGCCGACAAGCACAATAACGACGTCGTATGCGGTATCAACAGCAACCGAAACCACAGCGGTAGAAGGAAATGACAATAGCAGTTATGCGATTAATAACAATGAAGCCGTATACTTGACGACTTCCGCTATGTCATTAACACCAGATTGTTTGTTTGCAATAACAACTGCAGCGCCAGCTCCAGAACATACACCAATATCAACGGAAGACTTGATGACAACAACGGTTGCCATGTCAACACCAGCCTTGTATGCCGGTTATTTAAAGGACTACAACACAGTGACAGCGTCATCGCCCACCTCATTTGCCTCAAAAATGACGGACAAGCCATCTCAAGAGCTTCCCGCATATATAACAGAATTTCTAATAACGTCGAAATCTAATGAATCCGATAGCAGCGACTATTTAAATCTTTATAAAATAAAAGAAGTAACAATAACAGGCACCACATCAGATAACAATTGTTTAATAACGACCAACAATAACAACAAGATAAGCAACAGTCAAAGTTTTATTAACGATATCCCAGCCAATACAAAAGATGTCAAAGTGACAGTTTCATCAAGTAAAGCAATGGTGAACGAAATATTACCAGCCTCCATGTCCTCAGTCGCAACATATACAAGACCTGTTTCAATAACAGCATTATCACCAACACAACTTGAACCAACAACAAAAACAGGAAACCAACAGAATTCCAACACTGCCCTGTCTACGGTTGATTTTGATGACAATTTTTATAACAGCTTTAGTGTGAATCTAAATTCATTGATTGCCGATACCGCAACCTCTGCAATCAGTACAAATACAACATCCGTGACAAATAGTAGCATCACAGAAGCGGTATCAGTATCCGAAATAGTTTCAGAAATCACAAAACCATCATGTACAGCATCGGTGGCACCAGACAGTTTAGATTCACACAACACTAGCAAGTCCCTACTAAACACGAGTACAGATGTTTTTGATGACTTTCATATAGTAACAACAACGGCAACATCAGCAAAAGCAGCCGTAACAACAGATACGGCCATCGCTAAAATGAATTTAACAGTTACATCGTCAAAGTCTTCGCAATCAAATACCCAAAAATCAACAACAGCTGGTGTTAAGGCCGCCAATATGTTGGGTGGTTTTTCACAGAGTATTAAAGGAGGTTTGGATGGTGTATTAGCTGTTGCTGGAAGTAATGAGGCGCAGCCACAAAAGAGAGGCTTTGGTTTCGGCTTAGCCTCAAAATTCGTGCCAAGTGTGGGAGGCTTGTTAGGTTCTGCTACAAAATCTACAGCATCTAGTTCAACAACTATTACACAACCACCAAAAACAGTTTCTACTGTACCAATAACAACCCAAAGTCTACAAATAAGTGAATCATATTGTGACCAAGCTGACCCCAACTATAGTACAACAACCAGCGCCTTTGAAACCAGCACTAACTTTGTGGCAACGTCGTCAAATATTGACTACTACAATGATGTTACCAATAGTGGCAACTATATTATGACGAACGTTAGCAATAATAATATGGATTTTGTAGTAACATCGCATACCAACGATACATACGGTGATGAAGAAAATAGTAGTGGAAGTCTTTACTACAACAGTAGTCAGCCTACATATTATCATATGACAAGTAGCCTTGACTATGCCCAAGATGAAATTGCAAGCCAATCGGAGCAAATGCCGATGTACGATGACGCGGTCACTGGAGCTATAAACGGCTTAAGCAAAGAGTATTATGCTGATAAAAATCAGGCTATTGATATGTATGATGGCTATAGCGAGTATGAAGCTGTCAAAACTTCAGGTCAACTAATTGACACCTCTATAGCAAACTCTTCATCAATTGACACAGTGGCAATATCAACAGTTACTTCAACGTCCGTAATGGCACAAACACCTATTTCAATGCAGTTTAACAATTCGACAACAGTGACAGCAGCTAAAAAAGCTACAAGTTCATTGTTTTCTTCTCTGACCAACGTGGCATCACAGATCTCGCAGCAAACTACTACTTCAGTACCGACAGCTGTCACCACAATAGCGGTGACATGTAGCAGCAGCAGTACTGCAAGTACAAAATTATCTAGCGGAGGAGGCATGTTCGGATCAATTTTTGGCAAAGCAGCAGCGGCTATGCAAACAGCTACTCATGTAGTGAACCAGGGTGCAACAATTGCCAGCAGTAAAGTACAAAAGAATTTGCAACCTCCGTCTTCTATTTCTCTCATCAAGCTCGTGCCAACCACAGAAGAACCTGCAACATGTGTCGCGGCCACAGAAACAATAACAGAAATCAACTACCAAAGATCCGTTATGAGTCATCAAAACTCGCTAGCCAGCCCATACGCATCGAGCCTTGGTGGTGATGATTACGATAATAGCAATATACCAAGCAATGATGCAGATTTTGCACATGAATTCGAAGAGGAGTATTACTATGCTAATCAAAACCAACCAAATCAGCTTATACATCAACAGTCTCAGCAGAAGTTATTACCAACGGTGCCACCAGGTGGTGGATCCACTGGCAAAAAACTGCCCACCATCAATGATAAATCTGGATGTTTGGTAAAACAACAACCGACCGAGATTTACGAAGAGGACATCGAAGTTCTTGACAATAAGTCTCAACCGTATTTGAAGAGGGTTCCGACTTATAACATCGATAGTGAGCAGGCCCATTACTACATGGATACACAGCCAGTGGCACCGTCTGCTAGACATATAGCAGCTAATGGTTATTATGAACACACAAATGGTGGAAGTTATGATTATCGGGATGATTATTTCAACGAAGAGGATGAGTTCAAATATCTTGAAAAGGAAGAGATCCAAGAAAAAGATGACGTTGTATATACGAATAAGCAGCATGAAAAACATCAAATACGTCAAATACACAAACAATCGTCCTTACAGTATATTGTAGATGATGATTTTCAACATGGTCAAAATGAAGTTACATACATTGACGACATGTACCACAGTGAAGATAGTGGCAATTATCTAGATGAAAGTTCCAGTGGTAGTGTCAAAGGTTTAATGAATCATCAAAAAGTGCCATCAACAACTACATCTACAATTTTGGAAGATTCGCAACACCAAACAAAAACTTCGACCTCAACTTTATCCGCAACAACAACTACTACAGCGTCAGTAACATCTGTTCTACATCAACAAATTAAGAAACAAGACAGTATTATACTAGAAGAAGATGAAAAGGAAGACTTTTCTTCTATTGGTGGACAGCATGACATTGTTGCTTCCCCATCCAAATCTCTTAGTCGCAAATCTAGTCATGATATTCTTAAGGGGGAGGATGATCAAATGAGTGATCTTCATCTGGTTTCCGCTGGTCTAAGATCTTCTCATTCCAGAAAAATGAAGCTTATGCGTGGGGAAACAGAGGAAGTCGTTGGTGGTCACATGCAAATTATGAAACGCAAGACAGAAGTAACTGCAAAGCAGCGTTGGCACTGGGCCTACAACAAAATCATCATGCAATTAAATGTAAGTAAAATAATATTCAAACATTTACTTTTTATTCAATTCATATGTACATATAAAAACGTGTTTTAAAAGACCCATGTTCCTTGAGTTTATTACTATCTTAAATATGAATGAGAGAGCAATAATTGATAAGTCGCAGAGCAAAACATGCCTCTTTACCTATTTAAAAATATTGGGATATCTATGATTATTGGTTTTACTTGATGTGCTTAAACCTAGAAAATAGAGTTGCTTTCCTATCAAAACATAAACAAGACCACAAAAGGATCGCAGGAATAGTTTTTAATGATGTAAACAATTATAGACTTTTCATTTTTTTCATTGCAAAAAAGCACGCTTTGTTCTGATAAAAGTAAAAAGTAAAATAAGAAAAAAAATTAAAACGGCAATGCGGTATACGTTTTTTTATATGGAAGTACAAATAATTAATGGTGGCATGTCATAACTAAGGGTTGGCCCAGGCTTGCCATATTTGCCGAATTATCAGCATTTTACCGATTTTTCACCTCAAAATTATCAAAGTGCCGATTTGCCGTTTTTTTTTTCTCAAAAAATGCAGATTTGTCGTTAAACTTTTAGCATCATCTTTTACAGTAAAAAATACCGTTAATATGTTCGTTGTTCCCTGAAGTCAAAATAAAAAAATGAGCTAATCAATTTCTTCAAACCAAATTTATTTAACCTGATTTTCATCCTTAGAAATACATCCATATATGAAATATTTTTGCAAAATTTAAATGTTAGTGTAGATAGTAATCGGTTTGGAATATTTGTCTGTTTGTGTCCGCATTACGTAAAAACTACTGAATCGAATTAAATCAAAAGTTGCAAGGACGTCCCTTTGAACCTTGGTTAAAGTAAAGAATACTTTTTTTTTCGCAAAAGTATGTATGTCATTTTGTTAAGAAAAAAGAGACACAAATATGAAAGCACCTAATTTTAAAGTAAAATGGTACTAAAAAAGTTTATATTTGTAGAAAGAAAACTCTTGACAATGTTTACAGAACTCTACAACAGATATTTAAAAACATATTTTTCTAAATTGATTTGAGTTTTAAGAAAATAAGAAAGGACAGCCTGACGTGGGCACTGCTTATTATATAAATAGAAATGAAACATTTATGAAAACGCTTTTAATTCAAAAATTAAGTTTATAAGTCATACAAATTCGTCAAATCTATACATAAATAGGCAAACACAAAAGTTCGGGAATTTTTTTCTCTTCTGCTTGTCAATGATTTTGTTTATTCTTTCACATATTTGTAGATATTGTACTGCACCGTCTTTATCTCATTTAAATCGGTTCAGGATTAACGAAATAAATGACCCCTTAAATTGTTACCACTACACATGCGAAAATACACACACTTATATAATAAAAACATGAGTGTGTGTGTGTGTAAAAAAAGAAAAAAGTGTTTAATAATAAACTTGGTCAGATTTTGACCACAAGGCAAACTCTAGGAATATTAAAAATATAGATCACAAATTTTTGATTCTAGTCATTCCTCTCTACCAACTGAGCAATATTTTGAACTGATAGAAATAAAAATGATAAGTAGAATTACAACGAAAGAGTCAATAACAAGGAGAGTTAAAAATACCATAACTCGCTCAAAATCCAATGGAAAAGATCCCAGAAAAATAAACCTTATGAGGTGTTTTATAAAACTGCCTCAAGTGACCAATTCGTCCAATAGAACAATAAAGGAAACAATTTGTTTGATTTTGTGTTTTTTTTATATGTGGGTAACATTATTTTGTTATTTTTTTGTTTACTGGGTTGGACCTAAGTTTTTCACTAAACAATTTTTCTTTAAAATTGCATTTAACACCTCGTAGGCGACTTGTTTTCTATTTTTGTTCTGAGCCATTAAACTTGATTTGTTCCGAAAATTATAGTGGCATGTCATAACGTCGATGGATATTATAGATATACTATAAAGTATTCTATGTAAAAAAGATATAACGTTTTTATAAATTGGCTATACAGAAAATCTTTGTTAAGCAAAGCCGGTGTTGGTTATACCATAGAGGAGAAAATTCTTATGCCCGGCCGAACGCCGGCTATGCAGAAAATGCTTGGTAAGCAAAGCTGTTGTTGTTTTAAGTGCTAACACTTTCATAAGTGACACTGTCTATACTAAAAAAGATCTTATGTCCATATGTCACTTTTGAGTGCGACATTTGTAAAATCCATGAATATTATGTCCTTGAACACTACGATATGCCACTAAAAATGTATATAAGCAAATAAGCATTATGACACTTTCATAAGTGACACTTATGAACAACACAATATACATGGACATAATGACGTTATACAATATAATATAATCTTCATGGATTTTATGTCACTTCTTAATGTGACATAAAGTCTATTGACATTATGTCCGTGGATGCTACGACATAACACCGTAAAAGTTTTAATGCGGCATTTTGTACTCAAATTTTTCTGCATATGTTTATTATTGTTTTTGTATCCTGAAAATTATAAATATTTTTGTACATTCCCTTGGTATACAACAATAATGTATGAAGAACATATTGTGAATACTCAAAGCTTATGAACTAGTAAGTAGAATATATTGTAATGATAAAACTACAAATTGTTATGTATCATTTTTTTAAGATAAGAAAATTTCAACAGCCTGTCTATAACGGTTCAACAGTTTGACCATAATCATCGAATTAAGTGAACTTTTGGGGCCCCTTTAATTTATTATTGTAACTGTTAATACTTGTTACTTTAACGGCCATAGCAATCATGATTCTGTCCAATTTGCAAGCATTTGTCTATAAAGGTTCAAAAAATAGGCCCATATAAGTAAATTCATTATGTGAACACGGGCGGGCTTAGCAATACAGGTCCCTTTTAAGTTTTAGCACTCTGTCTATACTAGTTCAAAAATTCGGTTTAATACTTGAATTAAAACAACTATTGGGACACCCTTTAACCTCCAAATCCAAATTTTACACTTGTTGTTATAGCGAATTTAGTAATACAGGTTCCTTGTAAACTTCAGCTGTTTTTCTATAACGGTTCAAAAGTTTGGCCATATAAACCAAATTACCTCAATGAAGCCTTTAAGTTATAATTTTTAATATTTATAATTCTTATAATACCAGATGAAGTAGTTAACATTTTTTCTTATTTTCAACTAATTGTATATAACCGTTCAGAAGATGACCCATATATGGTTAATTACATCAACCATGGGAACACGCTTAAATTTCTAAATTGAAATTGTATACTTTATCTTATAGCGGACTTAGCAAAACAGGTTCCTTATAAATTATAGCTGCCTATCTATAAGGTTCAAAAGTTTATCCACATACATTAAATTACATTAACTATTGGGACACCCTTTAATTTTTAATTCCAAATTTTATACATGCAGTGTTAGGGGACTTAGGTATACAGGTAGACAGCCGTCTAATATTCAAGTGTTTGTAAATAGCGGTTCGAAAGATAGGGCTATATAGGTCAAACTACATCTCTTGTTCGAATACCCGTTACTTTCTAAATTCAAACTGTATAGTTGTTGTTATAGCGGACATAGCAATACAGGTTCCTTGTTAATTTCAACTGCCGTTTTTTAACGGTTCAAAAGTTCTGTTCAAGCTTTATATTTGTTGTTATAGTGGACTTAGCACTACAGGTTCTTTCCAGATTTTAACTGGCTGTATAGAAGTGTTCAAATGTATGGCCATATACATAAAATTAAATGAACTATTGGGGCACCATTTCATTTATAATTTTGAAAATTTGTATTTGTTACTATAACGGTCATAGTAATCGGAATTTTGTCCAATTTTCAAGCGTTTGTCTATAACGGTTCGAAAGATAGGTCAATAGGTCAATTTACGTCACTTATGGAGACACCCTGTAATTTTTAGATTTATTTTTCTATTCCTTTTTGCTATTGGGAGCCATAGTGATACACAGTTTCTTTTAAGTTTCGAGTGGTGCCCTTCACGGTTTATAAAAAATGTCAAAATCGGTTCGGAAATGACTGAGTTCTGCAGGCACAGAAGTCGGTTAAAAAATGCAAAAAATGTCATTTGTTCTGCGAGCGTAGCTTTGCACTGCATACCAGAATTAAAGATGCACTGACGTGAGTAAAAAAAAAATACTGTATTATCCTTAAAAAAGAAAAAGTCGAAATAAAACGAGCGTTTAAAAATAGTTAAAAGTAGAAAAAAAGTACTTGTTTTTTTAACTAAGAACTTGATTTGACAATAATTCTATTTCACATTCAAATTAGAATTAAAAAAACTAACTTGGGCCTGAATAAAAATTAATATTTTTGGTTGTATTCAAAAATAGATATACTGATAATTATCTAATCAAAATGTTCTATAAATATAAAATTTACAAAAGTTAACTGTTATTATAAATGGCTAATCGTAATATTTTGATAATAAGGCCAAAGCAAGACTAAAACCTGTTGTAATCTACTAAAACTATTTGAATCAATTATTTGATATTTGTTTTTTTAATATAAGGACCAGCACTCAGGTGATGACCCCTACTTATGCAACGCTTTGTGTCAGAACTAGGAAATTAGGTTATGGGAAGGCCGATAGAGGGAGTAGTGCTTGTGGACATTTGATTTTAATCTTTGCACGTTGCAAGTGACAGGAAAGACCTCCGCAGAGAGTTTATCCACATCCAAGCTGTTCGGCTAAAAAACAAATTTTCTTTGTAATGCGTAGTGCTGTTCACTGTCCAACCGACCACACAGCGTACGAAATTACGATTTTCAGTAACAAGTTTCCTGATTATAAAAGAGCACATTTCGTTGTAGTAACGATAAAACAGTGAAATACTATAATCTAAATTACTTGCAATTACAAAAAAAAATCGAAAAGATTCAAAAATAATCAAAAAACAATTGGATTACTTTTAAGGATTATTTTTACTTCTTTTTGATTATTTATGAATTTTTTGAATGGCAACACATTTAATTTTGAAATGAAAAATAAGAATTTAACAACTGTTCCCCATTTTGTTGGTTTCAGTTATGATGGTGAGCTAATGTGGGCACTATCTTGAATTATTTAAACTTTGAAAACTTAGATCAGAACAATTTTGATCTAGGATCAACCTCAGTTTTTCAGTTATTTAAATGATAATACAGGTGCTGATGTGATTTGGCAACAATGCGATTTGCTTAAGAAAGCATATATTTTTTTTAACACGCCCTTAACGTCTTCAGCTCCGGTTTTCATTTGCCGGGATCGTCAACAGTCCAAGGCGGTAATCATTGTCTGATTTTTCCTTTGAAAAGTTAGTTTTAATGAAGGGCAATAGTAAATATATGTAAAGTAAATTTTTTTTTGTGATTTGTAGTACAAACATACATTGAATATTTGTTTTTCTGTATTACTTTCTTTGTTTTTCTTTATAATTTTTTGTAAGACTGAAATTGTTAAGGTACATTTAGCCGACCGTAAATGTAGAAATGTAAATGTAGATGTGTCAGCTGATCATTTTTGATATACGAAAAGCTAGGCAAATGCTTAGCCGACTGAAATGTCACTTAGTCGTAACGTTTCAACCTGCTAAACATAGAATTTCAATACAAGGTTACGTAACAGATGTAGCCAGTGATGGTAAATACTATCATAAATTGAAGTGAAGTACAATACCCCTTTTCAAGTACTTATTTGTGCTAATTTAGTAAAACTTTTAAGTTGTAAAATTTTATGACACACAATATAATTTTAAATAAATTATGAAGTTTTCTTTTCTAAATTAAATATGTTATACACGTACTGTTTCGTACAATTGTAAGGCTGAGTATAATTTATGCAAATGTTATATTTTTCATTATTATAATACAACATCATTTTTAGTAAGATTTAAATATTTACGTACTTTTTACACAAAATTGCAAAGTTGCTATCATTGGTTTGAACAGCTGTGTGTTTTTATTTATTTATAAACTGAAATATAGAAAAAAATTATGGACGTAAAAAAAATTAATGATTCTTGTTCAGGCGAATGAATGCCTTTACAATAAACATTCTCCAGGATATTAGAATCCAGAAAAGAATGACGAAAGTTTACATAAACGCAAGAAGTTTAAACTAATAAACAAACTTTCGGTATCCATTATAATTTAAAAGCATACACAAAATAAAAAAATTAGACAAAACACAACAGTTTTATTTAATTTTTTGCTTATGTCTAAAACACATGACACGTTTTTACACATTCTATAAGCACAACTACATTTACATTTACTGTACAGCTACATTTACATTACATTTACGATTTCAACGGTCGGCTAATTCTGCCTTTAGTGTTGATATATAACTGAATGTGTTAATAATTTTTTAAATATAAAAAAAAAACTAATTTTATAAATTTACTTTTTTTTTAAATTAAGTATGTAATATACACTTAAAAGTTTAAAAATAATCAAAAAGAATCGAAAGTAATCGTTAAAAGTAGTTGAATTACTTTTTGATTACTTCTGATTCTTTTTGATTATTTTTTAGTAATTCTCAGTTATCCAGATTATTTTATCATTACTAGTAATCGTAATCAATTACTTTTCAAAACCGGCTCAAAAGAGAATTATGTAGTCATTACAATTATTTTTGAAAAGTAATGTAATTGATTACTAATCGTAATCAAAGTTTAACAGCTCTGGTTAAAGATAAAAGGTGTGACCAATTTTGATCAGTTTTATATTCTATTTTTCTTTTATTCACGGCTTTTGTTTACTAAAATTTAAATAATAATAAAAAGAAAAACAAATTTGGATATGACATGACGTCTATAGTGAAAATATTAAAAGAAAATAATTACGAGATAACTCCAATCCGTCGGAACTGCCAGACGACATGTGAGATTACTTTTCGTTTAAAATATATTTTTTAGTTAATTAATTTTTCTCATATTTATTTAGCAGCTGCACTAAAATTTTAAGCAGAATGTGGCTTCCAAAGAGCTAAAGGTAATGATGCAAATATTTCAATGTATCGTACCGCAATTTCAAAATCAATAAAAATATTGTTGCTTATATTAGAAAGAAGAATATGTATTAATTTTATTAAAATATAATCTGGTCAAGAAGATCTGAGACAATATCGAAATTTTTTTTCGAAAAATTCATAGACGGCACACATATTTCCATTAAAAGACCTACTGGTGAAGAGTACTTTTATTTCTACTAAAAGCGTTACTATGAAATATACTCATATTTTTAGTGGAATCGTTTTCTTAAGTTGGCCTTTTTGCAACCAGCTACATTGTGTATGAGGGACCTAAGCTATTCAGTTCAGTAACTAAATTCTTCCATTGATTTTCAACACCAGTCTTACCACCTCTTGTGAATACTTTGGCTATTTATCAATGAGTTTTCATACCTTATTCTAACATTTCGATATTTTTTTATCTCATAGTAAAATGTTAGTTTTTTTCTTTGAAACGAAATTGAATTTGAGATTGATATGGTAAAACGATCCTAAAAAACCATGTCACCTTTTATCGTTTCTAAGTCGCTTTGATGTGTAAGTCGTTTTTCTTCAAATACCTGAATGGGTTTATTTTGATTACAATTCTTGCAAAAACAAATACAAAAAATCTAAGATCTTTATATTTTATAAATGAATAGAAATTATTTTGGCTTAAGTTCATTTATTTTTAATTTCTCAAAATCTTTTTTAGAAAGAAAATTTATTTTTACAAATGTATGCGGACGTTTTCCAAAGAATACAAGAAAAATTAGACGCTAGCAGAATGAAATGCTGCACTTTCTGGACCGCTACGACCTTCGTCAGCATTCTTCGCATCTATCTACCTTAGTTGTGTATTTTATAAACATCATCTATTTAACCAACTAATTTTGTAAATAAGAATACGAGAATATTCATATTCATATCAACATTAATTTGGTTAGACGAAATTTACACACAAGCGAACGTATTTCCTTACTGTTCTCTCTGTATTTCGTCTTGTTCATTTGTTTTGTTTCAATCATCGATTGAACACGAATGCAAATTTGTTTTTAGTAATTCTTACTTGTTTATTCACAACATTATAGATACTGTCCATGTGCTTAAACGTAGCGGGCAAAACACGCCTACCTCTACATTTTCCATATTAATTGAAACTCTTATCAAAAAAATAAATATATGGGGCGATAGAGCATTAAAAAATAAAAAGAAAACATCAAGTGAAAAAAATTAGCGCTCGCTAATATTTGTAGAGTAACAGGCTTTTGAAATTTAAAAATTTTTTAAAATATCAATATGGGTTTAATCTAAAAGCTTTTTATGAGTCCTTTAAGGAAATACTAACAATATTAAGAAATGCTTAACCTATTAAGAGCCGATGACATTTTTATGTAAAGTTACATAAAAACACGCAAAGCAGAGTTAAGCAAGACGGAGCACATAGGGATATTTTGCCGATCTAGCCGGACATTACATTTTGTTTTAGTTTATATCGGCTCTAAAAATTTACCTAGATTAGTGAAACTTGGCAGGAAAATCTGCTAGAAAACAAGAAAAATCAGACTAAGAAGAAAAAAGATCTCCTTAAAAGAACCAATCCTACCTCGGAAAAATGCAAGTTTTTTAATTTTCTCGTAATTTTGTTTAGCAATTACAACGTTTAAGGTCGAAGAATGTTTAGAAACCTAAAGTTTGACTAAAGAGATTCTAATATGCTATTTTAGCCCCGCCTCTTTTTGTGATCGGTAAAATAAAATATTATTTGGAAAAAGAATGTAATTAATAAATTAAAAGGATTACAAGCGCCTTAAATCATAGAAATTACTTTTTATGTGCAGGGGAAGGTATCCCTCCAATCCCACCCCCAAAAATGTTCCTAAAATTGTTTTTTTAATTTTTTTTTCCAAATTTCTTAAAACTATTCATTATTAAGCTTTCCAATGCCTTACCAATTCCCGCCAGCCAAAAATATTATTAAAAGGATATTTTTGTAATTTGTTACTTTATAGTGTTTTATTTATCTGAAAATAATTTATAATTTAATTAATTTATAATTTGTTCATAAATTACAATTAATTCATTTAAAAGAATTTCTCCTTTGCACTAAGATGATAATGAGTGCCATGGTCCTTCTTCGTCTAATTCTTCAACGACCTCTTCTGAATCTGAATCCTTTTCAGCGTTAAGTACAGGTGGAAGCATGAAAGAAAGGTAATAACATTTTTTGGGAGTGGGCGCAAAAAGCGCAACGTTTTTTCTCCAGTATAAAAGTACAGATCACAAATTTTATAGTGATATATAACATTTTTAGTACCGCAATGGAGATCACTTTCAAAAACCTTTTCACTTTTCAACAAAAAAATCTTTTTTTAATTTCGAACGAAATTTTTTATGTTAAAAATTAAAAACAAAATTTTTCTAGTAATTGTTGTTAGTAGCTGCTAAAAAAGTCTTTCATAGAAAAAAAATCAGTACAAAATCTGTATTCGTTTAACAACCAAAAAATATATTGCAAACCTCTCAAATCGTATAAAGTCAATAAAAAGGTATGCGATTTATCCAACTTTCCTGACTTGAACAGTGTCCCGAAACGACAAATCTTAAGCGTACTTAAATTTTTACATTTCTCAAAATTAATTTTTGGTCTTATGTCCTGCTAGATTGGCAATATACCTCCTATGTGCGGTGGGTCGGTAATGGTTTGAGAATGTTTTGCGACAACTAGGTTGAGGTGCTTGACTTCATTGAAACGACAATACAAGACTGCACTTATTTTAGCAGAGAATATTCCACCAAGCGCCGCCAAGTGGGATTACCTGGGCGTTAAATCTTTGAACAAGACAATTATCCCAAGCATGCATCCCGTGTGGCGGCAAATAGCTCATATACAAAACACCAAGTCAACTAATTCATGCATAACAATCCTTGGATCTCAATCCGTGAAATATATAAAAGAAACATCCCTTGCAAAGATACCCTGAAAAATGCGCTGACTGAAGAATCGACTGAATATACTAGAAAGTTGATAGCTTGCGAAAAAAAACCGACTTCAAAACAGATTTCATCTGTCTGCCTATAACAGCTCAAGTGTATGGCCACATAAATTAGGTTACATTAACTATTGGGACACACTTATACCTCTATACTTTATGCTTTTTCAACAGTTCAATAGTTTGGCAATATACATCAAATTGCAGCAACTATAGGGTCACTCTTTAATTTCCAAATTAAAATTATATACTTGCTGTTGTAGTAGATTTAGCAATCAAGTTCTGTGTAAATTTCAACCATCTGTCTATAACGGTTAAACAGTTTGCCCATATACATCCGATTATATCAACTATTAAATTTATAATACAACATTTTTATACTCATATTATACCAAATAAAGTATTAGACATTCTGTCTAAAATAAAGGTGTTTGTATACAACGGTTCCAAAAATACGGCCATACAAAAGAATTTACATTAATTCTGGGAATACCCTTTACTTTCAAAACTCAAATTATAACCTTCTTGTTATAGCGGAATAAGCAAAACATGTCCTTTGTAAATTTCTGCTGTCTGTCTATAACGATTCATAAGTCCGGCCACATACGCCATATAATATCAACTATTGGGACACCCGTTTATTTCCAAATCAAAATTTTATACTTGTTGTTATAGAGAGTTAGTAATACAGGTTCTTTGTAAATTTCAATCGTCTGTCTACAACTGTTTAAAAGTATGGCCATATACCAAATTAAATAACCTATTGGTGCACCCTTTAATTTATAATTTTAAATATTATCAACTGTTACTATAACGGCCAAAGCAATCGATATTGTGTCAAATTTACAAGCGTTTGCCTATAACGGTTCAAAAGATAGGCCTATATAAGTAAATCTACAGTAACTATGGGACACCCTTTAATTTCTAAATTCAAATTATAAACTAGTTAATATAGCGGACTTAGAAATGCAGCTCCTTTTTAAGTTTTAGCGTTCTGTCCATAACGGTTCAAAAGTACGGCCACATACTTGAAATTTCATCAACTATTGGAACATCCTTTACCTTCTAAATCCATATTTTATACTTGTTGTTATAGAGGACTTACCAATACAAGTTCGTTGTAAATTCCAAGCGCATGTCTATAACTGTTAAAAAGTATGGCAATATACATCAAATTAAATGAACTATTGGCGCACCCTTTAATTTTTAATTCTTTATATTAATACTTGTTACTATAAGGCCATAGCAATTGACATTCTGTCCAAGTTGCAAGCGTTTGTCTATAACGGTTCAAAAGATAGGCTCATATAAGTAAATCTTCATCAATTATGGGACACCCTTTAATTTCTAAATTCAAATTATGAACTCGTTGATATAGCAAATTTAGCAATACAGGTCCCTTTTAAGTTTTAGCGTTCTGTCTATAACGGTTCGAAAGTATGGCCACACACTTGAAATTACATCTACTATTAGAATACCGTTAACTTCGAAATACATATTTTATACTTGTTATAGCGGACTTAGCAATTCAGGTTCGTTGTAAATTTTAAGCGTATGTCTATAACTGTAAAAAAGTATGGCAATATAAATCAAATTGAATGAACTATTGACGCACCCTTTTATTTATAACTATTAATATTAATACTTGTTACTATAACGGCCATAGCAATCGACACCCTGTCCAATTTGCAAGCGTTTGTCTATAAGTGTGTTTACATCAATTATGGGGGCATCCTTTAATTTTTAGATTTATTTTTGTATAGTTTTTTGTTTTTAGGAGCTAAAATAATACGCAGTCATTTTTAATTTTACAGAATCGGCCAAAAATTTTCAAAATCTGATCAGAAATGACTGAGTTCTGAAGGCGCAAATATAAAAAAGCAACATTTAGCCGAATTGTATAACCTCCTACTTTTTTTGAAGTCACTTGTAAATTTCTGCTGTCTGTCTATAACGGTTCAAAAGTCCGGTCACATACACCATATTATATCAACTATTGAGACACCCGTTTATTTCCAAATCCAAATTTTATACTTGTTGTTATAGAGGATTAGTAATACAGGTTCTTTGTAAATTTCAATCGTCTGTCTACAACTGTTTAAAAGTATGGCCATATACCAAATTAAATTAACTATTGGTGCACCCTTTAATTTATAATTTTAAATATTATCATTATATTACTATAACGGCCATAGCAATCGATATTGTGTCAAATTTACAAGCGTTTGTCTATAACGGTTCAAAAGATAGGCATATATAAGTAAATCTACAGTAACTATGGGACACCCTTTAATTTCTAAATTCAAATTATAAGCTCATTAATATAGCAAATTGAGCAATACAGGTCCCTTTTACTTTTCAGAGTTCTGTCTTTAACTGTTCAAAAATTTGTTCATATACACAAAATTACATTAACTATTGGAAGACCCTTTAACTTCCAAATCCAAATTTTATATTTGTTGTTATAGCGGACTTAGCAATACAGGTTCGTTGTAAATTTCAAGCGTCTTTCTACAACTGTTCAAAAGTATTGCCATATACATCAAAGTTAATGAAATATTGGCGCACCCTTTAATTTAAAATTTGTAATATTAATACTTGTTACTATAACGGCCATAGCAATCGACATTCTGTCCAATTTGCAAGCGTTTGTCTATAAAGGTTCAAAAGATAGGCTCATATAAGTAAATCTTCATCAATTATGGGACACCCTTTAATTTCTAAATTCAAATTATAAGCTCATTAATATAGCAAATTTAGCAATACATGTCCCTTTTACTTTTCAGCGTTCTGTCTTTAACTGTTCAAAAATTTGTTCACACACACAAAATTACATTAACTATTGGAACACCCCTTAACTTCCAAATCTAAATTTTATATTTGTTGTTATCGCAAACTCAGCAATACAGGTTCGTTGTAAATTTCAAGCGTCTGTCTACAAAAACATTGCCATATACATCAAATTTAATGAAATATTGGCGCACCCTTTAATTTAAAATATTTAATATTAATACTTGTTACTATAACGGCCACAGCAACCGATAATCTGTCAAATTAACAAGCGTTTGTCTATAACGGGTCAAAAGATAGGCTCATATAAGTTAATCTTCATTAATTATGGGACACCCTTTAATTTCTAAATTCAAATTATAAACTCCTTGATATAGCAAATTTAGCAATACAGGTCCCTTTTTAAGTTTCAGCGTTCTGTCTATAACGGTTCAAAAATACGGCCACACATTTGAAATTACATCTACTATTAGAACACCCTTTAACTTCTAAATCCATATTTTATACTTGTTGTTAAAGCAGACTTACCAGTACAAGTTCGTTGTAAATTCCAAGCACATGTCTATAACTGCTAAAAAGTATGGCAATATACATCAAATTAAATGAACTATTGGCGCACTCTTTAATTTATAATTCTTAATATTAATACTTGTTACTATAACTGCCATAGCAATCGACATTCTGTTCAATTTGCAACGTTTGTCTATAACGGTTCAAAAGATAGGCCCATATAAGTAAGTTTACATCAATTATGGGGGCACCCTTTAATTTTTAGATTTATTTTTGTATAGTTTTTTGTTTTTGGGAGCTACGGCCATAGCAATCGACATTCTGTCCAATTTGCAACGTTTGTCTATAACGGTTCAAAAGATAGGCCCATATAAGTAAGTTTACATCAATTATGGGGGCACCCTTTAATTTTTAGATTTATTTTTGTATAGTTTTTTGTTTTTGGGAGCTATAGTAATACGCAGTCATTTATATTTTACAGAATCGCCCTTTACGTAAAAAATATGTAAAAAAAAGCAACATTCAGCCGAATTGTATAACCTCCTTTTTTTGAAGTCGGTTAAAAAGTTAAGGGTGGACAAACAAAATATTAATTACCTTAAAGCAACCAATTTTCTTTATTTCTGTGTAGTAAATAAACAGGTGTATACTAACTTCTGAGGTGATATACATATGTATTTTGAGTGTTTTTTAGTTTTGTTTAAAGTACAAAAACAAGTATTGTTGTTGAGCTTAAATTATGTTTTATAAAAATTGACTTATTTTCGGCTTTTTGGTTCCTTTCAAATTTAATTTCTAAACATTTTTAAAACGAAAAATTATTTACAAATGTATGCGGACGTTTTTCAAAGAAAACAAGAAAAATTAGACGCTAGCAGAATGAAATGCATAATTTTCTGGACCACCACATCCTTCATCAGGATTCTTCGCATCTATCAACCTCAGTTGTGTAATTGTAAACATCATCTATTTAACCAACTAATCTTAATGTTACTTTGGTGAGATGAAGTGCTCACACAACTTAAATCATTTTTTTGTCGTTCTCTTTGTAACTCGTCTTGTTCATTTGTTGTCCTGCTTGGAAAAGAATTAAAAATTATGTATTATATTTAAACCTTTTTTTTTAAGAAAATTGATGTATGATGTTTTATTTCTTTTATCTGTAGAAAACAAAACCGCTTACTCTGTTTTGACACTCATACTATTAATATTAAGGTAGTTTTACCTTCTTTTGAAAGTAAAAAAATGTTTAAGATATAACAACTTTTAGATGACTTTTTGCAAAAACGGGAAAGAAATATTTTTAATTCAGTTTTCGGAGAAATCAATTTATTTTTAATAAAATTTTGTATTATCAATCTTATGTATTAAAATTTACAAGATAAAAATTTTCAATTTCAATTTCAGTTTAAGAAGAGTTAGAAGCATAAAGCTATACAAAGTTAAGACAAAATGTGAAATTTTCAACATCTTCTAAAGTATAAAGTGTTATGCATATTTTTAGCAAGGTTTTATGGAGCTTAACAAGAGCAATCGCCAGGATTTTAAAATTCCCAAATCCATTAAAGAATTAAAATTGAGCACATTCTTGGAAAATAAACATCCAATTCTTGCTCACATCTAAATCCCTGCGATTTCAACTCAGTCATTTCTAAACCGTTTCAAGGTTTTTTTCTTTATTTGAAAGGCTATGCTATAATATATCTATAATATAATTTCAAAAATTAAAGGGTGTCCCCATACAACATACATTTTTTCATATGTATTTTGAACTGTAAAGTGCGCCACTTAAAAATTACGGCTCCAGAGAGCAAAAGTAATACCCATATGGTAATTCCCATATGGTACTATCTTTTGAACTGTTATAGACAAACGCTTGAACATTTGTCAGAATGCGGTTTACTATGACCGTTTAAAAAACAAGTATAAATATTTAAAATTATAAATTAAAGGAAGGTCCAATAGTTTATTTAATTTATTGTATATGGCCAAACTTTTGAACAATCGCAGGACACTTTAAATTTATTAAGAACCTGTGTTGCTAACTCCGCTATAACAACAAGTATATAATTTGGATTTGGAAATTATAGTTAATGTAATTTGACGTATGTGGCCAAAACCATAGCTGAAACTCACAGACAGCTGAAACTAACAAGGAACCTGTATTGCTTAGTCCTCTATAACAACAAGTTTACAATTTTAATTTAGAAAATAAAGGGTGTTCCCAAAATTAATGTAATTTGCACCTTTATGTAGAAACTTGAAAATTTGACAGAATGCCCAATACTATGTTGGTGTAATAAAAAGTAGAAATATTTTAAATTATAAATTAAAGGGTGTTACAATAGTTTATGTAATGAGTTGTATAGGGTCATATTGTCGAACCGTTGCAGATAGATGAAATCTGTTTTAAAGTAGTTTTTTTTGCGATAATTATTAATTACAATGGCAAAATCGGCTAATGTTTGACATAATTTTGTTTTTGGTTCCAATAAATTTCAGGTCATTTTAGCCTGCATCTTGTCTAAACCCGTCCTCGAGTTATGCTAAGTTTTCCTGTCATGCCCCTTAAAAATGTCTATACGTGACAGAAAAAAACTGAACTCGTAATTTTTTTAACACGTTAAACCCTTTATTATAATCATATTTTTTAAGGAGGACAAGAGTATTTGTCGCAAATGGAAATGGCTCTAATATTTGCTTCAGAGTTAAAGACAAGTAATTTCAATTGGCTTCAAGGGCACCTTAAATTTACTGACCTGCGATTCACTAACTTTAAACAATACGACAATTGTTATATTTTTTAGACATTTTCTGCTCTTTACTGTAACAATTAAATGATTCAGTAACTCTAGCTTAATAGACATCTTTGAAATTGAGTGGCATCTCCCTCAACAAATAAATAAAAAAAGAAGTATAAAAATATGTGTATTCAAGCAAGGCACATGCATGTGTTTATTTCTTAGATGTCAATTTACACACATGAACGTATTGAAGTATGACTATAAGGAAAGCATAAAAATTGTTTTGGTTGAGGAGTTGCGATGACCTCTTCATAAATAGGTTCAACACATATGTATGTTTATGTGCAAGTATTGTTTATAAAATAAATTTAAAATTTAGGTATATCTACTCACATAGTTAAACAGGAATGTTTAATGCAATTAAAATGAATACGTACGTTCTTTAATTATGCTTATGCCCATGTATGAATGTTCATACATAAACACATGTTATACGTCGTTTATTTTGTCGACAGCTTTAACAATTCACAATTATAGTCTCTTATTTTACGATGAGAAAAGGTCCACTATAATGAGCTAGCTTGAGCTTATGTCAAAAACCCAATGAAAAGCATATCAATTTACTTACATAAACTTAGCACCTGAGTTGCCATAGTTGCATATATATGTTTAACTCGTACTTTTTTCAAAATTAATTTCTGTATAAAAAAGTCATTTAAAGAATATATTTTATATATTTCATGACATCCACATACAGATTTACATTTTCTGATCATAAAAATTTTTTTTTCTGTTTTTGCTATTTCCGTTCGGAAAGTGCGATCAGTTTCGTACTTTGCTTAAAGACATGACATTTGACGAAACTTGACGAAAAGTTTTCTTAAGTACATTATAGTTTGTCACATATAACTCAATGCATTTGCACAGTTGTGTAAGTTTGCTTAAGTTTTCTTATGCACTTAATAGTTGAGCCTTAACTTGTTACCTATATCAGCTTTTTTTTTTGCAGCAACACCAAATATCGTTAAGAGTGTTACTGAAACCCCAGGTATTTTGTAGTTTTAAATCAAGAGTGTCAAAAGTGCCCATAAAAGGCGAGAAGAATCGGAAGTACATAGTATTCGGCTTGTATTGGGTGTTTATTTAAGCCTGATAGAACTTTAAGTTCTAAAAAATAAAAATAAAAATTAAATTGTAATAAAGAATTTTTTATACGAAAGATCAGAATATTGCATTTTGGACGTCCAATTTTGGGTCACTTTTCTAAGTACAACTGTCAAGAATAACACGAACAATGTTGGCCTGCAAATGGTGATGGTTTATCAGTATAAACAAGTGACTTCACGTCAGATCCAGCCTCATTTTTAAAGTAATAATGTCCGATGACGCCACCAGCGTATAAAGGAGGGTATCTTGGAATTGGATGATTTAATAGCGTTGTTCAAGCGTGAGTCTAATCATAATAATTTTCTAGATTCTTCTGAAAAAAATAAGAAAAAATTTGGCATTAAAATTTAAAATTAAAGTGTTATTTTTTATGCTAAAAAACGCCCTTTATATAACACTAAAAAAATTTTGCCGAAAATGCAGTGATTGATACTACGGTGTTTTCTGAAGGAGTTCCAATTCAGGTCCTTGTTTTCCATACCTTGACGAGATTGGCAAACATTTTGTATACATCAAAAGTTTTAACAATTAAGGAAAGTACCTTGAAAAGTAATGTAGTTTACTTGTCGACATAATAAGATTACGGCGCTAATTATAATCGTAAATTATTTTCGAAGCTTTCCAGAATTCTTTATTAAAACAGATCTGGAAGCAGATCTTGTTGTTTGAAATATTCTCAGATTTTGTGGTTTGAAATATGCTCGGAACTAGTATTTTAAAATTATGAGAGCCATTATCGTCACAGCTGTTCAGAAATAGTTACATTTAAAAAATGCTTTTTTGCTACTTTTCCAAAACTTTAAATCAAAAGTTACCGCTTGGAATATTTTTAGACAGGAATCATAACATTGCTTACGGTTTACTGTCACGTCTTTGTCAGAATCTTTAAAGTTCAAAATTCTCTTTTAAATTATCTTTAAAGTTACTTTTGTCTAAAGATTTTTAAGATGATTTGTCCATGCTTTACATTACATAAAAACCTAAAAAAAACGATTCAAAATTTTAAGTACTCTCTTTTGTTCATAAAATGAATATAACTTCTATTAGCAAAAATATCGAAAAAATGCAATATTACTAAACTTTCCATTCATGGCTGGCGCTATTGTGGCGGTACTTAAAAAAATAAGGTTTCTATTATATCCCTCTCTATCATATTCTTTGAAATTTATCGAGAACACATTAACAAGGCTAATTTTTAGTGTCCCGCTGTGATAAAAAAAACTCACAGAAAAATAATTGAAGAAACATGTTCCAAAACATTTTTTTAACATTTAGTAGATTAGCGTTAAAGATACAATACAAAGGCATTAATGAGTGTTTTAGTGTAAATAATTTTTCTTTTAAACAAAATTCAAATATAAAAAAAAACAATGGAATTTCATTTTAGAAAAGCACTTTTGCTTCTACTACATTCATTTCAACTCTATCAAGTATTTGTTTAATTGAATGCATATGCATGAAGTATGCATATAATCATATGTATATACATGCGTATAATTTCATGTGATAAACCCGCATGTAGTAAAATTAAATACTTTTTTTAACGCACATGTGTTAACTACGTTGTCTTACATCGATAACCCTTCATACATGTTTTTATTTGAGCCCTTTTGCGCAGAAGTAATCGACGTACTCGTATTCAATTAACGGGCACCGTTTAATTTACTGGTTTTAATTTATCTTACTAAAAAAATAGCGAAACTACTACTGGTTAAAAACAATTTATTTACTGATAATATAAAGTAGTTAAATATTCAACTTTTCTATTGAAACAAGTATTTTTTTTGTTCTGGAAATTATTTCAAATAAATCAAAATAAATAAGCTAAAGTTGCGAACTGCTGGTTGTTATATTTTTTTAATTATGGCTGAATCCTCAGATCTCGTTGACAGAAAAGAAAAGTTTTCAAATCTGACTTCTGTTGAACGTACTCGACGTTTAAGTCTGCTTCTATGGCGACACAATCATTACAGTATGATGGTTAGACATGTAAGTTTATGTTGTGTTTAATTTAAATTATAAAACAAGTAAGAGTGCTATATTCGGCTATGCTGATGCATAGTCAGGTTGAAATTTATCTATCTCATTGTAGAGAATCTTAATATATATATATATATATATATATATATATATATATATATAAATAAATAAATAAATTTCAACCTGACTATGCATCAGTAATTGGTGACATTCAGTAGCGTGCACATGGGCTCCTCTTTGGTATGGCAGAATTTTCGAGGGGCGCTAAATTAATGATAATAACAATAAATTAATGATAATAACATTAACAAAAATATTATATATTAAATATTAATTTTAAACATACATATTACATATACATATTTTTAAATATAATTAGATTGATTTAAATCTAATAACACTCTTTTGTTAGAATAAAGATTCATAGTTTAAATTTCCTTTTCGGCACCATTTCCGCAAGAAAATCTGTCTATAACACCTCCCGGAACAAGTAAAACCAAAACTCTTACGCGACGAAATCCTTAAAAAGAGGTTTTAAGCGTTCTTGCATTATTGTAGGATGTTTGCTTATTTTTATTTATGATCGTTAATTTTGAGAAGCTTCTCTAACATGTAAAATAGTTAAATAGAATAGTTAAAAAGAAAAACAAGATATTAAATAGTATGTTTTTTATTGTTTGGTTAACAAATATTTGGAATTTAAACAAAGTGTATTGATTGACCTATAAAGGAATTATGAAAAAAAATCAAATAAAAAATGTATTTTAGAAACGCAGTTCAGCAGCAGCTTCGACTAAATACATTGCCAATAAATAATTGGTTTTATATTTTTTAAAGTACATATCGCTCATTTACTTCAAGGACGACATAACTCAAAACTTCAAGTTTTGGAATTAATCATACAGAATTCTTCGCAATTTCATGCTTTATATTGTGTATTAGTTTCATCTTTATATATTTTGTACTTTCCACGTTTTAACAGAATAAGTCATTATTTCATTTCATGATTGGAAACTTTGTTTGTCTATAAGAACGACACATTTTGAGTTGTGGAGTAAACTTCGCTTTCACATTTCGTTTTGTGACTGTATAGATATGAAAAAATGATATTTTTAAAATGTATCGACTTTTCACATATAATGTTTAATTTTCAATTATGGCTGTGTTGATGCAAAATATAAAGTGAAACTCCGATTTTCTTTTCACAAATAACGACATATTTTAGTTTACGACACAGTATTAGATATATTTTTACAGCAGTAATGTCATAATTAAAACATCCCACAGAGTTTTTCCAAGACCACCCCTTTAATATTTAATTGATGAAAGTTTTCTTAAATGGTTTTTTAATTATTTATCATTTTACTAATTGTAGTGGGAATTTAACCAGTCTGATATTTTTGTAGACGGTGAGAACGAGTCAAAAACTTAAATTGCGATTATCTCGAAATGAATTTTTTGAGTTATGACGTTATTGAAGTAAATGAGCAATATGTATTTATGTAAGTCTTTTCTAAGTTATTTTCTTTATACATATGTAGATATAATTTTGTGAATACATCAATAAAAATGTTCTGATGTGAGATACATATATACATATATACATGCATATTTAAAATCAAGTAACGTATTAACAAAGAAAAAATGAATTTATTAAATGGTTTCAAAATCTAACAAATGGTTTAAAACCATTTTTAATAAGAGTTTTTCGCGGATGTTTCTTGTCCATATATTTACATTCTGGCATTTCTATTATATCTTCATATAAGTTGTTTTCATCTAAATAATATATTATTGGTTAATTGTAAATGAATAAATATGAAAACTGTTTGATGATAGTGTCAACTGACTTGAAAATACCATCAAATGAGCTGTACTTGACGTATAATATATACCTGGAGCAGAATCTTATTCAACAATCACGATATTATGAAGAACAGCAAAAGCTGTAATGACTATCATTGCGTTTGAAATTTGAATTTTTATTCATTCTAGCAAACAGCGAAATCGTTGCTTTCACCGAAACATCGCTCGACTGGATTACGAATTGCAATGTGTGATAAATTATACTTATTTCCTTTTCATTTTGAGGCCCTTGTAAAGGAGTGAATAAGTATTTCATCAGCTTATAGCCTGAGTCACCAAGCAAACGGCCTCTGCATTTACTATTCTCGAAAATTTTTAGCTTGGCATCGCAAACCACCTGAACAAAAATTAAACTTTCAACTATGTATATGATTTTACTTTTAACATATATTAACTGAATATTCAGTCAATAAAATCCTTTTCGATTTCTAGATTTACTTCAGTTTTTTTAATTTTTATATGAGTGCCGTCAATAGTACCAATTACTTCAGGGAAGTTTCTAATTTTTTAAAACTCTTTTGCATTTTCAATCTCTTCTTCAAGAGATTTTGACATTTTTAAAATTTCATTGGCGTATTTTGCAAGGGCACGAGCAACTTCTACACAAATTCTGCTGATCGTAGGTTGCGTTAGACCATGAAGGTCACCCGCGTCATCTTAAAACTACATGTGATCTTATGGCGTTATCAATGTTAATGCAAACGGAATTCAACTTATTTCTCTACAACAATGCAACGTCACTAAAACTAGCAGTTCTGGGGATGTTCCGCATTCTCTACAGTCTACAGATATATCAGTTTTCACCAAATTTGCGATTTTTTCTACTGTTTATTTATTGAAACGGTATTTTTGTTTGAATTGTTAGTCCGAAAGAGAAAGTGGGTAGAACCTCTCTTTATAAGTTTTTGGTTGACGGTAGATTGATAGTTGGGCTATAGTCTCTAACAAAAGGTTCAAAAATAAACTCATTTCCTTTAATTACCATAATTTAACGCTTCCATTATTTGAGTAATTTTCAAAAACTAAATTTTTAAGTCAAAAATTGTCTTCTTTAGTAAATATACGTATGTATGTAACAAAATGAAAAAAACAGAAAAACTGTCTGGTAAATTCATATTAATATATGTAGGTTTAAACAAGGGTCGAAGCAATTTTAGTATTTACAAATTTAAATAGCTTTAAAAAAGTAATTTTAAGCTAAATTTTTTTTTTTATAAATATAATGTTATCAAACCTTGCTTAAAAGTAGTTTGAAATGTTTTTTAAATTTATATGTATATGGCAATTAGAGTTTCTGTCTATTACGTTTTAAAAGACAAGGCCACATAAGGCCAAAGTATTCTTTATATAAATTTTCTAGTACACACGAGTTGATAACCTTTATTATTTTCGAAGTCGGACAGAAATAATTTGCGAATTTTTTACTCACTATTTACAAAAATACATTCGCTTTTTATTATTAACTAAGGAATATAATAATTTTGTAGCACGTTAGTTGGTATTTACAATAATTCAACTGTTTCTATATAACGGTGATTGAGTGAAAAAAAGCAATTGATAACCTCCTTCTTTTTCTGAAGTCGGTTAAAAAGTAATAACATTATTTAAACATTAAATAATAGTGGCATGTGATAGTGTCTAAGGAATTACCATGGAATTTATGTCGCACTCAAAAGTGCGATAGTGTCATAAGGCCCGCACTTAAAATAATATCGGCTTCGTTGACTAAAGATTTTATGCACAGCCGGGCACAAGGATTTTCTCCTCTAGTCAAATTGTATAGAAAAATTAATGATACAGTTGTGTTTTATCCGTCTGTCTGCAGAAGTTGTATTTTTATAGTCGTTAAAAACAAATACAAATTTAAAAAAAAAAACTTGAAATTAAAGGGTTTCCTTATATAAATGTTATTTTTACCAATGTGTGATAAAACGAAGATATTTGGGTAAACTTGAGTTGTTAATTTGTCACCTCGGGGTCTGCTCTTCACTCTCCTTCATTAAAGAATTTATTGACATAAGTGCAAAATCACGGCTCTTAGCAAGCCGATCTTCCGCTGAAAGAAATATTTTGAAGATGTTAGATTCACTTGTACAGTTATAATATAAATAATTCTTGCGAAAAAAACCGACTTCAGAACAGATTTCATCTGTCTGCCTATAACAGCTCAATTGTATGGCCACATAAATTAGGTTACATTAACTATTGGGACACACTTATATCTCTATACTTTATGCTTTTTCAACAGTTCAATAGTTTGGCAATATACATCAAATTGCAGTAACTATAGGGTCACTCTTTAATTTCCAAATTAAAATTATATACTTGCTGTTGTAGTAGATTTAGCAATCAGGTTCTGTGTAAATTTCAACCATCTGTCTATAACGGTTAAACAGTTTGCCCATATACATCCGATTATATCAACTATTAAATTTATAATACAACATTTTTATACTCATATTATACCAAATAAAGTAGTAGACATTCTGTCTAAAATTAAGGTGTTTGTATACAACGGTTCCAAAAATACGGCCATACAAAAGAATTTACATTAATTTTGGGAATACCCTTTACTTTCAAAACTCAAATTATAACATTCTTGTTATAGCGGACTAAGCAAAACATGTCCTTTGTAAATTTCTGCTGTCTGTCTATAACGGTTCAAAAGTCCGGCCACATACACCATATAGTATCAGCTATTGGGACACCCGTTTATTTCCAAATCAAATTTTTATACTTGTTGTTATAGAGAGTTAGTAATAAAGGTTCTTTGTAAATTTCAATCGTCTGTCTACAACTGTTTAAAAGTATGGCCATATACCAAATTAAATGAACTATTGGTGCACCCTTTAATTTATAATTTTAAATATTATACACTGTTACTATAACGGCTAAAGCAATCGATATTGTGTCAAATTTACAAGCGTTTGTCTATAACGGTTCAAAAGATAGGCCTATATAAGTAAATCTACAGTACCTATGGGACACCCTTTAATTTCTAAATTCAAATTATAAACTAGTTAATATAGCGGAGTTAGAAATGCAGCTCCTTTATAAGTTTTAGCGTTCTGTCCATAACGGTTCAAAAGTACGGCCACATACTTGAAATTTCATCAACTATTGGAACATCCTTTAACTTCTAAATCCATATTTTATACTTGTTGTTATAGAGGACTTACCAATACAAGTTCGTTGTAAATTCCAAGCGCATGTCTATAACTGTTAAAAAGTATGGCAATATACATCAAATTAAATGAACTATTGGCGCACCCTTTAATTTTTAATTCTTTATATTAATACTTGTTACTACAAGGCCATAGCAATTGATATTCTGTCCAAGTTGCAAGCGTTTGTCTATAACGGTTCAAAAGATAGGCTCATATAAGTAAATCTTCATCAATTATGGGACACCCTTTAATTTCTAAATTCAAATTATGAACTCGTTGATATAGCAAATTTAGCAATATAGGTCCCTTTTAAGTTTTAGCGTTCTGTCTATAACGGTTCGAAAGTATGGCCACACACTTGAAATTACATCTACTATTAGAATACCGTTAACTTCGAAATACATATTTTATACTTGTTATAGCGGACTTAGCAATTCAGGTTCGTTGTAAATTTTAAGCGTATGTCTATAACTGTAAAAAAGTATGGCAATATAAATCAAATTGAATGAACTATTGACGCACCCTTTTATTTATAACTATTAATATTAATACTTGTTACTATAACGGCCATAGCAATCGACACCCTGTCCAATTTGCAAGCGTTTGTCTATAAGTGAGTTTACATCAATTATGGGGGCATCCTTTAATTTTTAGATTTATTTTTGTATAGTTTTTTGTTTTTAGGAGCTAAAATAATACGCAGTCATTTTTAATTTTACAGAATCGCCCAAAAATTTTCAAAATCGGATCAGAAATGACTGAGTTCTGAAGGCGCAAATATAAAAAAGCAACATTTAGCCGAATTGTATAACCTCCTACTTTTTTTTAAGTCACTTGTAAATTTCTGCTGTCTGTCTATAACGGTTCAAAAGTCCGACCACATACACCATATTATATCAACTATTGAGACAACCGTTTATTTTCAAATCCAAATTTTATACTTGTTGTTATAGAGGACTCTTTGTAAATTTCAATCGTGTGTCTACAACTGTTTAAAAGTATGGCCATATACCAAATTAAATTAACTATTGGTGCACCCTTTAATTTATAATTTTAAATATTATCATTATATTACTATAACGGCCATAGCAATCGATATTGTGTCAAATTTACAAGCGTTTGTCTATAACGGTTCAAAAGATAGGCCTATATAAGTAAATCTACAGTAACTATGGGACACCCTTTAATTTCTAAATTCAAATTTTAAGCTCATTAATATAGCAGACATAGAAATACAGCAATACAGGTCCCTTTCACTTTTCAGCGTTCTGTCTTTAACTGTTCAAAAATTTGTTCACATACACAAAATTACATTAACTATTGGAAGACCCTTTAACTTCCAAATCCAGATTTTATATTTGTTGTTATAGCGGACTTAGCAATACAGGTTCGTTGTAAATTTCAAGCGTCTTTCTACAACTGTTCAAAAGTATTGCCATATACATCAAAGTTAATGAAATATTGGCGCACCCTTTAATTTAAAATTTGTAATATTAATACTTGTTACTATAACGGCCATAGCAGTCGACGTTCTGTCCAATTTGCAAGCGTTTGTCTATAACGGTTCAAAAGATAGGCTCATATAAGTAAATCTTCATCAATTATGGGACACCCTTTAATTTCTAAATTCAAATTATAAGCTCATTAATATAGCAAATTTAGCAATACAGGTCCCTTTTACTTTTCAGCGTTCTGTCTTTAACTGTTCAAAAATTTGTTCACACACACAAAATTACATTAACTATTGGAACACCCTTTAACTTCCAAATCTAAATTTTATATTTGTTGTTATAGCAAACTCAGCAATACAGGTTCGTTGTAAATTTCAAGCGTCTGTCTACAAAAACATTGCCATATACATCAAATTTAATGAAATATTGGCGCACCCTTTAATTTAAAATATTTAATATTAATACTTGTTACTATAACGGCCACAGCAATCGATACTCTGTCAAATTAACAAGCGTTTGTCTATAACGGGTCAAAAGATAGGCTCATATAAGTTAATTTTCATTAATTATGGGACACCCTTTAATTTCTAAATTCAAATTATAAACTCCTTGATATAGCAAATTTAGCAATACAGGTCCCTTTTAAGTTTCAGCGTTCTGTCTATAACGGTTCAAAAATACGGCCACACATTTGAAATTACATCTACTATTAGAACACCCTTTAACTTCTAAATCCATATTTTATACTTGTTGTTATAGCAGACTTACCAGTACAAGTTCGTTGTAAATTCCAAGCACATGTCTATAACTGCTAAAAAGTATGGCAATATACATCAAATTAAATGAACTATTGGCGCACTCTTTAATTTATAATTCTTAATATTAATACTTGTTACTATAACTGCCATAGCAATCGACATTCTGTTCAATTTGCAACGTTTGTCTATAACGGTTCAAAAGATAGGCCCATATAAGTAAGTTTACATCAATTATGGGGGCACCCTTTAATTTTTAGATTTATTTTTGTATAGTTTTTTGTTTTTGGGAGCTACGGCCATAGCAATCGACATTCTGTCCAATTTGCAACGTTTGTCTATAACGGTTCAAAAGATAGGCCCATATAAGTAAGTTTACATCAATTATGGGGGCACCCTTTAATTTTTAGATTTATTTTTGTATAGTTTTTTGTTTTTGGGAGCTATAGTAATACGCAGTCATTTATATTTTACAGAATCGCCCTTTACGTAAAAAATATGTAAAAAAAAGCAACATTCAGCCGAATTGTATAACCTCCTTTTTTTGAAGTCGGTTAAAAAGTTAAGGGTGGACAAACAAAATATTAATTACCTTAAAGCAACCAATTTTCTTTATTTCTGTGTAGTAAATAAACAGGTGTATACTAACTTCTGAGGTGATATACATATGTATTTTGAGTGTTTTTTAGTTTTGTTTAAAGTACAAAAACAAGTATTGTTGTTGAGCTTAAATTATGTTTTATAAAAATTGACTTATTTTCGGCTTTTTGGTTCCTTTCAAATTTAATTTCTAAACATTTTTAAAACGAAAAATTATTTACAAATGTATGCGGACGTTTTTCAAAGAAAACAAGAAAAATTAGACGCTAGCAGAATGAAATGCATAATTTTCTGGACCACCACATCCTTCATCAGGATTCTTCGCATCTATCAACCTCAGTTGTGTAATTGTAAACATCATCTATTTAACCAACTAATCTTAATGTTACTTTGGTGAGATGAAGTGCTCACACAACTTAAATCATTTTTTTGTCGTTCTCTTTGTAACTCGTCTTGTTCATTTGTTGTCCTGCTTGGAAAAGAATTAAAAATTATGTATTATATTTAAACCTTTTTTTTTAAGAAAATTGATGTATGATGTTTTATTTCTTTTATCTGTAGAAAACAAAACCGCTTACTCTGTTTTGACACTCATACTATTAATATTAAGGTAGTTTTACCTTCTTTTGAAAGTAAAAAAATGTTTAAGATATAACAACTTTTAGATGACTTTTTGCAAAAACGGGAAAGAAATATTTTTAATTCAGTTTTCGGAGAAATCAATTTATTTTTAATAAAATTTTGTATTATCAATCTTATGTATTAAAATTTACAAGATAAAAATTTTCAATTTCAATTTCAGTTTAAGAAGATTTAGAAGCATAAAGCTATACAAAGTTAAGACAAAATGTGAAATTTTCAACATCTTCTAAAGTATAAAGTGTTATGCATATTTTTAGCAAGGTTTTATGGAGCTTAACAAGAGCAATCGCCAGGATTTTAAAATTCCCAAATCCATTAAAGAATTAAAATTGAGCACATTCTTGGAAAATAAACATCCAATTCTTGCTCACATCTAAATCCCTGCGATTTCAACTCAGTCATTTCTAAACCGTTTCAAGGTTTTTTTCTTTATTTGAAAGGCTATGCTATAATATATCTATAATATAATTTCAAAAATTAAAGGGTGTCCCCATACAACATACATTTTTTCATATGTATTTTGAACTGTAAAGTGCGCCACTTAAAAATTACGGCTCCAGAGAGCAAAAGTAATACCCATATGGTAATTCCCATATGGTACTATCTTTTGAACTGTTATAGACAAACGCTTGAACATTTGTCAGAATGCGGTTTACTATGACCGTTTAAAAAACAAGTATAAATATTTAAAATTATAAATTAAAGGAAGGTCCAATAGTTTATTTAATTTATTGTATATGGCCAAACTTTTGAACAATCGCAGGACACTTTAAATTTATTAAGAACCTGTGTTGCTAACTCCGCTATAACAACAAGTATATAATTTGGATTTGGAAATTATAGTTAATGTAATTTGACGTATGTGGCCAAAACCATAGCTGAAACTCACAGACAGCTGAAACTAACAAGGAACCTGTATTGCTTAGTCCTCTATAACAACAAGTTTACAATTTTAATTTAGAAAATAAAGGGTGTTCCCAAAATTAATGTAATTTGCACCTTTATGTAGAAACTTGAAAATTTGACAGAATGCCCAATACTATGTTGGTGTAATAAAAAGTAGAAATATTTTAAATTATAAATTAAAGGGTGTTACAATAGTTTATGTAATGAGTTGTATAGGGTCATATTGTCGAACCGTTGCAGATAGATGAAATCTGTTTTAAAGTAGTTTTTTTTTGCGATAATTATTAATTACAATGGCAAAATCGGCTAATGTTTGACATAATTTTGTTTTTGGTTCCAATAAATTTCAGGTCATTTTAGCCTGCATCTTGTCTAAACCCGTCCTCGAGTTATGCTAAGTTTTCCTGTCATGCCCCTTAAAAATGTCTATACGTGACAGAAAAAAACTGAACTCGTAATTTTTTTAACACGTTAAACCCTTTATTATAATCATATTTTTTAAGGAGGACAAGAGTATTTGTCGCAAATGGAAATGGCTCTAATATTTGCTTCAGAGTTAAAGACAAGTAATTTCAATTGGCTTCAAGGGCACCTTAAATTTACTGACCTGCGATTCACTAACTTTAAACAATACGACAATTGTTATATTTTTTAGACATTTTCTGCTCTTTACTGTAACAATTAAATGATTCAGTAACTCTAGCTTAATAGACATCTTTGAAATTGAGTGGCATCTCCCTCAACAAATAAATAAAAAAAGGAGTATAAAAATATGTGTATTCAAGCAAGGCACATGCATGTGTTTATTTCTTAGATGTCAATTTACACACATGAACGTATTGAAGTATGACTATAAGGAAAGCATAAAAATTGTTTTGGTTGAGGAGTTGCGATGACCTCTTCATAAATAGGTTCAACACATATGTATGTTTATGTGCAAGTATTGTTTATAAAATAAATTTAAAATTTAGGTATATCTACTCACATAGTTAAACAGGAATGTTTAATGCAATTAAAATGAATACGTACGTTCTTTAATTATGCTTATGCCCATGTATGAATGTTCATACATAAACACATGTTATACGTCGTTTATTTTGTCGACAGCTTTAACAATTCACAATTATAGTCTCTTATTTTACGATGAGAAAAGGTCCACTATAATGAGCTAGCTTGAGCTTATGTCAAAAACCCAATGAAAAGCATATCAATTTACTTACATAAACTTAGCACCTGAGTTGCCATAGTTGCATATATATGTTTAATTCGTACTTTTTTCAAAATTAATTTCTGTATAAAAAAGTCATTTAAAGAATATATTTTATATATTTCATGACATCCACATACAGATTTACATTTTCTGATCATAAAAATTTTTTTTTCTGTTTTTGCTATTTCCGTTCGGAAAGTGCGATCAGTTTCGTACTTTGCTTAAAGACATGACATTTGACGAAACTTGACGAAAAGTTTTCTTAAGTACATTATAGTTTGTCACATATAACTCAATGCATTTGCACAGTTGTGTAAGTTTGCTTAAGTTTTCTTATGCACTTAATAGTTGAGCCTTAACTTGTTACCTATATCAGCTTTTTTTGCAGCAACACCAAATATCGTTAAGAGTGTTACTGAAACCCCAGGTATTTTGTAGTTTTAAATCAAGAGTGTCAAAAGTGCCCATAAAAGGCGAGAAGAATCGGAAGTACATAGTATTCGGCTTGTATTGGGTGTTTATTTAAGCCTGATAGAACTTTAAGTTCTAAAAAATAAAAATAAAAATTAAATTGTAATAAAGAATTTTTTATACGAAAGATCAAAATATTGCATTTTGGACGTCCAATTTTGGGTCACTTTTCTAAGTACAACTGTCAAGAATAACACGAACAATGTTGGCCTGCAAAGCGTCAAATGGTGATGGTTTATCAGTATAAACAAGTGACTTCACGTCAGATCCAGCCTCATTTTTGAAGTAATAATGTCCGATGACGCCACCAGCGTATACGAGGGCTGCTATATATATTTCTGGCCTGCCAACACTGAGTGCTTCTAAGTGCAATCTGACATTTCCATTGGAAAGTTTGTCATTTTTAAGCATAATCGTACTCAAAACGTTTTGACGTACGACCATTATTTGTGTTGTTTACAGTGACTTGAAAAAATTAATATAGAAAAAAATGGAATTAACTCGTGAACATTTTCGTGCCATAATTTTTCACAACTTTCGACGTGGATTATCACGACAAGAGTGCATTGATGAACTTAAATCTTTGTATGGCGATGAAGCACCATCCTATAGCACTGTGAAAAATTGGTATAATGAATTTAATCGTGGCCGAAGCTCGCTCAAAGACGAATTCTGTGAAGGTCGTCCAAAAACGGCTGTTGTGCCAGAGAACATTGATGCCGTGCGTAAACTCATAATGCAAGATCGACATGCGACATACCGAGAGATAGAGACATCCTTGGACATTTCTTCCACCAGCATACATTCGATACTGCATGAACACCTGGCCGTAAAAAAGGTTTGTTCTCGTTGGATCCCGCACAATTTGAAAGTCGCTCAAAAAAAGGCTCGTGTCGATTGGTGCAAAGAAATGTTGCAAAAATACGATTGCGGTGCTTCAAAAGACGTTTATAAGATCGTCACAGGTGATGATCATGGAAACGAAACAACAATCGACCGTGTGGGTCTTCAAAAACGAGCAAAATCCAACGAAAGTTGTTCGTGGAAGAAGCACTTCGAAGCAAATGGTCGCCTGTTTCTTCGGCAAAACTGGTCATTTGGCGACTGTTCCGCTTGAGCAACTTAGGACGGTCACTTCTGAGTGGTACACTACAATTTGTTTGCCTGAAGTCATCGGAGAAATTCGAAAAATCAACAAGAGAAGACGAATCATTGTTCACCATGACAAAGCGAGCTCTCACACATCGGCTCAAACCAGAGCGTTTTTGACCGGCCAAAACGTCGAATTAATGGGTCATCCACCGTACAGCCCTGACTTGGCACCTAATGACTTCTTCTTGTTTCCGCACATGAAGAAAAAAATGCGTGGTCAACGATTTTCGTCGCCAGAAGAAGCTGTTGAAGTGTTAAAAAAACATGTTTTAGAGGTGTCTCAATCGGAGTGGAAAAAGTAGTCGACAACTGGTTTGAGCGCATGCAAAAGTGTATAAATCATGCTGGAGAATACTTTGAAAAACAATAAAACCATTTTTGATTATAAATATTCGCATTTTCACTATTAGGCGAATGGATGGCTGAGTAGCAAAGTAAACTTGGATGATTTAATAGCGTTGTTCAAGCGTGAGTCTAATCATAGTGATTTTCTAGATTCTTCTGAAAAAAATAAGAAAAAATTTGGCATTAAAATTTAAAATTAAAGTGTTATTTTTTATGCTCAAAAACGCCCTTTATATAACACTAAAAAAATTTTGCCTAAAAAGCAGTGATTGATACTACGGTGTTTTCTGAAGGAGTTCCAATTCAGGTCCTTGTTTTCCATACCTTGACGAGATTGGCAAACATTTTGTATACATCAAAAGTTTCAACAATTAAGGAAAGTACCTTGAAAAGTAATGTAGTTTACTTGTCGACATAATAAGATTACGGCGCTAATTATAATCGTAAATTATTTTCGAAGCTTTCCAGAATTCTTTATTAAAACAGATCTGGAAGCAGATCTTGTTGTTTGAAATATTCTCAGATTTTGTGGTTTGAAATATGCTCGGAACTAGTATTTTAAAATTATGAGAGCCATTATCGTTAAAAAATGCTTTTTTGCTACTTTTCCAAAACTTTAAATCGAAAGTTACCGCTTGGAATATTTTTAGACAGGAATCATAACATTGCTTACGGTTTACTGTCACGTCTTTGTCAGAATCTTTAAAGTTCAAAATTCTCTTTTAAATTATCTTTAAAGTTACTTTTGTCTAAAGATTTTTAAGATGATTTGTCCATGCTTTACATTACATAAAAACCTAAAAAAAACGATTCAAAATTTTAAGTACTCTCTTTTGTTCATAAAATGAATATAACTTCTATTAGCAAAAATATCGAAAAAATGCAATATTACTAAACTTTCCATTCATGGCTGGCGCTATTGTGGCGGTACTTAAAAAAATAAGGTTTCTATTATATCCCTCTCTATCATATTCTTTGAAATTTATCGAGAACACATTAACAAGGCTAATTTTTAGTGTCCCGCTGTGATAAAAAAAACTCACAGAAAAATAATTGAAGAAACATGTTCCAAAACATTTTTTTAACATATAGTAGATTAGCGTTAAAGATACAATACAAAGGCATTAATGAGTGTTTTAGTGTAAATAATTTTTCTTTTAAACAAAATTCAAATATAAAAAAAACAATGGAATTTCATTTTAGAAAAGCACTTTTGCTTCTACTACATTCATTTCAACTCTATCAAGTATTTTTTTAATTGAATGCATATGCATGAAGTATGCATATAATCATATGTATATACATGCGTATAATTTCATGTGATAAACCCGCATGTAGTAAAATTAAATACTTTTTTTAACGCACATGTGTTAACTACGTTGTCTTACATCGATAACCCTTCATACATGTTTTTATTTGAGCCCTTTTGCGCAGAAGTAATCGACGTACTCGTATTCAATTAACGGGCACCGTTTAATTTACTGGTTTTAATTTATCTTACTAAAAAAAATAGTAAGATAAATATATATATATATATATATATATATATATATATAAATTTCAACCTGACTATGCATCAGTAATTGGTGACATTCAGTAGCGTGCACATGGGCTCCTCTTTGGTATGGCAGAATTTTCGAGGGGCGCTAAATTAATGATAATAACAATAGTAATTAAAACATTAAACATTAACAAAAATATTATATATTAAATATTAATTTTAAACATACATATTACATATACATATTTTTAAATATAATTAGATTGATTTAAATCTAATAACACTCTTTTGTCAGAATAAAGATTCATAGTTTAAATTTCCTTTTCGGCACCATTTCCGCAAAAAAATCTGTCTATAACACCTCCCGGAACAAGTAAAACCAAAACTCTTACGCGACGAAATCCTTAAAAAGAGGTTTTAAGCGTTCTTGCATTATTGTAGGATGTTTGCTTATTTTTATTTATGATCGTTAATTTTGAGAAGCTTCTCTAACATGTAAAATAGTTAAATAGAATAGTTAAAAAGAAAAACAAGATATTAAATAGTATGTTTTTTATTGTTTGGTTAACAAATATTTGGAATTTAAACAAAGTGTATTGATTGACCTATAAAGGAATTATGAAAAAAAATCAAATAAAAAATGTATTTTAGAAACGCAGTTCAGCAGCAGCTTCGATTAAATACATTGCCAATAAATAATTGGTTTTATATTTTTTAAAGTACATATCGCTCATTTACTTCAAGGACGACATAACTCAAAACTTCAAGTTTTGGAATTAATCATACAGAATTGTTCGCAATTTCATGCTTTATATTGTGTATTAGTTTCATCTTTATATATTTTGTACTTTCCACGTTTTAACAGAATAAGTCATTATTTCATTTCATGATTGGAAACTTTGTTTGTCTATAAGAACGACACATTTTGAGTTGTGGAGTAAACTTCGCTTTCTAAAACATTGTCACATTTCGTTTTGTGACTGTATAGATATGAAAAAATGATATTTTTAAAATGTATCGACTTTTCACATATAATGTTTAATTTTCAATTATGGCTGTGTTGATGAAAAATATAAAGTGAAACTCCGATTTTCTTTTCACAAATAACGACATATTTTAGTTTACGACACAGTATTAGATATATTTATGTGTATTCAAGCAAGGCACATGCATGTGTTTATTTCTTAGATGTCAATTTTCACACATGAACGTATTGAAGTATGACTATAAGGAAAGCATAAAAATTGTTTTGGTTGAGGAGTTGCGATGACCTCTTCATAAATAGGTTCAACACATATGTATGTTTATGTGCAAGTATTGTTTATAAAATAAATTTAAAATTTAGGTATATCTACTCACATAGTTAAACAGGAATGTTTAATGCAATTAAAATGAATACGTACGTTCTTTAATTATGCTTATGCCCATGTATGAATGTTCATACATAAACACATGTTATACGTCGTTTATTTTGTCGACAGCTTTAACAATTCACAATTATAGTCTCTTATTTTACGATGAGAAAAGGTCCACTATAATGAGCTAGCTTGAGCTTATGTCAAAAACCCAATGAAAAGCATATCAATTTACTTACATAAACTTAGCACCTGAGTTGCCATAGTTGCATATATATGTTTAATTCGTACTTTTTTCAAAATTAATTTCTGTATAAAAAAGTCATTTAAAGAATATATTTTATATATTTCATGACATCCACATACAGATTTACATTTTCTGATCATAAAAATTTTTTTTTCTGTTTTTGCTATTTCCGTTCGGAAAGTGCGATCAGTTTCGTACTTTGCTTAAAGACATGACATTTGACGAAACTTGACGAAAAGTTTTCTTAAGTACATTATAGTTTGTCACATATAACTCAATGCATTTGCACAGTTGTGTAAGTTTGCTTAAGTTTTCTTATGCACTTAATAGTTGAGCCTTAACTTGTTACCTATATCAGCTTTTTTTGCAGCAACACCAAATATCGTTAAGAGTGTTACTGAAACCCCAGGTATTTTGTAGTTTTAAATCAAGAGTGTCAAAAGTGCCCATAAAAGGCGAGAAGAATCGGAAGTACATAGTATTCGGCTTGTATTGGGTGTTTATTTAAGCCTGATAGAACTTTAAGTTCTAAAAAATAAAAATAAAAATTAAATTGTAATAAAGAATTTTTTATACGAAAGATCAAAATATTGCATTTTGGACGTCCAATTTTGGGTCACTTTTCTAAGTACAACTGTCAAGAATAACACGAACAATGTTGGCCTGCAAAGCGTCAAATGGTGATGGTTTATCAGTATAAACAAGTGACTTCACGTCAGATCCAGCCTCATTTTTGAAGTAATAATGTCCGATGACGCCACCAGCGTATACGAGGGCTGCTATATATATTTCTGGCCTGCCAACACTGAGTGCTTCTAAGTGCAATCTGACATTTCCATTGGAAAGTTTGTCATTTTTAAGCATAATCGTACTCAAAACGTTTTGACGTACGACCATTATTTGTGTTGTTTACAGTGACTTGAAAAAATTAATATAGAAAAAAATGGAATTAACTCGTGAACATTTTCGTGCCATAATTTTTCACAACTTTCGACGTGGATTATCACGACAAGAGTGCATTGATGAACTTAAATCTTTGTATGGCGATGAAGCACCATCCTATAGCACTGTGAAAAATTGGTATAATGAATTTAATCGTGGCCGAAGCTCGCTCAAAGGAGAATTCTGTGAAGGTCGTCCAAAAACGGCTGTTGTGCCAGAGAACATTGATGCCGTGCGTAAACTCATAATGCAAGATCGACATGCGACATACCGAGAGATAGAGACATCCTTGGACATTTCTTCCACCAGCATACATTCGATACTGCATGAACACCTGGCCGTAAAAAAGGTTTGTTCTCGTTGGATCCCGCACAATTTGAAAGTCGCTCAAAAAAAGGCTCGTGTCGATTGGTGCAAAGAAATGTTGCAAAAATACGATTGCGGTGCTTCAAAAGACGTTTATAAGATCGTCACAGGTGATGATCATGGAAACGAAACAACAATCGACCGTGTGGGTCTTCAAAAACGAGCAAAATCCAACGAAAGTTGTTCGTGGAAGAAGCACTTCGAAGCAAATGGTCGCCTGTTTCTTCGGCAAAACTGGTCATTTGGCGACTGTTCCGCTTGAGCAACTTAGGACGGTCACTTCTGAGTGGTACACTACAATTTGTTTGCCTGAAGTCATCGGAGAAATTCGAAAAATCAACAAGAGAAGACGAATCATTGTTCACCATGACAAAGCGAGCTCTCACACATCGGCTCAAACCAGAGCGTTTTTGACCGGCCAAAACGTCGAATTAATGGGTCATCCACCGTACAGCCCTGACTTGGCACCTAATGACTTCTTCTTGTTTCCGCACATGAAGAAAAAAATGCGTGGTCAACGATTTTCGTCGCCAGAAGAAGCTGTTGAAGTGTTAAAAAAACATGTTTTAGAGGTGTCTCAATCGGAGTGGAAAAAGTAGTCGACAACTGGTTTGAGCGCATGCAAAAGTGTATAAATCATGCTGGAGAATACTTTGAAAAACAATAAAACCATTTTTGATTATAAATATTCGCATTTTCACTATTAGGCGAATGGATGGCTGAGTAGCAAAGTAAACTTGGATGATTTAATAGCGTTGTTCAAGCGTGAGTCTAATCATAGTGATTTTCTAGATTCTTCTGAAAAAAATAAGAAAAAATTTGGCATTAAAATTTAAAATTAAAGTGTTATTTTTTATGCTCAAAAACGCCCTTTATATAACACTAAAAAAATTTTGCCGAAAATGCAGTGATTGATACTACGGTGTTTTCTGAAGGAGTTCCAATTCAGGTCCTTGTTTTCCATACCTTGACGAGATTGGCAAACATTTTGTATACATCAAAAGTTTCAACAATTAAGGAAAGTACCTTGAAAAGTAATGTAGTTTACTTGTCGACATAATAAGATTACGGCGCTAATTATAATCGTAAATTATTTTCGAAGCTTTCCAGAATTCTTTATTAAAACAGATCTGGAAGCAGATCTTGTTGTTTGAAATATTCTCAGATTTTGTGGTTTGAAATATGCTCGGAACTAGTATTTTAAAATTATGAGAGCCATTATCGTTAAAAAATGCTTTTTTGCTACTTTTCCAAAACTTTAAATCGAAAGTTACCGCTTGGAATATTTTTAGACAGGAATCATAACATTGCTTACGGTTTACTGTCACGTCTTTGTCAGAATCTTTAAAGTTCAAAATTCTCTTTTAAATTATCTTTAAAGTTACTTTTGTCTAAAGATTTTTAAGATGATTTGTCCATGCTTTACATTACATAAAAACCTAAAAAAAACGATTCAAAATTTTAAGTACTCTCTTTTGTTCATAAAATGAATATAACTTCTATTAGCAAAAATATCGAAAAAATGCAATATTACTAAACTTTCCATTCATGGCTGGCGCTATTGTGGCGGTACTTAAAAAAATAAGGTTTCTATTATATCCCTCTCTATCATATTCTTTGAAATTTATCGAGAACACATTAACAAGGCTAATTTTTAGTGTCCCGCTGTGATAAAAAAAACTCACAGAAAAATAATTGAAGAAACATGTTCCAAAACATTTTTTTAACATATAGTAGATTAGCGTTAAAGATACAATACAAAGGCATTAATGAGTGTTTTAGTGTAAATAATTTTTCTTTTAAACAAAATTCAAATATAAAAAAAACAATGGAATTTCATTTTAGAAAAGCACTTTTGCTTCTACTACATTCATTTCAACTCTATCAAGTATTTTTTTAATTGAATGCATATGCATGAAGTATGCATATAATCATATGTATATACATGCGTATAATTTCATGTGATAAACCCGCATGTAGTAAAATTAAATACTTTTTTTAACGCACATGTGTTAACTACGTTGTCTTACATCGATAACCCTTCATACATGTTTTTATTTGAGCCCTTTTGCGCAGAAGTAATCGACGTACTCGTATTCAATTAACGGGCACCGTTTAATTTACTGGTTTTAATTTATCTTACTAAAAAAAATAGTAAGATAAATATATATATATATATATATATATATATATATATATATATATATATATATATATATATAAATTTCAACCTGACTATGCATCAGTAATTGGTGACATTCAGTAGCGTGCACATGGGCTCCTCTTTGGTATGGCAGAATTTTCGAGGGGCGCTAAATTAATGATAATAACAATAGTAATTAAAACATTAAACATTAACAAAAATATTATATATTAAATATTTATTTTAAACATACATATTACATATACATATTTTTAAATATAATTAGATTGATTTAAATCTAATAACACTCTTTTGTTAGAATAAAGATTCATAGTTTAAATTTCCTTTTCGGCACCATTTCCGCAAAAAAATCTGTCTATAACACCTCCCGGAACAAGTAAAACCAAAACTCTTACGCGACGAAATCCTTAAAAAGAGGTTTTAAGCGTTCTTGCATTATTGTAGGATGTTTGCTTATTTTTATTTATGATCGTTAATTTTGAGAAGCTTCTCTAACATGTAAAATAGTTAAATAGAATAGTTAAAAAGAAAAACAAGATATTAAATAGTATGTTTTTTATTGTTTGGTTAACAAATATTTGGAATTTAAACAAAGTGTATTGATTGACCTATAAAGGAATTATGAAAAAAAATCAAATAAAAAATGTATTTTAGAAACGCAGTTCAGCAGCAGCTTCGATTAAATACATTGCCAATAAATAATTGGTTTTATATTTTTTAAAGTACATATCGCTCATTTACTTCAAGGACGACATAACTCAAAACTTCAAGTTTTGGAATTAATCATACAGAATTGTTCGCAATTTCATGCTTTATATTGTGTATTAGTTTCATCTTTATATATTTTGTACTTTCCACGTTTTAACAGAATAAGTCATTATTTCATTTCATGATTGGAAACTTTGTTTGTCTATAAGAACGACACATTTTGAGTTGTGGAGTAAACTTCGCTTTCTAAAACATTGTCACATTTCGTTTTGTGACTGTATAGATATGAAAAAATGATATTTTTAAAATGTATCGACTTTTCACATATAATGTTTAATTTTCAATTATGGCTGTGTTGATGAAAAATATAAAGTGAAACTCCGATTTTCTTTTCACAAATAACGACATATTTTAGTTTACGACACAGTATTAGATATATTTTTACAGCAGTAATGTCATAATTAAAACATCCCACAGAGTTTTTCCAAGACCACCCCTTTAATATTTAATTGATGAAAGTTTTCTTAAATGGTTTTTTAATTATTTATCATTTTACTAATTGTAGTGGGAATTTAACCAGTCTAATATTTTTGTAGACGGTGAGAACGAGTCAAAAACTTAAATTGCGATTATCTCGAAATGAATTTTTTGAGTTATGACGTTATTGAAGTAAATGAGCAATATGTATTTATGTAAGTCTTTTCTAAGTTATTTTCTTTATACATATGTAGATATAATTTTGTGAATACATCAATAAAAATGTTCTGATGTGAGATACATATATACATATATACATGCATATTTAAAATCAAGTAACGTATTAACAAAGAAAAAATGAATTTATTAAATGGTTTCAAAATCTAACAAATGGTTTAAAAACATTTTTAATAAGAGTTTTTCGCGGATGTTTCTTGTCCATATATTTACATTCTGGCATTTCTATTATATCTTCATATAAGTTGTTTTCATCTAAATAATATATTATTGGTTAATTGTAAATGAATAAATATGAAAACTGTTTGATGATAGTGTCAACTGACTTGAAAATACCATCAAATGAGCTGTACTTGACGTATAATATATACCTGGAGCAGAATCGTATTCAACAATCACGATATTATGAAGAACAGCAAAAGCTGTAATGACTATCATTGCGTTTGAAATTTGAATTTTTATTCATTCTAGCAAACAGCGAAATCGTTGCTTTCACCGAAACATCGCTCGACTGGATTACGAATTGCAATGTGTGATAAATTATACTTATTTCCTTTTCATTTTGAGGCCCTTGTAAAGGAGTGAATAAGTATTTCATCAGCTTATAGCCTGAGTCACCAAGCAAACGGCCTCTGCATTTACTATTCTCGAAAATTTTTAGCTTGGCATCGCAAACCACCTGAACAAAAATTAAACTTTCAACTATGTATATGATTTTACTTTTAACATATATTAACTGAATATTCAGTCAATAAAATCCTTTTCGATTTCTAGATTTACTTCAGTTTTTTTAATTTTTATATGAGTGCCGTCAATAGTACCAATTACTTCAGGGAAGTTTCTAATTTTTTAAAACTCTTTTGCATTTTCAATCTCTTCTTCAAGAGATTTTGACATTTTTAAAATTTCATTGACGTATTTTGCAAGGGCACGAGCAACTTCTACACAAATTCTGCTGATCGTAGGTTGCGTTAGACCATGAAGGTCACCCGCGTCATCTTAAAACTACATGTGATCTTATGGCGTTATCAATGTTAATGCAAACGGAATTCAACTTATTTCTCTACAACAATGCAACGTCACTAAAACTAGCAGTTCTGGGGATGTTCCGCATTCTCTACAGTCTACAGATATATCAGTTTTCACCAAATTTGCGATTTTTTCTACTGTTTATTTATTGAAACGGTATTTTTGTTTGAATTGTTAGTCCGAAAGAGAAAGTGGGTAGAACCTCTCTTTATAAGTTTTTGGTTGACGGTAGATTGATAGTTGGGCTATAGTCTCTAACAAAAGGTTCAAAAATAAACTCATTTCCTTTAATTACCATAATTTAACGCTTCCATTATTTGAGTAATTTTCAAAAACTAAATTTTTAAGTCAAAAATTGTCTTCTTTAGTAAATATACGTATGTATGTAACAAAATGAAAAAAACAGAAAAACTGTCTGGTAAATTCATATTAATATATGTAGGTTTAAACAAGGGTCGAAGCAATTTTAGTATTTACAAATTTAAATAGCTTTAAAAAAGTAATTTTAAGCTAAATTTTTTTTTTTATAAATATAATGTTATCAAACCTTGCTTAAAAGTAGTTTGAAATGTTTTTTAAATTTATATGTATATGGCAATTAGAGTTTCTGTCTATTACGTTTTAAAAGACAAGGCCACATAAGGCCAAAGTATTCTTTATATAAATTTTCTAGTACACACGAGTTGATAACCTTTATTATTTTCGAAGTCGGACAGAAATAATTTGCGAATTTTTTACTCACTATTTACAAAAATACATTCGCTTTTTATTATTAACTAAGGAATATAACAATTTTGTAGCACGTTAGTTGGTATTTACAATAATTCAACTGTTTCTATATAACGGTGATTGAGTGAAAAAAAGCAATTGATAACCTCCTTCTTTTTCTGAAGTCGGTTAAAAAGTAATAACATTATTTAAACATTAAATAATAGTGGCATGTGATAGTGTCTAAGGAATTACTATGGAATTTATGTCGCACTCAAAAGTGCGATAGTGTCATAAGGCCCGCACTTAAAATAATATCGGCTTCGTTGACTAAAGATTTTATGCACAGCCGGGCACAAGGATTTTCTCCTCTAGTCAAATTGTATAGAAAAATTAATGATACAGTTGTGTTTTATCCGTCTGTCTGCAGAAGTTGTATTTTTATAGTCGTTAAAAACAAATACAAATTTAAAAAAAAAAACTTGAAATTAAAGGGTTTCCTTATATAAATGTTATTTTTACCAATGTGTGATAAAACGAAGATATTTGGGTAAACTTGAGTTGTTAATATGTCACCTCGGGGTCTGCTCTTCACTCTCCTTCATTAAAGAATTTATTGACATAAGTGCAAAATCACGGCTCTTAGCAAGCCGATCTTCCGCTGAAAGAAATATTTTGAAGATGTTAGATTCACTTGTACAGTTATAATATAAATAATTCTTGCGAAAAAAACCGACTTTAAAACAGATTTCATCTGTCTGCCTATAACAGCTCAAGTGTATTACCACATAAGTTAGGTTACATTAACTTTGGGACACACCTATACCTCCAAACTTTATACTTTTTCAACTGTTCAATAGTTTGGCAATATATGTACATCAAATTGCAACAACTATAGGGTCACTTTTTAATTTCCAAACTCAAATTATATACTTGCTGTTGTTGTAGATTTAGCAATCAAGTTCTGTGTAAATTTCAACCGTCTGTCTGTAACGGTTCAACAGTTTGGCCGTATACATCAGATTATATCTATTTAATTTATAATATCACATTTTTATACTTCTTATTATACCAAATAAAGTAGTGGACATTCTGTCTAAAATTAAAGTGTTGGTATACAATGGTTCAAAAAATACGGCCACATAGACAAAATTAAATTAATTTTGGGAACACCCTTTAATTTCTAAATTCAAATTATAGGCTTTTTGTTATAGCAGACTTATCAAAACATGTTCCTTGTAAATTTCAGCTGTCTGTCTATAACGGTTCAAAAGATATATCTATATAAGCAAATCTACAGTAATTATGGGACACCCTTTAATTTCTAAATTTAAATTATAAACTCGTTGATATAGTGCACTTAGAAATACGGGTCTCTTTTAAGTTTTAGCATTCTGCCTATAACGGTTAAAAAGTACGGCCACACACTTGAAATTACATCAACTATTGGAACAGCCTTTAACTTATAAATCCAAATTTTATACTTTTTATAGCGGACTTAGCAATTCAGGTTCGTTGTAAATTTCAAGCGTATGTCTATAACTGTGTGTGTACATCAAATTTAATGAACTATTGGCGCACCCTTTAATTTATAATTTGTAATATACTACTTGTTACTATAAAAGCCATAGCAATCGACATTATGTCCAATTTACAAGCGTTTGTCTATAACGGTTCAAAAGATAGGCCCATATAAGTAAATTTACATCAATTATGGGGGCACCTTTTAATTAATTTAGATTCATTTTTGTATAAGTTTTTGTTTTTGGGAGCTATAGTAATACGCAGTCATTTTAAATTTTATAGAAGTGCCCTTTACAATTCATTATACACGTAAAAAAATATTTATGTTGTATGGGGACAGCCTTTAATTTTTAAGATTATGAACTTTTTTTAAAACGGGACCAATCTGTAAGCATAATTTATCATATTATCAAAAATTTTCAAAATCGGATCAAAAATGACTGAGATCTGGAGGCACAAATATAAAAAGAAGCAACATTCAGCAGCATTTTTAGATAATTTTTAAACTTTTGACAGTTCTAGTTATATTTTTGGGCATTTTCGGTTTTAAATGAAATTTCAAATTTTTTATTGTATGTACAAGTTTTAAAAATAATCAAATTTTTGGTGAAACTTTTGTGAAAATAAATATGTTGGTGAATTTGATTCGTTTAGTGAAACTCCAGTTTTCCAGAGTTTTTTTTAGTTTCTAATAACTTCCAAATTTTTATTGCAAAAAAATTTTTTAGCAAAGTTTTATATTTTTGGTGAAATGTTGGTGAAAGTGTAATATTTTGGTGAAATTTTGTTGATTTAGTGGTGCTAGAATTACTTGGTAATTTAAAGTTTTTTTTTCTAAAATTCCGGTTTTCAATACAACAAAGCATTAAACAACAATAACTTTAAAAAGCACATTTAAATTTAAAAAACGTAAGGAAAATAGAGGCGTTAGCCCTTTTTGAACATATTATATATTGATGGACCGATGTTGTTAGATTTCAATATCACCTCTTTCGAAAACATATTTGAGAGAATGGTGGTCATAAACTTTCAACCCGATAATTTTTCTTTACTGCGTGTTCAAAGAAGCAAATACGGGTAATACGTGTATATATTTGTATAACTCTTTGTACCATGAAATCGAGATCGATGGAGAAGTTACTTAAAGTAATAGTTACTTCCCTGGTACAATTAAACAATTGTACATAGTAAAAATGGCTCTTAGTTACACATAATATGACAGGCAGTGCGAATAGTTAGTGTGATAAATCTATATATATATAAAGCACAAACCCGTTTCTTTTTTTATATGCTTGTCGGAAAGCTATAGCTCCCTACACTGTTATTAGATATGCGGTTGGTAAAATAGGTTACTTACTTTTTTTATATTTTGCGTGGGCTTGGCACTGGATGGATTGGATTAATAGGCGTGGTTCCTCCTATAACATGTAGCTAGAGAACTATAATAGATAAGCTCTTAAAGTTTTGAACTAGTAACCTTTATATCAATACACGTAATTAGGAGAAAGACAGACTGGATTAAAATAGTCTTAAATTTTGTACAGGTAACTCAGATATTCGTTTTTATAGTCCAGCAAAACACAGACTGGATTTGAATAGTGGGCATGATATCCTCCATACAAAGTCAATAATTATTATGGTTCACCTTGAGAACTACGATTGAGAGTCGTTAAATTTTACGCAAGTAACTCAGATATTAGTTTTTACAATTTGAATTACAGACTAAATTGGAAAACTGGAAGTGGCACCTCCCATACAAAGTTAAAAATTATTATAATATACATATTTAGAAAACTAAAGCAGCCCGAGTGTTGAAATTATTATTATGATGAATAATCAATTAAAAAGCTGACTCGGCTGAAAGAGTGGTAGTGGGGTAGCAAACCTCACCGGGAATAGTTTGTTATTAGTATTTATCTCCTTGTTACGAGTAGGAAAAAGTTTAAAATTGTGTAAATAAATGTTGCTCGCTACCCTGTCCAAAAAGGAAACAAATTTTTTTTAACACTAAGATAGCTCGAATTATTCGTCAGAAATTGAAAAACTTTTCTTATTTTATGTTTAAGTATTAAGCTTGCGTTCTTATCACCTTTTTTTAATTTTTATATCATTTTATACCACTTGTATAAATGGCACTGTACTAAAGCGATAAACTAGTTATCGTATAATTTTAAATTTACCAAATATTGAAAACAAATTTAAAACTTAGTAAAAATCACTATGATTTCAAGTTTGATAATTTACTAAGTATTTATTGACATAATTCTTGCAAAAAAACGACTTCAAAATAGATTTCATTTGTCTGACTATAACGGTTCAAAGGTAAGGTCACATACATTAAATAACATTCACTATTATGGCGGTACCGTTAAATAACTCCCAAATGAAATAACTCCCAATGCAATAACTCCCAATGAAACAAGTCCCAACAAAAATGAAATAACTCCCAAATAAAAAACGAAATAACTCCCAACGCCACAATGAAATAGAAATCAAAAACTCAACCGTTAATTCAAAATAAAAATATAAAAAAATGAAATAACTCCCAAATAAAATAAGTCCCAACAAAAAAGAAATAACTCCAAATACAAATTATATTTGCACCCGGGCACTGTTATAATTCCAACAGAAATCAGGTAGAAGTTATTTTATTTGGGAGTTATTTCATAATGAAAAGTAATATAACCTCCAAAATATTGGGACTTATTTCATTATAAAATGACTCTCAATTTGTTATTAAGACACACTTAAATTCCATCCCCATAATTTATACTTATTTATTTATATGGACTAGAGCTCCTTTCAATTTCAACTTTCTGTCTGTAACTGTTGAACTATTTGGCAGTAAACATCAATTTACATTAACTATAGAGACACCCTTTAATTTCCAAATCTTGATTTTATATTTGTTGTTGCAGGGGAGTTAGCAATACAGGTTATTTGCGAATTTCAAGCGTCTTTTTACAACTATTTAAAAGTATGGCCATCTACATCAAATTAAATAAACTATTGGGCACCCTTTAATTAAATATGTTACACTTCTTTTTAAAACATTCATAGTAATCTACATTCTGTCCAATTTTCAACCGTTTGCCTGTAACGGTTCAAAAGATAGGCCCATATAGGTCAGTTTACGTCACACCCTTTTGTTCTTAGATTTATTTTTGTATTACTTTTTGCTATTAGGAGCTATAATAATAAGCTCTTTACTATTTATAATACACTTTAAAAGCATGTTATATGGGGATTGTTTTAAAAACGGCACCAATCATCCCCTTTCAAATAAAGAAAATATTTTCAAGATCGGTTCAGAAATGAGTGAGTTCAGCAGGCACAAACATAAAAAAGCACCATTCAAACGAACTGATAACCTCCTTTCTTCTAAAAAGCCGATTAAGCTGTATCAAAACAATACAATTTTTTATTATTTTTTAACTATATTTCTATTAAAATGTAGTTGCAACGGAACCTGCAATAACTACAAGCGTAAAATTTTTATTATAACCTTGCAATAACTTTTATTCAGTTTGACGTTTAAAAATATTCGACGTAATGTTATAAAAAACGAAATTTTATATTTAGGTACCAAATTTAATGGAAGACCTAGTAAAGTTGTGTATATTTATATGTGTATGCTCAATATGCTTCTAAAAATTCTATTAGAGTGGTTAAAATTATAATGGATATTTGTATGGGATGGGGATGGTTGTTTTAAGAGTTGTATTTAAAAGGAGTTTATAACATTTAATTCACTAAGAAGCTTTCGCCATACGAAGCTTTTAATATATAAAACAGCTCGCAACTATTAAAGCTCCAACACCAAAAAGTTTCGTGTAAGAAAACACAAAAAAAACATTAAGGGCTTTTCGCTCTAACAACCCCATACAAAAAAAGAAGAGCAACAAATACTACCAGCTTTTTTTTACTAACACTTATAATGCGATTGCATACTTAAGCTACGGGACATTAAAGCGATATCATACTTTAATTAAATAGATTTTTCATAAGAGAATTGTGTCGAGTTAAATTATTACTTTAATGAATTTAACTATAATACTTTTTTATAAAAGTACAAAACATTTTTGAAAACCTGCAAAGTATGCAACAAAATTGTGAAAAATAAAATAAACTAAATTTGTATACATACAAATTAATGTGCGTGCGCGCGGGTGTGTGAATATGTGTATTTTTCGAGAGACTTTTAAGCGAGAATAAGACAGATTCCTTAAGATTCAATGCATATTTACACAACTTGAAGTGTTAAAAATTTCTTTAAAATATTTATTATAATAAAAAGTAAAATATAGCAACAATATATGAATGTTTTTAAACTGACTGCCATTTGTTTGTGTATTTGCATATAAGAGAATTATTACTTATCCATTCATGCATATGTGTGTGTACATATATACATTTTCAACGAAAACATAAACTTGTTTTAAGCTAAAACATTTAAATGTTTAAACATAATGAAATACACTTTTACATACATATGTTCAATATATGAGTACATCAATCGCTTTTTTGTTTAATACATTTCGTTTATAATTAATGATTTAAAAAATTAACCAGACTTTAATCAGCGTTATGTTATACATTGAACTTTGAAATTGAACATCTGTCGCATATAGTAGTAAAATGCAATTTTAAATGGCAGATTTGTTCATTTAATTTAATTTGTTTTACATTATCCTTCCTTACTTCCAACTTAAACTGATGATAATTTTGCTTGTTTTTTTAGTCTTACATAGTTCATTATTATTACTGCTATGGATTATGTGTATGAACTAATACATGGATCCAACCACTTTTTTTAGAGAAATAAACAATCTGTTTGTTGACAGCAAATATAGTTTTGTTTTTTTAATCACTCTGTTAACTAAACGTTAAAGAGGTCGTTTGTTTAATTATTTAAAAACAATTGTGTTGTTTTTAGTTAGAACAATTGCTTGACTATTTTCAAATTAAAAATTTTATAGTTCAATATAATTATTTTTTAGGAGAAATAAAGAAATAATAATTATTTGCGTTATTTTCAAATTACTTACTTAATAACAAAATAAAAAAGGTACTATGTACGTATGTCAGACCTATTCCGAGTTTTTATACCCCTTACCACAGGTGGAAAAATGGCATATCTAAGTTTGTCATTCCGTGCGTTATTTCTACAATTCCATTACCGAACCCATAAAGTATGTCTTTGCAAAGTCACTAGATGAACTAGAAAAATTTAAATACGCCAACTGATTAGACTTTTACATAAATTGTAATTTTTAAAAATGATAATATCAAATCATGTTGTCAATTTCTTCTAAATTTACTTCTCACATTTCCTATTTAAGCTCATATTGTCGTCTTCTTAAACAGACTAGTCTTGACTACAGTATCTGCAATAGGCTCTCTTTGAGATGTCTTGATATATTTGGTTTTTCCAAATAGTTTTGCTTTTCTGAAAGCTTTAACAGCTTTAACAGATACCCGTTATAAAACAGATTAATGACTTTCCAAAATAACCAAATGCGACCTATTTTTTATGCGATACTTCTTATATGTTATATCGAGTTTTGTATTAAATGCTTTCGCATTACTAAAATAAGAGGTGGACATATAGAAGCCCAAACCTTATATTTTTCAAAAACTTATTATACCGACTTCTGTCGTAGTAGTACACGAGAAATAAATTGGCTGTATTTCCTAAATGTTTTCAAGGCTTTTCAAGTATGTACTTTAGAAATAAATTATTTGAATAATTTGTCGTTTTTATTAATACTTATTTTTGGTGGATGCCTTGCTTCTACAACTTTTCTAACTTTATATAATTCATCCATAGATAATTGCCTTAGCGCCATGAATATTAGATGTAACGCTTTCACGTCATTTTGAAATTTTTTTTAAACAAATTTAACATATTGACCCACAGTGGTTTAGAAATTATTTATTCTTGACAAAATTTGGTATCTCATGGACCACTTAAAAGCCACTTAATTAATGAAATTTCAAAAGCAAAGCTCTTAAACCAGTAAACCATAGTATTCTGTTCATCATTTCGTGCGCGAAATGTATTCAAAAATCCATTTAAGAAAAATTACTGTGAAATAAATAAGAAATAATGTTGCTGAAGTAGTTCTCTGTTTTTTTGTGAAAAAGTCGCGAAATGTTTTTATCAGCATGTTTCTGGCAACATTTTTTTCAAATGCGAAATAATATAAGCAGCACATTTTTCGTGCGGAACTCTTGACATACATTTTTTGAGACCCTTTATTTTGATTTAATTTTATTGTGTTCAAAAAATTTAGGAAAGATAAACGAATAAAAGTGTGCTTTGAAAAAGAGAAAAGAAAGAAATAAATTTAATGACGCAGAAAAGCGTTCGATTACTATTGCAATTAAAAACAAAAGCATATAAATATGGAATAAATCCCATAAGCTTGGATGAGTTGAATGAGTATTTATCTTCGTCTTCAGTAAATTTTTAAATTTTTTCCAGACACACAAAATTAAAACACGTTTTTTGTTTACGCTGTTAAAACAATGTGGCTTTCTTGAAGGCGATAAAAACGACAAGTATCAACTAAACCGCTGTATTGTCACCAGTAGCTAGTTGTCAAATATTTCAAAAGAAATAATGCATGTTGCTCAACATTTTTTGTAAAATCGAACAGAGTACTAGGCTTAACCTGCAAAAAAACATTTTGTTTTTCAGTTTGGCACAAAATATGTTTATATATATATATATTTTTAGTTTTTACATAGAAAATGAGTAAAAAAAAATCATGATGAGGCAAGGTATAGGGAGCTCCTGTAGGTCAAATATATGCTTAATATACATACATGTAAGTGGTATCAAAATAAAGCTGATGACCTTTTGATTAACAATATTATAATGATTTTTTCGCGATATGCCACAAAATCAAAATTTTGAAATTTTTAAATTGTGGTAAAATAAAATTGAAAATATTTTTGTCTCAACATATGAATTCCCAGAACGGGGAAAAATGTTCCAAAAAATAAATACCACCTTTTTGGGTAAAATCCCGAAAAAATGGTCATTGTTTGCAAACCACTGTACACTGCTAGGAAAAGTAAATAAGAGAACTAATATTTTTCTATCCATATATCCATAAACCGGTTAATTTGTCAAACTACAAACTTAAGTAATTTTATTACTAAATTCTTCAGCTACGAATTTTAAATGTACTTGCCAAGTACTATTACATAAATATTTCCTTAGCATATTACTAAAACTTTAATAAAAAAAAAAAAAAAACCAATGAGAACTATATTTAATACTAAAAGGCTGTTAATGCAATTAAAATTTGTCATTTTACCCTTTATCACAATTTTATGAGTTTTCTAGAAACAAAAGTAAGACCCCACTCGATGCCCTAAAGATTTTATAGGGACGAAATGGCAGATTACAACTATATTGCTTAAATAAGTTTATTAAATTCTTAATGTTATTGATAAATTACAATAAATTACAATTGTGATCGACATATATAACTTTACTATCATTTCAATACTTTGCATTAAAAATTCTGTTATTTGATTTTTTAAAGTTCAGGATTTATGCAATGGATTTTTTGGATTTGAAAACAGAAAATTTTAGATTTTATAATATATTTTAAGTTCAAATATACGTGCCAAGTCTCGTTACTTTATGGTAACTCCTTTTACTTTGGGCCATTCTTTATATAAAATGGCATTACTTAGCAGTTAAAATGAACCAAAAAGCAAGAGTCGTTAGATGAAAAAGTAGTTCGAAACCAACATGTATTTACGCATAAAAATTTTCTCAGATCAACTAAGATTTAGTTCGGCATTTAGATAATTTCCTAGCAATACCTCGTACTGAAAATTAAAAAAAAAAAATTTTTTTGTTATTATTTTGCTTGCATTTTACTTGCCAAAATATTTATTTATCCATTTTTTACACTGTGTCACCGAAAAAGACTAATTTTGTCACGATAAAATCTAAACCAAGAAAATAATTTTGTTGAACCTACACGCATACATCTACTAATACGTGTGTGCTTAATTTTTTTTAACTAACACAATAAAAAACTGAGTTTGATCAAATAATTTGACGTGTTGACTTGTTACTTTACTCCATAAATAACTGGCTGTATCAATTCAGTTACCATTTTACTTGAACTTTAGTTTTCTTTTTTTTTCTTTTCATTTAATTTAGAAGAGTTTTTGTGTTGAATTATTAAAGGATATTTTTCGATCTTTCTTAAGTTTTTTTATAACGTTTAACTTTGACTGCCATTTTTTGTTCTGATTGTTCTTTTTCATATCACTTTCTACATTCACCTAAATTGCGTTCGTTTATATTAAATCTAATACATCTACTGAAAATACAACTTCAAATAGTAATCGTATTTGAAGGACTGAGTATTTATAAATTTTTACTTTACAATTTCAGTAAAGGAATACATAGGAATCAGTAATTCTTGCAAAAACAAAAAAACAAAGAAAAACGACTTCAAAACAGATTTTAGCTGTCTGTCTATAACAGTTTAAAAGCTTGGCTACATACATAAATTACGAAAACTATTAGGGCACCCTTCAATTTGACGAAAACTGATGAAACCAATAGGATGTATGACAGTTAAATATTAAATTGTTTCTACATTATAATATTGCTTGATAATGGTTAACGAAGTTAACCGAAATATTGGAAGAATAAAAGTGAAACAGAATATTTTATTATTATTCATTTTTTATATTTTAATTTGACTTTAAGCCGAACAAAATCTTCGATTTTAAATATTTATAATTCTTAGTATACCAGACAAAGTATTCGATATTCTGTCTAATTTTTTAATGTTTCTCAATAACGGTGCAAAAGATAGGCCCATTTAAGTCAAGTTATGTCAATTATGGGAAGACCTTTTAATTTCTGAATTAAAATTGTTAGCTTGTTTTATAAAGGTTTAAAAGTTTGGTTACATACCTCAAATTACATCAACTATTAGGTCACCGTTTAATTTCCAAATCCAAATTTTATGCTTGCTGTTATAGCGGTTCCTTGTAAATCTTAACCAACTGTCTACAACTGTTCAAAAGTATGCCCATAAAAATTAAATAACCTAAAGGAGCACCCTTTAATTATAATAAGGTTATAGTAATCTAAATTTTGTCAAATAATATAGCTGATTACTAATTTTCACCACTATTGTTTTTATCACAATCGCCATACATTCAATTTCGTTTCTTGTGTCACTTTAAAATATCTTATTAAATTGTTTTCAACATTCCTGCCAATTGTTTTTCTTACTTTTTCAATATTTTATATTTTTCCCCCAATCCTCGTCGAAAATTTTCTCTCCTTTAATACAGTGTAGTATATTTTTGTATATTTTCAAATGGGAACTTTAGTTATTCTGGCGCAATTTGAATGGTAAACCCCATGTTTTAATTATTAATTATCGCGAAATTTGAGCAAACAAGATTTGGTTACTAAGAGATGGTAGAAATATTATAGATTCAGAAACAAGAATGCTATTATTTATGCGTAGAAATCAATTATATACATATGTATGACTGTAGGTATTTTCAGATATTTATTTATCTGAAAATTATTATTATTTTCAAAAATACACAAGCAGTTGTTTACACGTCACGATATAAGCGTTCATCAAAATAATTTAATAAACAAAACTAAAAAAAGACTTTTAAAAAGCATTTAAATAAGACACAGTATGCCGTCAGAACAACTGCACACATTGCGTAAAATTCAAAAGCAGCAAATTCCTCAATATGGTAGCTCAACAAATATAAGTAATAAATTAATCGACACTAATTTACAAAATTTAATGTTCGGTAGTCTACAGTGTGTGCAGCAGCAACAACAAAAGCTTGAACAGCAACAAGAGACATTTTCGTTTAATAACTTTCAAGCGAGTCCAACAAATAGCACTATGTATCCCAGTATGGCAAGCAACTTAAATGGTAGTATTGGTGTTGGAGGTGTTCTGTTACCAATAAGCGGCAGTGGTACAGGCGCCACATATGGAAGCGAACAGAAACTATGTCAACAATATAGTTCACAGCAACATAGTGATTACATTATATCGGACTATATGGAGAAAATTGGTACTCGTATTAGTATGCTTGAGACAGAATTAAAATTTGCTTGGGGTGCCTTAGATTTATTGTCAACAGAGTATAGCAAAATTTGGTCCCGTCTGGAAAAATTAGAAAACATTATGGTGGAACAGCAATCGGTGGTTAACAATCTGATGGGACTAATAAATATAAAAACGAGAGAGCAGCAACAGCTTGAACTTGATACAGAAAATGAGTTGCTTATAAGTGATATATTTCTATCGGCAGATCAGCAAACGCAGAGTCAAACAAGCTCAACTCTTAACGAAGATGATCAATCAAGCAAAATGGGAAAGTTTGATCATCTCTATGAGGATTTGAATAAACAGGATATTTCAAGCGTACATATTAAAAGTGAACTAGATACCTTGAGTGAGTTACTCAAGGAACAGCAGCGTCAACAGCAATGCTTGGAGGATGACTTACAGTATGTTTCCTTGGAAAATTCAAAAAGTTCAAGTATATTGTACTGTGTGGATGATGGACAACTCAATAGTAGACGGTATGGATCTCGAGGATTAATAAATTCATCAATGACGCCTCCTCTTCAGTCTTTAATCAGTAAAACTGGTGGAGGCACACAGCATAATATAATATCAAATTTTGATGTATTGTACACTGAACAGCAAGAACAAGATAATCAGTTATTCTTAGATCAGCTTACAGCAAATAATCGTATTAACAGTATGTCTCGGTTACCAACATCATACAATATTTTAAGTGGTGAAAATGACAACGTAGGTGCATATGGTTCCCTTCGTGCTGAGTCAACATCAGGTGAATTGAATTCCCTAACCGGTCACACTAAGTTTTTTCGGGAAACAGCCTCTAAAACGGGGCCTGATGTGATACACATAAAGCCAGACGATACGGGAGGTGGGAGGGGCTTAAAATCGGAAATGAATGAAGATTTCTATAAAACACTCAATGAAATGTATAGAGAAAATAATTTAGCTGCTGAGTTTAATCAAAACCTTGATAAACTGCTACATCAATCGGAACAGCAAAGTGAGAAAATTTTAGTTGGCTTATCGAACAACTCGACACGCGCTAATTCTGCTCTAGATATGATAAACGAGGATAACGAAGATGAGGTTAGCAACGTAAAACAAAGTAAAAGTAAAAATCTGAAAGCTATTGATGAACCTAAATTAGAGACGTTTGCAAGTACACTTGAAAGGACAAATTCACTAAGTACAATATCGCAGCCCACAAAATCCTCATCCGCATTAATAAAACGTTCGAAAGACTCAAAGAAGCATAAAAAGAAAAAACATCATCACAAAGATGAAATGGAAATGATAAATAATTTAAAAAGTGCTTTAGCCCAAAAAAACATAAATAGCGATTTGATGAATTTGCCCGCGATTAGTAATAACCAAGCAGATGTAAATATCTTGGGAACAAGAGAAAACGAAACCCCTAGTTCGATAGCTTCATCAGAGAATTTCGATCGCTTTAACGACAGTATGGAGAATTTAGATAGTATAACAAAAACACTTTTGGTAGAAATAAATAAGATTGGAGGTTTTCCTCCTCCTTCCAGGGAAGAAATAAATGAATTAAAAAAGATTGTAGTATCAGAGAAATTATTTTTAGAAAAACTTTACCAGGTCAATAAAAATCTGATTTTACTGCTTCTTAATCCACTAACAATGTCCGAAGAACTTAGGAATGTTGAAAGTAAGGGATGGTTTAAAAAGGTAATGCGTAAGCTGGAAAAAAATATTGATACTCTTAAAAAGCTTGTGGGAAATTCTTTTGATAACTACAAAACACAAATGGAAGCGGCCACCTCCCTGTGTCGTCTAACAACTTCTGGTGAGGCAACAAATAGTACAAGTGATCTTCCTTTACCTTCGTTAGCAGAAAAACATTTACAATTAAATAATTCCACTGCACAACCTGAACTTACGGATTACAGCGTTCAGTTGATTCGTCATAATTCCAATCTAGATGAACAACTAAAGCTACTGGATAGCCAAGAGAAAGAAATGCACAAAAAGAAGCAAATTCAACAGCTGGAACAACAAGAACATAGAAATTGTTCAAACTATTTAGGTGTGGGAAATTACGTAGACGTTGATTCCTCTTATGAAAATCTTTTGATGCAACAAATCACTGATCCGAATTTAAACATATACCCCAGTTCATCTTTGAGTGACACATCGGTGACATCTCTCTCATCCAGCAATATTTATAGCAATGATGCCTATATTAAATCACTTAAACGCAGTTTAGAGCGTCACAACAACATGTTGTTTTTGTTGCATTTACGAAACCCTGATTACAAAGACAAAATGCAAGAACTAGCTGGCCTAGTTGAGGATGATCTTATATTGAACGAAGGTGGTAACCACAGCCCGCCGCCACCAGCTCCAGACATAGATTTTATGAGGATCAACAATATGGTTCAGGGGACAAATAATTTTATGTTATTTTTGGATAGCAAAGATGCCACTAACACTATGAACCCCTTTTTAATATTAGATCAATCAAAGAATACCGGGCGAGACTCTGCACCATGTTCGCCTAAGCAGACTAAATCGGATTCAGGGCTTTCATCAATGAGTGGATTCTCGACGTGGGACAAATCGCCTAATTCTCCAGTATCGCAGGCTGTTAATGGCAGCGATAACAATCCATTTTTAACAAAGTACCAAGATATAAACATGGAAATGCTGCAACTTTTATCAATGACATCCCAAAAACTGCCGCCAGAAGTTGATTTTACCGATCTTGAAACAGAGCAGGCTACTCAGCAGAAAGAGTATGTATTTTCAGAAGAAAATCTTAACTACATAAGAGAACTTTCAAAAAACTTACCAATTTGTTCTGCTTTTGAAAATAAGTCCATGTTCTCTATTTTTCAACATAATATTCTCCATCACGAAAATTCGTCCCACACAGTTGATGAGATGCTGGCATGGGACCAACAACAGCAGCAGCAACAAAAACAGCAATTGGAAAAACGGCGCATGCCTGATTTATTAAAAACTCAAATCAGCGGGCAATCAATACCGCACTCAACCGAAAACTATCAACAAGCAAGTAAAAATTTTAACAGAAGCGGTGATCAGCTTACGGATCGTTTAGTTTATTATCCTACATCTATAAGTCTCACCGATTACAATAGCAGCCAACGACTTAATCATAACTCTCTTCAGCATTCTAGTGGTAAACATGCAAAATTTCATGAATCTTCATCTATCTTAAAGACAACTACGGCGTCTGATTCTCCTCACTCTGATCCTTATGGTTCTCATCAAAGAAATTATGGTAAGCAACATCCTAAAGTTTGGCAAAGACTAGGTAATCTACTAAATGATAACTTCAAATTGAAACGTCCAACACGCTATAATCGCTCTCATTCATTACCGACTGGTGATATGGACACACAGCGATCCAAAATTCATATGCGTGGCCAGGCCGGTTCGTATCCGTCTGTTGTCACTATTTCAAGAAAAAATCCAACTGCCACCCAGAGTTCAATTATCCGCCAGAACTCAGCACAACATTTAAGCACAACCGACTCTTTGGGAGGTAAACATAAGAAACGTGCCTCTTTTAGCACAACTATGACCAATTTTATGCAGAAGGCCAAGACATACAGGCGGTACAGCTTTGGTTTGCGTCACGGATCTAGCCTATCGGATCCTGAAGCTGATTTAGCAAGTTTTACATCATCGGATAATGATGAGTCGATAGCAAGCGATTATGGAAGTGTTGCTCTTAATGACTTTGATATTGAAACAAAAGAAAACTGCAGTGCAATGCAACATGATAACTTTGGAATCCACAGTGATATGCAAGGGCTTGAGGCTTTTGATTTTTTTAAAGAATCTAAAAAATATGGTAATTCAAAAACAACGCAACAACTAAAAACAAATGATAAAACTCCTAAACAGTTTCAAGAATTGCCGAATAAAAATCAAAATTTAAACGATCTGACATCTACTCAAATATCTGATCTCGAAACAGAGGAAAAAATATCAGATATCGATACAAAACCAATAAATAATAATATTTTTGAAATAGTTGCTGATAGGGCTTCAAAAACTAAAATCTTAAATGAAATAGAGTTAGAAAATGTTCAGCCCTCAAAAAAATCTGATTTATCAGGATATGAAAACGAAGTAATATTTAACGGAGTTATTGATAAAGATCCAATAGGAGCCACAGCGACCTTGAATAATCAAATGTTAGCAGGCGATACACATAATCGGCGCCATCTTAAAAAGGTGAACTCACTTTGCTTAAATGAGGAACGCCAGCAACTTTATTGTATTCCCCCCAACATGATTATAACAACAACTACTCCTGCAACGGAAACTGTTGAACTATCAGCACCAAAAAATACCTTACTAAATGACCGACCTTCTCAGACTTTTGTAACACACCAATTTCTAGAAACTCCAAGTATAACAACTAGTTCTAAAGATGATGATGACAATCGAAGTCAACATTCCTATCGTACGCTTTCTTCTTCTAGACGCCAAAGCACCGAAGATAGCATCGATACTGACGATGAATACTTCTGTTATGAACTCCGACAACTAGATGAATTAGAAAAGCAACAAAAACAACAGCAAAATGCACATCAAGAGGACCAACAACAACAACGCCTGGAAGAAGAAGAAGAAAATCAAAAACTCTTTAACCAAATTGACGAGCTAACAGCACACAACAATAGAGATGAACTTGTCGATTATGTACCCGATGAAAAAATTCGAGCGAAAATGTCAGAAGTTCTGCAAGAGTTGAAGCACAAGGTTACACTTCAACCGGAAATGCCACAGTACCGTCGAACTTCCAAGTCCCGTGTTATAAATGATAAGTATACAAAAGTAACCGATATGCACAAGGCCTGGCAGGACATTAACGGTGATGAAAGCTATCATGCTGCATACACTGGACCTGAGTTGGAAATTGAAAAGCACGACCAACAGGTTACGTTTGACGATAACGATATCGATCGATTAGATCAAGACAAACGATTGCAGCAACGATTGCAAAGGCAAGATGTAGACAAAGCACCTCCTCAAAAGCGATATAAAAAAAGGCGTAATATGCGTCGCTCCAACATAGCTATAGACAACAGCTGTAACGATATGGATAATCCAGAAGTACAGATATATTCCACGAGCTCATCTTTATCCTCTGAAGATGAAGTAAAACGGCAGCATTCCAAGAGTTCTAAATCAATCAATCAATCAGCTCAAATTCGGCGAAATAGTTATGAGCGTCAAAAGGCAATGGCTGTATCTACATTAACACAAAAACAACAAAGTGATTATCTACCCGATAGTTCTTCCACTGATAAAGAAGGGGAAAAATTAAACGAAACAGAACAAGCGGATTCAGACGCCGAAGATTGCAAGCAAATTGATTTGAGCTTATCTTCGGGAGCTACTTCAGGCCCCGATAGCCCTGCTGAACTAAATGGTTTGGATAATGATATGAATATGATTGATAACGAAGAAGAGAATAATATTTTTAAGACTGTTCCCAGCTACCAAGTTTTTAAGAGAAACCAGCAATCAATATCTAAAAAATGTGATAGTTTTAATGGCCAGCCGAAAAATAAAGACAATTCACTACGAACTATCACACCACCCAATGAGACCACCACACATCAGAACTTTTATAATCAAGACGAACATAACGACGATCATGACACGAGCATAAATGAGCGAAATAATAAAGAGCGCTTAACATCAGAAACGAACGCTATAGCGACCTTAAGTAGCATCAAAACAGTAGAGGAATCGAACGTTATAGAGTCCATATCATTGCCTGAAAATCAACATCATTCTGACAATCAATCGGTTAAACAACAAACAACTGAAATTAAATCATTTCCAAAGCTTATCAGCCAAGATTCTAGTGTAGATAATTCACAGTCTAATGGGTCAGCGCTCGGTAGTAGTAAATGGAAATTATTAAAAACCTTAAAAGAACGTAAGCTTGAAGAGCGAAATAATCAAGAAAAAATAAAAGAAGATGAGCTCATTAAACAACGTGAAAAGGTAAGTTTGAATTTTTGCTAAACAGATATTTCAAATTATTCTTATAGCAAAAAACTTTGGCTTTGTTGATAAGAAAATGTTGATAAGGATTCATAGTTAGTTCTTTAAAATTTAATATTAACTCTTATTAAAGAAAATTGTTCTCAGCTAAAGTTGCATATAATTATGTTTTTTTTTATATTGTAGAATGGCAGCAGTTCAGGTGATGTGGGACTACGTGGCAATGGTCATCCTGGCGACAATCCTTTCTACAGCAATATTGATAGTATGCCGGATATTCGACCTCGACGTAAATCTATACCACTGGTATCGGAACTTGTAAGTACAAAATGTTTAAAATGTTCAAGAAGTACCTATATGTTTCTAATATACGGTTCGCAAAATAATTTTCCAATACTACACATATTGTCAAAGTAATACCTACGATAATGTTTACATAAACGAAAACCACATATTGGCGTCTATGCTGTGGTACGCGTCCACGAACATTTCAAAAATTTTAAAAATATTTGTTTTACAAGAAACTTTAAATTTTCAACATATGTACAAATGGACTCAGTTCAAGTACATATATTTGAATTTTTAACTTTATTTTAAAAATGTAACTTGCAATCTTTTAAGTTTTTTTTTTTAAGAAAAGAGCAAAAACAGAGCAAAATGTTATAAAGGTTGTGTATGTTGTAAACATCACATCAATTTAACCAACTGATTTGATAAATCAGAATACGAAAAATATTCCTAATTAATCATTAATAATTTTGTTGGCCGAAATCCACACACAAAGCAAAACTTTTTTTATACCCTTCACTACAGGTAGAAAAAGGGTATATCTACATAAGTTTGTTAATCCGTGTGTAATTTCTACAATATCCATTGTCGACCCCATAAAGTATTTTGAGTTCTTATGCATAGCGAAGTGGATTGCCTGTCTCTAATTTTTTCATACCATTTGAAACAAATCTAGTTTAGTGAAGTGACTTCAATCAAAAAAACAAATATATGGGGCGATAGAGAATTTACAAATAAGAAAAAAAAACATCTAGTGAAAAATGGGTGCTCGCCATAACTTATTAAGAGCCGATGAAATTTTTGTGTAAAATTTTATATAGTTCTTAATTTTTTTCTTACTTTTTAATTTAGTGTATTTAAGATTCGGCATTGCCAAATATAGCATTCTTACTTGTTTATTCTTGTACTAAATCAAAACATATATTAGTTCTTGAAACTTCTAAACTAGTTACCCGATTTTCATGAACCAAACTGCGATCCACAGAGGAGGATCTAAGAAGATGAAAAGAAAGCCAGAGCAAATATTTGTGTCGATTAATATAGAGAACGAAGAAAGTTATTTCGGGTTATGCGTGGATTTCGTCTAGTCAAATTAATATTGATTTAATTTTTTCCAATTTATCAAATTAGTTGGTCAACGTTTATACGCACGTCTTATTCGAAAATAAAGATATTGTGAATTGAAAATTTTGCAGCATAAACGGTGAATTAATTTTTTTATTTGCGAATAGCCTACTCACAAAAACTATTCCTGATTATCATATCAAATATTTTCCTTCGACATTTTATCAGTTAAATATAAGATTGCTATCCGGTACCACTAAAATGTCGAATATATTTTTGCCGTATAAACAGTGAATTAAATAATTAGAAATAATTTTTATTTACAAATAGGGTGCATATAAACGTAGAAAATGTTTACAATGTACATAAGCTGGAATATATAAATTCGAAGAGCCTAATGATGGATGTGGCGATCCGAAAAAAATGCTAGTGTCTAATTTATCTTGTTTTCCTTTAAAACAACACACAATTTTTTAAAATACTTTTTCTTTCTTAATAAACTTAGAAACTAAAATATACGTGAACTTAAGCCGACTGAAGATTATTCATTCATTCAAGTCCGAATTACAAAAAAAAACTTAAATTACTTTACATTTTAATGAAAAACAAAAACAAATATCTTAAGTTTTTGTCTTCCATGTATAGTATCATAGTTTCAAATGAAAACTTAAAGCTAATTTTTGATAAATTCATTATTATTCATCATCATAAACTTATAAAAAAAACAATTTATATGTGTACGTAATAATTATGCTGCAAACCGTATATGAATTATAAATCCATGTTAACCTACGTAAAGCTCTATAAATCGTTTTCAAATAAATTATCAATTTCTTAAATTGAAACTTTCTAGTATTCACTTACTCTACACTAATATGCATAAGCTAGCTTTAGCTTATGTAAAAAACCCAACAAAAAGCCTGTCGAATGCATACGAGTAGGTAACCCATTAAATAATTTTACGTGACTACAATGTACTTACATAAAAAGTAACTATTTTGCCACAGTTGTACATTTATGTTGAATTCCTAATTTTCTTTACAAATAAAGAAAATTTAAAAAAAGTGTATTTAAAGAACATATGTATATATATATAGTGCTAGCTACCAGGCCTATCAGCTGTGAAATTTAATTAATTAGTTTTTAAAAATATCGTGCTATTTTTTATATTCCGAACGAATTATGAAATCACCGATATTCATTATTCTCGATGGCCATTTCGCTACTTTATTTATCAATATCGGTGATTTAATAATTCGGTTGGGATATAAAAAATAGCACGATATTTTGAAAAATCAATATAACACTTTCTTTCTGTTTTTGTATTTGTGGCCAACCATACTAAAAAATGCAACGGTGTACATCACTTTAATCATATACATTTAGATATTTAATTTTAATTTATTGTGCTTGTTAAAAATGTACAAAAAATTAAAATTTTTTTTTTCTACATTTTCGACTAAATTAAAAATTAAATTTACAACTAAAAATTTCACACTGTATGTCTTCATTGCAATTTTTCTTTATGAATATATAACACAAAGCACAATCAGCTGTTTTCGTACCGAAAGTGCGAAAAGTTTCGTAATTTGCTTAAGCAAATAACATTTGTCGAAACTTGACGAAAAGTTTTCTTAAGTACATTACAGTGTTCCACACACGATTTAATATATTTGCACAGTTGTTTATGTGTGCTTAAGTTAAGTTATGCACATTATAGTTGGGCCTTAATTCAGATGCGCAATAACTAATTGCAATTAAAATAAACTCTTGTTTTTATGACCAAATTTAATTAAAAGTACAACTTTATTAAAGCTTTAATAAAATCTAAATAAAAAATATTTTTTTAATTTCAAACTCAAAACAAAATTTTTATTAATGTTGTTTTTAATGTGAAATTTAAAGTTAGTCTTCACAAATTTATGTTAGATCTTGACACTACATTATATTTGTGAATCTAATTTTCAAAATATCTCCTAGCATCACTAAATCAAAACGCAAGTTAGTACTAATGTTTTGGCAAAAATAATATACTGTCAACACTTGGTATAAGATCTGGGATATTTTTCTTAACTAACGTCAAATTTAATCCTAGAGATAATTGCAGTGCCATAAATATTCATGATAAGAGCGTTTTCATGGGACACAGTTTCCAGATTGTTTTCGGTTCGGCATTTAAGCTATGAAAATGGTAAACTTTTACTTGTCTTGTAATAACTTTCAATTGTAAAATATGCATTTACAAATACATATACATACTTTTATAGACTTAAAAATTTCATATGAAAAACCAAAAAGGTCGTATCCTAAACATTGCAAAAAAAATCTTTTTATACAAACATTGTTAGTAGGTACACAAAGTGGCATCTTCGTAAACTATTGTAAACCGTTGCTCAAAAATTTTTTTGTTAAGATCGGACATATTAAAAAAGAAATATAAACGTCAGTGATGCCGGTTGGTTACATTTTTAAAAATTTTGGTAACTTTTAAAGGATCCACGTAACATGTATAATTTTGGTATATTTGGTAAAATTTTCGTAACTTTTGGTACAAACACGAAAGAAAGTAATATTACTAAAAAAAAGTACTTGTTTCCTTATTGGATGAAAGAAAATCTCTGATAGCTGTTTATCTTGATTCGATTTTAATAATCAAAACCCCACATAATATATTAGTTCGAAATAAACAAAGCACAACGTTGCTGAAGCCGTACTCTGTTTTATTAGCATTTACGAAATGTGTTTTGCTTCATTTTTAAAAACAGCAAAATGTTTCTGTCAACAATTTTTGTACTATTGAGTCCTGCTTTGAATACTCATGAAAATAATCGGGCTGAAATTTAATATTTTAAACTTGAGTTTTCAAACGTTTTTCTACTTCTATATATACGTTTTGTTTCTGTGCAGTAAATAAATTTGTTGCCTTGTATTTGCTAGAAATAAAAATATTTACCAACTTTATATAAATTACATCAAATTACTATAAATTTAAGGAAAATTTTAAAATGTATCTTTAAATGAAGGAAAAGCCTAACTTTTTCTTGTCATTCACTAGGGTTGTTATTTATTTCAACAAATTAGTTACGTTATTCTTTTGGCGTTTTCTTACATAATATTCTAAAGCGAATTCCAGTTGTAGACACTATTTAAGAAAGCTAAGGAATATCTTACATGTCATTATATTCTGGCCGGTCATGTTATATTCTGGCCGGATTTGGCATCTAGCCATTACGCACAAAAGACTTTGAAAGCCGTGGACGCACTTAATATACCATATGGCGCTAAGGCTGAAAACCCTCCATAAGTACCTTAGTTACGAAGAGTGTATGCAGGTGGATTTCGGTCAAAAAAAAACCAAAAAGTTTGATCAACAAAATCAGAAAAGAGCTCCACGAGATGCCAACATCGATCTTTTCAAAGTCAATGGAAGAAGTTCCCTATAGGTGCAGCAAGGCGGCTCCAATAGGTCCCAACTTTTTTTTACATTAAACTAAGAACGTATGTAATACAACAAGTCAAATAAAATTTTCTATTTTCTTTACAAAAAATATTTGAAATTTAGTTTTGTTGCAATTTTATTCCGCATACGTTTTTTTAAATTGATATGATATTTGCAGTTACGTGTTAACATGGATTTAAGCTGTTTGTAAATAAAACACAATATTTAATTTGTTAAAACTAAGTATAACTTTATTAATGAAAACTAATCTTTCAATACAGACACACTGTAAAATACAACAACAATATTTCAAAATGTTTATGTTTTAAGACCCTTGGTTTTCTTTTTAGTTTTTTTTTCTCTATTATTACTACTTCCACTATTTATTAAGATAAATTTAGTTTTATATACTACTTACACATTATTTTAAGAAATTCTTGCTACTACTTGTTGTAGCCACAATTTTTAAACTTTAGGAATTTCTTTAATCCAAAACGTTTTGAGAAACAAATTCACGATAACATACAACATGACATGTACGTATACAAGTTGCGTCCCACAATAAAACTGTTCTTAAAGTCGGTGGGTAATACTTAAAGATTCAGGTAAACCAATGCACTTTTTGCGAGGCTATTTAATTTTTTTAATTAAGTTACTTTTTTATGTTATAAGCAGTTTGCAATACATTGCAATACAAATAAATAGCGTATACGTTAAATCTCAATTTAGAACAATATTAAAAATCAATTATTCAATTTTAAAGAATGAATCTATATTTTTTATTTTTATGAATTTCTGAATATTCTCAAAAATTAATAATCACTGTTTAAAACGTTAATTACTTAAAAACCTATTTCGAAAAGTATTGTGGAACGCAACTGTTATACTCCTTTAATACTAAAATTTTTCAACATTTATAGCATTTGTCTTGTAAAAAGGGAGTTGTAATAGTGTGATTTTTTCCATAAAATACATCATATTATTGAATATTATATTTAATTGATATAATTAATCGACCTTTATTAAAGCTACGCTATTTGAAAATTTTTACCACTGTTAATGCACTAGTAGTGGGCACATGTGCAGCAAATTTTTCGGTACTATAATAAAATAATAATAAGAGCAATATAATAATAGTAACAGTTATAATGAAAAGATTAATAATAATAATACTATAAATAATAATAATAATAATAATAACAATAACAAAAGTATTAATAATAGTAATAAAAAAAAATAATTATAATTAAAAGAACTGCGGGCACGGCACGTCGTTGCCATCATCAGCTTTCTTTTTCTGTAGACCGGCCCTCCGATATTCGTCATTAGCCTACTAAGAAAGACTGTTGTTTGAGCTGCCTCTCTAATGCCATGTTGCAATTTGGCTCTGAACGTTAGCCTAGGATCTAATCGCAATCTTAAAGATTTGAGCCACTTCCTCTTGTCTTAGACAAGACTCACATATCTACTTCTAACGGTATGGGCTTTTTATCAGTTTTTTCAATGACTAGCTTGATATTATGAGAATCCAGCCATGGCTTTGTTCTAAGCATTACTTGATTGAGATTGCTTTGTGTTTTCTCTATTACGGGACGCAATTACGTCTCGAGTGTTGTCTGTATAATCGACCAGATAGGTGTTGCTTGGCATATCGATATGGAGAACTTCATCACAACTGGTGGTCCACAGTTCGGGGCGTAGTACTGAGCCCTGTGCTGCCCCGGCCGTAATCTGTTTTTCGTGAGTTCTCCTCGCGTTTTCATACAGAAGAAGACGATCGCTGAGGTGACTTCTGATAATCCTCCTGATGCATGCTGGTGCTCTAAAATGTATCTCAAGAGCCTGTATCACGTTGGCCCACGTTGCGCTGTTATAAGCATTTCTAACATCCAGGGTTGCCAATAAGACAATGCGTCTCGAAAAGTGTTTTCTGATGGAGAGGCTAGATCCCCTTTTCCTTTACTTATCAGCATAAGTCGTTGTCATTTCCAGACTTCTGGACAGACACCTTCTTAAAGGCAACGGTTGTACCTGTTGCTTTTCTTTGTCAATTATTTTAATGACCTTCGCTGGGACTCCATGCGGGCTTTTTACTTTTCTGTTTTTTACCGCCTTCTCAGCAGTCTGAAGTTCCGTTGTAGTAAAAAGTGGTAGGGAATCTTCGTTCGGTAGCTGGACGCTATTCTGCACTATTTCGCTTGTGGCAAAAATAGTATTTACGATGTTTTCCATTGTGTCTTCTTTTAGCTCTGGTGCTAAAGCGCATGCTTAAATTTTTTGCATAACTAATTTATATCCTAGGATCCAGTGATCTTAGTTCTTTCCATTTTCTTTTCTTGGTTTTTGGCATAGTTTTTTTGGCCCTAGTGTATTTCCTTCTGCATCTAAGGCATACCCGTCTTTGGTTGAAAATTTCACCAGTTACTAGTATACTGCTTTCCAATGTTTTTTACTAATTTTAGGAATCGATTTGTCTCATGCTTCCTCAATAAGTATCATGGTGTTCAAACTTCTATTGTAGCGTCTAGTATGTTATCACTTTCACGCAGATGTCATGGTGTTAGGTGGGTTCGGTGTTGTACTGCTTTCAATGCTGTACAAAATGTATTGGTGATCGCTTCCATTATTATCCTCTAGGACTTTCCAGTTAAGCACCCTGCTTGCTACCCTTTCCGAAGCAAGCTCCCTCGCATACCAGCCTTCTAAAAGTAGCGACGTTTCCCTTATTGTCAATAACTAATTCCATTCTGGCTGTCGTATCCAATACCATTCTGCCTCGGAAATTTATCGACCGTGATCCCCATTTATATACATGTGATTTAAAATCCCCTCCAATTAAGAGAGTGTCTTAAATCTATACTCCCTAATCTTCTATACCATGCAGCTTTGCTTAGAAAGCAGTAGTTGCAGCTAAAGATCATCAACTTGTTCGTTTTAAACGAAACGAATCCGGTTCCGCATTGTTGGCTTTCCGTATTGTTCACTTATAACTACTATATCAGCATCTTTCTCTATGAGTAACTGTTCTAGGAAAAGCAACACTATGGTTAATTCTTGTATGTCTTCATCGTTAGTCCAACATCTTCACATCGGATGCATCAAGGAATGACTTTTTCTGTCAGGTCCGGTATAACTTCACTCACAATGTCCTTTGCTAATATATCTAAAGAAGAGGTTCTTACACGGCACGATCCTATCCTAATATACCCCGTTTTTAGGAGTTCTTCAGCTGTCCCCTGGAGTACCGTTGCAAAGGCTCTGACAAGTTCTCTGCTGTTGGGCTTCGCGATTTCAATATCCATATGTTCACTATTAATTTGCGCCGTACTTCGAATGGATTCTTCAACTTTCTTGGGTGTATTGTAATATTACAATTTACAATATTGTAAAAATTACAAACGGAATGACAAACATAGATATACCTAAACTTAGGTATACTTTTGTGGTGAAGGGTATGATAATAAGGGTAAATATAATAATAATAATAATAATAAGAGGAATAATAAAAAAAATAAAAATTGATAATAATAATAACACTGATAAACAATAATAATGATAATGATGAAAATAATAACAATATTATTTAATAATAGTAATATCTTTATGCGAATACGTCAAAAGCAGTGCGACACACTTCTTTAAAATAATCTCGGCACAAAACAAGTGGTGTCATATTGTACTCGAAAAATTAATCTACAGTATCCAAATAAATGTGTAGTAGTATGAATGAAACAATTATATGAGATACTAAATAAAAAATGTTTGCAAACTTAACGTTATGAAAATTCTTTATACTTTTTTAAGTTTACCGAAGAAAAAAAAATGTAGTGGTATTCAATACGAAATTGTGCATACAATGCAATATAATTCTAGCTGAACGAGCTTCATTTGAACGCGTTCCTAAGCGAATTTATATCCGGAAAATATAGAAACAAAGCTATTGAAACAAAAAATATGCAAGTAATAGTGTGACAGTCATACGGAGATTTTTTTATTTATTTTTGCAAATATAAAAAAATATTCTGCTAGTTTCAGGGTTACATGTGTAGATCTTTAAAAACTCTTAACTTTTTTTTACACATGACAGTCATCGAAATTAGACAAGTCTGAAGCCCATTTTAAATAATTGATAATATGATGTATAAACATAAATTAAGAGAAAAATCACACTTTTCGATTTCACCCTTTCAACGAATTTTCTATAAATAATTTACTGGATTATCTTTACGTTTTTATTTTCAAACCAATTGTATGAAATGATAATGGATGTATCCGTTTAAATGGACCTGCAGGTGCTCAAGGTACAAATTTATACTAATGTGATGAAAAACACTACATTTTTTCATTAATTACAAAATTCTTATTTGCGGAGTTTCAAATAATTTTCCAATAAAAATCACCAATTTGCATTCGCTAATAAAATAAATAATTACACCTCGTAAAAGAAAAGCCATTAAATACAGGAAAACCCCTTATTGGTAATCTAGCCTGCGTAGGTTAGCAGCAGCTTGTAAAAAAATAACTTTTTATTAAGCTATATTTCTTTAAATATATAGTAAAACACTTCGAGCTCTTCAAAATAACTAAAATATTTTTAATTGCCAAAATTATTTAATTACAACATCTAGAAGTTAAAATACGATTAAGAACACTTTTTGAAAAATCTATTATATTAGATCGATAAATTTTTAATTTTTCTATTTAAAAAATCCATTGTTTTTGACCACCAAGAAAAAATAAAACATACTCTCTTAAATTTAAAAATTTAACTCAACAATCTTGCCACTTTTCTAAAAACCTTATGTTTAAAGTGCGAATTTCGCTTTTCTAATAGTTTTACTGTAATTTTTATCACAAGCCAGAAATGGAAAATGGAAACACAAAAAACTAAAAAAAATACGTTTTTGATGAGTCTCCGTCGATGGTAAATATATCACCTTACTTACTTTAAAATCATTGAATAAGCAAGCAATCATTGAACTGTTACAACATGATAAGAAGCAAAGACAAACAGAAACATTTTTTTGTGCAAGACTGACACGGTCATGAGATTGTATTTCTGCACTAAAAAAAGGTGGCATTTCATAGTGTCATAATGTCCATGGACAATGCCTGGTCGAGCGCAAAGATTTTCTCCCCCGTAGTGTAACTCTAAGATAATAGTTCTTTATAATTCCTTAACGAGAAAATCTATGCTTCCCATTTATTATTTGGTAGTACCTATACGTTAGCTTTGCGGAAGAAAAAACAACTCTGTACTCTAAGTTTCGATGTGTCAGTAGATGTTTCTAAATCAATTTTTTTTATTTGCACATAATCTGGTTCAAATGCAATTAGGTGATAGTTATGTGGAATAATTACGAATGCTTTGCTCAAATTAACTCCGTATGTAAGAAAAATAAGCTAACACTTAATTAAAAAAACTTTTTTTCACACTAGCTTCACTCTAAAAAAATGTTATCGTTTCGTTAGTTTTTAAGTAGTTTTTAAATTAAAAAAGCATTTAAAACAATTATTTTATTTATTAATAAATTATATATAATTCTAAAATTAGTATAACCCTCGCGAATTAACAAAAAAATAGCAATTTAGTATTTTGTTTTAATTTAATTTAAGTTTTTTTTATTGAGTAATAACATGTAGTAAAAACTTAAAATATTTAGTGGATGGAGAAATTATTCTTCTAAAAAACCCGACTTCAAAACAAATTTTAGCTGTCTGTTTATAGCAGTTCAATAGCGACTACATACATCAAATAACATCAACTATTGGGACTCCCTTTGATTTCCAAATCCAAATCTATACTTGCTTTATAGAGGACTTAGTAATATAGGTTTCTTGTAAATTTCAACCTTCGGTCTAAATATGTTCAACGTTTTGCCCATATACATCAAATTACATAACTATTGTAACCGCCTTTAATTTCTAATTTTTAATGTTTATACTTCTTGTTATATCATACAAAGTAGTGGACATTGTTTGGTCATTAAGTCTGTATAGGTCAAATTGCAATAATTATGGGAACACCCTTTAATTTTAAAATTCAAATTATATAAGTGTTCTTATAACGGCCTTTTCAGTACAGCTTCCTTGTAAATATCATCTGTCTGTCAAAAGTTTAGTCACATTCATCAAATAACATCAACTATTTCCAATTACAAATTTGTTAAATGCTGTTGTAGCATTTTTCTATGCTGTGTAGCTTTTTCTTGTTTCTAGTTACTAATAACAGCTATTCTTGACTAAAAGTGTTCCTAAGTACATTATAGTTTGCCACATATAACTTACTGTATTTGCACAGTTTTTTAAGTTTGCTTAAGTTATCTTATGCACATTATAGTTGGGCCTTAAGATTGCGATTTGGAAATAGTTTATGTAGTTTGATGTATATGGTTAAAGTTTCGAACCGTTGTAGACAGGCAGCTTAAATCTATTTGAAGTTTGCAAGAATTATTTTTCATTAAATTATTTTAATTGATTTTGCTAGTAAATAATTTTACATACTTATGTTTTGTTTCTCACATTTTTACGATCTTTTTTACTTCCTCGCTGATAATTTGTTATTAAACGCAGCTGTTTTCAGTTTAAATTATTATTAAGTATACTAAATTAGATACGTGTGAACCCCAAAATTAATTACTCTGCTAAAAGTTCAATTTCCTTAGATATGTTATATGTGTGTCTGAACACAGTACTACTGGTATGGTCGGTTATCTGAAAGTGTACTAAATTGTTTTATTACATTATCATCGCCGGAAAAAAATTCAAAACTAAGTTTTGCAAAATAAATTTAAGCAGATTATAAATATTGATTATAAATATAATATATAATATAAATACTATAAATAATTATTGGGGTGATTCACTTCATGGAAACTTGCCAAACTAAATTAACTGACGCAAAAATAATGTAGAGAATTTAAGACTTTCTACTAAAAACTGCAATTTAGTTATATAAAATTGTTTAATTCTCTAAATTTGTGTTCAATTCACAAAACACACGTCTCTGAAAAACTAAACGTAGCATCATAAATAAAATATAACTACTGAGAGTAGGCCTGTCAGTCGTTTTCAATGTAACACCAGTCGCCATGCTGGTTATTTTCATAAAATCATCACTGTGATTTTAGAATTTAAAGTTGGAGCTAACAAACATATTCTTTCCTATTTTCCTTTCGGCCATGCCATATTGGCTTACTTCTCTTGCTTCACCATCAAACAAAAATTTCATGCTACTTTTACGAAAAATTTCTAAATTGCTTTTAAGCAACCAACCCTTTGTTTAATTAAATAGATATAAGTACATTTCTATGTATACATATTTGTTTGTTTTGTAGTTGGAGTACAGTTTTGCTTTTGCATATTTGTTAGTTTGTATACTTATTTATATATAAACAAGTTTATTTTGGTTATTTTCTGATTTTTAAAATTAACACATTTTTTATGCCATGCACTCGAGTTAACTTAATGAATGCTTTTTGTATTTTCGCAAAAATTTTCGTATGTTTTTTTTAAACAAAATATTACATATTAATTTATTAATATTATAAATATTTCCCCAAATATTGTAGACAATGGCCGCCACTAAACGGAATGCAGGTCTTACATCTGCAGTACCGAGAGCAACACTAAACGATGAGGAATTGGTAAGTTTTAATAATTAATTCAATATTGAAAAATCTAATAATAACAAAATATTAGTTTAGTTTAAAATTCTTATTACAAAAATAAACAAAACAATGTAAGAATGTTTTAAAGTTGTGTCACTCTTGTTGCACTGTGTAAAGCAAAAAGTCAAGCTAAAGAGCTATTTAAGCTCATATTGTTAACTACAGGATGTAAAACCCAAGCAATCCTTGGCAGCATTCTTAACCGAAATTTAAGAATGCTGCTGTAAAAGTGAAAACCTCTGGTAAAAGTAAAAAGAGCAAACACCCTTACAGAAATTGCAGAATTGTAAGCAGCTTTTCTTTTATATTCATTCCAATAAGAATAGACACATTTGAGTGATTAATTCAGTTGTGCCTTTAATTTACCTTGCTCCATCAAAGAAATAGATTTTGTCGAGTGAAACACTCAAACCGATTCTTATTTATTATTTCTTTATCGCCCTATACATTTGTTTTTTTCATTGGAGTTGCCTCACTAAACTAGCAAAACTTTTAAGACTATGTCTGATTGATTGGTGTCTTTAAATTTAAATCTTGCTCATTTAGTGCCCTAGCAACGTTAATTTCAACACGAACACGGACGGACAGACGGACATTGGTCAATCGACTTCGCTATGCATAAGAATGGAATGGAATGAATGGATATATTAAATTACAAATGGAATGAAAAACTTAAATACACGCAAAAAAATGATCTTCCATCTATCCATCCTCCAACCAAGCAGTACAAATTTGTGCTAGATGCAGTTTCCATTACAAGTTTGTACTTTAAGTTTTTGCCTTAATATCTGTATTTTCTAAGTTTGAAGTCGTTCCGAGCAGAAATACTCGAGCCGAACAAGAACGTCATGATGTAAGTCGACTATTTTGAAAGCTTCAAAAAAATTAAATGAAAAATACACACTGAAATAAATTAAAAAAATATTAAAATATTACCTTGATTATCATCTAGTGCAGATATTAACTAGTTTTAAACCTAAAACTTAAAAGTTTTCGGTTCCAAGTTATACAAATTGGAGTTTAAAATACAATTAATTTCAAAAGAAAAAGTGTCAAAGCAATAACTTAAGCCAGTGATAATATCTAAAGCCTGGTACTCTGTTCGAATTTAAGAAAATTGTTAAACAACATTTATTATTTCATGTGGAAAATTTGTCATTTAAGATGCGGTGTCTATTTCGCGATTTAAAAGAATTAAAACATTTTATTGCTTTCACGTATACTACATTTTTTTAGAAATTAAAACAAAAGGCATATGATCTGCTGTTATTTGAAAAATGCCGCATGAAATAATCCTTATTTGCTTTATTTTGCAGCATTGATAAAATGGTGCAGAAACATTTCATATGTTTTTGACAGTAAACAGAATACTTTTTCTGCAAGATGTTTTCATGACTTTTTCATACAGGTTTTTTATGTAAGTATGTGTGTAGTTTGACAGCATTTCGCATTAATAATTTTTGCAAAAAAAAAAAAAACAAACTTAAAAGCAGACTTCATCTGTCTGTCTTTAATATATATGTACACCAACTATAGGGACTTTTGTTTTTAATTTCAACTTTTATACTTGCTGTTTTAGAAGACTTAGCAATCAGGTTCTTTGCAAATTTCAACCGTATGTATATAACGGTTCAACTGTTTGCCCATATGCAACAATTTACATCAACTATAGTAACATCCTTTAATTTATAATTTAATTATATTTCTTATTTTGCCACACAAAGTAGTGGACATTCTGTTTAACTATCAAATGTTTGTATAAAACGGTTCAAAATAAATGTCCATTTGGAACACCCTTTAATTTCTAAATTCAAATTGTATACCTAGACTTAGGTTCCTTGAAAATTTCAGCTGTCTGTGTATTGGTTCAAAAGTTTGGCCACATACAGCAAATTACATCAAATATTGGGACATCCTTTAACTTCCAATTCCAAATTTTATACTTGTTGTTATAGCGGAGTTAGAAATACAGGCTCTTTGTAAATTTCAACCGTCTATTTACTACTATTCAAAAGTATAGTCGTATACATCAAATTAAATGATCTATTGGCGCACCCTTTAGTTTCTTATTTTGAATATTAATACCTGTTACTATAACTGCCAAGGCAATGATGACGTTCTGGCTAATTTTCAAGCGTTTGTCTATAACGTTTAAAAAGTTAGGCCCATATAGGTCAATTTACGTCATCTAATTCAATTTCAATTTTTAGATTTATTTTTGTATTACTTTTTGCCATTATGTTGTATGGGGACACCCTTTAATTTTAAAAATCATTAACTGTTTTTAAAACTGTAAGCATAAACTTTCTAATGAGGAAAAACATTTTAAATCGTTTCAGAAACATTAAAAATCCCAACATTCGAATGAATTGATAGATAACCTCCTTCTTTTTTTAAGTCGGTTAAAAACTGATAAAAAAATCTGCTTTTTGAAGTATACATATATATATATATATATGGTATGTGTATTAAGTTATTTTGAATTGCTGTTATCTAAAACAAATTAACTCATCATCAAACTAAATTAATTTTTAATTTTTTTAGAAACAGATATATGTAAAATTTTTCCAGTTTTCTTAAAAAAATTATCACGAAAAGTTGTACTTTATTTTACTTTAGCAACAAATTTAGAAATTACAATATATGTGAACTTAAGCTGGATTCAAATTATTCATTTGGTTACAATACTAAATTAGTTCGCCTCATAATTTCAAAGATTAAAAATATTAAAAAATTACATTACGGTTAGTGTAACTTATACTTTCTAATAGAATGCTTTCAGTTTTGATCATGGAATAAACTTTACCGGTTACATGGTCATGCACAATAATGGACATAAGCCCGCCTTGGCACTTTCAAAATCGGCTTATCTTTCTTCTCTATTGTTTTTTGTTGGTATTATTATTATTTTTCCGTGATGTATTCCCTTCAGTATGTCCTCGTTTCTTTAATTTTCTTAAATTCGCGTTGGAAACTGCATTCGTATTCATACATTGTTATTTTGTTTCTCCGATTTCAGTGTACCCGTTTTTATTTGTCTTTCCTCTCTTACCTACAACCTCAAGAGTTAGGCAACAAATGTTGCAAAGTAACACCTGTATATCTTTTAAAACATTTTATTCTAGGTTTAAATTTTACATATTAAATTCTCTTATAAACTTTTGTAAAATTTGGAATATATGCGATTAACATTTCTGAGAACAATGTTCATGCACCAATTCGAAATCCGATTAAAAATACTATATATTCCAAATATTTTTCATATTTTTGGAATGCCACCAATTGACAAAACTATTGTACAACACAAACAGTTTAATGATGAACTATCTGGTGACGATATATATTTGCTTTATTCTAAATGTGCAACAAACATGCAAAAATCGTAAAACTTCGTAATCGACTGTAGCTAAGAGTAGTGATCCTATGTGATCGTGTATTCTATCCCTCCTTTTTTCTTATTTAGCATACTTTTCATGCTTATGAGTATACTACACACAACTTTTGCAGGCTTTGACCGACTTACTAAAATTCATATCAATAGTTCAAAAAGTTATACAAAATTGTTTAAGACTTGCAGATAAATGTTTTTGTTTTTTTTTTGTTTTCTCATCTTTTAATACTTCTTCATTAAACAGAAAATGCATGTATATAAAAAGGCACTACAGGCGTTGATATATCCGATATCTTCAACTACTCCACATAATTTTGTTTTATGGACTGCTACATCACCCACCTATTGTTATGAGTGCGAAGGACTTTTATGGGGTATAGCCCGTCAAGGTGTTCGCTGTACCGAGTGTGGTGTTAAATGTCATGAAAAATGCAAGGATCTCTTGAATGCCGATTGTTTGCAAAGTGATTATATATAACAAGCATAAAAATCAGTAGATAAATATTTCATTTTTCTGTCAAATCTTAGGAGCGGCTGAAAAAAGCTCAAAACACGGAGCTGAAGACAAAGCGCATTCAATAATAACTGCGATGAAAGAACGCATGAAGCAAAGGGAAAGAGAAAAACCAGAAATATTTGAGCTCATACGGTAAGTAAATCGTTAAACGAATGATATTTACTTTAATCAAACAAATTCATTTATATAATTATTAAAAGAATATGCTGACAATTAATTTGCAACTGAAAAGATTAACAACATTGGTTACAAATTGAGTTTTCATTTGATTTCTATATTAGTTTAGCTTAAATATCAATAACTTAGGTGAATGTTAATTAATACTTATATAATAGACATTGGGAGAAAAACTCGCTATAATGTCACTCCGTGTATAGTCCAATAGCCTTAAGTATTTCATTTATTTATTTCAATCATTTCAAAACTAACTGAATTCCTTTCATTTCGTTCGACCTCTATTTATGTCAAGCTTTCCTATTAAACTAGTATTAAACTTTCTAATCTATCTATTTTTCTACTTATTAATTTTTATTTTTTTATCTTAACTACTCTACACCATGGGCTACTTTTAACAACTGTGATAGCAAGCCCACAAATATTAATTTTAAGAAAACTTATTTTTGTTTCGGTAAAAGCACAGCGCTAGTTAATTTCTGTGTTAAGGAATGAGTAAAAAAATGTTTTTTTTTCCTACACTGAAATGTGTGGCACTTTATTAAATAGTATCTTAATATGCATATTTTAGTTCCACATTTGGTCAGCTGTCGTGCCTTAAATAAAAATGTAATAGATATGAGAATGGAGCAAAAGAGAATTTTAATGATGTTGACAAAGCATTCTTATTGTGGAAATTGAAATTATCTATGATAGTTACTATTATTATTTACTATTAATATTATTATTATTTTATTATTCTTATTACTATTACTATTATTATTTTATTATTCTTAGGACCGCACATTAACTCATTTTAGGAAAATGATTGCCAAATGCTACGTGAAGAAGGTATTAAAAACTGTGCACGTTTGCTAGAATATTGAAATCATTTTCTATTGAGCAAAAACAAATTAATTTTTCTAATTGAAAATGAATGCCTTTAAACACATGTATGTTTTTATGTATTTACCTTGTTCACGTTATTTGACAAGACGCTTAATTTTTGATTTGCCGCTGTTTAGTGAAACACCAAAATCCAAAAAACAACTGCACACACTTCACGAGTATATCTGAACCCTGAATTTGAAGTTTTTTGGGACATGTTTTTATTAAAAACACGTCACTTTCAAGTGTTTTGGACCACAAGTAAATGTATAGGAAAACATCTTAAAATCAACTTGTTTTGCACTTAAACACTCACAACTTTCTTAAACACATATGGATGTGTGAACGCCATATAAGACTTTTTAATTTTCGTTTATTTATACTAAATATTATGTTTATAGTTTCCTAATGATATCTTAGTATAAGGGGTACCTTTAAACTGTACCTTTTTTAGGTTTTTATCGATTTAAAATAAACTTTTGAGTTTATACTTGTATTGTGTGTAACATTTTTTATCATTAAAAGAATAGTGGTCGTTGTTTGTAAGACCTTGCATTTTCTATGTTAATGCGTGTGTCTTATTTCTAGTTTCTCATGAGTTCAGAAATTGTATTAATTAATTATTTTTCATGTATTAACTATGTAGATATGCTTTTTTGTTTTCTCTAAGCATAAAATTAGGATATTTAAAAACGATCCAAATGCAAATGGAAGTCTATAGGAAAACATGTTAAAGAATATTTTTAGAGAAGATTCACGCGATTCACTTCACCCAGAGACTCTTTCATTTTTTTAAGTCAACCTTTAAACAGGATATTAAAAAGTCCTAAAATTAGTTTTTCTTCTCTTTAGCATATGAAGCCAAGTGTGGCCCTAAGCATTATCTTTATAGAATATCATCAATTTGATTCATTTCTTGGTTTTTTTTGGCCAAGTGTTGTTCCTTTTTGTAGGCAGGCAATGAAGTGATAAATTTAATAACTAATTTCACAATCTTCGTTTCTTTCTTTTATTTGTCAGCATCGCTATTACGAATATGTTACTAGTAACACGATATACTCACCATAAGCTATTATCTTGGCCACGTCTAGCTCTAGCACCTTATTTTGTCGGTTACTCAAAACTATTTGAAATTTATAGATGATTTCCGAAGTCACGAAGTAAACTGGACGTCCAGTAGTATTTTTGGTTGTAACAATATTAAAGTCATTTTAGCCTGCATCTTCTTTAAACCCGTTCTCGAGTTATCGTAAAATATATTGTCATGTCTCCTAAAAAAAATCTCTACTTGACAAAAAAAAAATAATTAACGCGCTGCTTTATTTAACACGTTGCACCCGCCATATTCACCATATCTTTTAAGGAGAACAAGAATAATTGTCGCAATCGGCTTCAAGGGCTCTTTAAATTTTCTGGCCTGTACTGCGATTCACTAACTTTAAATAACAATACAATTGTTATATTTGCCGTTTGCAGTAGCGATTAAATAATTCACTAACTTCTGCTTACCGAATATAGACATCTTTGAAATTGAGTGGCTTCGACCACTACCAAGCTGCTGTTTAAATTTTATTTTTTCTCATACCGAACAGCGCAGAAAGTGAGTAAACTTAAAAAGGTAAGAGCAAAAAAGAAAAATACCGAAACAATATATCATAAAGCAGACAATGATAATAAAATAACTTGTGTTATAATAATTAATCTTTTCTTTTTATAACCTTCACCAAAGGTGTAATTTCACGATATCGATTCCCGATCCAAGAAAAAAATCATTACAACATTATTAATCTAGAAGTCATAAGCTTTACTTTAATGCTACTTACATGTTTCTTGAGCATATATTTAAGCTATAGGAACTTGCTTAACCTCGTCTCCTCATGATTTTTTATATATGAAATTTTATAAATAAAAACCAAAAATGTGTACAAACACATTTTTTAGCTGTTTGTGTTTTTCAGTTTGGTAAAAAAAAGGTTTGTGCAGCGGGCAAAACACCACGCCTGCCTCTAATTTTTCCATATCATTTGGAATAAATCTAGTTTAGTGAAGTGACTCCAATAAAAAAAAAACAAATATATGGGACGATATAGAATTAAAAAATAAGAAAAAACATTTGGTGAAAAAATTGGCGCTCGCCCATATTTTCTGAGTTATGGGCCTCTGAACTTATCAACGAAAGGATAATCCTAAAATTTTTTAAAATACTTAACAAACATTAAGAGCCGATGAGATTTTTATGTTATATATAGTACTTAATTTTGTTTTTTCTTATTTTTTAATTATCTGTTATACCAATATTTGTTTTTTTGATTGGATTTACTTCACTAAACTAGATTTACATATATGATGAAGTGTATATAAAATTCGGAATAACTTAATTTTTTATGTATAAATGTGACAGTTTTTAAGTTCTAAGTTATTATTGCTGTTTTTATATACATAAATCACATAAAAAGTTAACAAGAAAATTACGAAACGTCGGGTTAAAAAATATGAAATTAATTTGCTTTTTTACATTTATCTTTATCAGACCCAATTAGCTAATAATAAAAACACGAAGGTAAAATTAAAAGCAGCTGAAGCAGAGAAAATATGGCAGCCACGAAAGCAAAACGCTAGTTCGAATTACCCTTTTTTTGCATCCTTAACATTTTAAACAATGTGCTTTGCTTTAAGACAATAAAAATCAAAAGAGGAAAAGTTTAAATTTAGATAAATCTATTTCTTTAACAGCAGCTTTTGGTGTAGAGTATATTGTCGGCCTTGATTACCGACTAAAGTACATGTTTTAGGAACACTACTAACAACTTTATGTCCTTTTTAAAATAACAATTAATTACTTATAATGAAATTAATTCAATATTAAAGATATTTTTTACATATGCATATATCTACATTCACACTTGTATTATAATTATATCACTCATAATCATATTTAGAGCGGTATTCAACGTAGAGGAAAAAAGTCATACAGGTCATATGAAAGCAGTTAAGCAGAGCGTATTGGATGGTACCAGCAAATGGTCTGCCAAAATAGCAATAACAGGTTTGAATCTTAAATATTTCCACACTACTACTTCTACTACTATGTACATGTACTATTTACTACTAATTTAATTGATAAATACTACTACTAATAAAAACTTTTCTAATTAAATGGATATGAATATTCAGTTTCTTAAGTGTCTCTTAATTTATATTAATTTGTGTGTGTGTGCGTATGTGTTTTAACTCAATTTTAACATTTAAGTTAATTGTACTTTTTATGCTTAATATTGATTGAATAAAAATATAATTTGTGTGGTGGGTAGTGAGTTTGATTTAATGTCTGTATAATGACAAAATGTAACTGTATGTATGTATGCGTATGTATGTGCGTATATCTGTTGATCTATAATTAAACAAAGAAAAAGGTTTTGCTATAACGATAAAGAAGCCAAAGAATACATAATATATATATTTAAAATAGGGTTCAGGGTGTTTTCCCAGAAGCATGTCTCTCTCACAAAAATTGATGTTTTAAAAAACCACGTATTGTGTTTAAATTTTATTTATTCATAAATTTACTGCTAATAAAAAAATTTCGGTTATTCACTGTTTTCAAACTAATAACAATATACGTAATAAATTTAAAAAATACGCATCTTTTATTACAAAAAAAAAAAAAAAATTAAGGCTAATGCTTTGTTTTGAATCCTTTAATCTAAATAACATACAATTATTTTGGGTATACTGAGGTTACGGCTTGACTAAGATTATCCTAGAAGCTGTGAATAACATGGAGGTAGAAAGCATGAACAGATCAACTAAAATTTTCAATTCAAATACTAAATCAAAACTATAAAATCGCTATTTTTTAAAAGACTGTGGAATATTATTCTACCCACAACTTCCTAAATCTAAAGATCTCTCTTGTCGGGGTTTTTTGCTTTAAATTATTATAATTGAAATTTTTTTCTTTCCGCTGTGTAGACAGATGCCATATTCAACTGAATATTTTTTTAATTTGACCGTTACCTAGTAAACAACACAGCCTGAACAACCGTCTATGCACTTTCCATTAGCTCACCCAAAAACTTGAGCGTGTGAATTCTATAAACACCTGATTACATATCATTTGAATTTTAAATTTATGCAAGGCATCGTCTTATTGAAACCAGATGTCACTGCTTCACTAACCTAATTTTCTATAAATCGGGCTGCAATATTTTCTCCATCAGTAAACTTTCTTAAAACAGGGACGCTTTGTGAACCCCCAAAGGAATAAAGAAGTTCATCATCTGGGATTGTTTTGCCCCCAAATAATAAAATAATATATATCGTTGATTAATGATAAAATTTAGCAGTTCTTTCTTGTAATGTTCTACTTTTACATATTCTAAACTGTCAGCTGACAATTTGTAAAATGTAGGAAATTCAAGTCTTGCGTGAATTTTGAAACATTTTTTACAATTTAGTATATTAAATCATATTACAAAGAGTCAATATGTCTGCAGATTTAACATCTTCTTTTGACATTTGATGTACACATTTTAGTCCTTGGCTTCTACTTATGTTTGTAAAAAAATCAATTTGATATTGATTTGCAAAATTTCTACTAGGCGACCAATTATTTTGTATAAAAATTTGTGTATGTTACAACCAAATTAAGTATGTTGAAAAAGGTTACCATTTACCATTTTATGTATACTATTTTACTAGTATGTAAGAGTTATGTATATTTTAATTTTACTAAAAATTTGAAAGCGTAATGAAATCAACTGAAAATTTAATAAAGCGCCCACAACTACAATTTAGTGATGAAAACGAAAAATACCAAAAAAATAATAATTAAAAAATGCAACAAATTAAAAAAGGCGTATATACATACATATTTATATAAACATATGAAAGTCATATATGAGTATATAAATACGTATTGAGAATATTAAAATCAATAAGATAAATTAAACAAAAAAATCTTAAAGAATCAAACTTTAATTTTCAAGGATGACATTTGGTGTGGATCCAGATACACACATAGATTCCTTAGAACAGGCTGAGCACGCAACTGTTGAGGGGACTTCAAAATGGTCGTGCAAATTAATAATAACAGGTACACAACAAAATAAAAAAAAAACTAAAAAAGCCATCAACAAAAGCCTTAATAACATTTCAAATAGTAAATAATATATCCACTTAATCAAGTCACAACAATAGTAACATCATTCTTCCAATTACCTAACAATTTTTATAAGTATTTCTTCTCAATAAATATTTTGTGACGATTTTTATTCTCAATCTTTAACTATCCTTTCTAACCTTTTCACCATTTAACTGTCTCTGTTAATCAAATGATCCACTTGTTATATCTTTTCTGCAATTGTCACTCACTATCTCTTAAACTGACGATGTCAACATGAATTCTAAATTTATAATTTTATTATCATTTTCTTTGTTTTCTCCATCTAAGAACTCGTTTTTAAAAGTTTAATAGTTTCAGCACTAAAGTTATATCTAGCACAACGTATTTAAAACTATAATTCTAATCGAACTTGCCAATTGACTAAAAATACAATTAAAAGGTCATTGTATTTTGTTTCTTTTCAACATCAATATCATTCTAAAAAAAATATAAATAAATCATATCTATTTCTTTGCAACAAAAGGTTTATACCTGCTAATTAAAGAAAATTTTATACAGCACAAGAAGCCCAAGTTTTCCAGCAGCTAGAATTTTATTTATGTTTAAAAAAAATAATAATAATAATAATTTTACTTTTAATTAGGAATATCACATTAAATACAATCACGATAAGCGGAATTTTTGCTTACGTGAAAAATTGATCACGTAAATTATTCACGAAATTTGAGAAAAAGGGAAAACATTTGTACTTCAATTCAACAATTTTCACTAAGCCTATTTTTTTTTTTTTTTGCTTATATTCAATTTGCACTTATAGCTTACGTATTTTGAACAGCTGATTATTGAAGTGAACAAATATTTCATGGGAAATAAATGGTACCAATTTTCCCTTCGAAAATTTCATTGGAAAATGCATTTAGCTACTTGTTCACGACAGGGGTGACCTTTTATGTTATTTTTTATTTTAAGTCAATGACTCCTATCCAGCTACTCTTAGAGTTTATAAGATTTATAAAAGTTCTCAAAAATACTGTTATTGGTTACGACGGTGCCATATTTGTCAAACGTAAAGAATATTTAAGAACGTAGCAAAAACTAATAACTCAATTCACATTCCTTGCCATTTGTATTTGCTCAACTGTGCATTTATTGGGAATCCTTCTACTTGTCTTAATAAAGTGAAATTTATTTAGTTATCAACTCCTAACCCAGCTTGACTAATAAAACCGCGAAAGGCAAAGAAATGCGGGGAAAGTTAATGTCTATGAAAACATATAAGCACAAATCAGAACTACAAAATACATATATTAAGTTTCAAATGACCACTCAAACAAACTTTACTTCTAAAAATTTGATTAAAAAAATATTGGAAACAAATTTTATGCCCTACTAATAGCCAAACTCTTGTGGAATTTGAGCCTTCTCGTTGATTTATGTTGATGCTTTAAAAGGGAATGATATCTTAAAATAAGCATAATTTTTAGCGCTCGATAGCTCTTTTTAGCACCTTATGTCTATTTGCATCATATTATATTAAAAACAAAAGACACGGATTTCATGCAATTTACCTTAATATTATTTTTTTTTTTTTGCACGGAATGAAAAAAATTTTCTTTTGTTTTACAGTATCAAACATTATTAAAACAGGTTGTCGTCATAATTCTCTAAAGCATTTACCTTCTAAAATTGCACTAAATTTGTATATACACAATATATTGTTTTATATATCGCCGATTCTGCTTTTTCATTAATCGATATATAACAGATTTAGAAATAAACTGAAGCAACTATATAAGCTTATGACAATACTGAATAAAACTTATTTTTAAAACGCAAGCTAAAACGAACAAAATCTTATTAGTCAACTTCATTTAAGAAAACACCGACCATACTTTTAATTTTTGTTCATTTGGCTGCACGTTTGTAAGTTAATTTTTTGTCGTGATATACAAATCGAAGCACTAGAAATGCAACTCTGTCGTAATCGGTTTCCATGCCCTTTAAAACACAACTTTATTCTACTCGAAGTGCTCGAAGTGACAGTAAAGTAATAAACAATAATTCTTGCATAAAAACCGACTTCAACTATTGGAACACCCTCTCATTTATAATTTAAATTGTTTTAACTATTTAACTGTTTAGTTTTCAATTGTTTGTAGATAATGGTTAAAAAGATAGAGCCATATAGGTCAAATTGCATTCATTAAGGGAACACCCTCTAATTTCTTAACTCAAATTGTACACTTGTTCCTATAGCGGACTTATCAATACAGGTTCCTTGTAAATTCAAGCTGTCAGCCTATAAGAGTCAAAAGTTTTGTCACACATATCATATTGCATTAATTATTGGGACACCCTTTAATTTCTAAATTCAAATTGTATACTGGTTTTGAACGTTTTTGACGGTTGAAATTTACAAATAACCTGTCCGCAATGTTCTTTGTGAATTTTAATCGTCTGTCTAAAACTGTTACACAATTTGGTCATATACGACAAATTAAATGAACTATTTGGGCTCCCTTTAATTTTAAATTGTATTATTTATACTAGTTATTATAACAGTCATAGACATTCTGACCAATTTTCAAAAGTTTTTCTATAACGGTTCAAAAGATAGGATCATATAGGCCAATTTACGTCACCTATTGTATTACTTGTGCTATTGGAAGCTATAGTAGTACGCATTTTTTTTTAATTTCTATGTAGTGATCTTAATAGTTCAAAATCCACATCAAAAACAAGTATGTTGTATGAGGACACTCTTTAATTTTTTAAATCATAAACTGTTTTTAAAACAGGATCAATCTATAAGCATAACCTTTCAAATAAAGAAAAAAATTTTAAGATAGATTCAGAACTGACTTTATTCTGCAAGCACAAACTTTAAAAATGCAAAATTCAAATGATTTGATAACCCACTTCTTAAAGATAAACACAAATGTAATTAAAATTTTTAAACTTAAGTTTCGTTAGACAAGTTCTTATTGAGAAAACTACTTCAAAGAGACATTAATTTTACTTGGATTTTCGAATATCCGTTTAAAGTGTAAGTGTAACCCAACAACTCCCCAAAAATTCCCGCTACAAATAATACTACTTATTCTTAAATTAAATTTAAGTATAAAAATACGTTTTTTAATACCGTATTTGTACTAGCAGTGCCCACTTCATCAGCGTGTCATTTCTAATTTTCTTTTTGAAAATTAATTGTAGATATCTGTAAACAGTTTAAAAAAATGCTATCTACAAAAATTAAATGTTAGCTATTTTTTAGGAAATGACATACTTTTACGAAACAAAAGTCTCCTATATTTGAGTCTTGATTGGAAGTTTTTATAGGCAGACAGACAAAAATTCAAAAACTGGTATTTTTTATTCCATATCGATTACTATCTACATCATATTTCATTACATAAGTTCGAAAAGTTCTGAAACGAAATCTTCTATCTTGGTGTCTAAATCAATATTTTGGTAAACAATTTTTGAAGTTAATCATTTGAAGCACTTCTTAAGATGGAACAAAACTTTCACAACAAAGATTCAAGTATAGCATTTTATTTCTTATTTTGGTTTTAATTGAGTTAATTGCTGAAAGACTAACCAATCATAATATTTAACAATGTTTCTTGTTAGCATACTAGGAAACTTATACTTAGTATAAAAGTAAAATATATTTAATAATAGTAAAATTACAATAAAAAAAAAAAATCCCTAAAAAAACCTCTTTAAATCCGCAAATTACAAAATATATGCTCAAAGAATTCCTTAATAACCAAACAAAAATTTTGGTCACCATTTTAAAAATAAAATCTTCGGTTTAGGGATAAAACCTCTAATCTGACAAAACTGGACGTGCTTACGTTTTTTTTATACCCTTCACCAGAAAAAGTAGAAAAATTGTATATGTAAGTTGGTCATTCCGTGTGTAATTTTACAATATACATTTCTGACCCCACAAAGTATATATATTCTGACTTCTTATGCACCTCGCTATCTGTCCATGTCCTTCGAGGCAGCAAACAAAACACCACGCCTACCTTAAATTTTTTTATGTCATTTGGAACAATCCAATCAAAAAAAATTACATGGGGCGATAGAGAATTGAAAAAAAGAAAAAACCATCCAGTGAACAAATAGGCGTTCGCCCATATTTTCCGAGTTAAGGGGCTCTGAAAATTTATAAAATATCAATATGGGTATCATTTTAAAGCTTTTGAAGAGACCTTCAAGGAAATACTAAAATATTTTAAAAATACTCAACCCATTAAGAGCCGATGTCATTTTTATTAAAATTATATTCATATATGCCGTACCAAAATTTTTTATTTTTTAATTATCTGTCACCCCAATATTTGCTTTTTTTGATTGGAGTTACTTCACTAAACTAGATTAAATTTTAAAATTAATTAAAATTTTTACTCATTATCTTCCTACATTATTTTCAATTTTAATTTCTTTATTTACGTTTTGATTAACTATATTGCAGTCTATAAGACATAGAAAATGTTCTTTTATTCTCAGATTACATTTACAACATGAAATTAGTAGCATAAAAATTTGTTTCCTGGAAAAAAGATGCAAAGAAATAAATATGTTTCTATAAACGGATGTAAATCTATGGCGGCAATTAAACCATAATTTTTTCGTGATAAAAGGCATAACAGAATAAAAAGTGTAATTGCTTTCTCGTTTAATTTTGTACAGAATCCTAATTTTGTTTAATTTTAAAATAATTAAAACATTTTTCTTAAAATTATCTACAAAATTATTATCGTATAACTGATGCTCAATATGAAATTGAAGTTACATAAAAAAGTCAAATCCCTCTAGGTTTCACTAACTGTAACATATGAAGTATAAAACTTATCAGTATCATGACGGAAGGCTCCGAATCGGTGTCATGGTTCGGCCACTTTTTTATTTAAACTTTTATTGTTGAAATTTGCGATTTTTTTCAATAACAAAAGTAAAACTTGCAAGCGAAAAACTTTTCAGTGATCATTTGAAACCTGACATTTATTTAAAATTTGAATTCTCCTTACAAAAAAATTAGTAATTCTGTTTCTTTACTTTTTGGGTAAAGTTCCTGAAATTATATAAAAGTACGGGAACACAAAATCTAAATTTTAAACACAAAATAAAAACTCAAAGAATTTTGACTATTTTAATAAGAAAAATTAATTTCAATAAATCAAAAATAGGAAATAATAATTTATTTTGTATTTAGTTTGTGTTTAAGGGCTGTTGCACAAGTTTAAATAACTTGCACAAAAAAAAAGTTTAGGCTGTTTCGTGCAAGAAGAAGAATTTTATTTTCTCAAAACCGCTCTCATTTACCCAATTTTTAAATAAGAAAACAATTTTCGTGCGACTTGGAATACCTCGGGATCCCAAAGTGAATACTTTTTAATGTGTTGAAGCTTACATCTAGTATGTAGCTGCAGAACACCACTGCGCCTACAGTTACGCATCCGGTCCGATTCACCCCAATACCAGAATGAATGATTTCATACTTCTTATATATCAGTCCAAAAAAATTTCTCTTAAAGCCTTTGTACGAAAGAATCGGTTCGATAAAAGCATGTGTGCGAATAGTAAAGTACCCCATAAGCCCCTTAAAAGACAAGATGATCCAGAGGTATTCCACCGGGAAATTGAGAGTAGGACCTCATTTGCCCATTTGACGTGCGCGGTTTTTAGCAATTCAAGCTGGAATCTGGATTTGCAGCAGCTACTTGGAACTCCGACATGGTGATCAATCTTCAGATCCTGCACATGGGATCCTGATCTATCCAGTTTGTCCGCCAACCTGTTTCTGAGTACGCCTTGATATTCTGGGATTCCCATTTCATTTAGAGTATTTTAAACTATTCTGAGTTCAAAGTAGGCACCCGCTTAATAGTGTTTTTGTAGGTACATATTCGGATATGAACGCCGTATAGCCAGTGGTGCCTAAGCCTGAATAATGCTTCACTTATCCGGCAACCTGAATTATATCCTGTCTTGACATCTGGGAGTAAATATGCCTCCAAACCCTGTTCCCGCCATTGATCCACAGGTATAGACGTCAAGGACCTAATAAGGCTGGTCGGGACTTCAGTTCGTAGAGGTAACCGAAATCATCGGCTTAAATTTTTTGTCAGGAAGCAGGACGGGAGAGTAGAAATCGATGTTATCGGTCGTGTTTAGTGCACCAGGGATTTCCCGGATACTAACACAACAATGTCTTATGCCTAAAATATAGCTTTGAACATCATAAAGTTCATTGCTATTAGCAGAGTATTAAACGAAAGATTTCAAAAAATGGGTGACAGAACCATCCCTTTAAGGAGTGTCTCGTCTTTTCGAATACAAGCCTAAACCATATAGAAACAAAACTATTTTGGTTCTCATTTAGTTGTATTACCGACTGTTTTACTACTAATCTCTCGAGGGGATATATTATAGCCACTGGTCTCACTTTATTTTAGGTCCCTCCTACGTCCAAGACTGCCAAAATTTCATAATTCCTGTACTCAAAGGATTTTTCGACAAATCCCACAAGAGTTTGGAATGCTTTCGTAACAGGTCTAACATACATGACCGGCAGAAGAAATAATTATATTATAAATTCTTCATTATTCTGAAGGTCAGCAGGTATAATGATAATAGGACTTAGGCAAATTAACAGTACCTCTAGACTCTTCATTCCTTAAAAAAATCATACCGGTTTGTGCTAACTAGTGTTATATTAATTTGCCTGCCTTTTCTTGCTTCAACAAAAGTGGGTTCTGACCCGGCGTTCAATACGAGCAATTAACAAATGGAATAAAATCAAATAAAGACTTACCCTATTAAGTTTATTAGACTGCCCCATAATTCTCAGTTTGCGTTGCCGTCAACTTTGATTATTAACGGCTATTGCCACTTTTTCACTCTCTAGTGTGCTAAATAGGTAGAGACGATAACAACCTAGCTGTAACCTAGATAACAAAACAAACATTAAATCGCTATTTCATACAATTTGTGATATAATCTGGCCTGGACCATTTTTAGGCAATAAACGTTAAAAAAAATTGTAGTTTTCATTCCCGACTGGTACTAGAAAATGAAAAGTTTGATAGATATTTTGGTGGTACCTCATACCGTCCAACGATGTGACAACGTAGAGTCATTTCGTCTATGGATATTATACAATTTGTGATATAATCTGGCCTGGACCATTTTTAGGCAATAAACGTTAAAAAAATTGTAGTTTTCATTTCCGACTGGTACTAGAAAATGAAAAGTTTGATAGATATTTTGGTGGTACCTCATACCGTCCAACGATGTGACAACGTAGAGTCATTTCGTCTATGGATATTATAGGTATATTTTATGGTATTCTATATATGAAAGATGTTACGTTTTTAAAAACTGGCTTGCAGAAAATCTTTGGTAAGCAAAGCCGTTGACACTTTTATAAGTTACACTATGTCCATACTAAAAACGTCACAATGTCCATAGACTTTATGATGTTTTTCAAACCGACATAATGTCCATGGACACTTTGTGCTTGTACACTTTGATATGCAAACGAAATCTTATAAATCTTTGTAAGTTTTTCTTTAAAAACTGACACAAATTAATACCATTTTTTTTGTAGTTTTTATGTTGGTATCTGTCACAAAAATAATAAGTGGATCTTTGACAAGGACGGCAGCATATATATATGTATATATATAATTATTTTTTTCCTTACGATGGACAAAGAAACAACAACGTGCAACGTATTTTTTATTTTCGTTGCTTCTTCTATTTCTTACTACAATTTTCTTTCAAAAACATATGTATACATACACATATATGTATATATTAAATACCATATAACTACTCAGATGTCGATTTCCGGCAGTCTTTTTATTCTAATAATATAAGCTATTTATGTTTGCAACTGATTTTAAAATTTTTTTGAATTTTCTCTTTAACTTTTAAGAATATTTTAGTGTTTTTTAATCCCTTAGTTTTCTAATTATTACCTAAATGAGACTTTTACTGAATATTTTAGCTATAAACAACAACAAATACTTTTGTTATTTCAGATTCAAAAACATTACTTTGCACGCTAACATATTTCACCTTTTTGTTTGATAACATAAACAAAGTATAACTTTGGCTTATCAAGCAGCGCACATTGGTTTGAAAACGATCTCATGAACCACTCAAGATATCTCTATGAAATTTTACATACGCAATTACAATGTAATTAATCTAGAAGTCATAAGCTTTCCTTTGATGCTACTTAAATGTATATCGAGCGTATATTTAAGCTATATGAGTTTCATAAACTTCGCCTCGATACGGTTGTTTTTTGTTCATTTTATATGTAAAAATCAAAAATGTGTATAAGCACATTTTGTTAGATGTTTGTGTTTTTCAGTTTGATACAATGACTTTTATCGCGCTACATTTTTGAAGAGACATTTACCTCAAATACTGAAAAAATCATGCTGAGGTGTTTTTTTGAGAAATTAAATATGGAATTAAAATTGCAACAAAATCATAACGCATCGAGCTATTCTTAAAAAATTTTGAAATTAGTGAATTAAAATTTAATTTTTAAATGGTGAATTAAAATTTAATTTTTTTTTGTTTTAACATATAAATTCCCGAAACGTGGAAAAATGTCCCAAAAATTGTTTTTTTTACAAAATAGGCTACCCTACCTTTATTAATTACGGGGCTGTAAAATACTTTTTGTAATATGTAGCCAACAATTGGAGACTTTTAATCTGTAGGTTGTCCTTAAAATGGTTTAAAAAAATTGCTAGTGCTGAAGTAAATTGAAATAACATAAGCAAAAAATAATACTACTTTTTGGGGAAAATCCTTAAAAAACGGAATTTTTTACATTTTCTCAATTCAGAGGCTTGTAACTTTTCAACGAAAAGCGCTATCAAAACAAAACTTTTACCTTGTTTATTCTAAATTTTATTAAGAATATAGCTAATGTCCTAAAGTAATAATCCGATAAGCATTCTACACCAAAAGTACTAAGTTAAGGTAGGTCAAATTAAAAATAAAAAATAGTAAGCTAATTTTTTCCCAAACCTAAAGAGACAAGATGCAGATGTATGCACATTATTTATAGGTATTTTCAAGGTCTAATCAAATTTAAAAACTCTTAACATTTAAATTAAAAATAAAGTTTTTATGACATTTTCAAAAAATTATATGTCCGAGGTACCTAAATTTGGGGCCCTACCTAGGAGCCCTCCTTAACCTTAGGCGGCTGACCGTCCGTAGATTTACTGAAAAACACCTCTGCTTTGCCGCTGTAAAATTTCGTTGAGCTATCTTGAGTGGTTCATGAGATACCGAATTTCGTCAAAAAAAAATCGTTTTCAAACCACTGTGTAGCGACAATCTTAAATTTTACTGTTTAAAAAATTTTAAGCTTTTACAGTCCAAAATTCATTAAGTTGCGTCTACTTTGCATGCTAGGGCAAAATTCATATTATTTTTCTGGTACCCTTTGGACTGCATCTTAAGACTTGGCATGCAAAATTTAAATTTCCCTTATAATGAAATCACCGCATATTCTGCATTATGTACCTTTTATAAATTTTCCTATTCAAAACTGCCAATTGTTTTTAGTTTACAGTATTGCGATATCTCAATATAAAATGCAGACATGATTATTTAATTTACTTGTAAAATAATATCTAATTTGATATGAAAACAATACACATGTAAATATTTTCCTTCAACTTCTCTGAAAAAGTAAATGGTCTTAAAATATATCAAAAATATTCAGTTAAAATCTAAGAATAAGTCACATACTTAATTTAAGACTTACCTGTGATACTAAAATTTTTTATTTGTTACACCAACCTCCAAAAACACTTTAGCGCATGTGCTATTTGTTATCTTTTTTATATCAGTACATATTAAAAATGTATTTAAAATCCAAATATTTCTCCATATTTTTAAAATGTTATAATGTATACATATATCTTTATACTCTTATTTTAAAGTAGAAAACACAGAAGATAATCTTAAAAAGATAAATTAATTTAATGCACATATATAGCAGCTTCATGATTAAATAGAGAAAAAAATTCTTGCAAACAAAAAAACCGACTTTAAAAGCGGTTTCATCTGTTTGTTTAAAACGGTTCAAAAGTGCGGCCACAATCATCAAACTATTATGACACTATTATATTCTATCATCATAGTTTATACTTGTTTACAGTTTGGCAATATACATTAAATTACCCATTAATTTCAAACTTTAAATTTTATACCTGCGGTTGTGGTACACTTATAAATCAGACTCTTTGTATATTTAAAACGTCTGTCTTTAACGGTTCAATAGTTTGGCCATACACTACATCAAATTACATCAACTATTGTAACACCCTTTAATTTAGATTTTAAAGTTTTTATACTTCTTATTATACCAAACAAAATAGTGGACAAGTATTTGTCTATAACGCTTCAAAACATGCGGCCATAAAGGTCAAATTACATTATTTTGGAACACCCTTGAACTTCTAAATTCAAATTGTATACTTAAAGCGGAATAACAATGCAGGGTCTTTGCGAATTTCAAGCGTCTCTTTACAACTATTCAAAAGTATGGCATATACGTCAAGGGCTCCATTTAATTTAAAATATAATACATTAAACTTGTTACTATAACGTTTATAGCAATAGTAGTACGCAGTTATTTTAATTTTAAAGTGGTGCCCTTTACGATTCATACTACTCGTAAAAAACATGTATGTATTTTTTATGGGGACACCCTATAATTTTTATTATTATGAACTGTTTTTGAAATAGGACCAAACTGAAAGCATCACCTTTTAAATAAAGAAAAATTTTTAAAATGTTCTGCGAACACAAACATTAAAAAAGCAACATTCAACCTCCTTCTTTTTTTAAGTCGTTTAATAAAACTAACAACATTTGTACTTTCTAATCAATTCAAAGAGTTCTATTGAATTAGATTAATTTTTTTATCGTTATCAAACGTTGAAAATGTTTGCTTTATAATAAAAGTAAAATGCATTAAATCATTAAAATTTTACAAAATAACTCTGACAATAGTTGAAATTAATGCTCGTGATTTTGCTGAAAATGAATCACAAATTATTCACTATTTACTGAAGAGCTGTATTGTATTTCCTTAAAATTAATTTTGAAAAATTATAAACTAATTTTAAAATGTTTATAATCTGTTCTGTGAAAGAGGTAAAATATATACGTACTAATTATTTTTAAGCTTCAGTTCAATAATTTTCACTGAGCTTATTCTTCTTACATATTATATACTCAATGTGCACTGATAGCTTATTTATTTTGAATAGCTGTTCAATTAAGGGAACAAATTTATCATGGGAAATCCATTATACCAATTTTCAACTTCCAATTTTTCACTTCGAGGGGAATGTAAATTTTATGAGAACATAAATTTTACTTCTTATTTACGATAGAAGATAATATTTTATAATTGAATAAATATGTATGTAGATGTTATATTAATAACAGCAAAACAAAAAAATATCACGGACGCTACATTTGGATATCTGAGATCTTTAACAGAGAAAAGTTGTACACATAATAAAAATATTTAATTGAGTCTTCAAATTCATCAACTGCCTACATTTTGTAACCCTTTGAGTAATCACGAAGAACGCGTTAAATAATAAGCCCTATCAGCTTTGCCTTTGTTGCCGCTCAGTCTGATAAACAGTGCAATCAAAATACAATTATTTGTTACCCAATTATTTAGTATTTATATATTGTGATTGTCATCATGATTGGCAACCAGACAAGTGTTGTATTTTATATTGAACTAAAGAAATGGATCCCAACAAATAAAATTACAAAGTATCTTAATGTATGTATTAGTTGATTTAAAAAATGTCATAAACCTTAACATGTTTTGGTATTCACCACTCTCAGAAAATTAAAGTGGAATACTAAATGGTGAAAAATATAAATATATTTGTAAATTCATTAAAATGCAGCACAGATTTGCTTACAAAAAATATAAATATTATTGGTCTCAGAAAGGCCCAAAGTTGAATGTTTACAAAGTCAAATTTTTTTCGTGGTTCCAATACATTTTCAGCTGGGATCACATAACTGCCAATTGTACCAATTTGGCCCAATTGCCTTACATTAATGAAGTTGCCCCAATGATATTTTCTTCAGTCACATGATTAAACCATTGTGCACAAATTTGATTGTCGCAAAATGGCAACAAAAAAAAAACGATTTGGCAGCAATAATTGCCACATCCTACTCACACGGTTGTGCATTGTAATAATGAAAGTTAGCTGTGTTGACCGAACTTGAAAAATTAGTACATAAAAATGAGTTGTTCTTTAAAACGAAAAAAAAATGCTTCAGCTTTGTATATTATATGTATGTTAAATATACAAAACTAAACAAATGGGTGTTCTTCCACTCCTAGGATAAGTTCACTGATGTAGAAACACTCGGACATTCTTCCTTTGTTTGTCATAGGTGTTGTGATAATAACCTTAGGATTGATTTTATTAAATTTGTTGGTCAAGGAATCATCCATGACTATGCAAATTTCTTCACTTAAAATTCATATTGAAACTTGAATTTATTATAATTATAATAGAAAATTAAATTAATAAATTATGAGCACGTACATACAAAAACAAGTTATTTACAAATATGTAGATTGCCGTATACAAGAACAACAGATTTATTGCCGCATTTTCATATACTCTATCGCACATGGTTTCTTATTGGCCAGTCAGAGTTTCATTTTATTGGGCAAAATTAGCGGCCTTGATTGCCGCATGTGCTAGTTAGTTGTGAAATCACACAATTGGGGCATAATATAAGGCAATATTTGGTGCATTGCGGCAATCATGTTATTCCCCCTTTGGGGAGGCCAACAGATCTTAATAAAAACAAACGAAAAACTTATATTTTCAGTTGTTTTGTTTTCATTTTACTTAGTTGTTATAGGTCACACAAAAATAGATCTTGAGTTTTAGCGACGACTATCAACAGCGTTAAGCATTTACCCTATTGTAAAAAGACTTAAATGTTGGTATAAATATGTCACAAACTTCGTTAAAATTATGAAGAAACTAAACGACGTAGAAAAAAAGCTTTATTGAAGGCATGTTAGTTATTCATCTAAAAATTGGATAAGGAATGAGTAAAATTGCAGTAAGGTGTGGCTAAAAATGTAATGTTTTTATAATAGAACGCGCAAAATATAAGCGCAAGTTGACTAAGCTCTGCCTAAATATTCAAACATATGATTGACATATTTAGAATTTTGAAAGAAATTTTATCAAAAATAATGAAATAATCTGTTACGTTGTCATAAATTTCACACAAATATATCAGAGGAAGGTAAAAAATCTTTTGTAATTAAAAACTTTTAATGTCCCTTATCTTCTAAATCTGAGGCGATTGTTCGAAAATATTTAACAAAATTTAAAATTTGTATTAAATAATAAATATTATTATTTTCTTATTAATTCATATTTAAAAAATTTGTTTTTTTAAACCAAACAATTTACCATTTCTCATGCATAAAAACTGAGTATGTTTAAGCTGTTGCCAACTTTTTGTCCAATTTAAAAACGTTTAATGAAAACTAAAGACCCAACTACAATGGGCATAAGATAACTTAAGCAAACTTAAACAACTGTGCAAATATATGTGGCAAACTATAATGTACTTAAGAAATTTTATCGTCAAGTTTTGTCAAATGTCATTTCTTTAAGCAAAATACGAAACTGAGAGCACTTTCCGTAAGGAAACAATTGATTGTGCTTTATGTTATACATTCGTAAAGAAAAACTGAAAATTTTTATATCTGAGCAATTTTTAACAAACACAACAAATTAAAATTTAATTGTACATATGTACATATGTATATGATTTAAGCGATAAAAACCGTTGCATCTTTTTGTATGGTTGGCCACAAATACAAAAACAGAAAAAAATTTCACTTATTTTATAATTTTATTTATTTTAGAACATGAACCAAAAATGTAAATGCGTAAAAGCATGTTATTTAATATATGTAACATGTTTTTTTAATCCTGTTCGTTTTAAAATTGTGTTTTTCTATCAAGAAGTTATTTTTAGCAAAAGTACGAATGTGCAACTGTGGCAAATTAGTTACTAAATTTATGTAAGTACATTGTATCCACCCTAACCATTTGACAGGCTTTTCGTTGGGTTTTTGGCATAAGCGCAAGCTATCTTATGCACACTGTAGTTGGTCCTTAAAGAAATATGACATCATTTTTTTATAAATAAAACTTTAATTATAATTAAACTAATTAGAAATTTTATTATAAAAAGTATAGTTTAAAACATAACGCATGGAATAGCTTTGGTACGAAATGCCATATAAAATAATTCTTGCGAAAAAAATTGATTTTATCAAAACTTATTTGATCTGTCTGTCCATAACGGTTCAAAAGTATGGTCACATAAATCAAATTGCATAAACTATTGTACCACCCTTTAATGGCCAAATTAAAATTTTATACTTGTTGTTATAGCGGAGTTAAAATTTGTAAATTTTAAGCATCTGTCTAAAACTGTTCTAAAGCATGGCCAACCACATTAAATTAAATGAATATTTGGGCACCCTTTAATTATTAATTTTGTATATTAATACTTGTTACTATAACGGTCATAGCAATCGACATTATGTCCAATTTGCAAGCGGTTCAAAAGATAGGTCCACATAAGTCAATTTATAATCTGCAATCTGTAAGCATCAAATAAAAAAGAAATTTTTAAATTCAATCCCGAAAGGACGCAAAGGCACAAATATAAAAAAGGCAACATGCAGCCGAATTGATAACCTCCTTCTATTTTTTAAGTCGGTTAAAAAAGAGTGCTGTGCATTAAATATATTGTTGCTGAAGTTTTACTCTGTTAATTTTGTAAAAAGTCTGCAAATGTTTCTGGCAACATACTTATCAATTGCAATATCTTTCTGGCAACATTTTTTACAAAATAATACTACTCGTAGCTGAACTCATTTTGTACCAATACAAAATAATGTTGCCTACTTAGGGGCAATAGAATACACAGTTTTCTTCTACAACAGGAATTAGCATTGACGTAATGTGTGAGATTGGCGGAACTGATTTTTCAAAATATATATTAATACCAAACAAGCGGCCCCTCTCAGAATAGTCCTATGAAAATTCATAACTCTCTGGTAGCCGTAATTTGCAGTCTGTTGCATTAAATTTCCCAAAAAAATATTTTATTTTTCTCATCATAAAATTTTTTGTTTTTTGCACTTTTAAAAAACAAAATAATTTTTTTTAATAAATTTTCAAAATAAAATCTTTTTTTCGTACTTTTCTATTTTCTATTATCCGGATTATTTATTTAAATTACCGATATTGATTATTGAGGGTCAAAGCATGTATCGATGGTCATTTCGTTACGCTTACTTAACAATTCAGGAAACTTCTGACCAACATTTTAAATAAACTACAAATTTTTGTCCAAACAGTAAACGAAATGGCCATCGAGACGTGCTTTGACCCTCAATAATCAATATCGGAAATTTAAACAATTAAACGGGATAATAGAAAATAGCACGAAAAAAAGATTTTATTTTGAAAATTTATTAATATAATAAAAAGTTCCCGTTGTTTAATTTAATTTAATATTTGCAAAGTGCGCGTGCATATAAACAAATTATCCTAGTGCTTATCATTTTTAGAGCTAATTTTTTTGTAATTAATTGGCTGACATTTAAGGGCTTATTTACTCGTAGTTTTTCGGCCTTTCTTACTATTTTCGAAAGTATTTGCATCAGTAAGAGGAATTTAATGGTTGTACAATAAAAATGTATTGAGTTAAGTATTTTTCAACATTCATGATTTCAATTATAATGATACTTAGGTATATAAAAATATGCGTTATTAAAATTTATTTAGGAAAATATTTCTGTAAACAAAACGAAAAATTCTTTTATATACACTGATTAAAATAATTTCCAGTAAACTAAGCAGTAGTTGAAACAAATCTTAATTATATTTAACAAACAAAAAAATTACCACAGATCATAGAGAGAAACGTTTTATGAATTATTTCAAGAGATTATAAAATCGTTCAGATCTGTTAAAAAGTCTGTCACACACACACACACTTTTAATTCACACTATCATACTCTTTGAGCACAAATAAAATTTTTGGCACGTTGCACTACTAAGTATGATAGTAAATCCCAGCCTTTAACATATCGCTATTCCAAAAGAATTACCATTTTTTATTATACTATAATTAATTAAGGCTAAGGTTTTTTTTACTTTGTGTTAAAAAAAAAGTGTTATTGTAAGTCCTCCGATCGGTATTTCTTTACGAAACACAAATCTTTAACTTATTTTTATCTGAAAATATTACAACTTCATGTCATTCGATTCACTCACATAATTTTTTATATATTGCAAACATAGCCATAGTCTTTTTACGTGAAATAAGTGTTTCAATTAGTCAATGTTAAAGGAATTCTCTATAATTTGAACGCAAACGGTAATTTGTTCACTTTTTTTAATGTTTTTAGTTATTTACACTGCACGAATTTTTGAATCAATTTTCATAAGTTTAGTATCTCATGCCTACCGTCCGTCATTTTTTTTTTCGTTTTAGTTTTATCTTTATACTTTACAAAAACATACTGAACCAAATTTCGAGATCTTCTAAAAGTTTCGGAGATTAAACCAGAAATCTTTTCTCATTGTACATTAAGTGATCAATCCTCGACCCCATTATGGCTGTTGATTTGTTTTCGTATTTGCACTTTTATAAGAAATTAATTTGTAATAATCGTTTGTACGATTTTGAAAAATATAATAATAAAATATTATTAAGTAGGCCTTTAGTTGCCGAATTTATGGACAGTTATTTTAGTCAGTGTATTTAGTTTTTATTTCTTCAAAGCTTTTTTTTTTTTCTTTGTGGGAAATTAATTTTTATTATTCAAAGGATGTAATGCAAACTTTTACTATTAAAAAGTATTTTAATTCAGTTGTTAATTTATTCTACACATTTTTATGACATATTTTCGCATTATATTTAAGAAAAATTATGTAATGACCAAAAAGTATAAAATAGTTTCTAGATAAAAATTCTTTACACCTGTTTTTCGCACATTTGCACTGGCACCATTTTCAAATGATCCTCGGAATGTGTCTAAAATCAACATGGTATTGAATATACTCTTTTATATTATTAGAACCCAGCAGAAAAGTAAAGCATTAGATATCTTTTTTTTAGTAGTGCACACAATGTTATCAACTTTTTCAAAATTTAAGTTTTAGATAAAAACATTAAACAAAAAAACTTAACATCGTTCTCTTAAATTATATATAGGGTACTTAAAACAATTAAAAGTTAAAAGTGTTAATCGCTATCCTTCCAAATGTTTATTTCTAAACAACAAACACTTATGTTGAAAATTAAAGACTTATACAAATTATTTTTATTGAAATATTTCCATGTTTTTATTACAAATCGACTATTTAGTTGTAAAAAATAAATCAAGTCTTATGTTTAAATTGTACAAGGAACTGAAACATAGGGCATGAAGCCATCTTGCTTTTACCGCTTTGAATGACATTTCCAATAAAACTTAATTTGATGCTTTTATTGCCGCTGATTTTTCTATGATTTGGGACTTTGTAATAAAAAAAAAAACTGGTACAAAACAGGTCATACAAATACTATTTTATTTCAAAATTGTTTATTGTGGGCACGTTAATGCTTGACTTTGACACAAGTGTTTATAAAAGCCCCAACTATAATTTGCATAAGCTAGCTTGAACTTATGTCAAAATCCCAACGAAAAGCCTGTTAAATGCTCAGGTGACTACAATGTAGTATTCTTTATTAACAAAAATGAAAGCTTTAGTAAAATTAATTTAAGTTTAATAAGTTTGTAACAAAAAGTACCATGATGGTTCCTGTGGATAACTACATACTTATGATGAAATAAATGAATCAAGAACACCAACAAACCACTCACATAAAGATCATAAAATGCTATTTTTTTAATTTTTTTACATCAAATAAAAGCGTATAAATACTATATACAACACAAATACATACATTTGCAAATAACTGAGGTGATTTAACACAACTAAATAATACATAAAAAAAGGCATAACCGCGAAAAACGTTGTAAAAGCCACTTTTTGTAGAACCTGTTTTTTTTTTTGTTGCATAATACCGTTATATCACTTTCTTACATTGCAAAAACTCAAACAGTAACCATAATGCAAAACGCATCTAGATCTCTACATTCAAAGCAACTGTAATTGAATTTGGGCAGAAATATACAATTCGGTAAACTGAAAAGTATAATAAGACAAAAAAATCAAAGAATTGTAAAAATTTTGGGCGGCTGCTGTAGTCTAAGTGGTAAGCACGTTGACTACAAATCTGGCTGCCCTAGGTTCAAGCCTTGCGGCAGTCAAAAAATAAAAAATGTTTTTTTCTGTTTAATGGTATAAATACATATTCAGAACAACATTAAAACATGCAGCCTCCTTCGTCGGTACTTCTCCATAGCATATTCGCCGGCGAAGTAAAATAATTAATAAAATGGCTATATCTATTTCCTTTCACCACGTTTCTTCTCTCTCATCTAGAGAGAGAGAGAGAGAATACACATTCTTAAAAAGTTTGTTTTTCAAGTTACATCAATAATAAAAAATTTATACGTGTTTTAAATTATATAAAGTACCCTTTATAATAATGTTACCCCAAAATAAAACCGACTTCAAAACAGATTTTAGCTGTCTGTCTGTAACGGTTCAAGAGTTTGGCTACATACTCATATCAGATCAACTATTGGGAAACACTTTAATTTCCAAATTAGTCTAATTTTCAAGTGTTTGTATGTAACGGTTCCCTAGTGCCCTTTACGGTTCATAATACACCCATGTAGTATGGGAACATCCTTTAGTTTTTAAAATTATGAACTGTATTTAAAACGGAATCAGTCTGTAAAAAAATCATAAAATCGGTTCAGAAATAATTGAGTTCTGCAGCCACAAATATTCAGACGAATTGATAACCTCCTTCTTTTTGTTTTTAAGTCGGTTAAAAGAACCGTAACCAATATCGCTAATTTTATTTGGCAATGTTTCTTTTGCAAAAATAGCCTTTTAAATTCCAGCTTACTCTTTGTTATGCAATAGGGAATGTCTTTTTAAAAGCCACCAGACATGGCATTCTGCCTTGTAGGAAAACGTTTTAGCACACATCACGCTATGGATATCAAAGATTTTTCCACTTACATAAGTTTTAAATAGGACATTTTCAGGCTATATGAAACAAAAATTTATAGATTATTTTAAACAATTAATAAAAAATGCAAATCAATGATCTCGCTCCTAAAAACGATTGTGTTTTGCTTTTCTGACTCTCCTTACAACGTTATTCGCGGTAACACTTTAATTGTTAAATTTTTATTTCTTATACATGTGAAGGAAAATACAAAAAATATATTTTTCTTATTTAGTTTATACTTATCTTTTTTTAGAAGTAAATAAAAAGAAACATAACCCTTAACTGCATGAAAATTACGTTCACTTTTCGAGCCCGCTTTAACCAACGAATAAAAATACAAATATAATCGATAAAACTAAAGCAAGCGAAACTTTAATAAGTACAGGGTTGTCAAAGTTATTTTTTTAGTTATTTGGTTCACCTTGTAATAAATAAATATTTGAAATATCATTTTGAAATATAATTGAATAATTGAGGCGTTAGTACTTTAAATCGACAACCAAGAGCGAAAGCGAGTAATTTTGTATTTTTAGTTATGGACAGTTATGGAATACAGAAAAGTATTTTTGTTTAATTCGGGTTATCTAGTTGATCAATGTACAATGCATAACATTACGGTGAAATAAGTAACGAATAAAAAAGTAAAATTATGCCAACTGTAGAATAAAATATAATAATAGTAGAGTAGAAAATAAGAACAAAAATATAATGTTTCACCAAGCAATTTTTATGTTAGCAATAGGCGAAGGTATATCTTAAGTTTTAGCAGAAAATTTCACTCTATTCTTATGGTAAAATATTTACATACACAGGTAAATAAATACAAGTCGCGCATTATACCCTTTTAAAATGATGGCAATTTGTACTTAAAAGCAAATTTTACGATACAAAAATTACCAGATTCTTTCCAACTTTGGTCAAATCCTTATATTATTTTCATGCATTTAGGGGTTAGATGAGATATTTGTAAGATTGGAGAAACAGATTGCCACAGGCAATGAGTCAAAGCTTTGCTGGCGAGTAACATAAGTTCTTGATACTTCTATATTTTACTCGTATGAAAATATTCTTTTATTTGAAATAATAGTTTAATTGAAAACTAATGCTTTAAAAAAATTTTTATGGTAAATATAACCTCATTTTGTGCATCTCGCCAGCCAGCCAGCTCATACCATAGACAATCTCTGAAAAATTGGAAAATTTTTTTTTGTAAAGTATTCCTCAGTTAAGAATCTTATATACTCTCCACTACTTAGCATTGTATGTACTTCAGTTTTTAAAGCAAGTTGCTTTAACTTGACTCTAGCTTTTAAGGGCCAATGCTAACTAAACATATCGTTAGCAAAAATGCAAACAGTCGTAACTAACGGAAAATTAAAAATCGAGTTTTTAATTTATTTTTATGAATGTCAACACAAACTACATGTTTTGACAAAATTATACACTTCTGCTATCAAAAATGATGCTTTTATTAACAAAAAAAGAGTTTGTTTATTTGGTAAATAAAAGAGAACTTCGTTAAAAATGTTTACAGTTTTCGTTTTTTCACCTTTTTACACTTGCTAACATCTTTCATCTATTTGCCAAGATGTAACAACTTTTCCATAAGAAATAAATAGGGCTAAAAACCAACATCTTTCTATAATTTTAGTGTCATCACTGAATGAATAATAATCCTGTAATGTCAAATAAAATATGTACTTATATATTTTAGTTTCCTAGCTTTGCTAAAAATATTTTTTTATTTCTAGTTTATATGAATTGAAAAACTGCCAAATAGTAGTTATTTAAAACATAAAAGGTTCTTTCAGTAAAATCCGCGGATGTGTCACATTCATCTGGTTGTAGACGGGATTCAGTATGGTCAATTTTCCAACTTTCATTTATGAACCTGTTGAGGCAGTTTAGAAAGTTATGTAGAATACAACAACTTATGATAATTCTGCTGTCGCATTTAGGGTGGTTATCTAAACCCCCATCGTATGCGACGAAACCTGACCTTTAAGTGACCGAGCGTATGTTAATTGTTAAATTATATTTAAATAAATTATACAAATATACTGTACATACAAATGTCAAAAGGCTTTTTCGAGGTTTCCAGTATAACTTCAGCTAATTCTGCATAATGCAATAACAATTGCTCTTGTTTTTCAATAGCAATAATCAACCCAATTATTGTAGACTTTTCTAGCTCCATTTTATTAAATTGCTTAAACTCTTAGTATACAAAATTTAACAAAAATGTAACAAAATTTTTGTCAAAGATGAAAGAGGTTGCCAACGTAAACAACTTTTTTTGCTTTTTCAACATTCTCCATGCATTTTTCATAGATGCAGCCTATTATAAAGTTTTTTTGCGTCTCTTGTAAGATTATATTTTGGTTAGTTACGCGTTTTTTGCATTTTAGCTAACGATATTTACAAAATGCCTTTGTATTCTAAAATGTTATTAAAAAAACACTGTCACAACACTGACTTACCTTAACATGAATAGTTTAAACTCGTAACTGAAACGGATTTGTAGTTCGCAATTCGTAAATTCTAAAAATATTAATACGGTATCTAAAGGTAAAGTCAGTTACGAAAGATATTGATGATTAAATTTTAGTTGCGATTATTGATTTCGGTTCTTGACTTTGTTAACTAAGCGATATTAACTTTTAAAATTCTGTTGTGGGTACAGAAAAACAGGGTTTTTTCAATCCGCCGCAAAACATTAGACCGGTTTTCCTATAAAGCAGTATACATAAAAGAAACATAACCTAACATTATAATAAATTTAAACCCCGACAAAAAAGTACTATAGCTTACTAAGTTTCTTTAATTGCTTAGATTTATAATTATACAGGTAGAACTTTAAGTGCCTTTCTTTGCTGGTGTAAAAGAGCTTCAAATGAATTCGCCTACTTAAAACCAGCAGCGCTTCAAAATAAACTTTTAGTACAATTGCAATTTTTTTCAAACAAAGCTTTTCTATTTCTATACCTTACCATCTGCCTTCTTCTTCTTCATCTAAATATATGCAGTGTGATATTTCTTTTGTGGAGTTTATATGAAGATTTTTTCGTTTAAAACGAAAAAAAAGTTATAAATATTCTTTTTTTAACAATACAGAAAATTTTTTTCGTGTTTTTTTTTTTTCAACTAAAACACAATTAAACCAATTTAAAACTTTTTGGCCTGATTTCAAATACTATATATTTTATATCTGTTTAAACACATTCCTTACCACCACTAACTACCCTCCAACCCATAAATTGCAGTTTCTTGCTGTCATGTGAATATATGTATGTATTTACGTGTGTGTATATAAATTTTAAAAAAAAAAAAAACAAATAATTGCAAACCTTTTAATTTCTTTGTTTCATTTATGTGTATTTAAGTTTTTTTCTTGTTATTTATGGATTGGTTTCAGAGATAAAAATAATAATTAATTAGAATGCAAATTTCTTATGAATTATTGGTTCAATTTTGTTAGTTGATAAAACAAAACACTAAATTTAATTTAACTCTTTTTGTTTTTCTTCTTTCTTTCAATGCAAAATAAATGTTGGATTACATTTTTTTATACCTGTGCACAAAATTATTAATAAATTTTAAATTACAGTACCTTTTTTTAAAAATTTTTCTAAAAGTTTTTAATGAATATAACACAGTCCAACAAGAGAATAGACCTTTAAAAGTAAGCAGGTATTCAATACACGTCAAAATCCATATAAGAAATAAATCAAAGTAACTTAAAAGCAAAAAAAGTTTCTACAGTTTTATAAAAGTTTTTAGTCATTCTTCGAGGTTTTAATAGAAAAAAACCGTTAATGTCTATCGGTAGTAACTGCTTCTCGCAATTTTAAACAGGAAAATGATTGCCGCTGTGTCCATTAAAGTTTTTTCAAAAGTTTTATTAAAAAAACAAAATTAAATATCAGAGTGAGCAATTTGTGCAAAACGTACACATTTTAGACGGTGCTAACATTTTATATTAAACTGCGTTTGTTTATTTCATATCACCTTTCAAAAATGAATTCAAAGATATAGTTATATAAGCAAAATACGAATATAAATAATTTGACTCTTTAATGCAAACATTCGTTTGATTGAGTCCGAGTTTTTAGTCTTTCAGACTTTAATGATGAAACATTTTTCTATTCAATGTGACACACAGAAGTATAAAAATCATTCCATCCTCTTAATAATGTTACCATACTTTTAGCAAATTACATGCTATTTGTTTTTGCTTTTGATTGTTTGACAAGGAAAAAAATGAAATATAACAGAGAAGCACAAAAGACAGCAATTGATGTTACTAAGGTCGTTTAACTATGGGCCTATTCTATCGTTTTTGCTTGAAATTGCGGTCTTCTTATGTTTCATTATTTAACCCAGAGGTTTTTTTAACCAAATTCGTGTATTGATTGCCTAAAAGTTACTTTTGTTTTTAAAATGCAAATGACAACGCAAATTGAATCTTATACTTTGTAGCAGTTGGTACCCATCATTCAACAGCAAACTTACTTATGTAAAACCATTGATCGGTAAGGATACTGAGGTAAGGTTATTACCTTTATTTTTTTTTTAAGACATATCAATATCTAAACTTAGCAATAAAATTGATTCTTTGTTCTGGGACAACTTTTTTAAAATAAGGCGTAGAAATCTTCCTTTCTCTTTTTGGACTGTGTTTTGTATATTATATTTCGTTTATTTATTTGGATTATACGTTAAAATGTTGTTTTGGTATTTTTTATTAAACGTTCGCAACTATTTGTGTTGTTATTTGTATATATGTGTTTAATAAAATTAACAAAAATTAAAAAAAATGCATTTAATTTAAAAAATATATTCCGTTTTTTCTCTTCTTCTTTCTTCCTTGAAACAAAATTATGTAAATTAAAAACTAAACTGTATGGTTCCGTTCGTTTCATATTATTCAATAATATAAAAATTTAAACATAAACATATGTTTAACTTTGTGTGTGTGTGCATATTAAACACTTAACTTTATTATAACAAACACTGTTTACACATACGACGACCGCCGCCAATTTGCAACAAATATGCAATGTTGGCATATAAATAAAAAACTAATAAATAAATATTTCCTTTAATATATGTATGCACAAACACACAAACTCTCGCACCGTCTATTAACTTGCTAACTAAAATCATTATCATTGAATTTACTTTTCAATTAATAAACATATTTTATGTTGCATTTCTTGAACAACCTTTCCTTGCTCCTACTCACTCTCTCTATCTCTCTTTCTATTTTTTTACTACCTTCAAATGTCTTTCCATGCTTTTCATGATTTTTGTTTAATTAATTATAAAAAAACAATCACACTCATTGACATTTATAATATTGCACAATATGTTGGCGACAAAAACAAAACATATTTGAATGTTTTTAATTTGTCTTAACAAACACTATTTAACGATTAATTTACTCTATATATGATGAACACTTTTATTATGTAAATGTTCTTTCTTCTGTTTTTTATTTGCCGTTATATTTATTGCACTCATACCCATGCAACAAATCTTTGATAATATTGAAACGAACACCTACGAACCAACGCTGGCGCTGATTAAAATTCATTACAAAATTTATGTGATTCATCAAAAACAAAAAAAAAATACATTTCGATTACCGAATTTATCATTATTTAAAACCTGCGCAGTGATATGTGCTCAAGGCCTGATAGCGAAGGATAAAAGCGGTACCAGTGATCCATATGTGACGGTGCAAGTTAGCAAGGTGAAAAAGCGAACTCGTACCATGCCCCAGGAATTAAATCCTGTGTGGAATGAAAAATTTCACTTGTGAGTATTTTTTAGTCTTCGCAATCTAACTCAATTTTTTTAAAACAACAACTTTAAACATTTATTACACACTATTTTATACAATTAATACATATCTTATCAGCGTTGCCAAGACGATAATTTGACTATAGTAATTTTGAAAATTTTTAGAAAAAATTATGTTGAGTTGTTTATTTATGACTGCAACTATGAATTTTTAAATAAAAAAAATAATAAAATACTTGTGAAACCCTATAAACATATTCCGAATTCGATTCGTTTAAGTGATTTACTTAAAACTAATAATAATAGGAACAAAGACATGTTTAAAATAACAGAATTTCTTTTTATGAATTCCAAATTGATCTACCTAAATTACTTTATCTGATTTTATTTTAAAGTCTGACAAAAGTTTTTCATGTGCTCATCAGTATTGCCAGGAAAAAATAAGGAAACGTTACGCTTGTTCTTCAAAAAAGTTAAATCTTCTCATTAAAAGTTACATTTAGTAATTTTTCTTAAAGAATTAGCAATTTTCTTGTAATTTATATAAAGTATAGTAAATATTTCAAGTAAATTAACAAGGCAACAAATTCATTTCCAAAAAAACTCAAAAAATAATTTTTTATATTACTCGAAATGTTGGACTTATAAGGCTCATAGTTTTGAAGGCTGTTGCTTCATTAATCATTACCGCCGCTATTGTACTAGGGAAAGATGGTCAGTTTTTAAAAGTTTTAGTTGGTTAAATATTCTCTCCGCAGAAAGTCTTGCAGCATTATTTATAAGTATTTAAATCAGGACCAGTGTTGCCGTTTGGTTGCATTTTTTACATTTTTTGTAACTTTCGAAGGCTCAACATTACCTGTATAATTTTGTTATATTAGGCCAAATTTTTTAACCTTTGGTACAAGCGCGAAATAAAGTTATATCACTAACAGAATACTTGTTTTATTATTGGAGCTAAGAATCTTTCTTAACATATCAACCTTTCTTAACAAATCTTTTTTATTAACAAAGGATACCTGCAAATGCAATCAAAATTACATTGATTGCATGTTTAATTCATGTTTAGAAACAGCAAAATGTTTCTGGCATTTCGTGCGGAAAACTAAGCATTCTGTTTCAACTTGGAAAAGTTGATAGCAACTTTTGTTATTCCGCTTGAAAATTTTACAACAGCACCAAGACCTCGATTTAATATCCTTCAGAAAGCGACGGATTATATTACAGAAAAATTGTCAGTAATTTTATGTTGAAGTTTTAATCAAATAAGGCTCAAATCTGTCTTTAATAACGGTGTTATTAAAATAATCAATGTAGTAAATTCTATCGAAGTTCAATTTTTCAAATATAAAGGGAAAACGGATTTACGAAATTATTTTACTTTAAATAATTTTATTGAACGGCGAGAGCTTGCATTTTTTCATAATAGTATTGAAATAATTTAAATCCTTATATCATCGGTATGAAATTTTTTTTTATTTTTTGTATTTTCGTTTTGTTTTTGTTCAGTAAATGAATTTGTTGCCGTGTTATTTTCCATGAAATATGGAGTAAAACTTGTTACTAGATTTATATAAATCACATTAAATTACTATTAAATTAAGGGAAATATCAAAATGTAACTTTTAATAAAAAACTGAACTTTTTTGAAGGAAAGCGTTACTTTTTTCTGTCTTTCCCTGGCAGCACTAATCAGGACTCAATTCTAAAATCCTGAGGTTGAAAATGCATGCTCACGCCATTTTTTAAGTAAATCGATTTAATTTTTTCTTTGAACGATTGAGCTTCGAAAGAATTTACTGTTTTTAAAAATACCGTTATCAAAGACAAATTTGAGTCGTATTTGCTTAAAACTTCAAAATAATTTTTTCTTAAGAGTAAAAATTGTCAACATTATTTTAAGGTAATTTTTTATATGGAAATTTGATAGCATTTGCGAATGTGTAACCTTTCTGATTAAACCCAAATTAATATGTTAAGACAAAATGTCATATTAAAGAGGGTCTTGCTTCAAAAAGGTAACTTTTTCAGCAATATTACTTTATTTCGTGTTTGTACCAAAGTTTACGAAAATTCGGGCAAATATAACAGAAGTATACGTATTTACGTGGAGTATTCAAAAGGTACAAAAAATGTAAAAAATGTAACAAAACGGCATCACTGATGCTCATGTATTGACAGGTTTATACTTATGCATATTTTTAGAAATATTTATATAAAAATGTTTATATAAAAATGTTTTATGTAATGTAATGTTATTTCTACAATATTCATTTCCAACCCTGTCCGTGTTCGGATTGAAATAAATTTTGCCATTTCACTAGATAAGCTAGAGATTATTTACATACGCTAATTAATTAGACATAGTTTCCAAAATTATGCTATTGAAAATCAGCAAGATTGGTCCATGTCCGTCGAGGCAGCGGGCTTTCTTCTAACTTTTGCATATCACATGGAACAAATCTAGTTTAGTGAAGAACCTTCATTAAAAAATATATATATTTGGGGCGATAGAGATTTAAAAGTAAGAAAAAAAAAACAGTGAAACAATTGGCGCGCGCCCATACTTTCCGAGTTATGGGCCTCTGAACTTTTCATAGAATACTACCATTTTGAACCATATTTTTTGAGATATTAATAGGGATATTATTTAAAAGCTTTTCAGAAAATACTAAATTTTTTTAAAAATGCTTAACCTATTAAGAGCCGATGACATTGTTATGTAAAATCATGTATAGTACTGAAATTTTGTTTATTTTTTAATTCTCTGTCACCCCAATACTTGTTTTCTTGATTGGAGTTATTTCTAGACAAGTGGCCGGTCGTTCGTTTCAGTGACCGATCTTTTTCGTTCAATACGTTTAATTTAAACTATTGCACGAATTTGAACAACAACCCTTATTGTATGTGATTTTCTTGTCTTTTTATAGAACTGTAGTTTTGATACAGAGGTGAAACCCATGGCACATAGAAAACGAAAACATGTTTTCTGTAGGTTCTCAGAAGAGAAAACTATATTGTTCTTTTTTATTATGCAGAAGGAATATCAACAAAACTAAACCAGATATTTAACAAGAAAAAAGAAAACACAAAAAGTTACTATTTTAATAAAGTTTTTATTTGACCTTTTTAATAATTAATATATTTATTTAATTTTTAAGCAATTGGTCCTTTTTATTTTTATATATATATTCTCTATATTTCGCTACGCCATTGTGTAGCATCATCAGGAAAACAAATATTTATTTAATCAACAAAAAATAAATAAATAAAAAAAAATAAAAAAGTCCTATTGCTAAAAATTAAATAAATATATTAAAAAGTTATTATTTCACTTAAAAAAAAATATTATTATTCGTGAAAATAAAGAATTTAATTATTAAATTGCTTAAAAATGTGATATGCTGTAGCTTTACAAAATAATTCCAGCACAAATTTCGATTCTTTTTCTATGTGCTATTTTCTTAGTTTATTTCAAATCACTTTTTTGTTAATTTAAAAATTACCAATTTTCCATTAAAAAAGAAACAGTATATCAAAAAAAAAAAAAAAAAAAAAAAAATTTATGAACTGACATAATAAAAAATTTAAAGATTGATAGTACTATACTTAATATATCCTCAACTTAAATAGTGTCTTATTATTTCTGCTTCGAAAACTTCAATTCATGCATAAATAATGTATCTAGCAACAATGAAAAAATGAAGAACTTATTTTAATAAAATAATAAATAATCCCAAAAAGAAATATCCTAACCGTGATTTATGAAAAGATTCGCAATTATTTATTTAAATTTCAACTCCACACTTTGGATCCTGAGACAAAGTTCATATTTTAACTTTACATTTTTTCAATATTTTGAATTAAAGAAGTAGGGTTTTTTCCAAGTATAAAGTGTTTTAGTGCAAAGCCTGTAGAAATCAACCCAAAATAATAACAAATAAAAGAATATTTGTTGGACATTTTTTAAATTATATTTTCTAATATTTTGCTTAGGTTTAACCAGGTCTTCCAAAGTTTAAGCTTTTAATTCCCCCGAAGTATTCGATAATTTGCGAAGCTGATGGTTTTAAATCTTCGAAAATACTGTTACTAACCATTTTTAAATAAATTGTAAAAATTTGAATAAGTTCACTTTTATTAAATATTCTTAATACTACTTGTGCAGAAGCACAAAAATATCACAATTTTTCTAAAGCTTTAAAATAATGCTTTTAATAATAATAATAATAATAATATGTATTTAAAAATATAAGTTTTTATTGAAAAATTAAATTGTGGACTAGTGTTTTAACAAAAAGTCACAACTGGTTCATACATATGTTTTGGTTAAATTGAAACAAGTTAAAGCAAGTTAGAGTGCTATATTGGGCTAAGACGAATCTTATATACCCTTCCACATATATAAGTCGTTTACTGAAGTAACTGCAATCAAAAAGATAAATATTGGGATAACAGAGAATTAAAAAATAAAAAAAATGATTAAATAAAAGTGTCATTGGCTCTTAATGAGTTAAGCATTTTTAAAATTGAAGCATTTCCTAAAAGATCTCTTTAAAACATTTCGAATGATACATTTCGATGATAATGAAATCTTAAAATATATGGTGCACAATCGTACTTTTTTATGAAAAGTTCAGAGGCACATAGTTCAGAAAATATGGACTGCGCCAATTTGTTCACTTGTTTTTTTCTTAATTTTTTAGTCTCTAACGCCAGATATGTATATTTGTTGTTTTTTTAATGGAATTTCTTCACTAAACTAGATTTGTTCCAAATGATATGGAAAAATTAAAGGCGTTTTGCACGCTGCCACAAAGGACGTGGATCGATCTTATTTATTTTAAATTGCAAAATTGTTAAAACTGTGTCTGAACGATTGGCGTATTTAAATTTCTCTAGCTCATCTAGTGTCTTAGCAAATTTGAGATCAAACACGAGCGGAATATATACACTTTATTAGGTGGGAAATTGATACTGTAGAAATTACAGACGGAATGGCAAACTTAGATATACCCTTTTTCCACCTGTGGTTAAGGGTGTAAAAATAACACAAAGCAAAAAATATTTTGGCTGCAAATAGACTTTCTACTAGTGATATCGCATTTAGCATCTCTGAAGTAAAAGATTACTTGCGTCGTAACTAATCAGTACTTGAAAAGTATTTTTTTTTTTTTTTTTTTTTTGTTAATTATAACATACATGAAACTCAGATCGACGTAAATATAATAAATCTGATAAGGTACCTTAACACTTACGTCGCACATCTAATAAGCGCCGAACCTCATATATACTTCGATTAACGGCTATACATTCAACAGCAATAATAGCACGAACAGCTTCTTTTTATAAAATCGCCAGTACTCAAAAAAACAATCAAAAAAACAATTGATAAAACAAAGATTATTTACGATGTTAATTGTATAAAAATCGTTTTTTTTTTTCGTTTTTCATTTATGTATTAACAAAAGGACCTCAAGCCCGAACTAAATTTTCACAATTTAATTAAAAATAGTTTTTGTTAAAAATAAAAAAAGAACATATTAATAATTATAATTAGATAATTGTTTTAAAGTTTATTTTTAGTAAAATTCATAAGGTCACTTCAGTATGTGCTTGCGATTGTGAAAATTAAGAAACAAAATAAACACAAATTCCCTATATTGATATCTCTCTAGAATCTTTCATTCAGGCATGTTCTGATAATCGCAAAACGCTTAAAACTTGCGATGCCAACTGAAATCGCATGTTGGGTGTTTTGCGATTATCAGAACATGCCTGAATGAAAGATTCTAGAGAGATATCAATATAGGGAATTTGTGTTTATTTATTTTGTTTCTTAATTTTGCATATTCTCAACTTTCTACTCTTTTACTATTTATGATGCAGGTCGGCAAGTTTAAGAACATATGCCTTTAATGTGCTCAACTCATAAGCTCCCCTACATCGTCAATTTAAATAAACTTTTTTCAACTAATAACTACTTATTCACATAAAATTGAATAAATTTTTAATACAATCGTCCGGAATTTTTTTAAATAGTGTACAATTTCTATGCTAATGACTACACATTCATAAAAACCATAATCATAACAACAAAATTCAGAGAATTACTCTTTATTTTATCTAAAAGACAAATCACTTTCGAAAGGCATATAAATTGGAATGATTTTGTTTTCTCTTTTAGTTTTTTTTTTTTGTGTTAACACAATAACATACTTGTTACCAATATAAAAGTGTTTGTGCATTATTCACTTTGGTAATAAGCAAGCTTTTTCTAGATGTGTTTAATTCTTAAATACATACCTTTAATCAACGCGTAAAGTGCAATGCTACCTAGCGCCCTACCTTTACGCTAAATTTTATGCCTAAATAGCAGCGTCAAATTTTTGTGTTGAACAGCAATGATTACTCATTTTATTTTATAAAACCGCCAAATTGACCTGAAAATAACAATAGAAACAATAAGCAAACAAAACAAACCAACAAGCAGGCAAATTCATTTTCTAAACCTACGTCTCCACTAGCCATCAAATTGGTACAAAAATCATGTCGCATATGAATTCGGCTAATGTTGACTCTCGATGTTCACGTTTCGTTCATGTGCAACTTTGTCTGAGCTATGATGTTCGCCATAAAATTAACGCCATCTATTGATCAGCAGTGGAAACTGTTAAGAAAAAAATTATTTAGTAAAATATACTTACAAACAACGTGTTATGAAAATACTTTGTTTTTTATTAAAAATCACATAAACACTGAAATTTTTGTTTTGTAATAAAATAATTTCAAGTGTATTTTCTCTTACTCGTAATAAATTGTTCAACATTGTTAAAAGCAAAGTTTTTGTGTCCTGAAGTTTTTGAGTCGTAAAAGGTTATGGGCCAAGCTAGCCAAAACATAATGGATATTTAAAATCATCTTTTACAAAATTAAATAACGACAATTCTAATTTATTGAAATATGAATTAGAGGTCAAATTCCACCAACACCAAGAAGATCAGATTGAAATAAATAAAATGACGAGACCACAGCAATAATTGGGTTATCAGTGGAAGATGCGCAATTGTTTTTAATCAAGAAAGCAAAATCAGCACATAAAGCTTGAAATATTTTAAGATGTCCTAATAAAAAAGACACGTTGGGATCCATTGTTCGGTTAATGCACAAGATATGTAGATTGCGTTTTTCCATGGAGCGTGATATTTCCGAACATATAATGAAAATAAAAGTTTTGTTTGAAAAACTTGAGACTTTGGGTGAGCAATTTACGGAGAGATAGCTCGTCGCAATGTTGTTGAGCTGTTTCCATCATCGTTTGATACATTGGTAACAGCCTTGGAAGCACGAATGATGAGATGAGTTAACTATGAAAGTGGTAGAAACTAGCTTAATTGAAGAATGTCGACGTCAAACAAATGACACGAAATTGAACATCGCAATTAAATTTACTTCTAAAGAGTGGCAAAAACAAAAGGTTGCCATCATTGCAAATTGAAGGGCCACATTAAGAAAAATTGTTAGAAGCTGAAGAAATTAAAAACATAAAATACACAAAAGACGACAGTAAGCAGTTCTGATAAAGATCATATGGGTTTTAGTTTCATAAAAGGTGCAAATAAATGAATATTGGATTCTGGAGCAACTTGCCATATAAGTACAAATATTTCTGACTTTTCGTATTTCAATATTAATATCAAAGAAAGTGTGACTGTGGCGAATAGTGAAACAATTACATCTAGTTAATGATAGTGGTAATCTAGTTTAGATCTTGATTTATTGCTAATTAAAAATTTTGGTTGCCACTTTTCCAAAATAATTGAGACATATTCGTGAAGTAAGTAGGTGTTAATAAATGTGTTTTATTTTAAAATTAAGTTAATTAGGTTAGTTATAAACTGCCTAAACATATGTCTAAGTCGATTGGCCTTAAATGGCTAATTTTTTTTACTTTAAATAAAAAAAAAAAAAAAAAACATATATATATATATATATATATATATATATATATATACATATATATATATACATATATATAAAGGTACTTGTATAATCGAAGTAATTAACAGAGAGACGTTTTGTTCATTCCGAGTTTTCACGGAAATACTGAAGAATAGATTTCGGGTTACTTTCCACAATTCTATTTGTAGTATTCAAGATGGTTCCGGTTAAGGAAATTACAGTTGCAGATAATAAGAATGAACTAATTATATTATGTTCATTTGATGTGGAGATAGCAATGGTTGCACAAAGTTTTCGATCATAAAAATATTGCCGACGTAAGAAAAATGCAAAAAGGTAAAATGGTAAGCTTTGCGAAGTTTGTGTTAAAAGTAAAAATGGTCAAGTCTCTAAAAGTCTAGAAAATTCTGTAACCAAGAGTGTTATGGATTTAGTTCACAGCGATGTCTGCGGTCCAATGCATACTGTAAGTGGTTTTCGTTATTTTCTTACATTTATAGGCGATTTTAGTCGATAAACCACGGTTTATTTACTTCGTAATTAGACAGAAGTATTTGAAAATACAAAATTACACCTAGAAGTGGTTAAAAAAAAAGTTTAAACGATATCCGCAAATAAAATTTGGAATACACCTTTAATATGTTAAGGAACCTTTTAGAAAACTTAGGAATAGTTCAGCAATTTACAGTTCCTTATAATCCGCAGCAAAATAAGGTTTCCGAAAGAAAAAAGCAGGTCTTTGGTAGATATGGTTAGATGTTTATTGGCGGATGCAAAGCTTTCTAATTATTTGTGGGATGAAGCTCTTCTAACTAAACTATTTACAAGATCGACTAGTTTCATATTCTATTCCAAATACTCCATATGAACTATGAGAAAAAAAGAAACCTAAAATAGAAAATTTAAAAATTTTTGGTACAAAAGCTTACGCGTTAATTCCCAAAGAAAAATTAAGGAAGTTAGATAACAGAAGTAAAGAATATATTGTTACGTTTATTTAAATTTAAAAAAACGTTTTAATTATGAGTTCTTTATTTGCAAAATAATTAAACACACAACTTTTAGAGTTTTAGTTAAATTACACTTTATTTAATCAATTATTTAACGATTTAACTATTCGCGATTATTAATACACGCTGGCAACTTTACTTGTTGTACCACAAGATCTTAACTAGATGACGCTCACAATACGAATGAATCAACACGTATTGGCGTTGCTTTTATATACCCTATTTTTAGGCGTTCTTGAATGTTCGAGAATTTCTACCGCCATCTATTGCGTAGTTGAAAATGCTGCGTTGCCACTTTTATCTCAGACACATTAGTGAGCATTATTATTTACTTCTAGAACCTTCAATCATTATTTAAAAATACATGTTGTGTATTTTTATTTAATTGTTATACAATGCAGGTGTGTGTATGTTTGTGTATTGTGTTTGTTTAGTCATCGCTTTGTGTTGGTTGTTTTTGTTTTGCAATAAAGGTGTTTTGTAGAAACTTCTGGCTTTGAAAACAAACACAATAGGCCATTTCGTTTTACTTTCTTGGCCTCAACTATTTTTAACATCTTTTTATGATTTAAATAAAGCATCTTTGTAACACTGCCGCCCACTTAAGCCTTTTTGTCCCGAATAGGCTCATCATTACCTCTGCCATATTTAGCCAACCGCTCCATGATATCTCTGTATCCGGTAAACCACGTCATTCAATTTTTTTATCACCTTGTACGGTCCCTCCCAGTGGGTTTGCAGTTTAGGGGATAGTCCTTTCTTGCGTTGCGGGTTAAATAGTAGAACCATTTGTCCTTCAGTAAATCCCTCCGTGTTTGCTGCTCGATCATATCTGGCTTTCATCTTATCGCTGGTCATTTTAATGCGGTTACGTACAAACTCATGAAGCTCATGCAGTTCTTCTTGTGCCTGGAGAACGTTTTCATTGCCTTCGTGCACTTGTCCAGGTTTAACACCAAATTCTAAATCTGCTGGCAGTTTTAGTTCTGTCCCAAACAAGATTTTTGCTGGACTACGTGAGGTTGAATCATGTACAGCGGATCGGTACGCCAGTAGAAATTTGGGTATATGCTCATCCCAATCCTTTTGGTGTGAACTGACCACTTTTCTGAGATATTCTTCCAGGGTACGATTGAATCTTTCCACCATTCCATCAGACTGTGGATGCAGCGGTGTAGTTCTCGTCTTTTTAATACCGTAAACGTCACACATCTCTTTGAATATAGCTGATTCAAAATTTCGTCCCTGGTCTGAATGTAGTTCTAGTGGAACACCGTATCGGCACACCCAATTGTTCACAAGGGCGTCTACCACTGTTTTAGATTCTTGGTTTGGAATGGCATAAACTTCAGGCCATTTGCTAAAATAATCCATTACCACTAGTACATATCGGTTTCCAGCATCACTGACAGGGAATGGACCTGTGATATCAATAGCTATCCGCTCAAAGGGTGCACCTGCGTTGTACTGTTGAAGTTTGCCACGACTTTTTCTTACAGGACCCTTGGCCTTTATGCACTCTTCGCAATTAGCTATCCAATCGGCTACGTACTGTTGGCAACCTACCCAGTAAAATCTCTGCTTTATCTTTTCCAGAGTTTTTGTTATACCCATATGACTACCGCTGGGACCGTTATGGAACTGCTTTACTATCTCATTCCTTTTGGAGGTTGGCACGACAATTAGGTCCGTCGTAGTTTTGCCATCTGTACTTTCCCAGGATCGATATAAGCAGCCGTCTTCTTCTTTTAGGCTATTCCACTGGGCCCAGTACGACTTGGCTAGTTGGCTCTCTGCCGATATTTCATTATGATTCGGTCTCCTGTTGTTTTGCTTAGCCAATATAATTTTTGCCAAAATTGGGTCGTCATTCTGGGCCTTCGACCAATCTTCCCTTGACCCAATTTGGGTAAGCCGCACATCAATGACGCACTCCTTTTTCTCTACTTTTGTGCAGTGCTTGCACTCTACATTGCATGGCCGTCTTGATAGGGCATCAGCATTATTGTGCTTTCCTCCTTTTCTATGCACAATACTAAAGTCATAGCTCTGCAGACGTTCAACCCAGCGTGCAAGCTGGCCCTCAGGATTATTAAATTGCATCAACCAACGTAATGCAGAATGGTCTGTCCGTAAGATGAAATGTTGACCATATAAGTATTTGTGGTAATGTTTAGCACACTCCAGCACTGCTAAAAGCTCTCTTCGTGTAACGCAGTAATTTCTTTCGGGCTTAGAGAGCACCCTGCTGTAATAGCCAATGACCTTTTCTATTCCATTTATTTCCTGAGAAAGCACTCCACCTATTCCATAGCCGCTTGCGTCCGTGTCCAATATGAATTTCTGTCCAGCTATTGGATAGGCAAGGACTGGTGCCGTACACAAAAGTTTCTTGAGCTCCTGGAACGTTTTTTCCGCTGCTTCACTCCAGTGGTATGGTTGCGATTTCCTGGTCAACTCGTGCAAGCTAGCAGCCACTTGAGCAAAGTTTGGCACAAATCTCCTGTAATATGTGCAAAGCCCCAGGAAACTACGCAGCTCATGAAGATTTTGTGGGCGAGGCCAGGTCTTTACTGCCAATACTTTGTCTTCATCAGTTGACACGCCCTCTGCAGTTACACGATGCCCCAGGTATTTGACCTCCTTTTGAAACAAAGCACATTTCTTAACACTTAATTTTAATCCTGCAGCAGTTATACGCTTAAAAACTTCATCCAGGTTTTTGAGGTGTTCATCAAAAGTCTTCCCCATCACGATTATGTCATCCAAATACACTAAGCACGTCTTCCAATTTAGACCTTTTAGCACACGTTCCATTAAACGCTCAAAAGTAGCTGGAGCGTTGCAGAGCCCGAATGGCATCACCTTGAACTGCCATAAACCACCACTTGCGCTAAAGGCAGTTTTCTCCTTGTCTTTATCAGCTATCTCTACTTGCCAATAGCCGCTCTGCAAGTCCAAGGTAGAGAACCATTCCGTTCCAGCCAACGTGTCTAAGGTATCGTCTATTCTAGGCAACGGATAACTGTCTTTCTTGGTGACGTCATTGAGCTTCCTGTAGTCAACACAAAACCTAGTACTGCCGTCCTTCTTCTTTACCAAAACTATTGGTGAACTCCACGGACTCGAGGATGGCTCAATGACTCCGTTCTTTTCCATTTCGCTGACAAGTTCTTTGACCTCATTTCGTTTTGCTAGGGGAACACTTCTGGGTGCTTGTTTTATAGGCCTCGCTTCGCCAGTATTAATTTCATGTTTAACAACTGCCGTTCTACCTTGGCTTTTATTATTTAGGGCGAAGACGGAGGCATGTTTTCTCAGCAACTGCTTTGCTTTGTTTCTGTCAGGAGGTGTTAGTTCTGCCACCCATTTTTGCACCTGTTCTTCTAATGAATTTCTTTCTGTGGCTGTTATTTTAGGACATACTGTATTTGCTGCACAATTAATTATGGCTTCTGCTGGCTCACATCGACCCATCTCAAAATTCCTGTTAATTGTTTTTTCGCTATTGGACAGATTAAGTACTCTCACAGGAACTCTGCCATCGTCGCAGATTTTCACGAGGGCTTTTGCTGTTATGATATCGTCTTTTAGTTCTTTTGGTTCCACTACCCACAACCGGTTATCCTCACAATCTGCCTCCACACGTGCCCAAACTATAGTTTCCGCCTGAGGTGGTAATTTCTGACGTTCAACGGCAAATAGCTTCCTCGCTGTGGTCCTGCTATCATATCCAATATCCAGGGGTATCTCTACATTGCGCCAGATCATTATTTGCTCGCCCATGTGCAGACTAATACCGTGGGCTATCATAAAGTCTGCACCAATGATAATTTCATCCACTATATCGGCAACAACAAATACATGGTCAGCGCTGATGTTTGCAATAGTCATTCTTACCCTGGCTCTTCCATAGACAGTGGCTAAGTCGCCAGTAGCAGTGCGCAGTCGTACATTATTTAACGGTTCCACTGCCCCTTTTACTAAATCGGGTCTTATAATTGACTGAGATGCTCCTGTGTCTATGGTGAGGACTTGCTTACTTCCGTTTATAAGACCGCAAACAGTAAGGTTGCTATTTTTCTGTTGTACAATGGAAATGGAGATTGTGGGGCCATCGGTTGTGGGAGCCAGCACTTGCCCCTTAGTGCTAGCTCGATTTAGTTTAACGGTGACTCATGAAATTTGGTGTTGTTGGCCCGCTTGTTGTCCCTTGCTGGCGAAGTAGATCTTGATCTTCTCTTTGCTGATCTACAGTTGCGCTGAAAATGGCCAGCCTTACCGCATTTAAAGCACTTAGCGCGAGAATTACTTTTTTCCTCCTCCATTATCTGTTTGACTAACTCCCTTATCTCGCTTCTACTGTCTGTGTTATGAGTTTCAGTATCGAGACACCGCACCTTGTACATCTGTGGCTTTGAGATGACTTTTGCAGTCTCCTGGGCTAGCGCGTACGAGATAGTTTCTGCAAAGGATGACTTTTGCATAGCACAAACCGCATATTTAATATCTGGATCCCGTATGCCATTCACAAATGCTTCAATCTTAAACTGATCCAGAAACGGGTGATCTTCGCCTGGGTAAGTCAACTGCACCAAACGTTCAATTTCCATGGCGAAGTCTTGCAGCGTCTCATTTGCCTTCTGCACCCTGCCTCGTAACTCCATTCTGTAGAGTTCTCTTTTATGCTCGCCACTGTACTTACGTTGTAAGGCTACCATTATGTCCTCATAATTATTTCTGCAGCCGGCTGGTAAGCTTTCGAGTATCTGTGCTGCTGCACCCTTTAGGGCCAGAATTAGCTCAATAGCTTTTTCTTCGTTGTCCCATCTATTTTTGCTGGCCACTGTTTCGAACTGAAACTTAAAAACATTAAAAGGTGCGCTGCCATCAAAGCTCGGGGTGTTAATCTTGCTGGCGTGCTCAGAGATAACTCTCACCGGTCCCTCTCGAATTTGAAGATCGCCCATTTGCACTTTTAATTCTTGTAACTCTTTGCTTACTTTTCTCTCTAGGCCGCACAATTTTTCATCAAACTCACTGACCCTTTTTTCTACGACGTTTACTCGTTGGTCGAAGACTTTTGATATTTCTTCAAATTTCTCATTTACCTTCACTAGAAGCCTTTCTCCGTTGACGCTAGAAATTTCTTGCATTGCCTTAAAGCTGTCTTGTAATTTTTCTTGAAGCTTCAGGTTGTTTTCTTCTAACTTCTTCATTTGGTTTTCCTGCTTCTGGTTGTTTTCTTCTATTTTCTTCATCTGGTTCTGGTTGGTTTCTTCTATTTTCTTCATCTGGTTTTCCTGCTTCTGGTTGTGCTTTTCCTGCTTCTGGTTGTTTTCTTCTATTTTCTTCATTATAGCGGCAAACATTGAATTTAAGTCTATAACGCTATTTGTTGCTGGGGCACATACTTCAATCTCTTCCTTTTCGTCTTTTTCCTGAAATTCGTATGTGCCAATATCGATACCACGCTGCTTAAATTCATCTATTAACCGCTTTTGCAACTCCGCTTTATTGCCTGCTGTCGGTAGATTTAACTTACTCAGCTCCATTTTTAGCTGCTCAACTTTTAGCTCGTCGAATTTCATTTTAACTATTTATTTATTATTTTGCAATCCCACTTCTGACACCAGTTGTTACGTTTATTTAAATTTAAAAAAACGTTTTAATTATGAGTTCTTTATTTGCAAAATAATTAAACACACAACTTTTAGAGTTTTAGTTAAATTACACTTTATTTAATCAATTATTTAACGATTTAACTATTCGCGATTATTAATACACGCTGGCAACTTTACTTGTTGTACCACAAGATCTTAACTAGATGACGCTCACAATACGAATGAATCAACACGTATTGGCGTTGCTTTTATATACCCTATTTTTAGGCGTTCTTGAATGTTCGAGAATTTCTACCGCCATCTATTGCGTAGTTGAAAATGCTGCGTTGCCACTTTTATCTCAGACACATTAGTGAGCATTATTATTTACTTCTAGAACCTTCAATCATTATTTAAAAATACATGTTGTGTATTTTTATTTAATTGTTATACAATGCAGGTGTGTGTATGTTTGTGTATTGTGTTTGTTTAGTCATCGCTTTGTGTTGGTTGTTTTTGTTTTGCAATAAAGGTGTTTTGTAGAAACTTCTGGCTTTGAAAACAAACACAATAGGCCATTTCGTTTTACTTTCTTGGCCTCAACTATTTTTAACATCTTTTTATGATTTAAATAAAGCATCTTTGTAACAATATATATTCGTGGGATACGACAGTCATTCTAAAGGTTATCGGTTACTTGATATGTGAACAAGAAGAATTGAAATAAGCAGAGATGTTAAGTTCATGGAAAATTATCAGCTAAAACCTATTGAAAATGATAAGTGCGAAGTAAGGGACGAGTCTGAAATATTAATAACATTGTTATTCTAAGCCTAATTCTTCGTAGGACAAAGAAGTCATCGAAAATGTTGAAAGTGAGAATAGAAGAATTGCGAACTAAATTTTAATCTCAGGCGATTATTCGTTTTGTAGTCTTGAAGACTGTGAATATCCTATTCAAAACAACAAACTTCCACTTTTCGAACATGGAAATAATAACGAAATTGCTGCTATGGAAAATAACTTAAGAAAACCTGCTTAAAGTACCAAGGGAAAGAAGCCAAATTTTTTGACACTACGAACATGTAGTACTGAAGTAGTAGAGCCGAAGACAAATAAGGAGGTTTTTAAATCTTTGCAAAAGAATAAATAGCTACATGCCATGAAAGAAGAAATTGAAATGTTAAAGAAAAATGGCACACGGCATTTAGTCATTCCGCCCCCTAACGTGAACATTGTTAGTATTAAATGGACTTTTTTAAAATTAAACGAGGCATGAATGATAATATAAAACAGTGATAATATAAAACACGTTTAGTAGCCAGAGGGCTTAGTCAAGAATATAGTACCGATTTTAATAAAATATTTGTCCTAGTCGTTCGTCAAACCACGATGAGAACAATGTTATCAGAAGCAGGAGCTAATAAAATGACCGTTGTCCATGTAGATGTTAAGCCAGCGTTTGTTAAAGGGTAGTATTGAAGAAAAGGGTTCACAATATGTTTGTAAACTTAATATAAGCTTATATGGTCTAAAATAAGCTGCTAATGTTTGGAACGAAACACTTCATTGTATTTTATTAAACGGTGGATTTAAGCAAAACTCAGCACACCCTTGTTTTTATACAAAATCTGTTTTCGAGGAAGGGAACAATTAAATAACTAATGTCCTTATATATCTAGATGACATTTTAATAGCTACCAAAAATAAAAAATCTATAAATGAAAAACTATAAAATTATTATTTTAAAATTAACAGTCTTGAAGAAATTTGTCATTTTCTCGGTGTAGAAGTTTTAAGGGATAAAAACTGTAATTTTTGTATTCGAAAAACCAATTATATTAACAATAAAATTATAGAGTTTGGCATGAAAAATGCAAAATCATCTAAATTTTCTCTTGATCCTGGTTATGGTAATGGTTATTTATGGTTATGGTTTCCGATAACTTGCAATGAGGATTTCAGAAAGCTTATTGGTTTACTACTTTGTATCACCGTTAATACTCTGCCTGATATAGCGGCCAGCGTTTCAATACTAGCCTAAAATGTTTGTCACGCGAAAAAAGATGTTTGGAACGAGCATAAACGCATTTTACAATATTTAAAATGTATCGCTGAATTATAATTAGTTCTCAGTAAAAACGGGTCAAATAGTAATACTTTGCTTGGCTCTGCAGATTCAAATTGGACAGAAAATAATACTGATCGCAAATTTAATACCGGATTTATTTTTCAGATTAATAATGGCAGTATTAGTTGGTGTTGTAAGAAGCAATTATATGTGGCTTTATCCTCAACAGAGTCAGAGTTTATTTCACTCTCTGAAAACTGTAAGGAAGCTGTGGAGATAAGAAATCTGTTAGAGAAATGAATTTAAAGCAAACTGAGCTAATACCTATATATGAAGGCAACCAAACTTGCCTACGTCTAATTGAAGATGGTCGATTCAGCTGCAGAACTAAGCATATTGATACGAAGAAGTACTTTATTAAGCAACATGTCGATGTGGAAGGGCGTTAAAAAAATTATATAGTAAAATATACTTCCAAACAACTTGTTCTAAAAATACTTTGTTTTTAATTTTTATATTAAATCACATAAACATTGAAATGTTTGTTTTGTAACTAAATAATTTCAAGTTTATTTTTCCTTACTCGTAATAAATTGTTCAACATTATTAAAAGCAAAGTTTTTGTGTCTTGAAGTTTTTGAGTCGTAACACAAACACTCTCTTCCTTGTTTACCACTTTGAAACAACCCTGACGACAAAGCAAAATTATGCTTAGACAGGACATTAACATCAACGCGTTTACTCCACATACAAGAAAATGGACATATTAATACCATTGTTCTGCCGGCGATATGTTCATGTCTTGTTGAATTCAATGGCCAGACGTAGGGTAACACACTAACAAAAATAGGATTTTTTTCAATTGCTTAGTGCTGACGCCGCGCTATTTATGTTTGCTTCATACATTTTGTATATACTACATAAGAATTTTTGACAGATAAATTGCGCCTAGCGCGCTAATTAAGGTTTGGCTGTTATTATTAACGAACGTATCGTTTCAGTTCCCACAGGTCCTAGAAAAAAGAAAGGCCAAAATTAAAATTTGTTAAAACTTTTGTTCGTAACACTTAAAAACTTGCATTTTTGCCGCTTCAGCATACAGAATCTAAGCACCCCTTAGTTTACAATCACATACTAACTTCGCTTTAATAAAATGGCAATGCTTCTTTGTAAAAATATATTCAAAGCAAGTCCGAAACCAAAGAAAGTTAAAAAATTATATTATCATTTTAAATGTACATTTTAAATACCTGACATCTTTTACTTTTCGGTTTTTCTTTTTACGAAAATCATATGAAGAAAGATGTGGTAAGCAAATTAGTGAACTTAGCGTGAAATGATTGTCACTATTTCCATGTATGTATATGTGAAAATTTAAAACGCTTTCCAGTTACACATTCTCATTAACTTATATTAAATATTTACACCAAACTAAAATTGAAAACGCTCGTATTTAATAATTCTTACAACAAAAAAAGACTTCAAAACAGATTTTGTCCGTCTGTCAATAACATAAACTATAGGAACATCTTTTCATTTCCAAATTTTAATTTTATACTTGCTGTTGTAGTAGACTTAGCAATCATGAATTTACACCAACTATTGTAACACCCTTTAATTTATAATTTAAAATATTTTGAATTGTATAATTGTTGTTATAGCGTACTAAGCAATCCAGGTTTTTTGTATATGGCTCTATGCATCAAATTAAATGAACCGTTAGAGCACCTTTTAATTTATGATTTTGAATATTAATACTTGTTACTATAACCGCCAGCGCAATTGATATTTTGTCAAATTTTAAAACGTTTTTCTATATTGTTTCAAAAGGTAGGCCCATATAGGTCAATTACGTCACCTATGGCGACACCCTTAATTTTGAGATTTATTTTTGTATTACATTTTGTTATTGGGAGCTATAGCGATACGCACCGTTTCTAAATTTAAAGTACTACCTTAACGGTTCATAATACAAGTAAAAAACAGGTATGTTGAATGGGAACACCTTTTAATTTTTATACCCTTCACCACAAAAAGTGAAAAAAGAATATAACTAAGTTTGTCATTCCATGTGTAATTTCTACAATATCCATTTCCGACCCCATAAAGTATATATGTATATTCTGACTTCTTATGCATAGCGAAGTCGATCAAGCGATGTCTGTCTGTCCGTTTGTGTTAGTGTTGATTTCATAAAAAAATAAATATGTCTGATATAGTGTCGAAGAAAGTGCTATTGAAAATCAGCATGATCGGTCAATTTCCTTTGAGGTAGCAGGCAAAACACTACGCCCACCTCTAATTTCTCCTTGTCATTTGAAACTATAAAGTAACTCTTATCAAAAAAATGTATATATAAGGGGCGATAGAGAATTGAAAAATAAGAAAAAACATTAATATTTTTCGAGTTACGGGGCTCTGAAATTTTCAAATTTTGTTTAATATCAATATAGTTATCATTTTAAAGCTTTATAGAGAAAAGTTTTTAAAAATGCTTAACCCATTAAGAGCCGATGTCATATATATGTAAAATTATATACTATATGCAGTCCCAATTTTTTTTATTTTTTAATTTTCTTTCACCAAAATATTTACTTTTTTGATTGGAGTTACTTTACTAAACTAGATTTACATAGATGGTGAGAGGTATCTATATAAGATCCGGCATAGCCTAACATGGCGCTCTTACTTGTTAAGATTATAAACTGTTTTTAAAAAAGTACCAATTTGAAAACATGACTTTTTAAATTAAAAAAAATTTTTTTTTTCAAAATCGGTTTAGAAATGATTTCTGTCATTCTGTCTTGCAGGCACAAATATTTAAACAAAAGCAACATTCAGACGAATTGATAACTGATTGATAAAATTTTAATCGTTAATACGTTTAAGAAAACTAAAATCTTCTCTAATGTATATATAGTCGTTTCTGTCTGATATTTTTGAAAAATAAGTTGAGATCCAGCTTCTTTAGTACGCGCAAATTATTAATATTTTTGTGGTAGAAAATTTTTCATATACATTTCATATAAACCATAGATTACTATAATATAAACAACCAATGGCTTATTATAATGTTTGGTACCTTTTATTTGCAACGATATATTTTTGAGCCCTTGCGATATTTTATTTAAAAAATACTTTTTGGTATTTTGAAAAATGTAAATCTCTAAAAAGGTTTTATGTTTGCAATATTACCAAAATTATAATTCTTAGAAACGTAAATATCTTTATAACTGAATTTAAAAATTAAACAGAAAAACAGATAATTTAAAAATAAGAAATAAAAATATCAAGCGGAAAAATTGGAGCTCGCCCATATTTTCGAGTTATAGGTCTCGAAAATTTTCATAGAAAAGTACGATTGTGCACCATATTTTTTTTTAGTGTCAATATGGGTATCATTTAAATGCTTTTGAAAAAATCTTTAAGACATAATAAATTTTTTTTTAAATGCTTTACCTATTAAGAGCCGATGACATTTTTATGTAAAATTATGTACATAAAGTACTTAATTTGTTTTCTTATTTTTTAATTCTCTGTCACCCAATACTTGTTTTTCTCAAACTAGATTTACACATAGCTTAATATATCACTCTTATTTGTTCAACTTTAGTTTGTATTCCCGCAGGTGGCTATTTTATAAAAACTTGGTAGCACTTACTAAGCTGGCTTTAAGTTTCGTTTGTATTCCTGCAAGTGGTTGTTGTTTTTTATTTAATTTTAATGCAGTTAAGTTGGAACAAAGCAAAACTTATAATTTTCGAAAAAAAAAGTTTTTTTAAACAGAAAAACTTAATGTTAAGAAGGAATTTATTTAAACTATTCAATAGGAAATCTGCAGTATAGTACATGTGGTTACATATCTGTATATGGTGAAGGGTAAATAAGATCGACATATCCGAATATAGCACTCTTACATGTTTTTACTTTGCATAATCTTTTCCTAGCATAAGGCTACAAAGAGGGAACTCTTCATTGTTTTTCAAACTTTACTCAGAAAAGGTTTAAAAACACTGCTTTCAATTCCTAATTCTGGCCACATTGTGCTTTTTGAACCCATTTTTTTAAAGCCATTAATTTCCAAATTCAATTTCTATACTTGCTGTTATAGCGGATTCAGATTCTTTGTAAATTTCAACCACCAGTCTATATGTTTAATTTTATTCAGTTTTGTTTGCTAAATTTTTTTTTTTAATTATTGAAGAACGCTTATAAAACAGTACTCGTATACACAATACTGTAAAACGTGTACGTGGAAATGAGACACAATAACACTAACTGTGGTTAACCCAGCAAACATTTTTGGTGTTATTTAAATATGTTTTCCTTTCTTTATAATTTTTGTTTTTAAATAATTATTGGCGTTGTATGTAGCGAGTGCCATAATTCGTCAGATCGGATAAAGGTTCGAGTGTGGGATGAAGATAATGATCTTAAATCGAAATTGCGTCAAAAGCTAACACGCGAGTCTGATGATTTTCTTGGACAAACCATTATTGAAGTGCGAACTCTGTCTGGTGAAATGGATGTTTGGTATAACTTGGAGAAGCGCACGGATAAATCAGCGGTATCCGGAGCTATACGTCTGCACATATCAGTTGAAATAAAGGGTGAAGAAAAGGTAGCACCCTATCACGTTCAATATACCTGTTTGCATGAGAATTTATTTCATTATCTGTGTGAAGAGAATGGTGGCATGGTAAGTACAATTTAAGAATCATTTATATAAATAAGCAATAATGTTTTAAACCTTAAACTTGGAGTTCTTAAGTTATTAATTTTTTACGTCAATAAGTTTTATATGAAATATTATTACTTTAAGTTTACAATTATCAAGGTAAATTGATGACAATTTAAAAGGTGCTTAATAAAATGTATAATGATTCGCCATATACATTCTTGACACTGTAAATTAATCAATCCTCGTAAAATTTTATAATTACGGTTAATTTAAAAAATAAATAACATTGCGAATTTTCAAAGCAATCTACAACAAATTATTTTTGTTTAGGTTAAGTTGCCACAACAAAAAGGAGACGATGCGTGGAAACTCTATTTTGACGAAATACCGGAAGAAATTGTTGACGAATTTGCTATGCGTTATGGGATTGAGAATATCTACCAGGCTATGACGCACTTTCACTGCCTTTCAGCTAAATATCTCTGTCCTGGAGTACCAGCAGTCATGAGTACATTGTTGGCCAATATTAATGCATATTACGCTCATACAACAGCTTCATCGGCTGTGTCGGCCAGCGATCGTTTTGCAGCAAGCAATTTTGGGGTAAGTAAATATATTTCGCAATAATTTTACTTTTAAATAACTTTTTTCATATTTTCGGAGATGTAAGAAATCAATTTGTGCCTTTGTTTTCGTTGTACTTTTATAAAATGTGGAAACGGAAAACAAATATGTACCAGATCATTTGTTATTCTGTTAGTTGACACTCTGCAAATTAACTTTACACTTTAGTGGCAATAGCTAGCCATTCGGCAGTTAAAATGAAAATAATTACGTCCAATTTAATATTGATATAAAAGTAGAAAAAAAAAGTTCTGTAGTTGCGTCAAAGTCGCCAGTTTTTTTACCAATAGCAAACTTGCCTTATTTTTAAGTACTAAAATTTGAGGTGTGTTTTGACATCATAAAAATTCTTTTATGTGTCCAAGAACCTTAAAACATACTTTCTGTCTGTACTGAAACAAGCATTGCACAATACAGTTATCGAACTGCTTTTTTCCATGGTTATTCGCATTATTTTAACTACTTGATGTGCTTGGTTTACTATTTATGGACTCGTTAACAACATTGCTCGTCTCCTAAGAACAAAAGATATAATTATTTGGTTTAACAGAGAAGTTTTTTTCTCCATATTGTAACGAAAGTATAATTTGGCAATACTTATATAAAAACTTATTTCAACCACTACAGAATAAAATCTTAAAGTTTACTAAAGGCTCAACTATGATGTGCATTAGCCAGCTTAAGCTACCTTGTACAATGGCTACAATCTACTTACATAAACATTAACAGTTGCACATATATGTTAATAATAAGTACTTTTGCCAAAAATAATTTCTTTATAAATAAACAAAATTTTATTTATAAATTATGCAGAACATATTTTATATATCTAATAACATTCACATACATATTTACATTTTCTGTTCATGTTCTAAGATAAATTTAATATTACTAGTTATTTACTAAAAATGCAACACCACTTAAATCATATACATATAACTGAAAATTTAGTTTTAATTTATTGTGTTTGTAAAAAATGGACAAGACATATTTCTATTAAAATAAAAGGTAAAAATTTAACACTGTAGCTCTTTATTGAAATTTTTCTCTATGAAGCACAATCGGCTGTTTCCGTACGGCAAGTGCGATCAGTTTCGTACTTTGCTTAAAGAAACAATATTTGAAAAAAAAAACTCGAGGAACAGTTTTCTTAAGTAGATTATAGTTTGCCACATATAATTTACTGTATTTGCACAGTTGTTGAAGTTTGCTTAAGTTATCTTATTCACATTATAGTTGGGCTTAACACATGTTGAGCAACTGTGGGTGTTGCATATGTGCAATTATCATTTTCTCGTCCCTCTTTACAATCTGTATGCAAGTTTTAAAAAGCGCCATTGAGTCCTTCAAGATTAGCCTGTCTTACTTACCATTTTCTTTGGTTTTTTTTACAACAGATTCTAATTCCGTGTACATGTTAAAAGTACACTCAACTGTACATAATATTTGTTTCATTTCTTCGATTTTTTTAAGGATACATCTGATTCATATGAGTGTAATAAAATTTTTAAACAAAATATTTTTGAAAGCACGAAACAGAAATGTAAAAAAATATTGATAATGCCGTCGGAGAATCATCGACATTTGGTTTACTACATCTCAGTAAAGACAAATCGTTCGGTTACCATCGTCTGTGGTGTTCCTACAGTAACAGTTAAACCTTATAATGCATATATAAAATATATGAAACAAACTGCAATGGCGCAACATTTTATTTCTGTTCAGTGGGTTTTGTAAAACAAAATAAGTTAACATAATAAATTAGCGATTTTGCTATATGCTATAGGTCCACCGTACGGTTACCTTCAGCTATAACTTTCACTTCAGTTGGTAGCTCCCCTAACCGAAGTCTTTGAATGCATGCCAACTAAATGGTGATGTTCCTAATTGTTTCTGCTTCTCCCTTTTACAGGTCAAGCTGTAGGTTAGTGATCCTGATTTATAGTCACATGAACTAAGGTGACCCAAGTAATTTTTGATATGGTTTAATGACCGATAAATATTAAGCGCCTATTATTTTAGATAGCTCTCCATTCATGTTCATGTATCACTTAGCATGTTTGCCCATTACAACTATTTACACGTCAACTTTTTGGATTTTACAGTCACCATTAAGGCCAGAATTCACTATTATACTCAGTCGTACGATTAATTCACACAAAAAGCTTACAGAATTCTGTTCTAATTTAAATATTGTTCCAAAATGGCTATAACGGCCATAGCAATCGAAATTCTGTCCAATTTGCAAGTATTTGTCTATAACGGTTCAAAAGATTGGCCCATATAAGTAAATTTGCATGAATTAGGGAACACTCTTTAATTTCTAAATTCAAATTATAAACTCGTTAATATAGCGGGCTTAGCAATACAGGTCCCTATTAGGTTTCAGCGTTCTGTCTATAACGGTTCAAAAGTTCGACCACAAATTTGAAATAACATCAACTATTGGGACACTCTTTAACTTCCAAATTCAAGTTTTATACTTGTTGTTATGCGGACTTAACAATACAGGTTCGTTGTAAACTTCAAGCGTATGTCTACAACTGTTAATGAGTACGGTCATATACTTACATCAAATTAAAGGAACTATTGGCGCACCCTTTAATTTATAATTTTTATTATTAATACTTGTTTACTATAACGGCCATAGCAATCGACATTCAGTCCAGTTTGCAAGCGTTTGTCTATAGTGGTTCATCTATGAGGGCACCCTTGAATTTCTAGATATATTTTTGCATTACGTTTTGCTATTGGGAGCTATAGTAATACGCAGTCATTTTAAGTTTTAGAGAAGGGCCTTTTACAGTTCATAATACACTTAAAAAATATGTATGTTGTATGGGGAACATACACAAAACGGGACCAATCTGTAAGCATAATCTATTAAATTACAAAAAATTTTCAAAATCATTTCATAAATGACTGGAGGTCTGCAAGTTCAAACATAAAAACGCAACATTCAGTCTTTTTTTGAATTCGGTTAAAAAGAATTTATTACCATGTACAATTTACTGCAATACCCTTACCCAACCTATGTCTTCAATAGCTATCAAATTGAACAAGCCCGCACAGAACGTCGGCAGAACAACGTAGAGAAAGGGTAGCTTTGATTACTTCTATAGGACTGTATTGTATGTACGTTAGCTCCCGTTCAACATTTCGAGTATTAACTCCATCATTGTATGTTTATCATCCGCACACATGTCAGAGAGGCAGAAGGGTACCAGCTCTGCAAATCTCATCTTTCATATAGTATAGTGGGATAAGGCAATTTACTGTTTTCAATTTATCTGTACCAAAATAAGCAAAGTTAAAATTTAATTAACAAAAATTTATTTATTCGAACTAATTAAATTAATAAATTAAATTTTTTACATTAAAGAAAGAAAAGTTTGTTAAACTCTTAGACCAATTACACAACTCATTACGCATTGATTTGTCAATGTACCGCAACAATTTTTCGGCCTCTAGCCAAGAGAAGCTTATGGATTTGAAATCGACTGTGGACCTTTTGACCAGCATTACATTTTTCCGCATGAAAGTAAGTATAGTCATGATGATTCTCTGCTAATGTTAATGGTATAATGTTATTGTTAAACTTATACTTAATTTTGTATCTTGTCAAATGCTTATATAAATTTAAGGTGCAAGAATTATCTAGTCCACCGAGGGCAAGTACTGTCGTCAAAGATTGCGTCAAAGCTTGTCTTAGATCCACTTATCAATTTCTTTTCGAGAATTGTTACGAACTATTTAACAGGGAATTTCAGGTAAGATTAAATATTACCTAGTTTATTTATTTTGGATATAAAACATTTAAAATTACGATACTAACTGATTACCCAACAGTGTGTGATTGTCTCGATTATAAAGTTTTGTTTTGATATTTACTGCATTTCTTCATTCTTTTTAAAGGTGGATCCAAACGAAGCCAAACGTGAATCTGACGACCATGGACCAAAACTGGATAGTGTGGATTTTTGGCACAAGCTCATCGCATTAATCGTATCAGTAATAGATGAGGACAAAAATAGTTATGGCACTGTTCTGAATCAGTTTCCACAAGAGCTCAATATAGGACAAGTATGTCTGCGTTCCTAAAGTATAAAATTTTTAATAACTATAAAGTATAAAAGTTTTAATAACTATTATAGCATGGGATCAACAATAATTGCATTTGGATTAGTTTGCTACTTTTAAATACATGTCTTTGTCCATTTTTTTTTAATAGTAATTTATTTTCCTTTACTCTTCCAAGTACCATAGGACGAGCTAATTCCATACAAGTTTTATACTTAGCTATTGCTTTAATTGCGTACAAGCATTACTGCGCCTTTTTGATGTCAATTTGTCAACGTACACGTTCCTTGTAATTTCAACTGAATACTTATCTTTGGATTTTTCTGGTGTTTATCGTAGTGTAGGATTAGCCTGTTGAAGTTATCTGCTACCGAAATAACACAGTATTGAGACGGCTGATCAAACCAGTTTTAGTCGCCTTATAGTGTGTTGTGCTTTTCTTATCAGTATCGGCGAAGATAATCATTGACGGAAAATATATTAAAAAAAGACTCCGTGAAGTATCGTAATCATTTAATATGCCCCTTTCCTTAAAAAGTTTGTTCATTTTAACTCGTTGGGCACTTAAGTCTTTATATTGGATTTTATTGATGATTTGCGAACTTACTGCCCTAAATGAAGTTTTTCATTCTAGCTGTCCAAGAATATCATGTTATTCATCCTTGACTACTTTGTATTATTTCTTTCACGCAGCAGTTTTTGATAAAAGCACGACTTTCATTTTGCATCGTTTTTCAAAACCCAAAACTAAACGAATGCAGTTTCAAATTTATAATGCTCCAATTATGTACAATTAAAGCAGATAAATTTATTATATTTTAAATAACTCATTACTTTTTAGCTATCTGCCGCTACAATGTGGGGCCTATTCGCAGTTGATATGAAATATGCCCTTGAAGAACATGAACAGCATCGTTTGTGTAAATCATCCGAATATATGAATTTACATTTTCGTGTAAAATGGTTGTACAGTAATTATGTTAAAGAAGTTCCACCATACAAAGGTGCAGTTCCTGAATATCCGGCATGGTTTGAACCATTCGTTATGCAATGGCTTAATGAAAATGATGACGTATCTTTGGAGTATCTTCATGGTGCCTTTAATCGTGATAAAAAAGATGGGGTAAGCTGTACTGAAGTCAATATATACAATGTGATGTCGTGTTTACGGAAATTGTAAACGCCTTTACAACTTTGTCATTCATTTGGTTCAGAAAATTTTTTTAAATTGAAACATGTGTTCTTTAAGTTTAATGAATAATAGAGATTAACATGTCAGGCCTGGTATTATGTTAAGTTTTTCATGCGGAATGCTGTCAAACTACATACTTATATGCATAAAAAAATTGTATGCAAAAATTCATGAAAAAATGTTGCAGATGTATCACTCTGTTTTTATTGTAGAAAAAACATGAAATAATCAATGTTTCTCGACAACGTAAAAAATTGTATGAACAAATGTTGCAGGAGCAGAACTCGGTTTTTATCTTTAGAAATATTTCTGGTAACATTAAATCAAAAGTTGTTCTTGGTCTTAACAAAAATTTCAAATGTCTAAATTTTAATCTCAGAAAAATTGTATAAAATAATTTATTGGAAACTAATAACAAAGTAAGACTTATTGTTTTTTTTTTACATTTGTAAAATTATGCAGAAAAAGTCGCATGATGTGGTATTTTATTTTAAATGTCAAATTTCCAACTGAAAGATTCGATGTTGCTCAACATCTTCCACTAATCTGAACAAAGTACAGAGATTTATATAAAAACTTTAAAATATTTATTTATTTCTAAGATTGCTTGTGACTTATAATACTTTAATGAATCTCTTAAATTTTTTCTTTAATGGTTTTCTACGTAAAAAACCCAATTTTTCAAAATTGAAACCATTTTGTAATAAAATAAAAAACTGGGAGCATTTGAATTCCTGTTCCTTTCATTGAGCTTTACAAACTGATACTCGTTAGTTCTAATTAAAGATCTTCGTTATTGCAAGCTTAAAAAAAATAACTAGAGTAACTTACCAAATATTAATTTATAAAAAACATTTGCTGACAAAATTAATTAATTTTTAATTATTATTAATTAATATTAATTATAATTATATTAATTATAACAAGCGTATGATGGGTGACAATATCTCGTAAAGAAATTTATAATTCTCTATTGTCATAAAAATTGACATGTATATTTGCAAGCTTTTAATCATTTAATATTTTTATTGCTAACCGCAGTTTCAAAAAAGTAGCGAACATGCACTGTTTTCAAATTCTGTGGTTGATGTTTTCACTCAACTGACACAATGTTTCGATGTTGTTAGCAAACTCGAGTGTCCAGATCCTGAAATATGGAAACGTTACATGAGACGTTTTGCTAAAACAATCGTAAAGGTGTTAATAGCTTATGCCGATATTGTGAAAAAAGAATTTCCCGAACATATGAAGGATGAACGTATTGTAAGTATAAAACTTTTAACAAATTGAAATAAAACAAGTAAGAGTGCTATATTCGGCTATGCCGGATCTTTTATACCCTTTTCCATATATGTAAATCTAGTTTAGTGAAGTAATCAAAAAAAGCAAATATTCGGGTGACAGATATTAAAAAAAAGAAAAAAAAAACATTAATAACTGTAAAGAATTTTACACAAAAATGTCATCGGGTCTTAAATGGGTTAAGTATTTTTTTAAATGTTAATATTTCCTGAAAGATCTGTTCAAAAGCTTTTAAATGAAACCCATATTGATATCTTAAAAATTATGGAGCACAATTGTACTTTTCTATGAAAAGTTCAGAGACCCATAATTGGGAAAATATGGGTGAGCAAGAATTTTTTCACTTGATGTTTTTCTTTTTCTTATTTTTTAATTCTCTATTGCCCCATATATTTGCCTTTTTGACCGGAGTTACTTCAATGAACAAGATTTGTTTCAAATGATATGAAAAAATAAGAAGCAGTCATGGTTTTTTGCCCGATTTTGTAAATTTTTAATAGCAAAATTTTCGAAACAATGTCTGATCGGTTGGCGTATTTAAATTTTCTCCAGATCATCGAGTGCCATTGACAAAGTTAATTTCAACCCGAACACGTACGGACTGACGGACATCGCTTAATCGACTCAGAATATATACACTTTATGGGGTCGGAAATGGATATTGTAGAAATTACACACGGAATGACCAACATAGGTACACCTTTTTCCACCTGTGGTGAAGGGTATAAAAAGGCATGATATTCGAATTTTATAGAATGTCCGTAATGATTCGAACCATGCTTTTTGTCTACACTTTGGTTAAAATTAAACACAATTTTTTTGCAGGCGTGTATTCTAATGAACAATATTCAACAATTGCGAGTGCAATTGGAGAAAATGTTTGAATCTATGGGCGGCGATAAGCTAGAAGAAGATGCGGCGAACATACTTAAGGAACTACAGCAAAATCTAAACTCTGCTCTGGATGATCTAGCTTGTCTTTTTGCGATAAGGTAAAAATTGAAGGGTTCATATCTAATCACTTCTTAAAACCATATTTCATTAAAAAAAACATATCCTTTTTAAGAAAACAAATTAAAAATAATATGTGTTTGTAGAAGCATAGTTTTAAATAAGAAGGCCTTTAAGCACTAATAAATGAATTTTTGCTATATTTATCGCATTCGTTAGTTTGGAACCACGCATAACTCAATCGGTGCGGGAGCTCGGAGACTTGTTACTAGCTATTAAAGGCGGTGGAGGAAGTGGAAATATAAATGCTCAAAATCAAGTTGCCCAACGTAATGCAGTAGCTGTTGAAGCTGATGAAGTATTAAGACCTCTTATGGATCTATTAGATGGTTCATTGACTCTTTACGCGCAATCATGCGAAAAGACCGTACTGAAGCGGTTGTTAAAGGAACTGTGGAAAATTGTAATGCGAACTCTAGAAAAGACAATTGTATTGCCTCCCATGACTGATAAAACAGTATGCATTATTTAAAGTCAATCTCAACTGATTAAAAAAAAACAATTTTGCTTCTATTTTTAGATGATGTTTAAACATCTCACCGATAACGCTAAAAACCTCGCCTCCAATGCTAAAATAGAAGATATGGGCCGTCTATTTAAATCACACATGGCTGGCAAGCAGGATGTGAAAAGTGCTTTAAGTGGTGTAATGGACATTTCAAAAGAAGTCGAGAAGAATTTGTCGCCGAAGCAATGTGCTGTTCTTGATGTGGCCTTAGATACAATTAAGCAATACTTCCATGCCGGTGGAAATGGACTGAAGAAAACGTTCCTTGAAAAATCACCAGAACTTCAAAGTTTACGTTATGCATTGAGCCTTTATACCCAAACGACTGATACGCTTATAAAAACATTTATTTCCAGCCAAGTACATGAAGGTAGGACCTACACCATCTTAAGAACATACAAGATATTGACTTCTTTTTTAACAGTTGATCCCGATAGCCAAGAAGAAAGAGTTGGCGAAATATCTGTACAAATTGATTTATATTCACATCCTGGCACCGGCGAATATAAAGTTAATGTTAAAGGTAAATAAGAATTATTAAACATCTTGGAACAGAAGTATATGCTCAGGTTTCCACTTCAAAACAAAGTCGTGTTCCAGTTCCTTTCTCATGCCTTTTTTAGATGAATGTTAAAACTACGCTTTGTTGTAAGTACCGGGTTCTCGACTTAATGGGTTCTTTCTCCAATTCGGAAGATGGCTGTTGATTATACATGTTCCCGGTCATTCGCTTCAGTGACCGGTCTTTTTCGGTCATTTATCAAAGACTGACCCGTTCGTTAAATCGGTCAATTTGAACGATTGTCCGAATTTGAACAGCAATCCTTATTGTATGTGATTTTCTTGTCTTTTTTTATCAAATTGTGGTTTTGATACAGAGATGAAAACCTTGGCACATAGAAAACAATATAATCAGATTTTCTGTAGGTTCTGAAGGGACATATATAGTGTTTTTTTTTATTATGAAGAAGAAAAAAAAAGAAAATAAAAACTAGATGTTCAACAAGAAAAAAAATACAAAAAGTTTCTTTTCCACAAAAAAAAGAAAAAAAAATAATTATTATCCGTAAAAATAAAGAATTTAATTATTAAATTGCTTAAAAATGTGATAGGCTGTGGCTTTACGAGATAATTTCAGCTTGTTTTTCTCTGTGTAATTTCTTTAGTTTAATTAAAATCACTTTTTTTTTAATATTACCAATTTTCCAATAAAAAAAAGAAACACTATATTAAAAAAAATTTTTTTTAAAGTCTTAATTCAAACAAAAATGAAATATGTATATATACATATACAGAAACTACTTTTAATACACAAAAAATCTACTGAAATAAAAGAACATGACACAAAAAAAAAGTAGAAACAACTGAACGAAAGTGATCCATACACCATATTATATGCCGTACACTACTAAACGAAAGCAGCCGGTTAAAAATCGGCTCATATCGTTCAATTAAGTCATCCGTTAAATTTAACCCATACACTATTGAATGAAGAGACTTCAGTTAAATGACCGGATCATTCCGTCCACTTGATTGATTCGGTCAATTTAACCCTTTCGCGAACGACGCAGCTCTACTCTTAATAGCCTGTGGCGATAATGCTTTTTTCGTTGCGTGTTTGAAATGAAGTGCTTGTTAGTCATCCCAGTCCTCAAAGTCAACTTTAATTAGGCCGTGTAACCTTTTTAAGTCGCAGTAGACTGTCTGTCTGTCACACACGTCCCATTTTATTCGATTTTTAAATCAATCAATGTGTCATATTAGGTTAAAGAAAAATATAGCAATAGTTTAGTTCAGTAAACATCAAAACACTACGAGTACTCAAGTTTTGTCTGCATAATTTGTCTTTTTATTGTTATTATTCAAGTTGCGCTACATATTGGTCACAGAAGGTGATGTAATGTGAAAAGTGTTTTCAGTTTCGTAAGATACTTTTGTATAAAGCCTTAAACGACATTGATTATTTAATGTGAATAATTTGTCATTTAAGATGTGACGTCTATCTCACTATTTTTTTTTTACTGTTTTTACGTATGCAACATTGTTTTGAAAAATTTCACATGAAATAATTAACCCTGTTATGAATATCTTTTCCCTGGAAATGTTTTTACTTCTCCTTAAATTGCAGTCGTGAATAATTCACGTAAACAAATATTCCCCTTAATGTGATTGATTTTTCCCTCGAAACTTTTTTCACTTTTCCCTCGGATTTGTTCACTTAAATTTTGCTGGGGAACTGCATAGATTACGCAAGTTTTTATCTGTTTTAATTAGAATATTTACATTAATAACACGTTTTTTTTCAATTCAATATCATTTACTGCAGTACAGACTGACATTATGCTCGGCAAGATGCAAAACAAAGAAATCTATTGGCATTAAACGAAAATTGGGGATATAGAAAATCTAATATAAAAATTTATTATATTGAAATAGGTAGCAATGTCTTGTATAACTTCAAGGGGTTATAAGAGTCTTGCACGTCACGTTCTTGTAATAAAATTATTAATTCCTATCCAAAAATATTCTTTAATTATTTTAAAACTTCAATTTAACAATTATCACTGAGCTTAAGGCCCAACTATAATGTGCATAAGATAACTCATGCAAAATTAATGAACTGTGCAAATACATTCAATTATATGTGGCAAACTACAATGTACTTAAGAACACTTTTCGTCAAATGTCATTTCTTTAAGCAAGGTACGAAACTGATCGTACGTACGGAAACAGCTGATTGTGCTTTGTGTTCTACATTCATAAAGAAAAATTGCAATGAACACCTACAGTGTTAAATTTAAAGTTTGTAATTGAATAAAAAATTAAAAAAGGAACATTATTATTTCTGGCCATCTTTTAACAAACACAATAAAATAAAATTATATTTTTAATTGTACATATAAATGTATTTGATTTAAGCGATGAACACCGTTGCTTTTTTTTAGAATGGTTGGTCACAAATACAAAAAACAAAAAAAAATTTAATATTTTTTATGAAAATTTATCTTAGAACATGAACCAAAAAATGTAAATGTGTAGTTCAATGTTATAAAATATATACAATATATTCTTTAAATGCTTTTTCGTTTTAAAATTTGGTTTTTTATAAAGTAATTATTATTGGCAAAAGTACGAATTAAACATATAAATATGTGAAACTGTCAACTAAATCTCTTTCATAAGTTACGTAAGCATTTGACAGACTTCTCGTTGGATTTTTGACATAAGCTCAATCTTATGCACATTATAGTTGGACCTTTATTTATCTTGCTTACATTCATTGTGCACTTATATCTTATTTATTTTGAAATGCTGTTTAATAAAGGGAACAAATATTTCGTGGAAAATCTATGATACCAAGTTTCTCCCAATGTCGGACAGTTTAATTACAGATTAGCCCAATTCACAATCTTGTGGAAATGGTCATGCATCATAGAATTTGCAAAATTGTGTAGCATATTTTTAGTCTACACCAACAAAACATACAATAATGAGTAATATATGCTACATAATTTTGCAAATGCCATGATGCAAGACCATTTCCACAAGATTGTGAATTAGGCTATTATGTTTAGACGATACTACTTGTACTTTTCTATACAAAAATTTGACATTGCAACAATCAGTGTTGCCAGTTACTGTGTGCGATAAACGGCGAGAAGCGAGATTCCTGGCGATATTTAAAATACTTGTCGATATTTTTGGCTTTTTCTATGATTTTCTTCATATAACATTGCAATTATTTTATTTGTTTAAGGTCGACTTAAAATGTAGGAATATCGACAGATAAACCAGGTTCTCTTTGACTTCTATATTTTTAATCTTTCTTGTATATACATAAATACTAATGTTTGAATTAAATGCCAAGTGATAATGGCTCAAAAATAAAAAAGCAGTGAGTTACAGTGGTTGAAGTTAAAGTACCATTTTTCTTTGATATCAACTGCTGAAAACGACAAACGAACTTTCAATAATCAATATCTGTGATTTAAATAATTTGTTAGGTAAAATAGCGCGATACTTAAGCTTACTTTATTTTATATCCTCGTGTTATGAATTTTAATAAGTAGATTGCAAATGCCTGTGCATAAAGCAAAAATAAATTATCGTAGTGTTTTGTGATATTTTACTTGTTGTATACAGTAAATAAATAAAAATAGTCATAATTGATTATTGTTGTTTTTGCTTGAACTTTGATTTTTGGCTTTACTTTATTGTTTAGACAAAAATATTTAGTTCATTTAAAGTATTTGTGAGTAGCCTTCTTAAGAGCTAAGTGAGCGGTAGCGATATGGCCATTGTGATGTGCTTTCATCTTCAATACTCTATACCGGTGATTTAAATAATTTTTTCGGGAAAGTAGCACGATAATTTTAAAGTTTAATTCATTTAATTTAATATTCCTGTGTAACAACTAAAGATATTTAACACAAATTGTGTGATGAAATATATAGATTTCATAAATAGAATTATAGACAAACAGTTTAAATATGGATTGCCAATCTGACTATATGATTGCAGGAATTATGCATCAAAAACCTTAAACCACACTACTCACATTTGCAAGAAATCTAATATTTTTACTAGTACAGAAAACAGCGATGAATAAAAACAATTAAAGAGGAAATGCATTTACAAAATTCGTTTTGTAATATGAATACACTCATCTTGGCTCGAAGAAAAACTGCCAACACTGGCAACAATTAGTAACAATTTTTAGTTACTGAACAGACGTATTATAGGCATATTCGTTTTATATTAAAAAGGCAGACCAAATCTTTAAAAATTAAAAATTCAAACGATACCAATAACATTTGAATAGAGCAATAAAACCATTAGAATAGGTAACAAGGGTAATCACTCTAGGTCCGCACTATTTTTGTTCCTTTTATGTCTCAGCACATTTCAAAGTTTTTCGCTGTTCAAACTAATTCCCAGCTCATAAGTTTTTGTATAACAATTCTTTATTATTTTATCCATCATTCGACTTGTTTTTAAAGCGTTATATCTATTAAACAAGATAAATCATTCTATACGTGGAATTTCGGGCAAGTGGTGCTCTATTTATTTGTTAGACAATAATTCTGGCCCTAAATAAAACGCAGAATTTGGAATGAATTTTTTTTAACATTATTTTTATTTTTAGTTCTGGCTGCAAATGACCTTAAATGGCAGATTCCATCTGGCATGTTCCGACCCTTTGTAGAAATTAATCTTATTGGACCACATTTACAGGATAAGAAACGTAAATTTGCAACCAAATCAAAATCAAACAACTGGTCGCCGAAATACAACGAATCCTTTAATTTGTAAGTATAAAATTTAACAAATAAATGTATAAAATTATATTTTTAATTAATATTCCCTAAAATTTTCAATTTAAAGCACAATTGGCACCGAAGAGCAACTTGATTTTTTTGAGCTGCATATTTGCGTTAAAGACTATTGCTTTGCCCGAGACGATCGTTTAGTGGGAGTGGCCGTTATACCTCTTAAGGACATTCAAGAAAAGGTAAAATTTTTATGTAAACTATATATAATAGAAAGTTGTCTTATCAAAATCATTTTAGTAGCACTATAAATTAAAAGTGAAATGGGTTTCTAAAAAATGCCAACAATTTTATTTTTTAACAACCACTATTTTTATGTTGCCATCAGATACATTTACATATTTGAATGACATACAACTAAAGACAGAAAGATTATTAACTTGTGTTTAATTCTAGTAAATTTTTTTCTTCCTTTCTTTCTTACAAAAGAAAAAAATGAATCAATACTATAGGCACAAATTAAAAAACAAAGAACCGTAGGATTTAAATCCTACATATAGTATCTTGAAATAGATAATATAATTAAAACACTTAAGCGAAAAAGTGTAGAAAAACGTTATACTCCATCGTTATAATGCTAGGTAAAACACGTATGCGCTAAAACAATGGGAGACTTTCGTTTCGAATTATTGTCTCATTACCTCTATTTTCATAATTTCAAGGAATTTATACAGAAAAGAAACTTAAGCAAACTTAAGCATATTTTAAAAACATTCCAAAATCTTGCTTTACGTAGGGTTAGAATGTCCACTTTTACATAATGCAATTTTTGTAGCTGCACTTCATAATTTGTTGGCAAAAGGGAGAGAGAGGAAATAAAAGGTTGTACACATATGCGTGTACTCTTGAAATTCGGTATATTCCCCCATTCGTTTTAAACTGAAGTTAGCACATGTATACATCTTTGAATATCGCTGCAACAAAAATTTTACAATATTGAAGTAAATGCAATTTGAAAAAAGAAAAATTGCAGCAACAATAGATGCATAATGTAAAAGTGTTCAATCAACTCCAAAAAAAAAATTTTATATAATTTTTGTAAAGACTTATAGACATCTTCTGCTATACATAATTTTCATATATTTTTTTGTTTGTCTGTTTTTTAGGGATCCGTTGCATCATGGCTGTCATTGCAAAGAAGAATTCAAATGGATGAAACTGGTTGGACCATACTACGTATTCTATCACAACGCAACAATGATGAAGTTGCCAAAGAATTTGTTAAACTTAAATCGGAGATCCGTCAAGAGCCCACAGCAGGAACATAGAAAAATTTATTAGGCTTACAAATTAATTCAATGTACGCACACACCCACTTACACTTGACAAAACGTATATACATACATATGTGTATATAAACATACCTACTTGCAGGCAAAATTAAAGACTTTCATACGTTTATACAAATATTAAAGCATTCTTAAGTACATACATGCATTAAAATAAATTATAAATACTTATATCGAATATATATATATATATATATATATATATATATATATATATATATATATATATAAATGTATATAAAATACTAAAGCAAATATTATTATTAGTGATAAAATAACAAACTACTTACTCACTTTATCTACTTAATTTGGAAAGAACCTAAAACTCCATTTTACTTACCTTTAAATATCGTTAAATTTACAATGTATATACCCAGCAATACGTATAAATTGAGCAAATAAAAATCATTTAACAACTAAAAAAGTAAAGTCGGGCAAGCCCACTTCTTTTTGTCAATAAGGAGTATAACTGAGAGTTTGTGTCTATAAACGAGTTATTTATGAGTAGCAAACATTTATATGTAAGTATCCTAACTAATTATTTGAATGTTACAAAAAAAGTATCTTGTGAATATAATATTTAAGTACATCGATCTGAAATTCGTGGTCAAATGGTACTCTTGCACCATTGATTGATAATGAATACGGTTGATTGTAGTTTAAGTTCTTTTAATGCCGTAGGTATCGCTGTTGTCTAAATATATATGTATACTGACATGCCTAAACTAGCGCGTAAAGCGCAAGATATCTGTCAAAATTTATCATGTACATACAAAAAGTATGAAGCATCCCTAAAAAGCACGACGTCAACGCTTAGCAATTGGAAAATCCAATTTTGACAGTGCGGTAGGAAGTGAAGTTGGCTGCTTGTTGGTTTATTTTGTTTTGTTGTGGTTGGGAAGTAATGACAATTTAGTTATTTTCAATTCAATCTATCGGTTTTATCTCTTCTTTATTCTTATACAGCGGGTTTTATAAAATAAAATGAGTTAACGTTACTGTAAAAGAAACAAAGTTGACGCTCTTTTTTAGGTACGTCATTGCAGCGCTAAAATCCGACGTAATAAGGCGTTGCGCTTTACGCGCTTATTTAGGGATGGCAGTTAGGGGGAGAAAAAACGTGACAGGCGTATAAAAAATAGAAATCTTCACAAAGTTCTACGAAAATCACCCAGAGAAAGTATGCGTCTAAAATGAAATCCTAGCTCCCGCCAAGAGACACAAAGATTTTACTTTAAGGTATTTTTAAAGAAGTGATATGATTTAATGGAAAACAACATGTTTACACTTAAACCAAACCTAATATACTTGTTTTAAAGCAAAATTTTTGAGCTTTAAGAATCTGCCTTCATTTTGTAAAAATTTTTTACTATCCCGTATTTAATTAAAAGTTTGATTCTGAAAAATACAAAAAAAAAAAACTTCTATTTATCACTACAAAACACATATGTATATAGTTCCCATTTTTGGATCTACTTAACACCTATTTTTTCCTAAACCTTATTTGATTACAAAATAATTATTATGTTTTAACTACATACTGCTCAAGAAATGTGACACATTGGATTTTTTACGAAGCTTTAAAAAGAGAATGATTTTATTAAAGTCTGCTCTTCTCTTTGGTACTGCATATATATAATTTTACATAAAAATGACATCGACTCTTGATGAGTTAAGCATTTATAAAAAAAATAATATTTCCTTAAAGATCACTTCAAAAGCTTTAACATGATACCCAGAGGCAATTTTTTTACTTGATGTTTTTTTCTTATTTTTTAATTCTCTATCGCCCCATATATTTATTTTTTTGATTGTAGTTGCCTTATTATTTCTTGCCTGCTGCCTCGAAGGACACGGACCGATCATGCTGATTTTCAATAGCAGTTCTTTCGACACTATAACTGATCGATTGGCATACGAAAGACAGACAGGCGGAATGACGGGCAGACGGACATCGCTCAATCGACTTCGCTATGCAAAAGAAGTCAGAATATACAGTACTGTTCGAAACCTAAGCAACTTTTCCCCAGTAAATACTCATGGTCGTATATGTTCTCTTTAAATAGATTATTGAAAAATTTCCTTTTTATTTATTATTATACATATAGTCTACATACTAATAATAACAACAGAAAATACATTTTATGTCTTTGGAAGAAAATATAAAACAAAAACAAAATTAACTTAAAAATTCGCTGTTCGAAACCTAAGCAACTTTTACATTGTTGCATTTGTTGCGAAATATTAACTAAAACAACAACAAAAATTTTAAACAAAAATTTTAGTCCTGTTATGATTGATATTGAAAAAAGTAATTTTGGTTGATTTTATGCATTTAAGTAGTACCAATTCTTTAGAAGTGCAACCATGACGCGAACACGTTATGGATCAGCTTTTAAGCTAAAGATTATTGAACTTTTTAATAACGGTAAACCCCAAATTGCTATAGCAAACCAATTAAATATTAATAAATCAATAGTTACCCGACTTATAAAAAAGTATAAAGCTACTAGGAAAGTAGGGAAGGCCAATAGCGGAGGGCGACCTCGAAAAACTTCTGAGCGAACAGACCAGAAAATTTTCCGTCTAGTTAAAAAAATCCATTTATTTCGTCGAAAGGCATAGTGAATGAGCTTGAACTTCAGATTAGTTCTTCCACAGTAAGAAAACGTTTATTGGAACAAAACTTAATGAGCTTCATGCCATCTAAAAAGCCTATGCAGACTAAGAAGCATCTAATAAAGAGGTTTGTTTGATTGATTGCAACGTAGTCTCTGATTTTCTCAGCTTTTCGGTAGTTTAAGGTTGGATTTTGCTAGAGCACATATGGATTGGACTATATCAAAATGGAGAACTGTTTTGTTTAGTGATGAATCTAAATTTAACTTACTAAATTCAGATGGAGTTTGTAACGTGAGAATACCAAAAGGAAAGCGGCTACATCCTCGGTACTCAAAAGCCACAATAAAGCATGAGGGGGAAATGTGATGGCTTGGACTTGTTTTTCGGCAAGTGGTGTTGGTCCCTTTGTAGAAATTCAAACAAAAATGGACCCTTTTGTTTACAGAGACATTTTAGCAACGCACATGCTTAACAATGCTAAGTGGGAAATGCCACTTCGATGGGTCTTTCAACATGACAATGACCCAAAACACTCATCGAAGTTAGTCAAGGATTGGTTATTAGCTAATGGGGTTCAAGTTTTGGATTGGTAACCTCAATCGCCAGACTTGAATCCCATAGAGAACCTCTTTGAAATTTTAAAACGGAGAGTTGGAACTCGACGCTTTAAAAATAAACAGGAGCTGATGAACATTTCTAAAATCAGAGTGGGGAGCTATAACAACATCTATTCTATCGAATCTTATTGAATCTATGCCCAAAAGATGCGCTGAGGTCGTAAGAAACAAAGGATATTAAAAGTTGCTTAGGTTTTGAACAGCGAATTTTTAAGTTAATTTTGTTTTTATTTTATCATAACTTCCAAAGAAATGGATTTTAATTTTTATTGTTATTTTTAGACTATAGACACACTGTGTAGTAGTAAATAAAAAAAATATTTTCTATAAATTTATTTAAAGAAAAGATATGAGTCTATTATTACTTAGTGGGAAAAAGTTGCTTATGTTTCGAACAGTACTGTATGTACTTTATGGGGTCGGAAATGGATATTGTAGAAATAACACGCGGAATGACAAACTTATATATACCCTTTTTCCATTTTTTGCGGTGAAGGGTATACAAAGAAATATTTTTCGAAAAATGGTAAAAAAAATATTTTTTTACAGGAACGTTTTGAGTGTGGGATTGAACGGATACCTCCCCCTGTCCATAAAAGTAAAGTTTAATAGGTTTAAGGCCCGTGTAATCCATTTTTTTAATAATTAAACTATTTTTTCAAATTACATTTTATTTCAAAGACCACAAAAGTGCTGGGGCTAAAAATGGCATTTTAGTAGCTCTTGAATTCAACTTTAAGGTTTTGAATATTTTTTGACCTTAAGCATTGTAATCGCTAAAGGTGGTATGACACTTCATTTATTTTTTTAAATTGTTTTATCATTGGAGAACAGTACAAACATATTATAGTAGAAAAAACTAATAGGAGGAAAGATAAAAATGTTAAAGTGTCAGAAAATTAATGAAAATTTACGATAAAAAAGTAGTAGCTGTCAAAAAAAATTTTAAAATTTTCCCATTAAAATTGACATTTCGTGCTTAAATGTTTACTTTTTTAAGTACTAATATTTCAATTAAGCGGTTTTTGCCAAAACGAAAGTAAGGAACACTTAAAAACGTCAAATTAGTAAACAAATATTAAAAGAAAAAGAATTATAGTAAAAAGTTTCCTATTTGTAATTTGTGTATTCGCTTCAATAAATAAAAACAAGTATCATGGGTAATATCATTGCGTCATTAGCTACACTAAATAACCAAAATCTTCTGTGTGCAATAATGAAGACAAATTGCGAAAAACAATGAAAATTAAAAAAGTTATCCTCTCAGTGGCTCCTTGTAAGAGAATATGAAGGATTTGTACATAAGTTGTACAAAGAAATACAATGCGAGGACTCAAAGCTATACAGAAATATTTTAAGGATGACTCCTCACCAATTTAGGCAAGTTTTACAAAAGGTAAGGCCATTACAAAGAACGATACTCGTCTCAGAAATTGTATTGGTCCTGAAAAACGGCTACTTGTTGCGTTGAGGTATCTAGCCACAGGTATGTATGATTTTTATTGTGTTTTATACATGCATACAAATGTTTCTCTTCTTATTTTGCAATATTGTTTGTAGGTGAAATACAAACATCATTGCAACTCAGCAGTCTACTATTTGCAAAATTTTAAAACCGACGATTCCCGCGATTTATACAGCTTTGAATGACGAGTTTGTGCAATTTCCAAAATGTAAAGGGCAGTGGCATTCACTTGCATTAGAATTTTTGGAAATGTGGGGCTTCCCAAATTGTTTAGGAGCAATTGACGGTTGCAAAAACTAAATTTTTATGCAAATATTTTTGTTTAGGTAAACATTGTAATATTATCGGGAGTAAAAAAGCTGGTTTAACGTACTTTAATTATAAAGGATTAAATTCTTATGGGTATAGCAGATGCGAACTACCGTTTTTTATATGCAGACGTGGGTATGAATGGAAGAATAGGTAATTCTGGTGTATGGGTACGTTCCGATCTGAAATACGCCATTGAAAATAAAGAGGTGAATATTCCACCACCACAAAACTTGCCTTTATCTGACACAGTGTCGCCGTATATGTTTTTGTCCGATGATGCGTTGCGCTTACGAGCTATATGGTAAAACCATATTCCCACCGAAATCTAAATGAGACTTAAATCTATTTTAATAATATGTTGTCAAGAAATAGACGAGTAGTCGAAAACGCTTTTGGCACATTAGCCAACAGTTTCAGGGTTCTCTTTTCTCCTATTCACAGAGAACCTGCAGAGGCAACCAAAATAGTTATATCTTGTATTTGCCTTCATAACTTTTTAACAACTGACAACATCAATGATAAAGACAGTTTGGACAACTTGTATACTAATGAAATAAGCTGCATAAATGACGCAAGTTTTACAAATATTGCTTCCAATAGAAGAAAACCACAAAAAACTGGTGAAAAAATTCGGGATACGTTGGCAAACTTTTTGTGGACTAATCGAAATATATAATAAAATAAATTTCTTTATAATCAAACTTTTAAAAACATTTACTTAATAAATTATTTCATTTATATTAAAAAAATAGCAATGAAGAATATTAATTAATAAAATAATTCAGTCTTTTTATTCATAAACATATTACTTTGTAAGTTTACAATATTTTATGTATATACTACATATTTTATTAATGAAATAACTTTATTACACAAAAAATCAACAATTTAGTCTTTCTTTGAACATTTTATAAATATAAGGTCTTAAAAACCAAATAAACTACACAAAAGGTTTGACAAACAATCGAGCTTGTTCTTTATGGGTTGTTCGTATAATAGTTTGAAAAATGATTTTTAAATTTCATACAAACATGTTAAATGTGTATGTAAGTTAACACCCTTAATAATTACGTTTCACATATTTAAAGTACATCAAACTTGTATTGCGAAATCATATTGCAACACAGCGAATTTATGTCTGCGCGTGTTGAAACATGATCCGCAATTGAACATTTAATTTAATTCATGTAAACTTGTCGATAAAGCGTTTTCCCATGTTAATATGTAGACTTAGAATTTTAAGTAAGTTTAAGTTAAGAACAAAATTATTATACAATTCATTTCTGGACGTGCAATAAACAAGTTGAAACATTTAAAATACGATGTTTGAATTATTGTTGGGTGAGTACCCAAGCGATCAGCGTTATTTTTTTGAACAAGGTACCAGCCTTGTTTTAAGTGGCGCCCGAGCAGGGACCGGCTACTCGCGAAAAAAAGAATGTGCCAGATCCTGTGACTTGACTCGCAAAAATAATAGTTAAATAAAAAATCTTAAAAAATTATATAAATTAAAATATGTGAGAAATTTAACAAAAGTTTTTGATAATTTAATTTTGTAAGAAATAAAAATTTGCTTGTGGAATTTAACTAAAGTTCTGATAATTATTTCATAATTTTCTAATTAATTTTTGTAAAAAACAAAAATTTGTTTGTGGAATTTAACTAAAGTTCTGATAATTATATCATAAATGTTTAATTAAATTTTTTAAAAAAATGAAAACATGTGTGTGGAAATTAACAAAAATTTTGATCATCGTTTCATAATTTTTTAATTGAATTTTGAAAAAGTTAAAAATATGTGTGTGGAAATTACTCGTAACAAAGGTTTCAGAGAATTCTTTATAATTTTAAATTTAATTTTTTAAGAAAATAAAAATATATACGTGTGTGGAAATTAGCTTGATAACACGAAAAAGTTTTTTAATAATTAATTTAATGGAAAATTCCAGTTGTTTAATTTTATTTGGCTTGATAAATGTTTTTTAATTGTATAACTTAATTTTGTGGAAACCGAAAAGGATGTGCATATTAATTTAAAATCCAGTCAATAAATTTAATATAAGATTTATAAAAGTAAATGAAAATGAAAAATATGTGAATGGTTAGATAAATTAACCGTATAAAATGAATCCTTAAATGAAGGATTAACACCAAATATAATAAATTATTAAAATTATTAAAATAAGTCGTAGTAAACATAAGAACCTGCGCTACTCAATGGGAACTAAGCCTTACTTTTCGCCTGGTAATAAAGGGTCAGGGTTGGCAGGTTCACAGGGTGAGACAAATCGTGCCTCAGTACGTTGACTCGAAAAGGGACCACACGATCCTCCATCCTAAGGATTATAAAATAAAAATAACACATAATGTAATAAAACAGACAGCACAATTAAACCGTAGTTTTAAGAAAATAAAAAATTAACAGAATTACAAATACATAAAAAAGGAAAAACAAATGCGAAGAAAATATATCCGCATTTTAATAAATAGAAAATACGAAAAATACATTCAAATATTAAAAAATAAAAAAGGGTTTAATGAAAATCCCAAAAGATTAACAATAAATCAAATATAATAATTTTTGTTCCATTCGACGAATTGAAATACACAAACGAGTATGCAATATCATAAGTATATGTACATATAAAGAAGATCCTTTCGGTTTCACAATAAAGTTAATAAAATGAAGCGATAAAAAAGAAAGAAAAACAAAAGAAAGTAAAGAAAAACTAAATCTTAAGGATTTGTATTAATTTTCACCACAAATAAAATTATGAACTCAAAGGAATCTGTCAGCTTCCTGACCGTGTAAAGGAGCTTCAACCCTTCGACGGAAATCCAACGCAATATGTATCTCGGACACATAGCGTGGAGTCGATCTTGAGTGATTACGAAATTGTTCGTAACAAGCCTATTTATAGGGCAATATTGCAAAGCGTAAGACAAAAGGTTAGGGGTAGTGCTGATACTGCATTAGTATAGTACAATATATTTGACCCGGACTGGGCAAAAATGAAAGAATGCTTGTCATTGCATTATGCGGATAAGAGGGATGTGAGAACCCTTGAACACCAACTTACGCAATTAACGCAGAGAAATTCGAGAGTAGACGAATTTTATGCGACTGTTAATCACCAGTTCTCCTTGATAATAAATAAATTAAAGACCGAAACCTACTCTAGGGAAACCGTAGACGCACTTATAGAAACTTACCGTAATAGGGCATTAGATGATGATTGTCCAAAAACTTTGCCAGAAGCCTATGCAATGTGTTTAGAAATCCAAAATTTGAATTTGAGAAATACGGCCTTACATCCATTTGTTCAGAATCAGGTTACAGTCCCCAAATCAAAGACCATTTAAAAATTTCCAAAACAGATCACAACATATTTTCAAGCCATGGAAAAATTCTACGGGACAACGACCATTGCCGCCAAGGCCACTGGGACCAAAACCCGCTTTATTTAACACTTTTACGGAATGCTACGATCCCTCTTCTGTCCCTACAATTACCGAAGATCCAGGATGTGATTACAACGAGGGGTATGACAATGATGTCGATCTTCCTGAGGTAAATTTTATGATGGAGGCCTCCCTTCCAGCGTTCCATACTTAAAAATAATTACCCAAACTGGGGTGCCATTAAAATTTCTGGTAGTTACTGGCGCCAACAAGAATTTTGTTGGATCCCATATATGTAAAACAGGCACCCAACTCAGTAAGCGGTTTCCAGTAAGAACACAGGAGGTCCAATAGATATACACAAGAAAATATAAGGAAAATTCTTTGAATCTGTAGGAATTAATGATATTATTACATTTTATGTACTCCAAAAATTAAAATCGTTTGACGATATCATTGGCGATAATACGTTGAAGGCCCTTGGTGCTATTATAAACAGAAAAAATAACACCATAACCTTGAACACAGGAGTAGTCTTGCCACTGAAGAAAGAATTCTCTCAGGTTATAAATTTTATATAGCAAGACTTCCCCGAAGAGGTAACTCATAAGCTCGAGAGCTTGATTAATAAATATAAGCCCTTGTTTGGCCCTTTAGAGGCCGGTGAAATGGTCACAACTATTTACACTAAAAGCTATCCTTATTCTGTAAATATGCGTCCTATTGTAGAAGAACAAATTTCCATATAATTTTCACTGTTTGTGTCATTTGGCCAGAGATTCCATGCACTTTGGATCACTAGAGACAACCAGTGCTTTCAAGTTTGAAAATAAATTAGGAAAAATTAAGAAACTCGTGAAGAAAAATAATTATGTTCCTTCCCAAATTTACAACAGACTAGTTGAGCAGAGTGTGCATGGAAATCATCATACACATATTGATTCTAAAAAATCGACAGTACATAGTGATGGCACTTACAAATTTGTTAAAACTAAGAACTTCTTTTTATCATCTATTGCACCTGACAACTTTTATTTAGTACAAAAATTAATTTTCAAACTTATTTCCATATCAAGATCTGTTTAAAATTTGTATTTTTAACAAAACTATTTAGTCATTAGAGTCATAATAGACCTTACAGTGAGGTTGCAAAAAATTCCACTGTTAAGAGCTATTATAGATAAAAGCACCTGCGACGGAGCCATCTCTCGCGAAACATGGGAGATGATCCATATCAAGCTGGTAGAAGTGTTTTTCAAATTTCTTGAAGCCAAGAGTCCATATTAAGCTTCTCTCGTGCTCAAAGGAAAATTCGGAACTGCAACTGAAGCAAGCAGTCAGGTCCCTCGAGGATGTGTGGCCCAGCGTGAGATTGGATGCAGTCCCTGTCAGTGATATACTTTGCAGAACGAGATCCATCGCGATTATACCGAGGGAGGCACATGACCCTGCGACACTTCTGGCAATCATCTAGAGAGGAAATTCTGATCTGCCGATTAGTGACTGGAAGGTAGTGAAGGTTTCCGAACCGGAAGCATTGACTAGAAAGGCGGTTGTGGTCCTTAAGACGGAATCGTTGTCACCACTTCGAAAGAAGCAAGGCAAAATATTTTACGGACTTGACAGTGTCAAGCTGAGCATCTATCGAGGTGATGACAAACCCGAAAACTTTAGCGAACAATTGGAGGTGTCGCAGAACAAGGACGTGGCTGATTGCGACGGTGGTAGCAAGTACGAAAATAAACGAACCCGCTGACTCGAAGACGATAAAGTGCTCTCAATCAGACTCGTGTCTGTTTAGTGAGCTCTTTGAGTGCCTGGACGTTCCGGCAAAGACGCTCTTCTAGATTTCGTTGCAGACGATTTCAACGTCACCGTCATTTACGATCCGGACCAAGATAGTGAGGTTGATCCAGATTAACCTACACCACCCTAAAATAGCGACTGCTGCATTAACTTTTTGACTAACCCAACAAGGTGACGACATCACATTGGTTAAAGAGCCGTGATTAAACAACGGCGAATTATAAATACAAAAGGCTACAAGATACTGTATGTCGCAACCTTAGGTAATAACGGAAATATTACAGCCTGTTTTTTTTTTTGGCGAAAATTCACCTAAATATTGTCATTTTATCTGATTATAGTGATGCAGATTCGGTGACAGTGGCGTGGGAGGCAAAGGAATCCGCGGTGTGGATCTCTTTCACCTACATGCCGTACGACCAGGTAGAGGATCCACATTGGTCAGGAAGATGATCAGAGCGGCGAAGGCGAGAAGCACACCTACCATTATAAGCATCGACGTAAGTACCCACCATCATATCTGGGGTATTCTTGATTTTTTGTTACATAATAATCTAGTAGTAGCGAATAGGGTTTCAGAAACAACTTTCGTAGTATCTAATAGGCAGGGGATGTTAGACATTACGCTTGTTTATGCACACCATGCGTTCTTGATTGGTAATTGGAAAGTCTCCGAAGACTGTTCCTTTTCTGACCATCGCTATGTTGTCTTTTGGGCTATTCCATGATCTTCAGGGAAACCAGAGATATTGAAGATGTCGTGAGCAGACTTACCGGCGCTTTTAAGGATGCAATTAATAGGTCTTGTAGACCATTAGTGCAGCGCACAATCCGCAGACCACCACGGTGGTTTACGGAAATAGCTAAGGTTCGTAGGGCTTGCCGCAGACTTTTCAGCAAGGGAAAGTGGTCAGGAAACTGGTGACTCTATTAAACTACCTTAAATAAATTAAAAAACCAGAAGAATGCAAAGCGCACGTACTGAAGGGCCTTCTGCAGTAGGATAGAGGGCTCTTAAGAGACGACCAGGCTGCGTAAAATACTTCCGAAACATCCGCCAATTCCGGGATACATCTGAAAGGGTGATGGCACTTGGACAAAAAGCGCACAATAGTCACTTTAGGTCCTGCTGGAAACACACAATGGCTCTTGCCATTATACATTAGACCTATATATCCTTTTTACCTAAAACACTAAAGAGGATTATTGAGATCCACATGAAGATGATTCTTGACAGGAACCTTCTTTCTTCATCTCAACACGCCAACACAACTGGTAGATCGGTTAAGACGGCTTTACACTCGCTCGTGGGTTATATAGAGAATTCACTGGAGCATAAGAACTACACTATGGTAGCCTTCATGGACATTGAAGGGGCCTTTAACAATATCGACCCGATTACAAACACTCAGACATGACACTAGACTGAATGGAGTTTCACTTAGTCTATCTAACTGTAAAAAATTTTGACGGAAATATTTTGGATAGTAAGCTGTCTTGGAAAATGAATATCCAGGCTAGGGCCTCAAAGGCCATTATGGCAATGTATGCATTCAGGAGGACAATTGGCAAAACTTGGGTATCAATCCAAGGGGTGTAAATTGGCTTCTTGATACGGTGATCAGGACGTTTTCTCTATGGAGCTCTTGTCTTGTGAAAGGCACTGGACTCTGCGGCGAATATCTCTATCTTGGAAAAGGTGCCGTGCAGTATGGCGAGCTTATGACTAGGGTCATGCTCAACTGGCTGCTCGTAAATCTTCTGGCCAAGAGAATGGCGTGGAGGATGGCAGTCAGATTAAATGTCATAGGTGCATGGAACCTGTTACGCCCGTAGGGACCAATGAGGTTTCCTACTAGCTTGTTCCACGGTAAGCTCATCTCAGTGAGGTTCCAACCCTTCCCATTGGGTACGCCGCACATAAAAAACACCAAAACTCCACAACAAAATATACAAAAATCTCACAAATAAAAAAATAAAACCTATAATAATGCAAACACGCTCACACAAACAGTTACCTGTTACCAACCTTGTCACAAAAATTATCATCCACCTTAACTTCCTTTTTGTGACCCCGTATCCTCCCAGATTCCTCTTTCCTTAACTCACCTTCATGCCTTTTTCCCTCTTCAATTAAGCCACAAACATAACTATTTCCATTTCACATAATTACATTCAATTTATAATTTATTTAAACACAAAAAAAACTTAATTCTATACAAATTTTGAAACATAAATTACTATTAAAAATACAAATTATCTTAATTTAAACAAACTTTCTTTCTTTATCTATTTTTTTCCTTACAGCAATATATATATATATATATATATATATATATATATATATATATATATCTATAACTATTACAAAAAAATCTTTAAAATATTAATTTGTTTTATTTTCTTTATTTCAGACTCCGATCAATAAATTGTTAATTCAAATATATTTCTACTATTCTAATTCCTACCCTGAAGGATCTCCCTAAGGATAATTAAATTCCCTGCAGCATTTCTCAGGAATTCTACACAACCAAAAAAAAACAAACCTAATTGATAAGAGCTATGTATTATTCTTTTTTCTGTAAATAAAACAAACTAAAACGGTTTTTATTTCCGGTTTCTTACTCTTTTTGTAAGGATAAATAATAAAAAAAAAGGTAAGTATGCCCTCTAACGGGCTATAGCAAACATTAGAATTAACAAAAAATATATTTGGCTGCTTTTAGGCGGATTAATAAAAGGGTACCAACCACAAAATACATAAACTTAAAATAACTTGCAAATTAACTACTAATAAATTCTACATAAATATTTTTTTTAAATACTCTATATAATTAAAGAATTATAATGTAAAAATTTCACTTATTTTTATAATTAAAATTTTTTTTATGAAAAATTTACTTTTTATCTGATTTTTTTCTCTCTTTAAAGTTTTTTCATGAAATTCACTTTCAGATTTTTTTATATTTATTATTACTAATTTTTTTATTATTAATTTGTTTATTTTCCCTTTTTTATAAAAAATGTATATTTTTGTATATTTTCTTTTCTTAAAACACCAACACCAACCAAATTTTTAGGCAGCTACAAATTTTGAAACACAAAACTTATTTAAAAATCACGAACGCACTCATAACAAAAAAAATAAAATATAGCTTACGTTTTAAACTTTTTCTGTTAAATTTTCCTTTCCCCTTCATCAATTTAAACAAATTTAAATTTAACTTTTATCCTTTTTTTCCTTCAATTTATTTCCGCACTATTCAACTTTACCTCTTAACACTTTCAAGTATAATAACCTTCTGAAAAATGTTCTTTGATTTCCCCCTACTCGTAGCCTTCTTTACTTCCCAACATTAAGTGGTGAATTTCCTGCGTTTTCCCAAAATTTTCCGAAAAATTATTCCCGCCTAGCCGTCCATCTTTTCTTACTGATTTTTCTAGAACATTCTGCCTTCCCTCCAAATCACCATATTTGAAATTGTCTATCTATGTTCTTATTTTGACAAAAAATTTCCATTTTTAATTTCTTTGTTATTTATATATATACATTTCAATATTTTCTTAATGTTTTCAACCTCAATAGCTAATAACAACCTTACCAACGCCTTTCCTTTCACTGGGATCTCATATTAAACAGTAAGGTTATTTTTTCATTCATAATTAAATTTCAAAATTTAAGACTAACTCTTCTCTAACTAACTCCTGTTCTAAACCATAGTGAACAAAAACTACTGTTCTTTTTTTTCTTTTATTCGTTCTGGCATTACCCTGTTCTAAACATACGTATACAACACAGTACTGGCAACTGTATCATGCGTATAAGACAAAAAAATATACACACACAAGCATACATGCAGAAAACACAAATTGACAGCAGGCAGGCACAGGTAAGTGGAAAAAAATTAATTTGAAATAAAACTTTAATAATTATTTTAAATTTCTCTATCAAATTTTCAGATTCATAAAAACAAGACGCGGTTGCAGGCATCAACACCAAAAAAAAACAAACGAACAAAGCTGGACATTCACACATCCCACCATGTTCAACAAAACTTACAGGAATAAGCATTAAGACTTGGAAACAAAAACAAACCATGAAAAATCAACTAAGATGAAAGGCCAACAAATACATAACAAACACATTCGAAGCATGAACCTGTCCTTCCGCCCAAAGCTATCCACAAGACCAGTGGCAGAGGTACCTGACGAACAACGTGATAACTTGCCGATGGTGGAAGCACCCATCATCATAAAAAAACAATAACATAATCACCCTCCCAACGGAAAACCCAAACAAACCATCCAGAAAAACATTTCTTTGCCTCCATGGGGGTGGTTATAGCCAACAGTGTTGCCAGTGAGCCTTCTCTATATACATCTATTTAATGCCAATTTCGGCCTTATTGAAACTTTTTCATTTTTAACCCTGAACAACAAGCACGCACACAACCGACCAAAACTTAAAAAAAAAACGTTACAATAAAAAAAATTATTGCAAAATAAATGTTTGTGCATAACTGTGTTTTTTGGTTTATAACTACACATAAATTTTCTCACCCGCAACAAAACTCCGAATCGTACAAGTGTGCGAAGTATGAAACGATGTGCGGGATATGTGCGTTTCTGTAATGTACCTTTTTGGTGTCCAAAGTGGGAAACACTCACACCCTGATATCGTCTCATGCTACCACCAAAATTTAGCCGGGCATTTGCGCATCTGTACCCGTAAGTTTTTACTCTAGATCCACTATAGGGGATGGCCATATGTTCTTATTCCTCCAAATATAAACCCATTCTCTCTGCCTCCCTATGATAGACTTTGCAGGGTCGGAAACCTCATCCACACCTTACCAGAGCGTAAACCAACTTAAAAATTTTTCTCAAGAAAGAACAATCGTAGTGGCCACCCATAAATAAAAGATCATTACAAAAAAGTTTTTCATGTAACTGGCTTTGATACCAATTGAGCACTTAGAGTGCGATATTTAAAAAATCTCAAGAAAGAAAAATCGTAGTGGCCACCCATAAATAAAAGATCATTACAAAAAAGTTTTTCATGTAACTGGCTTTGATACCGATTGAGCACTTAGAGTGCGATATTTAAAAAATCGAACGCCTTAAAAACTTAATGTTGTAAAGCAAAATTTAATCAAAAGCAATTATTAATTTTCGTCTTCTAGGGTAGTAATATATTTCTTAATATTGTCAAAAATTGTCAACCCTACTAATAATTGTTAAAAATCGTTTCAGATCTAATATATTGTTACAAAGATGCTTTATTAAAATCATAAAAAGATGTTAAAATAATTGACGCCAATGAAGTGAAACGAAATGACCTATTGTGTTTATTTTCAAAGCTAGAAGTTTCTATAAAACATCTTTATTGCAAAACAAAAACAACTTACACAAAGCAACTTAACAATGCTCACTAATGTGTCTGAGATAAAAGTGACAACGCAGCATTTGTAACTACGCAATAGATTGCGGTAGAAATTCTCGAACATTCAAGAACGCCTAAAAATAGGGTATATAAAAGCAACGCCAATACGTGCTGATTCATTCGTATTGTGAGCGTCATCTAGTTAAGATCTTGTGGTACAACAATTAAAGTTGCCAGCGTGTATTATTAATCGCGAATAGTTAAATCGTCAAATAATTGATTAAATAAAGTGTAATTTAATTAAAACTCTAAAAGTTGTGTGTTTAATTATTTTGCAAATAAAGAACTCATTAATAAAACGTTTCAGAAGTGAAATTGCAAAATAATAAATAAATAATTACAATGAAATTTGACGAGCTAAAAGTTGAGCAGCTAAAAATGGAGCTGAGTAAGTTAGATCTGCCGACAGCGGGTAATAAAGCGGAACTGTAAAAGCGGTTAATAGATGAATTTAAGCAGCGTGGTATCGATATTGCGACATACGAATTTGGAGAAAAAGACGAAAAGGAAGAGATTGAAGTATGAACCCCAGCAACAAGCAGCGTTATAGACTTAAATTCAATGTTTGCCGCTATAATGAAGAAAATAGAAGAAACCAACCAGAACCAGATGAAGAAAATAGAAGAAAACAACCAGAAGCAGGAAAACAAAACCAGAAGCTTCAAGAAAGCTTTAAAGCAATGCAGGAAAGCTCTAGCGTCAACGGGGAAAGGCTTTTAGCGAAGGTAAATGAGAAATTTGAAGAAATATCAGAAGTCTTCGACAAACGAGTGAACATCGTAGAACAGAGGGTCAGCGAGTTTGATGAAAAACTGTGCGGCCTAAAGAGAGAAGTGAATGAAGAATTGCATGAATTAAAAGTGCAGATTGGCGAACTTCAAATTCGAGAGGGACCGGTGAAAGTTATCTCTGAGCATGGCAGCAAGATTAACACACCGAGCTTTGACGGCACCACACCTTTTAATGTTTTTAAGTTCCAGTTTGAAACAGTGGCCAGCAAAAATAGATGGGACAACGAAGAAAAAGCTATAGAGCTGATTCTGGCTTTAAAGGGAGCAGCAGCACAGATACTCGAAAGTTTACCAGCCGGTTGCAGAAATAATTATGAGGACATAATGGTAGCCTTACGACGCAAGTATGGTAGTGAGCATAAAAGAGAACTCTACAGAATGGAGTTACGAGGCAGGGTGCAGAAGGTAAATGAGACGCTGCAAGACTTCGCCATGGAAATTGAACGTTTGGTGCAGCTGACTTACCCAGGCGAAGATCACCCGTTTCTGGATCAGTTTAAGATTGAAGCATTTGTGAATGGCAGACGGGATCCAGATATTAAATATGCTGTTTGTGCTATGCAAAAATCATCTTTTGCAAAAACCATCTCATATGCGCTAGCCCAGGAGACTGCAAAAGCCATCTCGAAGGCACATGTGTACAGGGTTCGATGTCCTGATATTTGCACGTATAACCACAAAGACAATAGAAGCGAGATAAAAGAGTTAATCAAACAGATAATGAAGGAGGTAAAATGTAATTCTCGCGCTAAATGCTTTAAATGTGGTGTGCGGCCATTTTCAGCGCAACTGTAGATCCACAAGGAGAAGATCAAGATCGGCTTCGCCAGCTAGAGAGAATAAACGGGCGAAAAATACCAAAAACAATGACGTTGGCATTTTGCGTAGAAAAAGCGGAAAACACAATAACGCTGATGACGTTTCAAGACGACCATGCAATGTTGAGAGCAAGCACTTCACAAATATCAAGAAAAAGGAAAGCATCATTAATACGCGGCTCACCCAAATTGGGTTAAGCGAGGACTGGTCGAAGGCCCAGAAAGATGACCCAATTCTGGCAAAAATTATATTAGCTAAGCAGAAAAACAGGAGACCGAATCGTAATGAAATATCGGCAGAGAGCCAACTAGCCAAGTCGAACTGGGCTCAGTGGAATAGACTGAAAGTGAAAGATGGCTGCTTATATCTATCAAGGGAAAGTAAATGGCAAAACTACAACGGACTTAATTGTCGTGCCAATGTCTAAGAGAAATGAGATACTAAAGCAGTTCCATAACGGTCCCAGCGGTAGCCATATGGGTATAACAAAAACTCTGGAAAAGATAAAGCAGAGTTTTTACTGGGTGGGTTGCCAACAGTACGTAGCCGATTGGATAGCTATTTGCGAAGAGTGTATAAAAGCCAAGGGTCGTGGCAAACTTCAACAGTACAACGCAGGTGCACCCTTTGAGCGGATAGCTATTGATATCACAGGTCCATTTCCTGTCAGTGATGCCGGAAACCGATATGTACTAGTGGTAATGGATTATTTTAGCAAATGGCCCGAAGTATATGCCATTCCAAACCAAGAATCTAAAACAGTGGTAGACGCCCTTGTGAACAATTGGGTGTGTCGATACGGTGTTCCACTAGAACTGCATTCAGACCAGGGACGAAACTTTGAATCAGCTATATTCAAAGAGATGTGTGACGTTTACGGTATTAAAAAGACGAGAACTATACCGCTGCATCCGCAGTCTGATGGAATGGTGGAAAGATTCAAGCGTACCCTAGAAGAATATCTCAGAAAAGTGGTCAGTTCACACCAAAAGGATTGGGATGAGCATATACCCAAATTTCTACTGGCGTACCGGTCAGCTGTGCACGATTCAACCTCACGTAGTCCAGCAAAAATCTTGTTTGGGACAGAACTAAAACTGCCAGCAGATTTAGAATTTGGTGTTAAACCTGGACCAGTGCACGAAGACAATGGAAACGTTCTACAGGCACAAGAAGAACTGCATGAGCTTCATGAGTTTGTCCGTAACCGCACTAAAATGACCAGCGATAAGACGAAGGCCAGATATGATCGAGCAGCAAACAGTGAGGGATTTACTGAAGGACAAATGGTTCTACTATTTAACCCGCAACGCAAGAAAGGATTATCCCCTAAACTGCAAACCCACTGGGAGGGGCCGTACAAGGTGATCAAGAAATTAAATGACGTGGTTTATCGGATACAGAGATATCATAATCCGAGGTCTAAAATGAAAGTGGTTCACCTAGAGCGGCTGGCTAAATATGGCAGAAGTAATGTTGAGCTAGAAGTTTCTATAAAACATCTTTATTGCAAAACAAAAACAACTTACACAAAGCGATGACTAAACAAACACAATACACAAACATACACACACCTGCATTGTATAACAACTAAATAAAAATACACAACATGTATTTTTAAATAATGATTGAAGGTTCTAGAAGTAAATAACAATGCTCACTAATGTGTCTGGGATAAAAGTGGCAACGCAGCATTTTCAACTACGCAATAGATGGCGGTAGAAATTCTCGAACATTCAAGAACGCCTAAAAATAGGGTATATAAAAGCAACGCCAATACGTGCTGATTCATTCGTATTGTGAGCGTCATCTAGTTAAGATCTTGTGGTACAACAATTAAAGTTGCCAGCGTGTATTATTAATCGCGAATAGTTAAATCGTCAAATAATTGATTAAATAAAGTGTAATTTAATTAAAACTCTAAAAGTTGTGTGTTTAATTATTTTGCAAAAAAAGAACTCATTAATAAAACGTTTATAATTTAAATAAACGTAACAATATGTACATGGGCAACGCCGCTATTATTCCTCCTCCATGGGTTGTTGCTGCTCCAGAGATGGGAAACTTCCTCAAAAAAAATTTTGTGGTGACCTCAAAAAAAAATTAGAGAATACATAGTTTCACTCCTGCTTGGACTGTTATCAAAACTAGGATTTGAGTTTATTACGGGAAGTATATTTTCTACTCATCTATTACATAAAATGGATTATTGCACAAAATTTACAGCATAAAAAAAGAACATCACAGCAAACAATTACATCATGAATGTCGGGATACTAAATATTGCACAAAAGGAACTAAGAACTATTATTGCACAGAAGGAACTAAAAACACAGGTATGTTAACTATTAACTAACCCGAAACTTATAACTATCAGGTACTAAATATATCACAGATTTTAATGTAAATTGCTACGACTAGGAAATATTAGGACAACACAACAAATATTTGTATAATAAAAAAAATAATAATTACTAATCTTATGTCCTAATATTGCACTTGTTAATTTCGAATTAAATCAATGTTTAAATCGAAATAATCGCTAAGCAATTTAAACTTTAATATCTTTAATGTGATAAATGCCAATTTTTTGCCGTCTAAAGTCTCGAGCTCGTACATGTTATTACCTACAGGTCGGGACACTCTACATTTAAGAAACTTTCTACTAAATTTTGCGTTCAAATTTTTACTGAAATTACTTTGTACCATGTTTCTTCGGTAGACTTCCTGTCCTGGTATAAATTTTACTGTTCGGGCTCGCCTGTTATATCTTTCGGCACTTCTCTCGTATGCTTTAGTCATATTATCTTTTATCTCATTTCTTATAATCTCCATTTGCTCATTTGGCCTCGCAAGAATACGGTAATCAGAAATTGAGTGCAATTTTCCGGCTAATTTATAATCTGCTCCACTTGAAAACATGTGGTAGCCAAACAACGCAAAGAATGGCGTAAAACCTATGGCGCTGTGAAACGAGTTACGCAAAGCACAATCAATTTCTAATAAATAGAGACCCCAACCTCGGTGATCGTCTTTTAAATAGGCTCGTATAGCTGACAGAATGCTCTGGTTATCGCGTTCTGATACGTTACTACTAGGTTGATAAACTGGAGTTTTTATATTTTGAATTTTGTATGTGTTAAGTAGATTCTGAAAACTTTTTGATGTGAGCTGTACTCCATTGTCTGTATGTATAATTTCTAGCACACCAAATTTATGGAAAACTTCGTGTGTCAGAAACTCTACAACATTTCCAGCATTGGCTTCTTTCATAGCCTTAATGGAAGTATATTTGGAAAAATGATCCAGCACAATAAAAACGTAAGCGTTACCACTTTTCGATCTTGGATATTTGCCTAGAAAGTCGATCTGTTATTACCTAGTTCCCTATTTCTGTTTGACCCTATTAAAGAACCATCCATATGCTGGCCAGCAGTGCTGCTTCGTTTTATCCGATTGGGCACTATTTCTTCACGAAGCTTTATATTCTCTTGTTGAGTGTGTTGCAGCAAAAGACTCATTTTACTCATAGTAGCAGTAAGTTCCACCATCTGTCTTTTGATTTCATTAACCTGAGAAGAAACGTCTTGGTTTGCATCACCAGACTGTTCCATAGCTACTTCATACGTTTGTTGTCGTGATCCACTGGGGCCTTTTTTACTTAAATGACGATCAGAGCTATTACTTGCCTGTGAAACGATGATCGTCTGGGACTTGTCAAAAAACTGGGGGTTTGGTTGATTTGGAGGCTGACTCATATCTAATATCCTACTAGCACTCGATTTTCGGCTGGGGGTATTAGATTTGTACGTTTTCTCAAACGCAAAAGGAGTAGACCTGTTTAAGTCAAATTGGACCTATCTTTCTCTTTTTCTAGACTTAGTGTCGCTTATATTTTGGGACCTACAGCACAAAAAAAAAATATTCAAATTTTAATACACCCTTCCTTTTACTAACATTCACCACCCAATTTACTAAACGAAAAGCTTAAATTGATTTGATTTCAGTTTATAATTTTAACCTTTTTCAGCAAAATACAAAAACACAACGCAAAAATATAAAACCCATTCGCAAAAAATATATGCATGTAATATATAAAAAAATTATAAGAATTACATAAAAACAAAATATAAATATATAAAAAAAAATTATGAAAACGATAACTATCAAAATACTACGAAATAAATAATTACTAGTAATAAGTATGTATATAAAAAATCAGTAATAGACGAAAAAAATATATAAAATAAATAATCTAAACTAGACAAATACGTGATAAACGCATATAAAATATATGCATATAAATATAAAAACTAAAATTATAATAAAATAAATATGTATGTAAAAATAACACAAGTAACTAAAATAAATAAATAAAAAAATATATATGTAAATCCGTACTTTAATAGAAAAAAAACAACAACTTAGATAAAATTTATAAAACTAATGTTAATATAAAAAGACAAAATAATAACAATAATTGTATAAATAAAAAAGATTATTAATAAAAAAACGAGTGCATAAAAAAACACAAATAACGAAATATATAGATATAAAAAAAATAAACAAAGCAAATAAATAAAATAGCTAAATAAATAAAGCAAAATAAATAATAATAATAAATTCTAAAAATTGATTCGATATAAAAATTAAAAATTAAAAATAGCTTTTATCTATTTATCCTTGTAAGATTTAATTTTATCTTTCAAAATTTGTATTGTATTCTTAAATTGGGTTTAGGCATGAAGGTGACTAGCGGACATCGGAAAGGTTTAAAAATATTTTAAGACTATTTGTGTGACGTAAGACAGTTCTAAGAAAAATTAAAAAAAATCAATCAAAGTGTATCCCCTCATACATTCATTCGAGCAACTTGCCCAAATGTGAGACTATGAGAGACTTTTCAAAAGCGATCTTTGATACCACAGGCCCTGTGGTTATCTAAATATTTTTACACGGCGGCTATCAAAGAGTTCGCATATTATAACACTTAAAAACATATAAGCAGAAACTAAAGAAAAACTAACATCCAACCAGAAAATGACAACAGTACAATTAGACATTTACTTATATTAAATCTTCTAAGCTACTGTGATCATTTTCATAAATGAATTTGTCGATTTCATCGATTTCCCATGAGCACACTGTAGCCTCTTAGTACAACCTCTAAAAAAATTTTCTTTTCTTTAAAAGGACTACCAAAAAAAAACTACAATTGTACCCATAAGTCATCGACTAAATCGTTAGGCTATTAAACAAAACTTTTAGTCAATTGCTACATGCCTAGTTGACATTGCATGCTCGATATACTCAATTTGGAAAACTTAAGGAATTCCCAGTTTCCCAAACTGCAGTATATTTAATTTATAATTCATTGCTCCGTAGTATCTAGGTATTGTATACTATTTTGTTCTCCACTTATTCGTTTGGGCGCCATTTATGTTACGGCCGTAGGGACCAATGAGGGTTCCGACTAGCTTGTTCCACGGTAAGCTCATCTCAGTGAGGTTCCAACCCTTCCCATTGGGTACGCCGCACATAAAAAAAACACAAAAATTCCACATTAAAATATACAAAAATCTCACAAATAAAAAAACAAAACCTATAATAATGCAAAAACGCTCACACAAACAGTTACCTTCGTGGCAGATGTTTTACCACTGTGTTGCCCTTCTAACCTTGTAACAAAAATCATCATCCACCTTAACTTCCTTTTTGTGACCCCGTATCCTCCCAGATTCCTCTTACCTTAACTCACCTTCATGCCTTTTTCCCTCTTCAAATTAAGCCACAAACATAACTATTTCCATTTCACATAATTACATTTAATTTATAATGTATTTAAACACAAAAAAAACTGAATTCTATACAAATTTTGAAACATAAATTCCTATTAAAAATACAAATTATCTTAATTTTAACAAACTTTCTTTCTTTATCTATTTTTTTCCTTACAGTGTATATATATATCTATAACTATTACAAAAAAATCTTTAAAATATTAATTTGTTTTATTTTCTTTATTTCAGACTCCGATCAATAAATTGTTAATTCAAATATATTTCTACTATTCTAATTCCTACCCTGAAGGATCTCCCTAAGGATAATTAAATTCCCTGCAGCATTTCTCAGGAATTCTACACAACCAAAAAAAAAACAAACCTAATTGATAAGAGCTATGTATTATTCTTTTTTCTGTAAATAAAACAAACTAAAACGGTTTTTATTTCCGGTTTCTTACTCTTTTTGTAAGTATAAATAATAAAAAAAAGGTAAGTATGCCCTCTAACGGGCTATAGCAAACATTAGAATTAACAAAAAATATATTTGGCTGCTTTTAGGCGGATTAATAAAAGGGTACCAACCACAAAATACATAAACTTAAAATAACTTGCAAATTACTACTAATAAATTCTACATAAATATTTTTTTTAAATACTCTATATAATTAAAGAATTATAATGTAAAAAATCCACTTATTTTTATAATTAAAATTTTTTTTTATGAAAAATTTACTTTTTTATCTGATTTTTTTCTCTCTTTAAAGTTTTTTCATAAAATTCACTTTCAGATTTTTTTATATTTATTATTACTAATTTTTCTATTATTTATTTATTAGTTTATTTTCCCTTTTTTATAAAAAATGTATATTTTTGTATAATTTCTTTTCTTAAAACCCTTGTATTGCGGATAATTAATTAAGTAAACAGGAAAAGATTACCTGGCTTTACTTTGGTGGGGAAAGTATAAAGAATCTCCAGCATTTCTTTTCTTCACTAGATTCGGGCTAATAACTTCTCACCAACAACTTATTTTTTTGCACTTGAACTGTTGCTTCTTTACTCCCCAACTTCCCAACACCAACCAAATTTTCCAAAAAATCATTCCCGCCCAGCCGTCCGTCTTTTCTTACTGATCTTTATAGAACATTCTGCGTTCCCTCCAAATCATCATATTTTAATTTGTCTATCTATGTTCTTATTTTGACAAAAATTTCCATTTTAATTTTTTTTTTAATTATATATATACATTTCAATATTTTCTTAATGTTTTCAACCTCAATAGCTAATAATAACCTTACCAACGCCTTTCCTTTCACTGGGATCTGATATTAAACAGTAAGGTTATTTTTTCATTCATAATTAAATTTCAAAATTTAAAACTAACTCCTCTCACCGTGTTCTATACCATAGTGAACAAAAAATACAGTTCAGTTTTTTTTTCTTTTATTCGTTTTAGCATTACCCTGTTCTAAACATACGTATACAACACAGTACTGGCAACTGTATCATGCGTATAAGACAAAAAAAAAATATACACACACAAGCATACATGCAGAAAACACAAATTGACAGCAGGCAGAACAGAAAAGAAATACACACAGGTAAGTGGAAAAAAATTAATTTCAAAAAAAACTTTAATAATTATTTTAAATTTCTCTATCAAATTTTCAGATTCATAAAAACAAGACGCGGTTGCAGGCATCAACACCAAAAAAAAACCAAACGAACAAAGCTGGACGTTTACACATCCCACCCACAAAAACAACTCGCCAACCATGTTCAACAAAACTTACAGGAAAAAGCATTAAGACTTGGAAACAAAAACAAACCATGAAAAATCAACTAATATGAAAGGCCAACAAATACATAACCAACACATTCGAAGCATGAACCTGTCCTTTCGCCGAAAGCTATCCACAAGACCAGTGGCAGAGGTACCTGACGAACCACGTGATAACTTGCCGATGGTGGAAGCACCCATCATCATAAAAAAACAATAACATAATCACCCTTCCAACGGAAAACCCAAACAAACCATCCAGAAAAACATTTCTTTGCCCCCATGGGGGTGGTTATAGCCAACAGTGTTGCCAGTGAGCTTTTTCTCTATATACATCTATTTGCCAATTTCGGCCTTATTGGAACTTTTTCATTTTTAACCCTGACCAACAAGCACGCACACAACCGACCAAAACTTAAAAAAAAACGTTACAATAAAAAAAAAATTATTGCAAAATAAATGTTTGTGCATAACTGTGTTTCTTGGTTTATAACTACATATAAATTTTCTCACCCGCAACAAACCATAAACCATGGGGACATGCTAGCGTTCTACGGATCATGGATGTAATTCCTGATCTTGTTGAATTTTGCACCCCAGAACTTTTCCTTACAAGGAGATTTCTGTTTGACTTAACGGAGGGCCACTTTCTTCCGTCTCGAGCACTCTGTAAACACACGGTTGGCTCCAAGAAAGAGAATTTATGCATTTTCGCCGGAGTCAAATTGTGGACTTTAATATCTTTATGAATTTTTCTGCACGATTTAGCAAAACAAGCCTTGTTTGCGTAGTTTTTATAAAGCTTGATAAGGAATCATTAACCAAAAAAGATGGCGTATGTGTATCGTTATGGCTTTAGTAAAAATCATATTGCAATAAGCACCGCCATAAACGTTTAAGGACAGGCGACGCACAAAGAGGTATTTTGCAAATCCAGCCGGACATTAGGCCAAAATTTAATTTTGAGAAATGTTAAACTTTAGGCTTGATAGATAACAAAATTCTGAATCGTATCGTGAATTTTCAAGGCTTTTTCTTGAGATTTGTCCTTGGGGCACTGTTAAAAACAAGAAAGTTGAGTAAATCGCATACGTTTTTATTAACTTTATACTATTTTGAGAGGTTTGCAATATATTTATTGTGGGTGAAAAAAAAAGATTTTGTATACATTTTTTTTTGTGAAAGTCTATTTAAGCAGCTACTGATAATAACTTTAAGATTTTTTTTTTTTAATTTTTATGATAAAAAATTTTGTCCGAAAGGTTTTTGAGCGCGATCTCCATTGCTATCTTAAAAATATTTTATATCACTTTAAAATTTACGATTTCTACTTTTATGGTGTAGAAAAAACGTTGCACGTTTTTGCGCCATTTTTTCAGATTTTTTGAAAATTTCACCTTTTTCTGTTTTTTCTCATCTTGCATAGGTACATACGAGAAACCTTTTTATATTTATAAAATGGTTTGTTGGTTTTTAATAACTGAAGGTAGATGGTTTTTATTTAAATCTAACGCTATTAGAATGTTATCAAAAGAAGCGGCTGAGGCACAGAACAAACATTCCCGGTTTTACAGGCAGGGTTTTGCTAGAAAGTTTTCAATGGTTCAGTGTAACATAGATATTATTAATAGACTTCTGCTAAGGTCTGACCTACTAGTTACTAGTATACGACCCGCTCCAGAAAAAAACGTCATTGTCTTTTACGAAAGAAGAAATTTCCTTTACACAGATTCGGAAGAGGTCTTTGAAGAATCGGGCGAAGAAGATCCATGGCACTCATTGTCATCTTAGTACAAAGTAGGAGTTAATTTAAATAAATTAATTATGTTTGAAATTAGTTATGTAAAATAAAATTATTCGTTACAATCATAAACAAGTTATTAATTATTTTAAGATAAATAAAATACTATAAAGTAACAAATTACAAAAACATCTTTTTAATAATATTCATTGGGATTGGAAAGCTTAAAAATAAATATTTGTTAGGAAATTGGCAGAATAAACAGGGACTTTTTGGTGTAAGAAGTATACTCCCCTTGCCCATAAAAATTAAGTTTTATGTTTTTAAGGCGTATGTAATACACTTTTTCAATATTTAAATTATTTTTTCAAATAACATTTTGTTTCACAGGCCACAAAAGGGACGGAGCTAAAAATGTCTTGAATCCAACTTTAATCTCTTGAATTCAACTTTAAGTTTTTAAATATTTCTTTACCTTAAAAGTTAATTAATTTAATTTTTTTAAATAAGTAGTATTTATAATACTTTTTAAGAATGAGATATTAGTACTACGTGTATAAATAAAATATTTAACATACTCTGAATAATAAAATCATTTTTAAATAAATTTACAATTTTGTTTCCAAATATTTTTATGTTTGGTTTATTTTTAATATTAATTGGTAATGAATTATATAACCTCAGTCCTTTATAAAATAGTGAATTTTGCATCGTATTTGTGTATGCCAGTTGAAGCCGGAACTCATTAGCGTTTCTTAAATTATACGGCTGAACCTTTCCTACATATCGTGTACGGTCGATTAAATAGCGCGGCGCATCTCCCATATCTAACTTCTTTATAAAGCAAATTGTGTTGAGTTGTAGCCTCTGACAGATATTTTATAATTTTAAGGATTCCAACATCAAGTTCACCGGAGTATATCGAATTTATTTTATAATTGAGCGCATAGCTTTATTTTGCAACTTTTGTAACCTTGTTAGTTGTTGACCCGAAGAGCTGGAATATATTATTGTTGATCCAAATTCAAAACGTGGTTTAATAATAGTATTATATATATTAATTGCCGTTAATGTGGATATTTTATTTCTTACTCGTTTAAAAAAAACCAATTTTTACCGATTTTTTTGCAAACGTAATCAATGTGGTCTTTAAATTTAAAATTTTTATCAATTATAAAGCCTAAATATTTGGGTTTTATAATTAATGGGACATTTTTCGAACAGTCTGGCATCACGTTATTGTTTGCAACTGTTTTAGCATATATCGTCTTTGTTTTTGTATTTGTTTCTTTTACAATTTTCTTGATTTCGTCAAACACCTTTAAATTGTTGTTGTTTATTTTTTCACACAAATTATTATTTTTATTTTCAACTTGATTAACATTTCCGTATAGATTTTTTATCGCCTCAATATTTTTTTCACAAGATTTTTGTATATTATCCATTTTTTTAAATCGTTCATCATACCGCTTCTCAATTACCTCCAGTAGAGATTTTAATTCGTTTTCATTTTGCCTTAGTGCATTTGAAAATTCAAGTTTATATTCTTTAAGTGCTTAGTTATTTTTGTTTACATTATCTTGCATATCTCTAACACAAGATCAACATTTTGGATATAAAGCATACAGTCTTTACAAATAAACCTTATGAAATTGCTTTCCTCAATCATTTTGGACGCATATTGGTCAATGCCCGCGCACTTTTTTGATAAATGGTAGATTTCATTACACACACTATTATATATATATATATATATATATATATATATATATATATATATATAGATATATATATATATATATATATATATATATATATATATATATATATATATATATATATATATATATATATATATATATATATATATAGATATATATATATATATATATATATATATATATATATCTATAGATAGATAGATATATATTTATATACAATTGAAAGAAACACAAAACAGTAACACAGTTTAAAATAAATGAATATAAAAATAAGTAGTAGTTTTAATATAAATATATACTATATTTATTCGATTTGAGATAAACAACAAGCAAAATAATAAAGCTCTGAAAATACTTAAAAAAATTAAATTTAAATAGAACTTTAAAATAGTGTTAATACATTCGTCTTTGAGCGAGTTTCGGCCACGATTAAATTCATTATACCAATTTTTCACAGTGCTATAGGATGGTGCTTCCTCGCCATACAAAGATTTAAGTTCATCAATGCACTCTTGTGATAATCCACGTCGAAAGTTGTGAAAAAGATGGCACGAAAATGTTCACGAGTTAATTCCATTTTTTTCTATATTAATTTTTTCAAGTCACTGTAAACAACACAAATAATGGTCGTACGTCAAAACGTTTTGAGTACGATTATGCTTAAAAATGACAAACTTTCCAATGGAAATGTCAGATTGCACTTGGCAGCACTCAGTGTTGCCAGGCCAGAAATATATATAGTAGCCCTCGTAGTAATTTTAATACAGTTATAAATAATTAAAAAATATCTTGATAAACTAAATTATGACTTTCCTCATTTATTTTCATTTTGTTTTTTCTTTTTGGCAGTTTGGCGGATCAAAATAGAATGATTCCAAACCAAATGAATTTAATTAACATATTTGCCAAACTTCACCAAGGAATGCAAGTACCAAGTGAAGTTTGACAGTCGCATGATACTCGACATGTTCGTTGAACACATATTGCATGTAAGAGAAAAAAAGAACATGTACTTACCTATCACACTCTCAGTGGAGAACAACTAATAGTTACTCAATGAGTTTGATGTTCTCAAAAATATGTTCAACGTTTTTACAAAAAGCTCAAGCAAGTGTTCATATTTTGCAAATCATATGTACTTTTTAATTACAAATACATTTGTGCAGCGGTCTAATACCTACTTAGGATTTGAATACATCGAGACGTCACAAGGAAAGTCAATACTTGAATGTGCTGATCAAAATATTAAACTAAAGAGTGAGCATAAAGACTTCATAATTAATACCATTATTGAAGATGTTTTAAGCAAAGAAATATTACTTCGAACACAATTTTATATAAGCCTATGAGATGAAATTTGTACGGGTTTCCTTTGGAAGATGAAATGAAGATAATGAATATAAAACTATACCTTCTTGTATTCCCTATGTTCGTATATAATATATGGTTTCACATTTACAGGACTATTATTATACTTTAAGAAAAGCAAAAAAACAACGCAAGTGGAAAACTTTATGCAAAGTTTAGAAGCAAAAAACTTAAAAAAAAAACTTTTAGATACTTTGCTATGTAGTAGCACCATTGCAAGCCCCTCACTGCATTCGATTAATAAAGAGCTTGTGGAAATTGATGAGTCAGTTTCAATTGCACTTAAAACTTCGCTAATTAGCAAATGCGACAATAGGAATTCAGTTTGCAAAAATGGAAAAGGTCCATTAATTTATAAAACAGACCGTTATAATTTAAAAAGTTTAGAATTTCTTCAGGAATGGCCACAACTATCTGATTCAAGGGCACCAGAATTGGTGAGTATTATGATTTTCAAAATATTCGTTTTTTTTTTTAATTTTTATCTTTTATAGATCAAAATAGATTTTGTTATTTTGTACCCATTAAAAGGACACCTAATGGGAAAAATTTAAAGAGACAGATGGGAAATTTTATGCAAGAAAAATCCATAATGAATATTGTAAACAACTGTTTGCAAATGTTCTTTCGGCGCCCAGTGTAGGTAATTAAAAATTTAATAAATAGATATCTAAATATTCATAGATTTCATTGCATTTCTATAAAGATGCTAAGGAATATATATAAACCATATTGCTTAATGCGGTTTTACCATCACCAGCTTGATTTAAGTGCGGAGGAAGTAAACACACCAAAAAGATGACAATAGTTGATTCGCAAGAAATTTTCGTATTACGTTTAGCGACCCAAATAGATTTAGTCACTGAAAAATATTTTAATGCTGGGTTAACCATACAGCCTCTTTTATCCGTAGAAGGCCTAACTAAATCTTCTTATTTTGATATGTGCATATTGTTACAAAAATGCTTTATTAAAATCATAAAAAGATGTAACAATAATTTGGGCCAAGAAAGTGAAACGAAATGGCCTATTGTGTTTGTTTTCAAAGCTAGAAGTTTCTACGAAACATCTTTATTACAAAACAAAAACAACTAACACAAAGCGATAAGTAAACAAACACAATACACAAACCTACACACCTGCATTGTATAACAACTAAGTAAAAATACACAACTTGTATTTTTAAATAATGATTGAAGGTTCTAGTAGTAAATAACAATGCTCACTAATGTGTCTGAGATAAAAGTGGCAACGCAGCATTTTTAACTACGCTGCAGATGGCGGTAGAAATTCTCGAATATTCAAGAACGCCTAAAAATAGGGTATATAAAAGCACCGCCAATACGTGCTGATTCATATTGAGCGTCATCTAGTTGAGATCTTGTGGTACAACAATTAAAGTTGCCAGCGTGTATTATTAATCGCGAATAGTTAAATCGTCAAATAATTAATTAAATAAAGTGTAAATTAATTAAAACTCCAAAAGTTGTGTGTGTAATTTTGCAAATAAATAACTCATAAATAAAACGTTTATAATTTAAATAAACGTAATTACTGGTGTCAGAAGTGAAATTGCAAAATAATAAATAAATAATTACAATGAAATTTGACGAGCTAAAAGTTGAGCAGCTAAAAATGGAGCTGAGTAAGTTGGATCTGCCGACAGCGGGTAATAAAGCGGAACTGCAAAAGTGGGTAATAGATGAATTCAAGCAGCGTGGTATCGATATTGGGACATACGAATTTGGAGAAAAAGAGGAAAAAGAAACGATTTAAGTATGTAGCCCAGCAACAAACAGCGTTATAGACTTGAATTCAATGTTTGCCGCTATAATGATGAAAATAGAAGAAAACAACCGGAAGCAGGAAAACCACAACCAGAAGGAGGAAAACCAGATGAAGAAATTAGAAGAGAAAAACCAGAAGCCTCAAGAAACATTTCAAGAAAACTTTAAAGCAATGCAGGAAAGCTCTAGCGAAACAGGGAAAGGCTTTTAGCGAAGGTAAATGAGAAATTTGAAGAAATATCAGAAGTCTTCGACAAAGGAGTGAACATCGTAGAACAAAAATTGTGCGGCTTAGACAGAAAAGTAGACGAAGAGTTACATAAATTAAAAGTGCAAAAATAGATGGGACAATGAAGAAAAAGCTATAGAGCTAATTCTGGACTTAAAGGGAGCAGCAGCACAGATACTCGAAAGCTTACCAGCCGGCTGCAGAAATAAATATGAGGACATAATGGTAGCGTTACAACGCAAGTACGGTGGCAAGCACAAAAGAGAACTCTATAGAATGGAGTTACGAGGCAGGGTGCAGAAGACAAATGAGACGCTGCAAGACTTCGCCATGGAAATTAAACGTTTGGTGCAGCTGACTTATCCAGGCGAAAATCACCCGTTTCTGGATCAGTGTCAGATTGAAGCATTTGTGAATGTCATACGGGATCCAGATATTAAATCATATTTTGCAGAAACCATCTCGTATGCGCTAGCCCAGGAGACCGCAAAAGTCATCTCGAAGCCACAGGTGTACAAGGTGCGATGTCTTGATACTGAAACTTATAACACAGACAGTAGAAGCGAGATAAAGGAATTAGTCAAGCAGATAATGGAGGAGGAAAAAAGTAATTCTCGCGCTAAATGCTTTAAATGCGGTAAGGAAGTAAGCAAGTCCTCACCATAGACACAGCAGCATCTCAGTCAATTATAAGGCCCGATTTAGTAAAAGGGGCAGTGGAACCGTTAAATAATATACGACTGCACACTGCTACTGGCGACTTAGCCACTGTCTATGGAAGAACCAGGGTAAGAATGACCATTGCAAGCATCAGCGCAGACCATGTATTTGTTATTGCCGATATAATGGATGAAGTTATCATTGGTGCAGACTTTATGATAGCCCACGGTATTAGTCTGCACATGGGCGAGCAATTAATGATCTGGCGCAATGTGGAGATACCCCTGGATGTTGGATATGATAGCAGGACCACAGTAAGGAAGCTATTTGCCGTTGAACACCAGAAATTACCACCTCAGGCGGAAACTATAGTATGGGCACGTGTGGAGACAGATTGTGAGGATAACCGGTTGTGGGTGGTGGAACCAAAAGAACTAAAAGACGATATCATAACAGCAAAAGCCCTTGTGAAAATCTGCGACGATGGCAGAGCTCCTGTTAGAGTACTTAATCTGTCTAATAGCGAAAAACTATTAACAGGAATTTTGAGATGGGTCGATGTAAGCCAACAAAAGTCATAATTAATAACAGCCATAGAAAGAGATTCATTAGCAGAACAGGTGCAAAAATGGGTGGCAAGACTAACACCTCCTGACAGAAACAAAGCAAAGCAGTTGCTGAGAAAACATGCCTCCGTCTTCGCCCTACATAATAAAAGCCAAGGTAGAACGGCAGTTGTTAAACATAAAACTAATACTGGCAAAGCGAGGCCTATAAAACAAGCACCCAGAAGTGTTCCCCTAGCAAAACGCAAGGAGGTCAAAGAACTTGTCAGCGAAATGGAACGGAACGGAGTCATTGAGCCATCCTCGAGTCCATGGAGTTCACCAATAGTTTTAGTAAAGAAGAAGGATGGCAGTACCAGGTTTTGCGTTGACTACAGAAAGCTCATTGATGTCACTAAGAAAGACAGTTATCCGTTACCTAGAATTGACGACACCTTAGACACGTTGGCTGGAAAGGAATGGTTCTCTACCTTGGACTTGCAGAGCTGCTATTGGCAAGTATAGATAGCTGATAAAGACAAGGAGAAACTGTCTTTAGCGCATGTGGTGATTTATGGCAGTTCAAGGTGATGCCATTCGGGCTCTGCAACGCTCCAGCTACTTTTGAGCGTTTAATGGAACGTGTGCTTAAGAGTCTCAATTGAAAGACGTGCTTAGTGTATCTAGATGACATAATCGTGATGGGGAAGACTTTTGACGAACACCTCAAAAACCTGGATGAAGTTTTCAAGCGTATAACAGCTGCAGGATTAAAATAAAGTGTTAAGAAATGTGCTTTGTTTCAGAAGGAGATCAAAACCCTGCCGTGTAACGGCAGAGGGCGTGTCAACTGATGAAGGCAAAGTACTGGCAGTAAGGAACTGGCCTCGCCCACAAAATCTTCATGAGCTGCATAGTTTCCTGGAGCTTTGTACATACTACAGGAGATTTCTGCAAAACTTTGCTCAAGTGGCTTCTAGCTTGCACGAGTCGACCAACCATACTACTGGAGTGAAGCAGCGGAAGAAGCGTTCCAGGAGCTCAAGAAACTTTTGTGTACGGCACCAGTCCTCGCCTATCCAATAGCTGGACAGAAATTCATATTGAAGACGGACGCAAGTGGCTATGGAATAGGAGGAGTGCTTTCTCAGGAGGTTAATGGAACAGGAAAGGTCATTTGCTACTACAGCAGGGTGCTCTCCAAGCCCGAAATATATTACTGCGTTACACGAAGGGAGCTTTTAGCAGTGATAAAGTGTGTGTTAAACATTATCACAAGTACTTATATGGTCAACATTTCATCTTAAGGACGGACCATTCTGCATTACGTTGGTTGATGCAATTTAAGAATCCTGAGGGCCAGCTTGCACGCTGGGTTGAACGTCTGCAGAGCTATGACTTTAGTATTGTGCATAGAAAAGGCGGAAAGCACAATAATGCTGATGCCCTGTCAAGACGGCCTTGCAATATAGAGTGCAAGCACTGCACAAAAGTAGAGAAAAAGGAGTGCGTCATTGATGTGCGACTTACCTAAATTGGGTCAAGGAAAGACTGGTCGAAGGCCCAGAATGACGACCCAATTTTGGCAAAAATTATATTGACTAAGCAAAACAACAGGAGACCGAATCATAATGAAATATCGGCAGAGAGCCAACTAGCCAAGTCGTATTGGGCTCAGTGGAATAGCCTGAAGGTAGAAGATGGCTGCTTATATCGATCTTGGGAAAGTACAGATGGCAAAACTACAACGGACTTAATTGTCGTGCCAACTTCCAAAAGGAATGAGATACTTAAGCAGTTCCATAACGGTCCCAGCGGCAGCCATATGGGTATAACAAAAAAAAAGCAGAGATTTTACTAGGTAGGCTGCCAACAATACGTAGCTGATTGGATAGATAATTGCGAACAGTGCATAAAGGCCAAGGGTCCTGTAAGAAAAAGTCGTTTCAAACTTCAAAAGTACAACGCAGGTGCACCGTTTGAGCGGATAGCTATTGATATCACAGGCCCATTTCCTGTCAGTGATGCTGGAAACCGATATGTACTAGTGGTAATGGATTATTATAGCAAATGGCCCGAAGTGTATGTCATTTCAAACCAAGAATCAGTGGTTGACGCCCTTGTGAACAATTGGGTGTGTCGATACGGTGTTCCACTAGAACTACATTCAGACCAGGGAAGAAATTTTGAATCGGTTATATTCAAAGAGATGTGCGACGTTTACGGTATCAAAAAGACGAGAACGACATCGCTGCATCCACAGTCTGATGGCATGGTGGAAAGATGCAATCGTACCCTGAAGGAATATCTCAGAAAAGTGGTCAGTACACATCAAAATGATTGGGATGAGCACATACCTAAATTTCTACTGGCGTACCGGTCAGCTGTACACAATTCAACCTCACGTAGTCCAGCAAAAATCTTGTTTGGGACAGAACTAAAACTGCTAGCAGATTTAGAATTTGGTGTCAAACCTGGAACAGCGCACGAAGACAATGGAAACATTCTTCGGGAAGAAGAAGACCTGCATGAGCTTCATGAGTTTGTCCGTAACCGCATTAAAATGACCAGCAACAAGATGAAAGCCAGATATGATCGAGCAGCAAACACAGAGGGATTTACTGAAAGACAAATGGTGCTACTATGTAACCCGCAACACAAGAAAGGATTATCTCCTAAGCTGCGAACCCACTGGGAGGGGCCGTACAAGGTGATAAAGGAATTGAATGACGTGGTTTACCGGATACAGAGATATCATAATCCGAGGTCAAAATGAAAGTGGTTCACCTAGAGCGGCTGGCTAAATATGGCAGCGATAATGTTGACCCTATTCGGGACGAAAAGACTAAAGTGGGCGGCAGTGTTACAAAAATGCTTTATTAAAATCATAAAAAGATGCAAAAATAATTGGAGCCAAGAAAGTGAAACGAAATGGCCTATTGTGTTTGTTTTCAAAGCTAGAAGTTTCTACGAAACATCTTTATTACAAAACAAAAACAACTAACACAAAGCGATAAGTAAATAAACACACACCTGCATTGTATAACAACTAAATAAAAATACACAACATGTATTATTAATCGCGAATAGTTAAAACGTCAAATAATTTCAATAATTGCAATTTAATTAAAACTCTAAAAGTTGTGTGAGTAATTATTTTGCAAATAAAGAACTCATAAATAAAACGTTTATAATTTAAATAAACGTAACAATATGTTTCCGTTGCCGCAAAAAATTTGATAAAGCAAATATTTTAATAGCTCAATTTAAAGTTGACCACTTAATGTCAACTAAACTACTAAAAGTTGAGTGTGCGCAAGATAATTGTAACCAAACATTTAATAGATTTACATCATTTCGAATTCATTTAGAAAATCTACACAAAACCAAAAATACAATGTTAATGTTAGAGCGCAAAGTGTTTCGAATAGCTTTCTTCCCTTTATTTGTATTTTGTAACTACATTAGTGTTTATAGCATAGTATTGCATCAGCCATTTTTTTTCACACACACAAATATGTATAAATTATTTATTCCCTTTATATATTCATTCGTCGTCAAACTAAGAAAGAATAAAGACGCTATTTTATTTTACTTAAAACAAATCAACTTGCGTTTTAAATTCTTACAGTTAGGCAATCGGATTGAAAAATCATATACAATATATTTACCACCGGTAAAGCCAACGATGATTAAGACGCAATTAAGAAAGTGGTCCTGAGAACGTAGTATGTTATTGCAGTGATCCACCAATCACCGTTTCGCCGGAATGCTAGCCAATACCTCAGGTATATTTTACAAATGGTCCCATTTAGTGGTCTGTATGCAGAGACTGTCTCTACTCTAACCCGCGGACCAAAACTGGCTCCATTTGTAAGGTTAAGGTGATTGGCAGTAGTTCCGAGAACCTGAATGGCTAAAGGTGATTAGTTGCGAACAGCTCCCCTCCAACGCCAAGGCACGGGTTGGTTGCAATTTGTCACTGCATGGATGATCGATCAACACAAATAATCTGGCAGGAGGTTAGCAGGGGAAACCCAAACTGACTAATTGCACTATAGCCCCAGCTTTCCAGTCTTCTGACGATGCTGAGGCCAAAAATAACGAAGTACTACTCGACTTTTCGGCTGGTACTTCCAAAGCCCGTGCTGGTGTAATACCAGCAGAAAACCCTGCTTCAGCTGCCTCGGCTAACCCCATAGGTAGCCTTGCGGTAGCTGTACAGGTTGGACCTTCGACCCAGTAGAAAGGTTCATCTGAGGTTATCATCCCACCAAAACAGCAACAAATTAAGACCCAAAAGACGGCATAAAATTTCTAAGAAGGGCTTTTGTCAAGGGCGTGCCGCCCTACGTATTTTACAAACTCGGCAGCATCTCACCTACGAAGTTGTCGACACAAGAGAAATCTTCTCTAAATAGGGCAAAGGCTCACCTTGCTACTGCGAATAACTCCAAACCCGATGTTGGTGAAAACAAACCATCGACAGAGAGCAAAAGGTAACGGTCGGGAGAAAAAAAGTCGCTACAGCAACACCAACAATCGGGCAGCAAACGTCCGCAAACGGTTATACCCTGTTCAGACATACGTTTTAATTGCGCAATAAAGGAATTTACGCAATTAAGTCCCTAATTGAATTTAATTTACCATATAAGAAATTAATTTAAAAATTGTTCAATTAGTACTTAATTAAGTCGATAATTGATTAAGTTTCCTCATACAACCCTTGTGAAGTGTGTCCAGTTAGAGAAAATTTTATACAATGACAAAACTAAATGCCATTAAAATGAAAAATAAAGTATTTACAAATTATATGAAATGAAAAATTTTTGAAAATTTAATGGAAATTCAAAGTTAGCGTGCAGTCAAAACTTGATCGTACAAACTAGAAGAGTTCCATATTTCAAATAAAAACAAGCAAACTTTCTTTTAAAGCCAAACTTCTCTTCATTCTTCAAATTTACAAACGCAAATTTCTAATGTAAAAAAAAGGTCTGTTCAATAAATTTCCGGCAGAAACTAGGAACAATAGAGTAAAATAAAAATTTACAACATTACTATTCCAAATAAAAAAAAGGAATAAACGCATTTTTTTAAAAATAGCAAAGTAAAGGCGAACTGACGAAAATAACAAACAACTATAAAAATAAATATGTATCTAAAAAAGCAAAAAGCGGTGTTCGATGCTTAAATCATTTTGTATTGCAACAGTTAGCATTTGCAAGAGCTTTGTCATCGATTGTGTGCAAATTGCCAAACGTTTTCTATCTTTTTTGTAAAACTTTTAGTTTATTTTATTCTATTTCTTTTATTTATTGTTTTATTAACTTGGCGTTTATTTGTACATAGTTTCCTCAGCTTTCTTCTAACTATTATACAAACATTAGCTTCAATTCAAATATTTTGTAATTAAAACCGAAAACTACTAAAAAGTTGTACAAATTTGTAACAATTGTTACTAGAAAGCGTTCATTAACCCAAAAAATTTGCAACGAGAGAGCGTAAAAAATTGAGAGACAGACAAATTCTTGCAAGTTTTTACAAGTAAAATTTTTACTTGCAATAATTATTCAAACAGCTGTTTTGCGTTTGTGTTTACAAAAAATATTTCAAAATTCAGTTGAAAATAAAAAAATTTTGGAAAATTAAGGAATTGTAAGTAAATGTAAACTTTTAAAGCGATAAAAAGTATTAAAAAGATAAATTTATTTTTGTGTAACTTAGAAACAACAGAAGCAAAATAAGATGTCTAATGAAATTGAACTAAGCAACACAGTATCTAGTACATTAGTGGCAAAGGATGTTCCGGCAAACAATCTTAGTGTTGTAAATATTATGAGTAGGTAGCTACTCGGTAATTTACACTAAGCAGGCAAATAATTCAATTAGTTCAAACATATATTGGGAAATAAATTTAAATTAACACATAATTTATTAAATTACTTTTCTACTGCTCTTGATATTTTATTTTGGATAAAGCTTTTTATTACAATGAAAATTGCTTAAATTTGTTTTCTTTAAAAAATATATTTAACCCGTTTTTTGCAGGCTGTTTATTATTATTATAGTTTGGAAACGATTGCAAAGGCGGAGCATTAACGTTAATATCTATTATCGCTTGCTTATTCTACCACGCATTAAAAACACCATTTTATGAAAATCGCTTGGAAAATAAATCACAAAGTTGGAAATAAACATTTCTGCGACCTTATTCTGTCGCTATTTCCGATATATGAAATAAAAATTCTATGTGTAGGCAGGCTGTTATAACATATAAACTAATTAAAAATAGAAATTTTATTTGTAAATTTTAGTCAAAAGTAGTTAATCACCTTTATCATATATATAGCGTATTTCGACTACATCAGGTACTCGATTAAATAAAATTGCAAAAGTTTTCATTATTCTATTACAAGCCGTTCTTGAAAAAAGCTAGTTAAGACAATACTAAATATAAATGACCATAATCACATCATTTTTATAATAATATACATATATGTATAATTTTTTAAAAAAATTATAGGGGTAGTTATTGAGTACTCATATGTACCTATACATTACAACACTATTTTAACTTGCAAATTTTAGCTAGTAAAGTGTTCATTTACTTTTTCACATTTTTGAGAGTAATTTTGGAAAATTTCTTGTTACTCTCTCGTTGCTAATTTTTACTAGTAAAGTAAATGAACACACGTAATGTTATGTATATTTTTTGCTGTGTGGTTGTAAAAATTTCGTGGAGAGTGCTAATAAACACTTTCAGTTCAAAGGATTTAATATGTATTAACTTATTTTGTAAAACAGAACAAGAATTAGCTGTTCTGTTCTTGACAGTAACAAAAGTAGTAACAAATTTATTAACAATCACATCTTATACTCTTTTTTACTCTTTCGCTGCTTCTTTTGAGGTACTGAAGTAAACACTTTCCAATAACAATTAGTAACAACTTCTTGTTATTGAACAGAACTATATTCTACTGTCAAATTTTAATTAAGTTAATTAAATTGGATATGTGTGAACACCAAAATAAACTACTCAATTAAAATTTTAATTGTATAAATTAAAACGTATGTCTGAACAGGGTATTAGTCAGCAACAAGTTCAACCCAGAGTCATTAGTACACCTTGCAGTTAGGAGCTATTATAGACAAAAGCAATCTCTCGTGAAGAATGGGAGATAATCTGTATCAAGCTGCTGGAAGAGTATTTCACATTCGTTGAAGCCAACCCAGGACCAGCGTCACAAAATAACGATGCTGATTGGTTTTAAGGTTATATTAAGCTTCTCTCGTGCTCGAACGACAATTCGGAACTGCAACTTAGGCAAGCAATCATGTCCATCGACGACGTGTGGCCCGGCGCGAGATTGGATGCCTTGCGACCATTCTGACAATCATCCAGAGAGGAAATTCTGATCTGCCGACCCTTTACTGTGGATTCAATGCAAAAGGCTACGAACTTCTGTACCTCGCAACCTCAGATAATAACAGAAATATTACAGCCTGTATTATGGCAAAAAATCAACTAAATATCTTCATTTTATCTGATTATAGTAATGATGATTCGGTGACAGTGGCATGGGAGACAAAGAAATCCGCGGTGCGGATCTCTTCCACCTACATCCCAGGTGGATCCCCAATCTTGTACATTAGTCAGGAAGGTGATCAGAGCGGCGAAGGCGAGAAGGACAGTGCCATTATAGGTACCGACGAAGATGCCGTAAGCAGACTTACCGGCGCTTTTTAAGATGCAATTAATAGATTTTGTAGACCATCAGTGCTCCGCACAATCCGCAGACCACCATGGTGATCCACGGAAATAGCCGAGTCTCTTAGGGTTTGCCGCAGACTTTTTAACGAGGCAAAGTGGTCAGGAAATAAATTTGAAAATCAAATAAAGAATGCAAAGATTCTGGACAGTATTCTGCAATGGGATAGAGGGATCTTCAGAGACGAGCAGGCTGCATAAAATGCTTCCGAAACATCAATTCCGGAATACATCCGAAAGGGTGACGGCACTTGGACTAACACTGCACAGGAGTTACTGGAGTTTCTGCTGGATACGCACCATGGCTCGCGCCATTATATAAGGCTTGTATCTCTTGGTCCTATATTCTGGATCTTCATCCCCAAGGGGGGAAGGATATCGCATACATGGACAAACGACTTCAGACTGATCTGTCTAATGCCCTTTTTGCTTAAAACACTGGAGACTTATCGAGATCCACATGAAGATGACGATAGGAACCTTCTTTCTCCATTTCAACACCCCTGCACAAGGGGTAGATCGGTTGAGACGGCTTTATACTCACTCGTTGGTTATATAGAGATTTCGCTGGAGCATAAGAATTACACTATGGTAACCTGCATGGACATTGAAGGAGCACGGCAAATATCACCACAGGGTGAAGTTTTTTCTCCGATGTTGTGGAATGTTACAATTAACAAACTGCTTATTGAACTAGAATCCATTTGCTTTAGGACTGTCGTCTACGTGAATGATGTGACGGTGGCAGTATCTGGTATTCACGCCTTTACGGTGTCGCTAAGGGTTGGAAACAGCCAAGCGGATGGCGTGGAGGACGGCAGTCAGATTGAATGTCATAGGTGCTTGGAACAATAGGTCAATGGACCATGCTATCGTTGTTGTTGTTATTGATTTTTGCACCACAGAACCTTCCCTTACAAGATTTTTCTTTGATTTGACGAAAGGATAATTTTCAGACTCCCAAATGACTGTAGTCTTTTACAGGCAGAAATATATTAATATATTAGAATGGCGGCATGCTGTTTAAGGTACTATACCGACAGCAAGGCCGGGATTATGTCCCTTTAAGGTGTGTATACCAAATCTAAACTTGTCTCTGAATACCGGACATCCCTTAAGGGGATAGCGAAGGTTTCGACAGTCACCCTAAAATGGGTGAGGGGGGTGGTATGAATTTAGGCAACCATGTTGCCGACGAACTTTTCAAGTAAGGGGACAATGGACGCCATTGACACCTTCTGCGGCATACTCCTCTCTCTAACGGGGTCTTTTCTGCATTTTCCAGACTTTCTCTGTATGTTCACACCCACGGTTCTTTCCTTATCTTCATTTCTTTTTCTATGTCTTGCTTTACTCTTTTCTCTCTGTTTCTTCTTCTCCCTCCCTTCTGACAGCAGATAACATAAAGGCACCAATCAATGGACCCAAGTGGGCTGTGGTAACGCGGCTGGCTGTGTAACCTAACCTAAATTTTCAATTGTTTTACTGTAATTGCACCATCCAACAACTTTTAATTGTTTGCCAAATACAAAAAGAAGAGTTAAAACAAAAATCTTTTAAAAAATTTATTCATTTTTAGAGAGAATTTATTTAAAATAATTGTGAATTTTGTAAATCTGGAGGTTTATTTAGAATAACTCTTCCAAAAAAACCGACTTCAAAACAGATTTCATCTGTCTGCCTGTAACGGTTCAAAAGTATGGCCACATACATTAGATTGCATTTACTGTTGGGCACCCGTATATCTCCTAACTTTACATTTGTTCAACTGTATAAAAGTATGGCCATATACATCAAATTAAAGAACAATTGAGGCACCCTTTAAATTATAATTTTGAAGAATTATATTTGTTATTATAACGGTCATAATAATCGGCGTTTTGTCAAATTTCCAAACGTTTGTCTATAACGGTTCAAAAGAAAGGCCCATATAGGTTAATTTCCCCACTAATCCGGACACCTTTTAATTTCTAGATTTATTTTTCTATTACCTTTTGCTATTGGGAGCTATAGTTATACTCAGTTTTTTTAATTTTTAGGGCGGTGTCCTTTTCGGTTCCTTCGGTTGTATGAGGATACACTTTAACTCCAAATCCAAATTTTATAGTTGTTGTTATAACGGATTTAACAATACAGGATCATTGTAAATTTCAAGCGTATGACCACAACTGCTAAAAAGTATGGCCATATACATCCAATTAAATGAACCATTGGCGCACCCTTTATATTATAATTTTTAATATTAATACTTGTTACTATAACGGCAATAGCAATCGACATTCTGCCTAACTTGCAAGCGTTTGTGTATAACGGTTCAAAAGATAGGCCAATATAAGTAAATTGTAAACTCGTTAATAGCGGACTTAGCAATACAGGATCGTTGTAAATTTTAAGCGTCTGTCTACAATTGCTTAAAAGTATGGTCGTATACATCAAATTAAGTGAACTAATGCCGAACCCTTTAATTTGTAATTTTTAATATTAATACCTGTTACTATAACGCTCAGAGCTATCGACATTCTGTCCGATTTGCAAGCGTTTGTCTATAATGGTTCAAAAGATACGGCCATGTAAGTAAATTTACAAAAAAAAGTGATAGAATAATTAAATTCCAGAACAGTGATTTTTTTGTTTTTTATTTCGCCTAATTTATAATGGGGCATGTTAGGAGCTGCATTACTGCGCATGTGTGAGAAGCTTACGATGCCAATGCAAAACAGCTGATGCTCTTAGCAAAATACCGACTTCTTCCTTTTTTCTCATGTAAATTCCTCTTCCATGTGCAACTAAACTCTTATTGGAAGTTTCGAATATTTGACGCCTAGTTCAATTCTGAAAATGCATAAACAAATGTAATTTATCAAAATAAAATTAATAAATATCAAATAATACTCACTCATCCATCGCATCAGCCATTTTTGCGATGTGTGTTTCACGTTTGTTTGTGCATCATAAATTTCCGCGAGTCATTTTAGAAGACACTACATTTGTAGTGCTGCTAACTTATGTTTTTATAACGTGCTGTGTAGCAGATGTAGAATAGTAACGCAATTCCGAACAAGCCCAAATTCAGTAGTAAATCCGAAATTTTCTTCGTTTGTTTTCATATAACTCTTAAAACGCTCTTGTAACCTCCCAAATAACTAAAACAATTAATATTTGATTTATTTAGAGAATATTTATTTAATTCTTAAGTTTAGAACTACTTAATATTTAGAATATTATCTCCCTGAAATAATTAATGAAATAACAATTTTTTTTTCTGTATATATGTATATATTATAATTATTTACTTGTTTTTCGAATAGAAAAATTCTCAAATTCTACAAAATTTGGATTATGATTTATTAATAAATTATTTAAATAATAATAATAAACTTGGCTTATTGATTTCAACAATATAAATAAAACATGAAAAGAATTTCTATTATTAAGCGGTCAATCTAATTTAAAAATAAGTATCAAAGGCAAATTCAATATTTTTTGAAACATAAACAAATTTATGATTTGCACTCGTTAAAAACATGTGAGACAACCACTGAAAATCCTGAAAACAGCAGTCGTTTACTTCACATAAAAAAATATTTCGAATTCATCCCATGTTCAAGGTCGTAGTGCATAATTGATGTGACCAGCTTAACACAGTAACTAAATAAGGAGTAATTTTAACTAACAGCGAAACTCACAGGTGAATATTATTTCATAAACGCATACGAACTGTTCTGGAAACGGTTTCTAGTCATAAATAAATAACCAGTTTGTATGCGGGAAAAAAGATAGACACGATAGCCCAATTCACAATCTTGTGCAAATGGTCTTGCATCAAGCTTCTGCAAAATTGTGTAGCATACTTTACTGATTACTATATATTTTGTTGGTGTAGACTAAAAATATGCTACACAATTTTGCAAATGCTATGATGCAAGACCATTTGCACAAAATTGTTAGTTGGGCTGATGTATTTAGAATGGTTGAAATGTTTATAAGTTTTATTTCAATCTAATGTGTATGATACTGAATTGCAAATCGTGGGACTTCTAAGCTACTCTGCAAAGTAATATTGAAAACAGAAGTCATCAAAGAATGTTTAATATTAATATTCAAAAAACTCAAGATACATGTTTTTAACAGGTCAAAAAACAAACCCCCTGTTTACATTAGACATTGCTGTCATGCCAATAACAATACGTTCACAGTTTTTTACTAATACATGCGCACATTTCAATTGTCTGAATTACTGTCTTGAATATTTTAAAGACAGTAAATAAGACAGTGATTTGACGTACACCGACAATTTTATTATAATTGTTTTAACTAAATGAAATTTTAGTTTAATTATTATTTTAACTACTAATACAGAAGCAATTGTCAGAATTTTTGGCAACTAATGCGTATTTTTTTATTGTCATGACAGCATTGTCAAATGTAAACGGGGTGTAAAAGAAAATAGTAGCCATTTTACACGACTGCATTTTGCATGAAACAAGCTTCATGAAATTTTTGTTTGTAGGTGTAGATATGCAAGTGAGGGGATTTTTTACACTTGCTTGGTGTACGTTCGCAGCATGTGATATGCTGTTTGTGTATTATTAAAATAACAAACAACTAAAGTAAAGAATATCAAATTAAAAGCAAAATGTACAAATTCCGATGCCATGAAAAATTTCATAGTATATGGACACGACGAAACACGTTCCTAGTCACGTTGTGGTTAAAAATTCATGCATTCTTTAAACGCTAACTTTTTACCAATTAAAAAAGAATTAAATGTGTTTTAAGAGAAACGCGTTTAGTGCTAGTGGCTTTTTTTCCCTGTGACTCCACTCCAAACATAGGAAAAGCCATTTTCAAACACGAAAGATAATTTCGTACGTGTAAGATCACAGAAACAGCGCCATTTGTCGGGTTCAATGTATCAAATCTTTGAACAAAGATAAAACAAACATAAATTTTTACTTTAGTTGCTTAGACACTGACTTAAAATAACATTAAACACATTATATTTTTGCATAGATAGCTTCTTTCCCCACCTTCTGCTGTATGCATAGATTTGGTGTGTAAAGCTTTAATCTGTTGAGCCGTATAAAACTTCCCTACGCTTCCTATTTTGTTAAATACGGTTTGACTACTTTTTAAAGGAATTTTGGTTGGAAACATGGCTTGCAAGAATCTTCAATAAAAAAAAAAAAACAAAATAAAAAATAAGATTGCCAGAAAATGTAACGATTAAGGATTGTTCTGTGAATGTTATTTCCTCTTAAATTCCTTTAAATTTAAGGTTCATTGAATTTTATAGGCTCGGAATTATAACAAAAATAATGTTATTAATCACTCAAACTGTTAAAAAAAAATATTTTTCACTATATATTATCTATTCTTCTGTAAGGTTACAATTATACGAGTTAGGGCCTCTCTACGTGATGGCGAAAGGTTACATTTTTTTAATTTTTCTAAAAAAAAGCACCGCACAAATTAACACAACGGTTTAGGTTTATTCTTAAAACAAAACATCAAATTCAAATAGAAAAAGAAGTTTATTGATATTATTTAACAAAATTATTTGGTTATTAATCTTGATCTATTCGAAAGGAAAATTTTCTCATTAAATTTGCAGAAGTAAAAGAGGGTTCTGTAATATAAAATGTATAAGTGTATTTGAATTGAAAACTCTCATCCTACTTGAATCCTTCTATTCTTTGTTCTAATGGCTTAAAGAAAAATTTAAATAGATTTTAAATTTAAAATAAACTAACTTCAAAAAGTCAAAGCTATATTGAAGCAATAAATACATTTTTTAATGCGTTATTAATATAATTGTTGGTTTTTTAGGCTGTAGTAAATAAAGTTTGACCAGCTTGTGCACAACGATTTTACAAAATAAGTTTGAATAAAGTACGTATTATTTACAAATTATTATTTATTCTATTTGAGATGCTGTATTTAAAGAAAGTATCATAAGTATAATCATTACGGGTGTGGCAACTTGTTTCATTATATTATACATATATATTTTTTAAATTAAATTTTTTAATACTAAATTAAACCAAAGGAAGTTTATTCACCCCAATCGGTGTTGTTTATCATATGCCCTTCACCTAAATGCGTCTGCGATTGCAGAGTAGAATCTTTATTGAAATCACTTTCGTCTATAAATTCCACATGAGTAAAAGGAAAGTGACCTTTTTTGCCTTTATGCTCTCCTTCCCATTGGCCGTTTATGTTTGTTTTGGTGACTTTTATTATATCTCCCACTTCTAATTTTAAAGCAGTTTTGTCATAAGCATTGGGAACTCTGGCCTGCTTGACACGAGCAAATGCTGGTAGTTTTCGCTAAACAGAAAATACGTCTTTAATGTGATTTTTCTTTTTATGAAAAAAACTTACATTTAAATCTGATTTTTTTAACGTATTACTAAGGTGGTGTATTGAAGAAGGTGTTGGAGTAATATCGGCGCCACCCGATGGAATCCTAGGTTGTCTAATGATACTATTGCTGCTGCCACAATTACTGCTGCTTCCCGAAGACGGCCGTTCCAATAAATTATCATCTACGTTTTCGTCATACTGTAGGAATAAAAATCAATTGTGTGTAGTTTTTTGTTTTTAAATTTTATGTTTAGCTTAAGATGTTATTATAAATCAGGCAAGAATTGTGATCTAAAATAACGAATTTTAATTAGGAAAGCACCGTTTTGTACACCGACATTGTAATTCCCCGCAAAGAAAGATACAGGAAGTACTTAAATGCGCTTTAGTTGCAAAAACGTCTTCCCTGACACCAAACCATAACTTGTTTTCAACTACTTGATAATATTACACTCACAAAGCTAAATATTGTTAACTAAGCTGATTGATAATTATAGCTGGCACCGAACAAAACCAGGTTCACAGATCAGAAAGCAGTCATATATACTACGTTTTTAGTTGGAATCTTACAAACAATTTCCAAATAAGTAGGAAAAATAAAATTTTAACAAGTACTTTATTCCTCTTCATATGAATAAAAGTTTTTATATGTTAAATGTGCGTTTCTTCTCTCTCAATCAGTGTTACATTTTTTCATTAAAAATTACATTTTGAAATTTTTCTTAAATAAACAATATTTTAATGTAAATTAAATAAAATAAAAACAAATTCAGTTTCCGAAAACAAACGAAACTAATATAAAAATTAAAAAAACGTAGGAAACCGTAATATTAAAAACAATAAACTTCATTTAGGACTCAATCCTATATTCCACGGTAGAAAGGTGCGTGCTTTCGCCAATTAAAAAAAATAGAGCAGGAAATATTTTTAATAAATTGGATTAACATTTTCTTTAAAAATTTGAGGTTCATTTCAGTATATATTTATATAATCGAGCCGATTGGGCCATACATGATTCATACATTATTAAAACACTTAATGATCTAATTTTTTTTAAATACATAACAAGAGTTCATGTTTATTTAAGATAGAGTTGCGAAATTTTTACTTAACTTTTAATTTGTTAACGTACATTTAGGTTTATACTTGCGATAAGGGTCTTTAACTATACAACACTATGCCTAATCATATAGGCCCAAATTCATAGTTAAAATAAAGTATACTTTAAGGGAACTAAAGTCGGTTTTATTTTAGAGTCGACACTAATTCATTCATAGACAATTTAAAATATATTTTTGGCGAGAAAGTCAACTCTAAATTTAAAACTACCCAAAGCTGTTTTTAACTCATGTTTCCAAAATTATTTTATTTGGTTTAAGAACACAATACTCTTTATCTGATTTTTATACCAAAGTGAACAAAATAAAAACAAGGTTACTTTTTTCAAATGTTTGTTTAGAAATTGTATGAAAACATTTATCAAATTACAGTGGACACCAATTGGAAGGCGGCTAAACTTAAAGTATACTTTATTCTTGACTATGAAAGCGAAAAAGATAATAAGAGCTTTTTATTTTAGAGTATACTTTAGCAAGAGTCTACTTTATTCTATAACTATGAATATGGGCCATTGAAACTGAAACTTATATGAATTAATTCAGAAGACTTGTTTGATTTGTAAAACTTAATTTGTAAAATGTTATTAAATAAAAAATCTGTCATTTAAAGTATTTTAAGTACTAATAAATAAATAAATAAATAAATAAAATAATTATTAAATAAAACTTTTTAAATATTCGAAATACTTCTGTCTCATTTGTTCATATTGAGCAACCAAATGTTTTAAGAGTTCTTGGAAGCCTATTCCATATTCTTCCAGAACATATCAAAAATGATATTTAAACAATAGTGTTATTAAGTTTAGGTAAAATTATTAAAGAACTAAGCGTTGCCCTGCTAAAATGGAAGTTACACGAAAGAGTTACAGGTCTTTGCTTTTTTACAATGCGATGCATTGCCATAAAAAGTCTTATATTGACCATCTGTTTAAAAGAACAGCCAATAAATTAAACTGAATAATTTGACAATGGCTCGTAGATTTTTAAACTTAAGAATTTACTATTTTAATAATATAAAAATTTCCTAATTAAAGGTAAATTTAAGTCGTATTTGTTTTAAACCTTCAACAAAAACAGTAAAAACTTATGGCAATTTTTTATATTGGATTTTGATAGCGAATTGATATGTTAAGAAAAACAGTTATCAGAGAGGTGTTTGCCTCAAATGGTAACGTAAGGAATATTAATTTAATTTGTGTCTGTACCAAAAGATACAAAAATTTGGCCAAAATACATGTTTCGTGGAAGCCTCAAAAAAATGCCACCAAACGGCACCATTGCTCTCAATACTCCTCTTCAACAAAACATATCTTATGAACATCCACGCACACATTTGTATACGCATATGGGTATGAATCTGTTCATGATTAGAAAAACACAATTGTGCTTTCTTGAGTTTTGGCTGCGCTCACAGAACATTTTTCTTTTTGTGCTTTACCCCCGCTATCGTGAAATAGTGAAATATAATAGAATAACACGTATGTCTCTTATAAAAAGTCCGCACTTAAGAATGAGGAAGGCAATGAGTGTTTTTTCTTATAAACATATTTACACGGGTGTAAAATGCAATTTAAATGAAAATGTTAAATAAAAAATTTGGTGCCAACCCTCAGTGTCGAAGTTACGGACCTCCAAATTATATAAGTATATTGTGGCAATTTCAAGTAAATGACTTTCCAGATTTACCATTGCCAATAAATAATAATTATAACAACCCAAGATATATTTTAATAACTTCAACTGATCCTGAAAAACCATTATTAAAATTAAGTCCGTTTACTATCAAGAAAGGCATCGAATGCATTAGCACTGAATACTCTTCAATCTCCCAATTATGAGATGGCAATTTGTTAATCCTTACACGCAACGCACGCGTCGCAGAAAAATTTATAAAAAGTAAAACATTGGCAAACATTTGTAATATTTCTTGTAAACTTCATGATACGCTAAACTCAATAAAGGGCGTAATAATCGCACCATGCCTAAAGGAAGTCCCAGAAATTGAAATTGTACAAGAAATGAAAGAACAAGAGTAACAGATGTATACAAATTTACAAAATTTGACGAAGACGGTAAAACCAGAATACCAATAGGCAAAATGGTTATCACTTTTGACCTTCATCGTTTGCCAGCAACGGTTGGCATCGCTTGGTATAAATGTAAGGTTGAATTTTACTTTCCAAATCCAATGATGTGTAAGAATTGTCAACGACTAGGCCACACAAAGAAACGCTGTAGAAGAATACCCACTTGCCCAAAGTGCAGCTTACCTCCACACGGGGATATTGAGTGTACTCGTACTTTCTGTTCCAATTGTTCAGGAGATCATCCTTCAAACGATAAGAATTGCCCACGATACCAACAAATGAAGGAAACTTTAAAAATAAAAACGAAGTACAGTTGTAGCATTGGTGAAGCCCGTCGCAAGTACAAGGAATTTAACCTCGTAGTCACTAGTAATCAAATAACATACTCGTGTATCTCCTCTCAACATATCACAAGAAATAGCAAAACAGTTAACACCTCCCCTAATTTAGAAAACGCTTCATCATCTTTGAACAACCAACTATCAGCATCAAAAAAACAGCAAAATAAAAAGAAACCCAAAACCTTAGTCGAAAAACAACAATCAACAGAAACAAACAACACTTTAGTAAAAAGTAATAGCACCTCAGAAAAAAATCAAACCTCTTTAGACACAAACAAACATTTCAAAACCACTAATACAAAATCTCTTATGTCTCCAATATCATCTCTAACCCAGAATTTAATACAAGATAATATATATTATCTTCCACAGAAATCTCCGGACGAGATTGCAGGAGAGTAAGAAAACTAGTTGTTTCAACCATGTAAACATCTCATTAACTTCAAATAATTTTTAATAAAATTTTTAAAAAATTCTTCCCATAGAACGTATAAAGTGGACTTTGTAATACTCCAATGGAATATCAACGGCTATAAAAATAATTATTGCGACTTACAATTGTTAATGAGGGAAATGAATCCTAGCATAATTTCATTCCAAGAAACTCACTGTTCTTGTAATTTTACACCAATTCCTCCCAAAAACTACAGTTCTTATTTTATGAATGCTGCGCAAAACACAACCTCAAAACAAGGTGTTGGAGTATTAATTAAATCTATCATTCCTCACAAACAACTGCAAATCAACTCAAATTATCAAATAATTGCTATAGAAATTAATCTTAATATAAAATTCACAGTATTACCTTTTATATACCTCCAAACGAAGACATTTCCGAACAGGAATTAACAACTATTATCACAGCCATCAATGGTCCCGTTTTGGTAATCAGGGACTTTAACTGCTGGAATTCAATTTGGGGATCTGCTTCTAGTAATAGTAGGGGCAGACTTCTTGAGAAAATAATAAACAACGCTGACTTGAGCATTTTAAACGATGACAGCCCAACTCATTTTTCCACCCACAGTACTTTTTCCCACATTGACCTCTCACTTTGTTCGTTACACCTTCTCCCGATTACACACTGGTCTATATTAAATGATCTACATAACAGTGATCACCTGCCGATAAAAATTTCGATACAGCTTAGCAACAAAAAACCGGACCCTGTTACCATACGAAAGTTTCTCACGCATTTGGCCGACTTTTCGAAATACTCAGACAATCTTATCTCATACAAGAAAGCCAACGCTAAATTCAGAAAAGAAATGATATCTGCTATGAAAGCTTGCTTTGAAGAATATACCAAATCAATTAACAAAAACACACCTATCTCTAGCATTTGGAACAAAATTCATAATATTACACAAAAAACACATCTTCCAGCATCATTGGAATTAATGCCAATAATGAAACCATAATAGACCCGGTAAAAATTGCTAATCACTTTGGTAGCGAATGGGCCAAATATTCTTCAGATGAAAACTTTGCTCAATTGTTTATCGATGCCAAACGTTCTCTAAATGTCTCTCTTAGAACCGCTATTGACAATACTGCAAAATTTCTGGAAGAGCCTATAAATCTTCAGGAGCTTAATAGCTGTTTAAAAAAAGTCAGGGGGACTTCACCTGGCCTTGATCGCATATCATACCAAATGATTAAACCCCTGACACATAACACCAAACTCAAAATCTTAGAATTGTATAACACGATATTTTGATATACCTCACTCATGAAAATTAGCCGTGGTTGTTCCAATTCCAAAAAACAACAATCGGTCGTCTGTAGCAGACTACCGTCCAATATCGCTATTGCCTTGTTTTTCGAAAATTATTGAAAAGATAATTGCCGCAAGGCTAGCTTGGCTTGTAGAGAAGAAAAAACTTGTTCACAACAGCAAGTACCTTCAGGGTAAATAAGGGTTGCGATTATGCACTTCTTCATCTTCACCATTATATATCTAAAGTGCTTTCAGCCAGAATCCATGTCACTGTCTTATCAGTTGACTTTAAAAAAGCTTTTGACAGAATAGGATCCCACGTAATATTGAATGTTTTAAAATTCTGGTCGATTGGCCCCAAAATCTTCAATTTTGTCCACTCTTTCTTACCTAATAGACGGTTTAAAGAACAAATTAATGGACACTTATGAGAAAAATTTTCTCTTAAAAACGGAATTCCACAGGGATCCCCACTTTCAGTAATATTATTTCAAATATCTTTTAATGAAATAATGATGATTTTTATATCCTTTGCAAGAGAAATTGTAACAATGAAACTGCAACTATTTTGGAAGGCATACTCCAAGTAATTGGGGAATGGTCCGAGTTCTCGGGCAGCAAAATTTTCTTACAAAAGACAAAAAAACTTCACATATGCAGAAGACACAACTGCGACGCAGATAAGTACACTATTTCGCTTAATGGTTCTAGAATACAGAACGTCAAACAACTTAAAATTCTAGGGATTATTTTCTCACAAAGGTACAACTGGAAGGAACACTGTACCCAATTAAAAAGGTCGCTTTTATTTAGAGGTAACATTATACGTTACCTGTCAATAAAAAGTTTTGTTCATATTAATACACTCACATATCTAACCAAAACACTTGTTTTGAGTAAAATAGATTATGGTTTGTACCTATATGGCAACAGCTGTAAATCAACAATTAACATCTTAAAAGCTTCGTATCACAAAGCAGCCAGAGCTTCAGTTTGCGCATACAGAATAACCCCTATAAACAACATCCTTATTGAGGCTAGTCTTCCAACAATAGAAAATAGAATACAAGAAATCAAAGCAAGAATCATCCCCAAACTACTGAGAAGTACCAACTCAATAATAGACAAGGACATATTATCTTCATTTGCGGAAAGAACATCTAAGCGCATCAAATCTGCTATAGTTCAATGTTTAGAATTAGCTCAGTCAATCGGTATTTCACTTGAATTTTCTAAAAACACTAATAACAAACCTCCGTGGAAATTAAGTAACATTGCTGTCGACACCTCTTTATCCAAGCTTAAAAAAATGATACCACAAAAAAAGAATTTTTATGTCTCTTTAAAGAAAAGAAAACTTTACTTATAAATAGTGGCTGGAACAACTTTGGCACTAAATTTCAATTCAATTCACCAGCTTATGCCGTAGTAAATGATGTCGGTAAAGACCTAATTTTGCGAACCCTTCACGACTACTCTTCGATTTTTACAGCTGAATCTTGCGCTATATATAGAGCCATTCAATTAGCAATGTCCTTAAAAAAGAAAACGATTATTTTTTCTGCAGTTTTGAAAGCTATTTCAGGCCCATGTAATAATAACTGGAGTATTGTGAGTAAAATGAGAGATGCACTCATTGGTAATGAAGAAAAAATTAAATTACATTGGAATCCCAGCCACATTGGAATTTTTGGAAAAAAGCTGATATTGCAGCTAAATACGCATCCTACGCACCGGTGTCTTCGGAACCATTTTTCGAGAAAATAGATCTTCGTAGGAAACTATTTCCAAACATCACATTACCCTATAATGGACCCGGCGAATAATAGTCCTCTTTATCCAATAACAATTGAAAAGGGAAAAATAAGAGTTACTTCTAGACCAAGGCTTGGCCATGCATTATTTTCCTAGGAGTACCTTATAAAGAAAACTAACAACCCAATTTGTCATGCATGCAATTTTAATCTCACCATCAAACACGTTCTTGATGAATGTCCAGCATTTTCGAATTTTAGGAAAACATACCCCGAATACAATCCTTTTTCTAGCCTCCTATATGATCCAACCCTCATTAATATAAGTATTATGAGCAACTTTATAAAAAGAACTGAACTGCGTATTTAATAATTAAAATAGCGGATAACCTTAGTTAGCTAAGCTTTTTGTATGTTTTTAGTCTTAGAATTTATTCATAAGATTAAACTATAAATAAATAATATTCTATGTATTATTAAACCAAATTAGTTACAACTTTAAAGAATTCTTAAACACATTTTGCTTTTTACTTGTACGATTCGTTAAAAGGGAAAACAAGTTTTTGTTAACACAAATTCAATAAATTACCTTTTGTACATATGGTACAGGAATTTGGCCAATTTGTCCTAAAGAATTTTTAGCCGTCCACCACTGATCTTCATCCTTTCTAACGATCGTTAGTATTTCACCACGTCTGAATGGTAAGTCATCTTGATCCTGTATTATGAAAACGACATAAACAAAAATTTTTCTATTTTGTAACAAAGCTGCTTAAACTTACGCTGCCATCAAAGTCAAATTTCCCCACAACTCGTTCAATCTTCTTTGGTGCTGGCTTACGCAATGGTGTTGTATCCAAATAGTGTAATGTGTAGAATGTTAAAAGTTTTGATAAATTTTCAAATGATTGATCTCCAATGCGATAAACTATTTGGTCATTTTGTTGTATTTTATTTATAATATAATTACCAACTTTGGTGTCCTCTCTACATATTGGTTTTAATTTAACAAAGTGGAATTTAGTAACAATAAACAGTAAATTTTTGTAGCTTTAGTTACCTCACACACAATACATAATCGCCGACAATTGAATTACTATCACGTACTAAAAACACTCCTCGCTCACGTTCGTTCATTAACACTTCAGTAGCATCTTGTCTTGACATGGGTCCAAAATACCAGCTATAAAATACAATAAATTATCATAAAATTAATACGAACATATTATAGCTGCAATTTTCAATATTTATTTACCTATTTTTATCATTGACATCAAAAGTGTCCATTTTAACTATTCTGCAATATTTTTTTGTAGAACATAAGCTGACGACTAAAATGATAAAAAAAATTAAATTGCAAAATTACAATAATATATGTAACACTTTTGATTTTACGATACTAATTGCTAAAATGATTTCCCTAAAAATTATGTTTTATAACTTGTGCACGTTAATTGGCAGGCACTCGTACTTAGTAAACAACGTGTAACTTTTATTAGTGAGAAAAGCTGAGTTTAATTTAACTTATGCACAGAAAAGCAAAAAATTTTGGCGCAATTAGAACAACAAATTTTATCTTTTATCCGATGAAGATGAAGAAACTTTAATTAAAGAAAAGTTCCACCGATAAAAGTGGATTTTTAAAATGAATAAGGATTAATTGGTGAGTATTATCTGTATATAAATAGGCAAAGACGAAACTTCAGAATTCTTTTTTACCTGTCTTTGTCAACAGATTTTTTCTATTCTTTCACATGTCTGTAAATATTTATAACAAACATGCTATTTTCCATACAATTTAGCCGAGTAAATTTGTTTGCCAAAATCTACACAAAAAGTAAAAATAGTGTGGATATCGTTAAGTCATAAATAATAAAAAAGGCGGGGGAGCCATTATTAACTAGCTTAAAACGGGCTTGGGGGGGATCGTGCCTTTTCTATATTTAGTCCAGTTTTTCATAAAAAAAATTATTATTATAGACTCCCTAGATAAACAAAAAAGATGACGAAACATATAAATTACGAAAATACAATCAGAAAAGAATTGTATGCATTAAGCAACTACCTCGCCTTTAAGATTCCTGTTGTTATCTGGGATCCGTGCCTCTATATATATGACAGACCTTAATGACGTTTAGTGGAGATGGCACGCTGGTCGAGGCACGGCATTAGCTTGCCGGAAATGGGTAGGTTCTTTCCACTAGGTTCTGTCCACATTTAATCATTCGTGCCGGATTTTTATACTGAAGGTATTTAACATTTTAACTTTGACTGGTAATTTAAAAAAGTAACGGACAGACGTACGACAGTAAAACAAAAATCTATCACTGCTATTGCTATACGCGTTTTATGTGAGAGCGGTTGTTGATAGTCTCTTCAGGTTGCCCACCCCTAGTATAGCGTGTTTCAGCTATCTTTGGCTTCTGGTCACCTGTTATGCAATTTCTAGGAACCCCTATTTAAAACTTACCAATTTATCTCGATTCACATAATAGCCCTGTATATTCTACTCGTTCTTCATAATGAAAATAATAAAAGAATAATATATTTAATTTAGAAAACAATTAAATTTGTTCTTATTTATTATATATGTACATATTTCTGTTACAAAACAATAAACATAGGGAATATAAACGTAAAGAAAAATTAACATAAGTAGTGAATTACCGTTAAACTTATGACGATTATAAAAAAAGTCAATAAAAACTATGCTTGGTTTCAGGAATTTGCTTAATTCTTATATTGATAATTCATTTGATAAGATGTTAGCTATTTGCTTAGAAATCAATAATTTATGTATTAGTTGTTAATTAATTGTTTTTTTGTATATTAATTATTTATTTAGTTATTTATATATATACAAATATTTATATACAAATATTTATATATATTTACAAACATGTAAAAGAATAGAAAAAATCTGTTGACAAAGAGAGGAAAAAAAAAAGAATTCTGAAGTTTCGTCTTTGTCTATTTATGTACAAATAATACTCACCTGCCTACTTTTAATGAAGTAACCGATATCGTATTGTAAAAACGATTAAGCTCGCCCCTTTTTGTTTTCTCACGTTCAACGATGAATATCGCTGTGGTAAAAATATAAAAAATTCAATATTTCTCAATACGTATGATTGGATTTTTTCGGTGATCTTGACGAAAACTAAAACTAACTAACCAAAAGAAAGAAACGAAAAGCACGCCATTTTAGTTAATGTTGAAAACGCATTGCACACGACAATTTATTTTTTTATTAACAACGAATGAACGACAGTGTTTTGTCGTCCGTGCCTTCAGATTCCATGGCAATGAACGGGGGAAATGCTGACATACCTCACGCAAACCGCGGCATTTCTGCAGTTTACGCTAGGTTGCATTTTTCACAAATGTGCAATACCAACATCGAGGCTTGGTTTACCACGATGGACTTCTGGTTTGCAGCATCGGGCATAACCTCAGATAAGCAAAAAGCAGCTACTATACTTGCAGCGTTGAGCCCAAACGTAATTGCACAACTTACCGAAGTTATAACAGCTCTTCCACAAGCCGACCGTTTCGAGTACGTCAAGCGAAGAATCATCGAACATTTTGCCGACAGCGAGCAAAGATGCCTAAACAGACTGCTGTCTGAACTACCGTTTGGTGTCAAAAAGCCTTCAGAATTGTTTTTCGAAATGAAACGTGTAGCAGGCAACACATTAGGCGGAATTTGCCCAACCCGTTGTAGCCGCTTCAACAGGCACATCCGCAGAAATTACTAATGACCTGTTCAAGTGAGCCAAGTTCAAAAGCAATCATCAAATTAATTAAGCGATCTCCGTTCTCGATCTCGTACGCCAAATGACGCGCGTCAACGATTTCAAAAGCGCGACTAGAGCAGCTTTACAAATGCTGAGTAGTGTTGGTATCATCGCAAATATGGGCGTGAGGCACAAAAGTGCCGAAGCCCTTGCAGCTGTAAACCACGGCGAATAAAAAAAATCACTGCCGGCGAAACCAATTGACTTGTAAGGCCTGTGTAGAATCCTGGTTAAAGTTCCTCTACAGAAAGTCAAATACTTCGCCTACAAGTCAAAGATAAATTCACTCAAAAATCATTTCTAGTCCCCAGTGGCGCCGTTGTTTTAAGTTTGCTTTTGACTTCGAAATCGTTTGATATCCGTCCAACTGTCATCGCCTTGTATGCTGCCAATAGGTTACCTATCAAGGTCATTGGTGAAAAACGAGTCAAATTGGAGCTTGCACTTAAAAAAAATTTTACTGGTCGTTTGTAATCGGCGATGTAACAACACCAATAATCAGTTTAGATTTTATAAAATACTATGATTTACTAATCGATCTTAAACGCAATAGACTTATTGATAACAACACCGGCCGTAAATCGAAACTCACAACGCCATTGATCACCGACGTCGCAGCCAGAAAACGAAAACAACATCTTTACCGACCTTCTTCGCGAATTCAGCGACATAACCAGACTTTCGCCATTTGGATCCAAAACGAAATCAACTATTTCGCATCGAATCGATACAACTGAGCAACCCGTACTTTTCCGCCCATGACGACTTCCACCTGAAAAGCTTGCTGCAGCCAAAAAAGAATTCGACTTCCTTCTCAAAACCGGCATTTGCCAGCCATCAAAAAGCAACTGGTCTAGTCCGTTGCACCTAGTAAAAAAGGTGATGGTACATGGAGATCATGCGTGGATTATCGAGCCTTAAATGAACAAACATTGCCCGACAGATACCATTTGCCGTACTTATCGGATTTTACAGTTAACTTGAGAGGTAAGCGTATTTTTTCAAAAATTGACTTCCAGAAAGCATTTCATCAAATCCCGATAAACTCGGAGGACATTCCGAAAAATGCCATATGAACGACTTTTGGCTAACGTCTAATAAACGAGGTGTTCGCGGATTCGATTTTGTGTTCCCATACATTGACGTAATCTTCATCGCCTCAACAACGTTAGATCAACATCGGCGGGATCTTCAAATGGTGTTTCAACGACTTCGTGAAAACTCCCTCACGATAAACTTAACCAAATGCGAGTTCGGCAAAAGCGAATTGAAAATTTTGGGGCATATCGTTTACGCTGAGAGCATCAGGCCTTTACCCGAAAAAGTTAATGCAATAAAAAACTTTCTGTTTCCAAAAACTGCACAAGAACTTTAAAGGTTTATTGGAATGGTAAATTTTTACAGGAAGATTTTGCCACATGCAACAACGTATCAGGCAGTGTTACTAGACATGGTTCTAGGCAACAAGAAAAACGACCTTACGCCGTTGTTATGGACACCGAAGCCGCATTTAATCGATGCAAAAACCGAGTTGGCTAACGCAACGCTATTATTTCATTTTAATGCAGACGCAGAGTCATCAATTTTCGTGGACGCATCAGATACTGCGGTTGGAGCTGTTTTGCACCAAATAGTCGATGGTTACATGAAACTTCTTGCTTTCCATTCAATGCAGCTCACGCCTACACAGCAGAAATATTTAACCTACGAACGGGAATTAGCAGAATTTACTTAACAGTTTGCCATTTTCGCTATGCAATAGAGGGTCGTAAAAGCAGAATCGCCTCGCAGAATACGCCAGCTCGATTTTATTAGCCAGTTTACGACCGACATTAGTTATACGCCTGGTTTAAAAAATGCTCCAGCTGATGCCCTTTCAATCTCTGGACCAAGTTATAAGCTATACAAGCATCGCAGCCGCTCAGAAAAACGACGTGGAATTGCATCAGCTGATGTAAAACTCAGGTACGCAAACTAATTCTCTAATTTGAAAGCATTTATTCGTCTTAAGCTGTAACGAGCAACTGCGATACGTCAACTCCTCGAGTTCGTCAATACATCCCTAAGGAATTTTGGCATCAAATATTATCGACAATTCATAATTTGTCTTATTCTGGATGCCGCGCTATGACAAAATAGGTGACAGCAAGATTCTGCTGGGCTGGAAATAAAAAAGATGCTGCCAATTTCGTAAAAAACTGTTTGCAGTGTCAACGTTCTAAGAAACACCGCCACGTTCAATCACCATATGTCAGGTATGAACCACCGCAGGAACGATTTTCGCATAAAAATATAGATATAGTTGGGCCATTCCCACTATGCGATGGAAAACGGTACTTTTTTCAACTATTATCGACCGCTTCACGCGATGGCCTGAGGCAGTTCCAATACCCGACATGGCCGCTTAAACCGTTGCTAGAGAAATTATGCAAACACTATATATATATATATATATATATATATATATATATATATATGTATATATTCTTATATTTCTTAATATTAAACACAATTTTATTGAATTAAAATCTATTCATACGTATTGAGAAATATTTCATTTTTTATATTTTTACCACAGCGATACAAACAAGAGTGTGTACTTAAAATAAAGAAAGAAGAAAGTGTTCAATAATATACTAAAACTCTCAAACTTCCTGTCTCACTACAAAAAAGCGCTTGGAATTCTTAAAAACAATAAGTTACGAGATAAAAAGACCGCAAAATTTTCAAGATGGTTTTATTTGTTCTTTCTGGATTGAGGACTGCACTAATAGAAGATGAATTTGTCAACAAGCACAATAAAAGTCCAGTAAGTGTTAAAGATATTGCAACCAAACAATCTAATGCAGATAACGAATTGTATTTTATTGAGTTTAACAGCCAACAAGTTATGAAACGGAAAATTATGAAAATAAGTTATTTTTGCAATATACCTGTTTTTAGGAAAATACCATTTAGGGGAAACTAAGAGTCTTGTGTATGATGCTTAAACATGCCATATCATAAATCAACGGGTAATCAAAATGTTTATATTATGCTCTAGAATGCTCAAGGCATAACGACTGAAGTTCTTGACGACAAAACTTTTTTTTTAAATCTGGCAACGCTATGCCTGAGCAGATTGTCACCTTTATTCTGCGTTTCGATTCAGATCGAAAATTACTCAGTTTTTCAACCTGGGTATTCTGCGTTCCGTTCCCCGTATTAATTCGATTTCTTTTTCGATTGTATGTATTCTGCGTTACGATCGTAGCTACGTTTTTTCAAGTTGTTTACTTACTAGCGGAAAGTTTTTCGATTTATGTTCTTGTAGTTAAAAAAGTGTAAAATTTAAAAAACGTGAGTATAAAATGGTATAACTTGATTTAGTATTTTTTTTTTTTTTTGTAATTTTAAAGCTTTATTTAATTTATTGCAGGTTAGTATAATGGCAACGAAGGCTGATATGTATTGCGTCTGGATATTATAAGAAGTATAGGCATTCTGGGAAGAAGTTCCAAATGCACTTAACGCAATAGGGCCACAAAAAAAAACTGGAAAGAAAGTATGACATTTTAATAATAATAATTTAAATGATGTGTAGAAAATGAAAATTGCGCTCCGGCGCATCAGGATTCCTCACGCTGGAATAGTTTGGCCACAAATACCGTTTGCTTTTAGTCTGTTGGCTATTTTCTTTTTTTCCGCACTTAACTGATGAGTTTATTTAATTATAGCTTTCACAATATTTAGTTCTAATACATGAATTTATCACTGTGTATTGATAAAATTGTATTTATAGTTTAACAATTACAATGTTTACAAAATATTTTATTTTTTATGCTTCTATTTCATACGTTTCATAACAAAGCAGCTGGTTTGAACATACTCCTTTCTTCTTCTTTTTCTTTCGATTAGGTTTTTTTTGTAGAATACCTATTTTCGATTCGAGCGTAACTGAATGCGAGAACGTAATCGAAACGCAGAATAAGGGTGTGTGTATAACCCGGTAGTCTTTTACTTTTGAAAATAACATTTAAATATTCATAAATAAGAAATAGTTCAGCTTCCACTTGGAACATATATTATACTTTAATAATTGAAGCATTGAGGAATTTATACTTCCAAATCGTCGAAAGTAATTTAAACATTTTTGTTGCTGCTGTTCTTAAAATTTTTTTGTTGTGTGGCTGAAGAAGGTGCCATTTTTCAAGTTTTGTTGGTGCTCTGCTGTTTTACAACTTTTTGCGGTTAAGTGCGATTTTTCTTAATTTTTTTTTTTTTTTTGATGCTCTGCTGTTTGTTGCTGCCTTTTAAGGCCAGGATTCACTATAATACACAATCGTACGATTTAATCACACAAAAATCTGACATAATTCTGTCCTACTTTAAAAATCGTTCCAAAATTGCGTTGTATGTGCCACACTATAATACAAAAAAGATGCAAAAACATATGGTTTAAATATTTTTTGTTTTTCTCCTCATCATCTTAAAAAAATCAACCCTGATCGCATAGAGAAAAATAATTTTTGTATTATTTTAAAAGATTATAAAATCGTACAGATCTGTCAAAAACTCTGTCACACACATACAATTTTAATCCACACTATCATACTTTTTGAGCACACATGAAATTTTTGACAGATCGTACGACTGAGTATGATAGTGAATCCTGGCCTTTATATTCATATAATGCCTTTTATTTTTTTATTTTTATTTTATTTCATTTTAATGCAAAAAGCCTAGGAGGCCAAAGCGCATTATCATTCAATTACATAATTTTGGTGCGTAAGTCTAATTATTTACATATGTGCATTTATCATTATAATTAAGTTTTATGAATAATAATATAAAATATTTAATAAAGAATTTTTTAATGATATGAAAAAAGCTACTTCAAAGTTGCATGTTTTTTTGGAGTGGCGTAGGGATACGGGTACAACAGAACAAGAGCAGTAATAGGCAAGAATCCATACGATTTCGGTTAATCAAAAACCCTAAAACATCATCTTAATTACTTTAATGAGCTAAAAGGTGTTTTTTTGAATGTGATCGATGTAACGGAAAACTTTTTTAAAGACTGAGGAAAGCAATTCCAATTTCTGCGTGTGTAAAAGTAAATTTTTAAAAAATAAAATCGGGAATTTTGTAGTAAATTATTTTATAGAAGATTAGCATAGATCTATAAAAAGTTATGGAATGAACACCCTAGAAAACGTTCTATTGCGTAAGAAACATGACCATAGTAATTAATACCGTAAACAAACCTTAAAATCCTTTTAATAATTTTCTCGATTTTAGACAGGCACCTACCCCAAGTGCCAGAATAAGTTTCCAAGCCATAGATTAGATGTGGCATCAATAACTCATATGCAATAGAGTACCTAACTTTCTGTGAATAGAGTCTTCTCTATTGTTGCGGTCTCAAGGCAATCGCATTTATATGCTGATCAAAACTCAAGCAATCATCTATTATCACTCCCAAACAATTTAACGACTGAACGAAGCCAATTTTAGTTCTTGCAATGTTAATATCGGAGTAAGTTATACTGCGGAAGCCGGTTTGAAACATAATTGCTTTGGTTTTTGTCGAGTTTGTTGAAAAGTGATTATTGTCTATCCATATATTAGCATTCTCTAACGTGTAATTAACAACTGCTTTCAAAACATCAATATTGTCCCTACTCCCTTTAAAAAGCATTTGAATATCATCAGCAAAAATAAACGGTGTTGCGAGATCCATCTCCATAATATCTACAAGGTCATTTAAGTATAAAAGAAACAAGATTGGCCCTAATACAGATCCCTGTGGAACACCCGAATTGATGTAAGCAACATTATAAATATTACCATTCAAGCTAACGAATTGTGATCTTCCTACTAAATAAGAATAAATCAATCTGCAAGCCATAGTGGAAAAGCCAAATTTCCATTTTAACTTAGAAATAAGAATGTCTGTAGGCATATTGAGGTTTATGCAGCAAATTATTTTCAGTAACGTAATCCATAATTTGCTTCTTTAACACATAGTCCATAATTTTGGAGAGCGATGGAAGAATGTTAATCGGTCTGAATTCATTATTATTTCCCTTTTTTGGAATAGGCAATTTTCCAGCCATCAGGATACGTAGAGGATATAATTGTGAAATTAAAAAGATGTAGAAGAGGCTTTAAAATAAGTGGGAGAACGTTTTTTATGAAAGCCATCAACACCAACCGAATTTGATTTAACATGCATTAAAGCACTACATTAATCATCAGGGAGGATATTGTTAAAAGAAAAACCTGCAATTCCATCACTTATACTACTGAAATCAAACGTGTCTGGTGCATAGTTGCAATTAGACATGAATAGATTATTCAATTCCTCACAATCAATGTTAGCAGCTCGAGAATTGCAGCCAGATTTGTTTAATATTTTCCACATTTTTTGCTGTCATTGCCAATATTACCAAACATGCTTATATGGTGTTTTCTATAAAATTTTCTTATTAACGATTTCAACTTGTTTCTTAGCCGACAATACCTATTGCGGTTTATATCATTTGGCGTAGCTACATAGTTATTATAAGCTTGATCCCTGAGAACTGTGTTGTGAAGAACTTCTGGAACATTCATCCATGGATCTTTTTTGTTTTTGGGGTTGTACCTACCAATAGGAACATGCTGTATCCATTCACATAATAGAAAGTTTAACACAGCAAGTTTGCAGTTTTATTTAGCAGAGCGCTGAACAGTTTCAAATCAGTTTTTTCAAAATAGTTATACTCTACTTACTCCTCTTCTGGGAGAGGTTCTATATGCAATGACATATAAATTAATGCATGGTGAGACTGCAAGAAGGGAAATTGTCTTTGACCGGTAAAGAAAAGATCTATCAAAGATGTGGTGTTATCGTCGATGGGTCTGGAATGGGTGGGTCTAGAATTGTGGACGTAGGTAATGCCGAGTCTATCACTCAAGGAACGCAACTTAAACGCGTTTATAGGTTGAAATAAATTACAATTTAAGTCACCCACGATTACAACATTTTCGTATTGTAACAGATGCTCAGTCACGTCTTCTTCCATAATTTCTAAATTTCCATTAGGTAGGTACACTACTCCAACCAAAATTTTCCCTTTCCGACAATTTATTTCAATTAAAATTGATTCACAAGCTCCAAAAGTATCAGATGAGAAGACCTGTTTGCGCTTAACTCCCTCCGCAACCAAACTACCAACACCACCTACGCGTGTAGGTCGAGGACGATCATTTCTGTAGAAGGAAAACCCAGGGAATATAATAGAAGAATCAGGCATATTAGATTTTAGCAAAGTTTTCGTGAAACCCATAATATGTATATTTGATTCAAATAAAATACTTCTCAGCTCATCTAACTTGTGTTGTTGTGACTGCAGATTGATACTTTGAACGTTTACATGGCCAATGTTGATGCCACCACAGGAGTTGGGAAAAACCAACCTAAAAAACCGTCATCGCCATAATATAAATCCCCTGCCACCAACCGAAACACCAAGAAAAAGCAGCAAATTTGAAATAAATTGTGAAAAAATCATCAGTATTAAGATTTTTTGCAACAAAGTTATTTTTAAAATAAAATACAAAATTAAAAAAGTTTAGTAATATAAAGAATTTATAAACATAAAAGAAGTGAATTCAAAATAATCAACCATAACAATATTAAGACTAATGAATGTCAGGTGAATCTGTCAGAGCATCTTAAAACTTCGTATTTTAATCCACTTGTTGGTACCAAATGTTTTAATTACATTTTACCATAGATTCTGTGTATTTAACAATCAATTTAATACTCAGATATCACCGAGATTCGCATTGCTCAGACAGGTTCACTAGTTAAAAAAGTAAGATTTAAAAAAATAATAATTTTATAAAAGAATTTAAATTTCGTAAGTAGGGAAGAAAAGAAAAAAGAAATACCAGATACTCATTTTTCTACGTTTGAAAAATAGTCCAAACATTCCTCGTATTCAAAAATTTTTTCAGATGTATCACTGAAGTGGATTTTTACCCTGGGGAGATCAGAATTCAATATCCAATATTTTGTAATGACATTTCTTTTTCGAAGATACCGACAGAACTTGCACAGCATAGCACCTTTTTCTGTTAAATGGTCATTAAGGAAAATTTTTTTCTTGGAACCATTTTTGAACAAATCATCAAATTTGGCGTTTCAAAGTAGCGGCGCATTACTTCATCTCTTTTCGAAAGCAAATTAAACTTCACCAGCACACTGTTCCTATTATTAATTTAGCAGCAAGTGTTTATGTCACTTTCAGTTATTATGACATTCAGGCATTTGCAGATGGTAGAAACAGTGTGCTTAATATCAATATTCTCTCTGACCAAACCGTTTATTATAATGTCCAATTTGTTGAACCTTTTCTGTAAAATTTAATTTTTGTCTTCAAGTATTTTCATTTTAGCTGTTACGTTTTTATCAACGTTATCTATTAATTTATTTCAGTTTGATACCTCCCCATTTAAGGTCTTAATTTGTACATCATAATTTCCTACTTTCTCCAGTAATGAATCAAGCTTTCTTTCAATGCTAGCGTTAGAACTACGCATTTCATTCCTCAGGTCCATTACATTTGTTGCAGTAGATACACAATTGGTGCATTCATAGAAAAGTTTTCCTTTCGATTTTGTTAATATATTAAATTCCTCATTCGAGATTTTTGCACAACTAAGGTGGAACCAAACTTGACACTTTGCACAACAAACTCCGCCTGACTTTTTAGTCACATTTTTATCACAATCGCCGCATTGAGTAGAATCAACTTGAGACATTTTGAAACCTTAGTTCTTGCTGTATTAATAACTGCATTTAATACTGAATGCACTTTTATATGCACTTGTGTTGTTTGTTGTTTACCTAAAAAAATTCACTGGTAAACTATATAAATTTTAAGAGTTAACTTTGTTGCACGCGGGGAAAAAAATCAACCTGTCATGATGAGGTTACCAGACTTTTACTCGAAATTTTAATGTGGAGTGTGTGATTCGGTTCTAGGTAAATCTAGAGGGAGGATCATGTGCTGCAAATGCAAGTTGTGAGTGTGTGATTCGGTTCTAGGTAAATCTAGAGGGAGTATCATGTGCTGCAAATGCAAGTTATGGCTTCACCTTACTTAAGCTAAAGTCTCTGAGATGCACCTTGTTTTGTTTTTGTGTAGGAATGGTTTTACATTTCTTTATTTTGTTAATGGATCACAAGTTGATTTGGATACTATTGACTTAGGTACTTTTGATGATTTTGGGTCGTTTTCGTTTAGTTGTATAACAGAATAAACTTTAAGTTGCATTACAAGTAAGATCCAAATCTATTAGTGCTGAGAGCATTCCTATAACTTCTTTGAGGATTATATTTCCATATATTTCTCATTTCATATCAATTCTATATTAACTTCATCATCTTTTCCAAATGATTGGAAAAAAGCTCGAGCTGTTCCGATTCCTAAATCTATAGTTTTTATTCATATATTTATTCATATGCTATGAAGAAGTACCGACGAAGGAGGCTGCATGTTTTTCTGTTAATTCTGATTATGTATTTATACCATTAAACAGAAAAAAACATTTTTTATTTTTTGACTGCTGCAAGGGTTGAACCCAGGGTAGCCAGATTTGTAGTCAACGTGCTTACCACCTAGACTATAGACAATTTAAGACCTATTTCTTGTTGTTGAGCGCATTATTAAACACCAAATTGTTTCTGCTGTTAATAGTACTACGTCTTTGTTGTTAAATTTAACTGATGCAATACGTGCTGACGTGAATAGGAATTTTGTGACATCGCTAGTTTCACTTGACTTGACCAAGGCTTTCAGTTCTGTTGATTATAGTGTACTGATTAGGAAGTTAAGAAGGTTGTTTAATTTCTTTAGAACGGCTTGTATGTTGATCTATTCGTACTTGTCTGGAAGATATCAATTTGTCGATTCTGGTGCAGTTTATTCTGACGTACCTCCCTTATTATCGGGTGTTCCCCAGTGATCTGTTTTAGGAGCCCTTCTTTTTATAATGTGTGTTAACGATCTGCCTTCGCACATTGAAACTGGGATATGTAAATCTTTTTTGTTTGCGGACGATGTTTTTCTTTTATTTAGTACTCACAAGGACAATATTCACGTATAAGAATCTAATATCAATTACAGTTTGCAGTGTTTCTCGCACTGGTCTTCTATGAATTCCTTGTTTATCAATTAAACCAAAACTATAGCCATTATTTTTGGCAGTACTGATTCAACGTTGAATATCTCTGCTAAACGTCAGATTATTGCCATGGTTGATAACTTTAAATGTTTGTTTATAAATTTTGACAATTAACTTTGCTTTGATGTTTATGTGAATCATATATATTTTAGAGTCTTAGGAATATTGCGTAGAATTTATTCCAATATGTAATATTTATTTACCCTCTTTTATTAGATATAGATTGACTTACGCACTCTTGATGCCACATATATTTTATGGACTGGAGGTGGTATCTGGGACTTTCGCTCGTATAATAACCAAGCTAAATTGCGTGACTAATATTATAATCCGGTACGTTTATAACCTACCCAAGAGTATGCGTATTTCATGGTATGTAAAAACGTTTCTAGGATGTTATTTCAGAAATTTTATAAAACTTCGTTGCTTACTGCTTTTCTACAGAAAGGCAAATAAAAATTCATATCGCTGGTCTCATGCAGAGTGACCGTTGTTGCTACTAAAGTAGCAAACTGCTACTATTTCGAATGCTTGACCCTTTTAGTGTCCCCTTTTTAAAAAGAATAAATCTGCCACTTTTTGATATATTTTACCCTCTTTTTTATATGGCACTTTTTGTTTAATTTTCAATTTAGGTGGTTGTATTTTGAGTCTGTTGCAAGAAGAACATTGGAGCAATGGTGAATTTTGCAACACTTTTTTGTTTGTACGCAGTTGGAAGAAAAAAATGCATCCAATATATAAAAACTACGTGTCATACAAGAATGTTTATCTCCTATAAACAAAATTTATTTAAAACTTTTTTTGTTTATTCTTGAAAGCATGAACAAATTAAAGACAAATTTTCAAAGTGCGTCTTCTTAAATCATATGTATATACATATCTAGTTTTCTCCTCCAAACGCATTTTATTAGATTGTTTAAAAATTTTCTAAAAAAAAAGAATATATAAAAAACTCAAAAAAAAACACATAGACTTTCTTAATATTTTGTACTTTAAGGATATTGTTAACATACATACAAGTTAAGGTAATGAATATTATCTTTCTACCTTTTACTCTTTGTATTTTCTTTTCTCACCTTTTCTCAGGTTGATCGTAATTATTATTATTGTTATTACTACTATTAATATTCTTTGCATTGCTTTAAAGTTTAATAAAATTATGAATGAGTCTCTTAGGAGAGCAATATTAGTCTCTCAACATGTTTGATATGAATGAATTAATTCTTAGCTAATTAAGCTTAGTTGTAAGTTTGTTTTTGATGTAAGCTGAATTAAAATATATTAAAATTAATAGTTATTGTAAAATCCAGATAATTTAAAATAAATAATAAATAAATTTAATAAAAATTTATTAAATCAAAGAACAAAATAAAAAAGTGAAAAGTTAATTAGCGCCCGAGCAAGGACAGCCGAGGCAAACCAATATCAACCAAATAAGAGACGCCTGTGTCACCATTGAACAAAAAAACCAAATCACATTAACAGGTCATTCAAGGTGAGCTGTATTGTAACTGCATTAAACACAGCATGTGCTTTATTGAAAATTGTCTGACGACATGTGAAATGATCTTAGAAGTTATAAAATCAATGTTGATATTAAATAATAAAATAAATTAAACTGTTAAAAGAACTACAGTATGAAATAATTAACACAATTTAAAATCTTGCACCGATAATTTTTAACAGGATTTAAAGCAACGGCAAAACACAAAACTTTTCTTAAAAACGCAATTAGCAGAGTATTTTTTAATATCATAAAATCATCAGTTAATATCGTGGGAGTTGCTGAAAAATATAAGTCATATAACTTGAACGAAGGTTGGTCTGTGCCCTGTCTTATGAGTGTCTTAACTGACAGTGAAGTTTGTAACCAGTAATAACTTGCTGAAACCAATCAACTTACGAATTAATTTATTCATTTTCTATTTATGTAATCAATTGAGTAGATAATTTATTAAGAAAATTAAAAAAAAAAATTATATAAGTGAACCTTACTATAGAAAAATCTTTAATCAAAATATTAAATTGACAACAAAATTAAGTTGGCGTTGATGAGTGTGGACGACCATATACTTGGACTACAAAGCTTCAACATTTCTAAAGGAAAATTTACAAAAAAGACAATGGACCTAGACGCCGTACAAACTATGCTAAATACTGCTATCGAGCAAGCAACTCGACAATTGAGACGAAATTTTGAAAGCAAAATCGATGATTTGTTGCAAAGAATAGCTATATTGGAAACTTCAGTTCAAGTGGAGGTGTACAAGCCAGAATTTAATGGGGACGCGGTTAAATATTTATCTTGGCGACAAGCTGCGATTACGGCACATAAAGTTTTTGATGTTTTTGAGGGAAGTTTAAAGTATTATCAGGCCGTGGCCATTATTCGAAATAAAGTCGAAGGCGCGGCTGATACAGAGCTTAGTTATTATAATACGGTACTTAACTTTAAGGCAATTACATCACGGTTGGACTTTTCTTACGGGGATAAGCGCTCAATATATACTCTAGAACAAGAACTTTCAACATTAAGGCAAGGTTCAAAAAACATTATTGACTTTTACGACGAAGTGAAAAAAAATTAACACTTATCACCAATAAGTTTATTATAATGCATGAAGGGAGTCCATCCTTAATCGAAGCTTTGAATCAAAAATATCGAGACGACGCCTTACGTGTTTTTTTCAGGCTTAAGACGTCCAATGTCGGACATTTTATTTTCGTGCAAACCTACTGATATGCCTTCTGCCCTTGCCATTTCTCAAGAGGTGGAACTAACCAGATAAGATATAATTTTGCCTTTACCTTTGCGGCTCATTCGAAACAAAATACATTTCAAAATTCACCACATTATCAAATAATTCATCAAGGGTCTTTTTACCAACATCAACAGTTTCATAATATGTTCTATTACCATTACATGCAGAACCGACCAGAATTTTATACTGGACGTCCACCTAACATAAATAGCACATTTCGTTCCCCACAGCTGTCGCTATATGCTTCGTCCTACAGTAAATAAAAATAGCGGCAGAATGCGACAATTTAGGCATAATTACTACCAACAACCAGAACCCATAGAGGTTGATATAAGCAATCGTGTGGCACAAAGATATCCAAAACGACACGCTGATTCGTTCAGGCAGAATACTGCCAAAGCACAAAGAGTGAACCACTTGAGCCAATGCTATCCGTATTGTGAATATATTTGTGAAGGCTTATTTGAACGTGACTTCGGCGGTGATCGGACAGCAACACTGCAGGGTAATGCTTCACAAAATGAAAATTATGATTGCAATGTTGAAGATGATATAATTTTTTTAGAAACGAGTCCTTCCTCCCGTATATAGAAAGATCATTTGCCGGAAGGACGTTAAAATTAAAAATTTATACTTTTTAAAATCAATCAAACCACTTAAACATTTTTTTATTGTAGAATCTGTTCATGAAATTTCGACGGTAACCTCAAAGTGTTTAATTAATATATTAGGTAAAACTGCACCGTTTTTTGTATTGCCCGATTTGCAAACCTTTGATGGCATAATAGGGTTCGATTTTCTAAACGAAATAAAAGCACAAACTGATTACCAAGAAGGTGTCTTGAAACACGAAAAAGGGAAAGAAACGCTTGCATTTAATTCCGATACTATCTATGAAACCTGTGGTCTTTCTGCCAATATAAAGAAGCGATTTTCTGATATTTTAGAAACTAATAAACACGTTTTCGCTGATCCTGTTAAAACTCTTCCATTTACAACTAATATCATTGCAACAATAAAAACACAGGATCAATATCCAGTTTACTCAAGAGCATACCCGTATCCATTAGCGTTTAATGAATTTTGTATAATAACCCTATATAGATCGTGGACAAAAAAAGGGTTCGATGATATTGGTAAACCAAAAAAGGGTCTTGTACGCGAAAGCTAAACTCGAAAACTACAAGTGACCGCTATCCCATACCGGACACAACGATAATTTTAGCAAATTTAGGTAAATCTAGGTTTTTTTCTACCTTAGACTTAAAGTCGGGCTTTCATCAAATTAATATAGCGGAAAAAGATAGGAAAAAGACAGCATTTAGTGTTAATAATGGAAAGTTCGAATTCTGCTGATTACTATTTGGGCTTAAAAATGCGCCCAGTATTTTTCAACGGAAAAGAGGAAATCGGTAAAACGTGCCATGTCTATATGCATGATGTTATTGTTTTTTCACCATCTGCCAAAAAACATCTTACTGATATTAACAGAATTTAAAAAAATTATATAGGGCGAATATGAGGGTAAATAGTGAAAAATCTAAGTTTTTAAAAAAATCGGTGGAGTTTTTGGGATTTGTGATCTCAGAAAACGTAGTTAAAACTTGTCCGGAAAAGATTAAGGACATTGTTAACTATAACATTCCAACAACTTTGCGCAGTTTAAGATCTTTTTTAGGACTGGTAAAAGATTACGCACATATAACAAAGCGTAGCGAGAATGGACATATTTAAGCAAGGCAGTCAAAAAGTATAAAAATTTTTCTAGACGAAGAGGCATTAAACGCGTTTCAAAAGATAAAAAGTATACTGGCTTCAGAGGAAGTTCTGCTGCTTCACCCTAATTTTGAAGACCCTTTTGAATTACCTACGGATGCGTCATCGAGCGCGATCGGCACAGTACGTTCACAACTTGGCAAGCCAGTCACGATTTGATTTCGCGTACTTTATCTGCCACAAAATTGTGCGACTAATGAGCGTGAATTATTAGCTATTGTTTGGGCGTTGCAAAAGTAAAGAAATTACCTTTATGGAGCAGAAAACCTTAATATTTTCACGGACCGTTAGCCCTTGTCTTTTTCTTTGTCAGGAAATAATCCAAATACAAAAATAAGAAGACGGAAATCTTTTATAGAGGAATTTTCCCCGAAATTTTTCTATAAGCCTGGAAAAGAAAATATTGTTGCTGACGCTCTTTCTAGGCAGTATATTCATCACATAGAAAATGATTCAATGAACTTAAATGGCACATTCGGTTCTGACACGGAAGATGCTTCGGAAGGTAATAACGATTCTGATACATTTGCTGCCACAGAATCTTCAATTACTGCAATAGTTCATAGCGAAGTTTCCTCAATTCCTGTTAATTGTTTTAAAAATCAAATACTTATTGTTAAATGATCTAGCCCTGAAATAACTTCAGAAACCATCTTTCCTAGGCAAACTAAACATTTGATTCATTTTGTGGAAGAGACAGATTTAATTGATGCATTAAAAAAGTTTGTTAATCCGCAAGTAACAAATTGTATTCACTCTGACCATCGCATTCTAGGTCGTATTCAAAATGAGGTTGCAAAAATATTTCCTTCTGTTAAATTTGTGCATAGTAAGAAATTAGTGATTGATATCCATAGTTTAAATGATCAACAGGAAATCATTACAAGCGAACATAATAGAGCCCACAGAAATATTCAAGAAAACATAAATCAAACATTGTCCGAATACTATTTTCTAGGAGTTCGTAAAGAATCAAAATATGTCAGACATTCGGAAAAGGAACATATAGGTAAATCTCCAATTCCGAGTAATCCTGGGGAACTGTTACATATTGATATTTTCTCTACTGACGGAACTCATTTTATCACCTGCGTCGATAAATTCAGTAAGTTCGCTCTCGTATTTCCTATTGATTGAAGATCGATTGTGGATGTTAAAATTCCCTTACTAAATATATTAAATTTTTTCCCAAAAGCAAAAACAATTATTTGCGACAACGAAAGTCTTTTACTTCAGAAAAAATCAAATCTTTACTTGCTAATCAGTTCGGGGTAGAAATATTTTCAGTTCCACTTGCGCATAGTTCAAGTAATGGCCAAGTACTCTTGCCGAGATGTCTCAAGGCAGTAGAGAGATACAATGATTCGAAAGAGTTAATTCTTGTTTCCGTTTTGAAATATAATAGCACATTGCATTCTGTTACTGGAAAACGTCCTATCGATATACTACATGGTATTTCTGAAGAATTAAGGTCCCATATGAAAAGAAAATTAACTGCAGCACAGGAAAAAGATTTACAGTATCACAATGCAAACAGGAAAACAAAAAGTATTTTACCAGGTGACAAGGTATTTGTTAAGAGCAACAGGAGAAGAGGAGATAATTTTAGCAAGCTTTATGTAGCAAAAACGATTCAAAAAGACTGTGGAAGTTATGTTCTTGTCGACAACCGACCCGTACATAAAGACAATTTACGATGACATCTTTAGATAAATGTTAAGCCTCGGATTGACCCAAACTAAATTTTTGTATTACTTTAAATTTTTGTAATTTAGTTACAAACTTTAATTTTGAACAAAGCACTTACTTATATGTATTAAAAAGAACAAACTGTTATCTTTAAAGAATATGAAGCTAAATTTAAAAATTACTAAAATGAAATAATTATAATTTAAAATAAAAAAGTTTCTTATAATATTAATGTAAGCCATGTAAAGAATTTCAAAACAAAAAGAAAAGGTTAAAGCTATAATTAGAATAATTATGTAAAATATCTTTAATTTTTGAAATTATGAAATTGTTCATATATAACTTATTGTAACAGCCGAGGACGACTGTTTCACAAAGGGGAGGATAGTTAAGGTAATGAATATTATCTCTCTGCCTTTTACTCCTTGTATTTTCTTTTCTCATCTTTTTTCAGGTTGATCGTAATTATTATTATTGTTATTACTACTATTAATATTCTTTGCATTGCTTTAAAGTTTAATATAATTATGAATGAGTCTCTTATGAGAGCAATATTAGTCTCTCAACATGTTTTATATGAATGAATTAATTCTTTGCTAATTAAGCTTAGTTTCAAGTTTGTTTTTGATGTAAGCTATCCTCATAGTAAGGAGTGTGAATTAAAATATATTAAAATTAATAGTTATTGTAAAATCCAGATAATTTAAAATAAATTTAATTTAATAAAAATTTATTAAATCAAAGAACAAAATAAAGAAGTGAAAAGTTAATTTACATATCGGTTATGGAGCTGAAAGTGTAATATATGTGTGAGTTTTTTGAAATTTTTTTAGTTGATATTAAAAGCAAAATATTAATATTTTATTAAAAACAAGTACGTTGCTATATTCGGCTATATCAAATCTTATATGCCCTTCACTATCTATATAACTCTAGTTTAGTGAAGTAACTCCAATCAAAAGAGGAAATATTGAGGTGACAGAGATTTAAAAAAAATGGTACTTCATATCTATAAATTCCATCGGCTCTAAATTAGTTAAGCATCTTAAAAACATTTTAATATTCCCTTAAAACGCTATTCAAAAGCATTAAAATGATACCCATATTGATATTAAAAAAACTGAAAATTTCAAAGCCCTGTAACTCGGAAAATATGGGCGAGCCTCAATTTTTCACTTGACGTTTTTTTCTTATTTTTTATTTATATTTTATTCTTTATCTTCCCATTTATTAATTTCTTTGTTTGGAGTCACATGATTTGAAAAAATTAGAGGTAGGCGCGGGATTGTGCCTGCTGCCTCGAAGAACATGGACCGATAATGCTGATTTCCAATAGCAATAGTGTCTTTCGACACTATATTTAATCGATTGACATATTTATTTATTTTTTTTTTTTTTGTTAAAGAAACCAATGCTGTCTATATTCAAAAACTAATTTTATAAATGTTTTTCCTCTTTAAATCTTTATTCACTTATCGATATTTTCTTTATTAAAACTTTTGTTGTTGTCAATGCCATATCTCATTTAATTTTAACAATTATGACTTTTTGTCTTATTGCCTTTTCTTGAGGCGCCTTTACTCTCTGATTTTTAATTCTAAAGTTAATATATAAACAAGGCAAAAAAAGGTCGTATATTGGCGAAATTGCGTACCAGGTGGTGGCAGTGGTGAATTTATTCATTGCCGTCGTTGCAGGAAATGTCAAACTCCACACATAAAAAATCAGCGTCAAATTTCTTTATTTAAAAAAGCCGTTATTAGAAAAGCTTGATCGACTTTCAGAAAACATATCTACTTTCGAAGTTTGTTGTCAATTTTCAATTTCAAAATGCCGTAACTTTGTATCTCAAATTAAATATTTCTGCAGTTGAAAGAGTTTTTTTTAAGATTTAGAGACCCTCTGGCACTTATAAAACAGAAGACTCAGTATTTCGATAATAAAGTACAAAAAGTCTGTACAAGTTCTAGCCTAGTAGTTTTTAACCGTTTTACCACAGATAACTAATTTATGCATATTTCACAAAGAACGTAACATTGTTGGCGAAACGATCAACATTAACTTCAAGTCAATATGCAGCGAGTATTTTTGACCGATACGAGTACTTTTTTTACCGATAACTACTTGGTACTCGGTGGTAAAGTATCGGTGCTAAAAGAACAAATCTTGGGTTATTTATGTTGCCGTTATGCAGATATAGTAATTTTAGGTGATTTCAACAATAATCTTTATAACAAATCTAAATAAGCTTACCTATTAGAGACTTATGCAATATTAACAATATTGTTTATGTACATAATTGCATGGTCACGCACTATGATATGCAACACAATTTCACTCCCACAATTGACTTCTCTTAAGTTAGTGATAATTCTTGGTTCCATTTTTATCACGTCATTCGTGCATATTTATTAGTTCGATATTCCACCTTAAAGTTCTGAAGTCATAACAGAATATAAGGACTACAACAACATTAACTGTCATAGGGCTTATGAAATTTTCCCTTTCATTTACTGGCTTAAAGTTTTTCATACGAATGTAGTTTAAGAACAATTGGAATTGTTATACCAATTACTATACGCTATTCACGATGAAGTTAAACGAATAATTACACATAAAAAGCATATAAATTTCTGAAAAACTCCTAATGTCAGAGACGCTATGAACTTGGGAAACTTTGCATATAAAGCATACAAGGAGAATAACTGTCACATGAATTGGGTGACCTATTGTAAATATAGAAATAAAGTTAAAAACTTATTGAGAAAACTGAAGGTTCAATATTGGAAAAAAAGGGTTCAAAACTGTTCTTACAAGGATATATTGAAAACTATCAGCAACAAGCAGGTTAGTAGTTCCCCTCAATTTGATCATCATGATCCGAATGCGATTAACAATTTCCGATAACCTACATATATGTAAATAAGTTGTCATATACTCGTGATTTTATAACTCGAGAACCACTCAACCCATTTTCATTGGAAAGGTCTACTTTTACTGATGGTATATAAAAAAACATCAAAAAATTTCCACAAATATGCGTTATACGCGCACTTTTATTATGGTGAGTTTTCCATATATATATATAAAATGTATTTTTTTTTTCTTATGAGAATTGCATTTTGTTGACTTATTATTTAACTTCTGTGTGTTTATTGATTGTCATTTAAGCTTACAGTGCGAGCATTGATACTTTAATTATTGATTTGTAATCTTTGAGGTAAAATTAAAACCTTTTGCATAAAAAAAATTATTCAACAATGCCGCGAGTAAGACGTTAATAAAAAAACTTGCTAGGAAGAGTGGTCGTGGTAAAATTATTCTCATTGGAGTAGCGAAGCGACCCGGGAACAACTAGTTCTTATATAAAATTTAACCAAGTTTCAGGAGAATTGAGAAGAATTAGCTATGTTCTGCTATTTACTCTATTAAATATAATGCGTTAGGTTCCGATCAATTGCCCCATAAATTTATAAAAATGATTTTTCCTCACATTGAAAACTATCATTTCCACATTTTTAACACTATCATTTTAACGTCACACTATCCGTTACAATGGAAGACTTCTAGAGTTATACCTATACTAAAAAAAGATAAGTACTTTGATTTACACAGTTATCGACCTATAAGCATATAATGTAGCTTATCTAATACCTTGGAATTTATATTGAAAAATCAAATATTAGAGGACATCAACTCGAAAAATCTGTTGAGTGATTCTCATTTCGGATTTAATTAATGAGACTAACTGATGAGATACGCCAGAATATATATATTAGTAAAATCTCCACAAGGGTTTCATTTGACCTAAGTAAAGCTTTCGAGTATTGCATTTTATTTATAGCTATTGCATTTTAATTAATAAATTAGCGAATGAGTTTAACTTTTTTTTACTTTGCTTGTAAGTTATTGTATACATACGTAAGTGGACGGAAACAATTCGTTGGGAATAATATAGTTAGTTCAACTATGTTCAAGTGTTAGCGGTGTACCACAGGGAACGATTTTGGGCCCATTACAATTTTTAATATACGTCAATGATTTCGAAAAAATGGTTGGTTCACCTCTGTAAATGTTTTCAATTCGCTGATGACATAAATTTATTGTTTTCTAGTGAATACCAGTTTCTAATTGCTCATGAAGCAACTATTGATTACGCGTTACAACTAGCTTGTGATTGGGCTTCACAGAATTAACTAGTTTGTAATCCTGGTAAATTTAAAGCGATCACATATGTCAGGGTATCATTTTGACCGTGGTTTCAGTGTTATACTAGGACGCGTACACATACCGTTTGTTGACTCGCTTAACTGTGTAGGAGTTATAGTTGACAAATACCTGCTTTTTGAGAATCACATTATAAAAATTAGCTCTAGAATAAATTTTCTTTAAAAAATCCTATATAGTCCCAGCTTTTATTAACCAAGAAATATCGAACATTTGCTTGCACATGCCCTCCTCATGCCTCATATTCGCTACTGTATGGTTGTTTACAGTGGTACTACAGCAAAGAATCTCAAGCGGGTGAATCTTGCCGTTAACCGTATTGCCAGATTCAGTTTCAATCTTAACACAAATCTGCACGTTTTTCGCTACGTTAAAATGTTCTTAAATTTCTCATTCCGCGATTTTTTGAATATAGAGGTCCTGCTTACTTTACAACAGATCATTTTAACACAATCTCCTATAAACTTATCAAATTTGTTTCGCTTCTCCAGAATAGTTAACTCAACAATGGAGAGGTCCTTTTGAGTGAGGGCTTGTAGACTATGGAATGCCCCGCCATTAAATTTAAAACTCAAAGACAAATTTTAAACTGAAATTAAGTGACCTATTTGAAAATTATTAAAGTAGAAAAGAAAATTAAATATATAAACTAACAATCAGCAATATATGTATATATTTATGTACATACAATTAACTGTATTGAATTGCAAAATTGTTACTTACATATACATTACTTTTTTAATTACATATATAATGTCATCTCATATGCGTTAAATTTACTGAATAGTATTATATTTTATTACTTTCATACATGCATATGTAAATTGAACACTTATGTACATATCAAATTTTATTCTTTTCATTATTCATTATCTACATTATTTATATATGGCCCTCAAGGGCTCGAATATATGTAAAATAAAATTTGAAAAAGTTATATAAACAATTTATGCTAACAATATGTATAATTAATATTGCATTATTGTTTTTTGATGAGATCTTTATCCATGGAAATAAAAATATGTAAGTGATGCGTGACGTTAAAATTGATTCTAACAAGGATTTTTATATATTGTTCATCCGGTTCATCCGAGTTAAGCAAAAAATGTAAAGTAAAAAATTTGAAGATAAACCTCAGTTTCGGAGTTACGGTCCTCCAATGTTTTTTTTATATAATATGGCATATATATAGTACTCGATAGCGTAATGGGATAATATGGGTATCATTAGAAAGGTTATTTAAGGGCCTATTCAAAAAGTAAAAAATAAAATCTGGTAAGGCCCAAAAACCGTTTTCTTTCATATAAACATAGCGGCTTCGCTTTCTAAAAAATTCCTGCATAGCCGGCCTTCTGGCGGACGCAACGATTTTCTCCTCTTGTATGATTAACAGCGGTTAACTTTTTTTCATTTGTTTTCTTTTTAGTTAAATAGATATTAAAATAAGCTTTCCAATGAGACCCAAATTGCCCCATTCCGCCAGGATATACTCGATATATACTATATTATACATCCAAACTTTGAGGTCCGTAACTCCGAAACTAAGCGTCAGCATCAAATTTTTGCTTTAATTTTTTTTTGCCTAAAATTCCATTTTACAGCCCGTACTCAACTTTTTTTTCAATTTTGAACTGTGAAAAATTTGGTGCCAACCCTTAGTTTTGGAGTTACGGGCCTCCGAAGTTTTTATGTTTAATATGGCATATATCGAGTATTTGATGGCAGACAATATGGATACAATAGGAAAGGTAATTTAAGCGGCTACCTAATTAAACAGGAAAAAAGTAAAAAAAGATCGGCTAAAGACGAAAATACAATTTTTTTAATAAAACGTTACTTTACTTAACTTTAAAAAAAATTATACGAAGTATGTAATTTCAAACAAAAAATATTAAGTGATAATTTTGGGAAAGCCCTTCATTTTTTACGTATAATGTGACATTTATCGACGCAGAAAATCTTTGGAAAGATAAGCCGGAAAATCTTTCCGTTTAAATGAAAAATTCGTTTTTTGATCTTTAGCAGACTTTTATTAATTTTTTCTGTTTAATTATATAGCCGCTAAAATTACCTTTCCAATGATATGCATATTGTCCCATTCTGCCATCAAATATTTGATATATGCCATATTAAACATAAAAACTTCGGAGGCCCGTAAGTCCGAAACAAAGCCAAATTTTTCACTTTACATTTTTTGCTCAGAATTGCATTTTACACATCGTAGGAAATTTTTTTTAATTTATTTTTTCCACTTTTTTCCTGCTTTATTAAATAGCCTCTTGATTTCCCTGTCCAATGACTGTCCCATTCCGCCATCAAATACTCGATATATGCCAAATTATATATAAAAACTGTATTATTTCATGTTTAATTCCTATGAAATATTTTTATTTTGGCCGGGTTTGGCTTTTAATACAAAAATAAATAAAACTTCGGAGGTCCGTCACTCCAAAACAAAGGGTTGCCGCCAAAATTTTCACTTTGCATTTTCTGCTTAAATTGCATTATGCACCCCTGGAAGCAGCTTTTTTATTTTGGAGCTGTTCCCCTAAACTAGCCACAAAAACTGCCATAACTATATGGTAAAACAATTTTACTTAAAGGCAAATGACATTTAAATACAGAGTCAAAACTGGCCAAAAATTAACAAATGTACATATATATGACAGTGATATTAGTTTAAATGTGTACCGACCGGATTGGCGGCGGCACAAATATCAAGGAGGGTGGCAGCTTGCTTCGGCTACTGGCCAATCGACTTCGTTCTTTAGTTATGACCTCGAAAGGGTGGTGCACATACATACATACAATTTTTTTAATGTAGATTGTAGTTATTTACCACATATTTTTAAATTATAATTTTTTGTTACAATTTGTCAATGTTTATTAGGTTTGTGTAATAAAAAACTGTTTTATATTACTAAATTTCACTTACAAATTTTACTTTTTTTAATGTTTTTACACACACGGTTACTCCATATAATACACACTTTTAGCTAAGAAAATAACGAATGCATTAGCTTACAAAAACTTATTTTTAATATGACATACACGCAAAAATTCTATAATTTATATAAATATTTTTGATTCCCGTTTTTATTTATATTAACCAAAAAAAACTATAAATATATCAATATTTGCAACAAACAAGCTTCAACGCTACTATTGCTGTCAAAATGTTTTGCTACTTTAGTGGTGTTGCCAATCCTTGTTTCTTTTTATAACTTGATTTCATATACAAAGCTTATAAGTCAAATCCCGATAACAACTAAATGGCAGTGTTATCGGAATTTGATATGATCAATGATATAAGTAAACCTAATCGGCCCTGTTCTGTAAAACGAATCCGATTAAATTTCTCGTTTTAAAACGAATTCACATTTTCTTGGAGTTTCCTAACCCGATTTCGCACAATTTTTCTCGTTTTAAAATCGAGTAGACAAACCTGGTCGAAAGTAAATCGAATGCAATTTTATTCTTAAAAATGACTGAAAACACAAGTAAAGAACCATAAGAATAACAAAATTTAAAGTCTTTATTGTTAATCTTATACCATGTTTCCACGACTACTTAAAACACTTGTTTTGCTCTCTATTCATGTTTTAGAGACCAAACTACTGCCAAATAACATGTTTCGCCATACAAAATATTGAGAGCAAAACAACTCAATTTATCTTGTTTTATTTTTAAATACCTCACGAAACACGAAAAAACTACTATCATCTCTAATATTTATCGACCGTTCATCCACACTAGTTGTCAAAAACAAAAATATAAACAAACAAAAGTATAAATTTTTATTGTGCCAATCTGCTCCCATTTACTTGCACGTTTTCTGATCTCTTAAAATGAAAAGTATTATAATATAATAACCTTTAGTATTCTTACATACCTTTTTTTTCATTTTAAGCTAAAAACAATCGTATACGCGCGCAATTTGTTATTATGTACATAAATAAATATGTATGCATGTATGATTCTAAACAGTGCCGTCAAATCGAAACAGGAATGTGTCGTATAAACAGCATTATTCGCAATCTTGTTTAAGAGAGCGAAACAAGTGTTTCAAGTAGCCGTGGAAACATGGTATTAGTTAAACTAAATACATTTTAATATAATTTATATTATAAAAAAGTTAGTTTAAAAACACTCTTAAATTGCTTCATATTCTTGCCTCAAGCTTGACGAAAATTAGGTGCATGAATAAAAATACTTTTTCCAGTAAAAGTTTTAAACGCACATACGAAGTATCTTTTGTAAACACAAATTAACAATAAAAGTTCAATTTTAACAAATCTAATTTAAAAACAAATTTTTCACCAAATCTCAAAATTTCTGCAAATTGCCTCTTTTGTATATTTAATTGACGTATTTTTCGTTTTCTGAGATAATTGTAACTTAATACAAATGCTCCGGCATTTTCAATTCTTGCTTTAAAATGATAAATTTGTTTACTTTTTCAATCAACAGCTGACTTTGGCGTTTAAGTAAAAGTTCGAACTTAATTTCGAATAATGCCAAAACAGTTCGGTTTAAGTAAAAGTTCGAACTTAATTTCGAATAATGCCAAAATGGTTCGGTTTTGAAAATCGCTCGTTTTTTAAAACGATTCGGTTTACAGAACAGAGCCGAATATAAATATACCTGAAAATCAAATAACAACACCAAAAATAAAAAGAGAACTAGTTAACAAGTTAGTTTCGTATTTATACATCATGTATTTTTCGTATTTACTTTTTATTTCGCCACTTAAACAGTTACAGACTTGTTTATTTTCGTTTCCTTTCAACATCCAAAATATACTTTTTTGGATGAGCATATACATGTGGAAAAAAATTAAAAGAATAAATATAGTCTCTCATATTTTTAAGTTCAGTTTTAACCTTAAATTTCTTAATTTATTTAAAAAACTCATCACAACGGGACCACTAAGACAAAAGTTAATGAGCCTCATAATCAACCCAAATTAATAGTTGCGAAGAAAACAAGAGGACGGATGTAATGCAATTTCCCTTTTGAATTTTATTTTCTTTCATATTTTCAAATAAATAAATTTTTGTTATATATTAAATATTACAGTGATGTGTTAATACAGAAACAAATAATATAATTAAAAACTAAAATTCATTAATTTCCAAAAAAAGCTAAAAGAAAAATTAAATTTTAGGACAAATTATTTGCATATTCTTTTAGTTTTCGAGTTAAGTGAAAACAAAGTATGTATGTAGTAATCATATTCTAAAAGCGAAGCTTTTGCTTTATTTTGCCGTCTAAACATATTATTACTGATCAACTCAGCTCTACAATTTAATGTGCCTTGTATTGATGCAGGTGACTGCATTAGCTTTTTCGTGTATTTGTAAAATCTTGCTGAGCTGTCAAAAACGTCTGACAATATGTGTGCATGTATTTTTGAAAAACAAGCAAGCAATTGAACACATACGTACATATGCACACACAATAAACAATATACACATACAATAAGAAAAAGAGCAAGAATTTTGACAACTCGCAAAGGAAAAGAGCAAACATATGTTGACGGCATGTGCTAATGCAGTCACTTGTTCAATTTTCCTTGGTTGGTTACTTGCATCAGTGATATATGTGATTTAGATTTTTAAAACCAAGGTGACTCTGACAGCCCAGGTGACTATTTTTCGCGCTAGTGCATTTTTCTTCTTCGAGTGTCAAAAGTTATAATTTCCGAAACGGCCTGTACAAAAACAAAATTTTAGAGATCAACATACTGCCAACGTTCATCATGAAACTAGTATTCAAGGCATATTTACTTTACTAGGTAATTGCGGGTCTACACGAAATACAACATTGCAAAAACAATATGGCTTTTTATTGTTGTTTTGTGCTTTGGAAATATCAAAAGCATAAAGAGAAATAGAAGATAATTGTTCTATATACAAATGCTTGCTTGCTCTATATACAAGTGATTGATTTGTTTTGCAAGTGCTTGTTGTTGGTGTTTTTTGAAATCCGTAAACAAACAAAGTAAAATACAAACAGCTTTTGACATTTCCAACTAAAAATCAACTGGGCGGACGACTCTACCTAGTAAAATAAATATACCTTGCTAGTATCATTAAATTTTCAAGCGGATTAAGCGAAATCAATTTGCTTTGTGTACGTTTGTTTATGTATGTTCTTGGTTTTGTGTTATTTTAAATAATGCAAACAACTAGAATAACGAATATCAGATTAAAAGTGAGATGTGCAAATTCCGATGGAATGAAAATTCATTGTAAAGGAACGCGATGGAACATGCAGAATTTCAAATACAACTATTAAATATTCACGATAATTTTGTGCGGCTGATTTAAAATATAAATCAATCGCATGCTTATCTTTTCTATTACAGCGTTGCCAATCTGGAAGTTATCGAATATGTATTATCTAAATCTTGTCATCACAAAAATAAAATCAAATGTAATGCTTTTATTTGGTCGGCCTTTAAAGTAATAATTGAGTTTATAAAAATTTACTTCTGTGAATAATAAGTGCGTTATAAAAAGATTTCTTAATGTGTGTGCAAGTTAAAATTATATACAAATGTAGTTTTACATGAAAACAAGAAATAAAGGTAGAATCAAATAAAGTCCAGTGATTTTTACTTATTTAAGTGAATATAAGTATATTTATATATACATATATGTATTGATATGCACATATAATAAGGATTTACCTCACAATACAGTTTCTCAATGTTTATTTAACTGTGTAATAAGAAACCATCAATAAAGTATTATTTATTTGTAATTAAAAGTGTTCTTACAATCAGGCAGTTGTTTCTATTTAAAAACAAGAAACAAATCAACCTAATTTATAAATATATACGTTGTGTCAAACTTAACTTCCAGTTTATGTGTTTGATATATGTTAACAACTATCGCAAGATTGGGTTTCAATATTCTCTAGGTGTATTGTGGCCGTTTGGCCCTATATCCTGAGTCTATTACTTTTGCATCCGTAAAAGATTCTTTAATTTTCTTGGTCCGGTATTAACAAGCAGTATGCGTGGTTGCTCTGAATCTGAATCTAATTTAAAAATTAATTTTTTGTTGTTTAGGTTAATAAAGTCACAACTTTTTATAAAAAAGGTAACTAACATCTAATCGAGAATTGGTTTTCGATTCAAATAATAATCCATTAATGGTTTTAAGCGCTCAATCCCAAGTTTATTGCATAACCTTTCAAAAAATATTTCATGTTATCTTCTATCTAGTAATAGTATCAAGATTGTTTGGTAGACTAGTTATTGCGGTAACAGCTGAGTCAGGGCGGGACACAAATCTAGTTTACGGGCACCGCTCCAAACTAAAAAAGAAGTTGCATACGGGATGCAAAATGCAATTTTAAGCAAAAAATGTTAAGTGATAATTTTGGCGGCAACCCTTAGTTCCGGAGTTATGGCATTCCATAGTTTTTATATATAACATGGCATATATCGAGTACTTGATGGCTCAATGGGACAATATAGATATCATTGAAAAGGAAATTTAACAGCCTATTCAATAAAGTAGGTAAAAATAAAAAATCTGGTAATGAAACACATTTTTTTTACAAACAGGCATGTTTTGACAATCGCAAATCGCCTAAAACTTGCGATGTGAGTTGAAATCGCATGAAAGTTTTTCTGCAGTTCATAATCGCAAGAAATTTGGCGACTTCAAGCACATACTGAAGTGAATATATAAATTTTACTTAAAATAAACTTTAATATTACAGTATAATAATACACAAATTAAAATTAATATGTTTACTTTTATTTTAAACAAAAACTATTTTAATTTTTGCACAATTAAAGTCGTAAGTAATAAATTTAATATACGTTCTTTGTTTTATCAATTGATTGTTTTCTTGAGTACTGGCGATTTCATAAAAACAGGTGTTCTAATTAATGTTCGAAAATATATTAGTATTAGTGCTGTTGAACGTATAGTCGGTAATCAAATAATATATGCGGTTATTTTAATTTTAAATCCTTATAAAAAATTCGGTTCTTATTAAATGCGTGATTTAAGTGTTAACGTACCTTAATAAATTTATTGAAATTACTTTAAGGATGATATGAGTTCCGAACGTCTATGTTATAATCAACAAAATGAACATAAATACTTTTTAAGTACTGATTACTCACAACGTAAGTAACATTTTCCTTCAAAGATGCTAAATGCAATATCACTAATACAAAATCTGTTTGTCGCCAAAATTTTTCCTTGCTTTTGTTGTATTTTTAAATTAATAAATATACATTGGATTGGAATATTATTTGGATTCTCATAATCTCTAAGCGTCAGTTTTTTAATTCGTTCTTGTTTTTAATTGCATGTTTTTTTTAAGAAATCAAAAAACTAGGCAGCTAGTGGCATTTTGTTGTAATTATCTTTTGTTTGTTTATGTTTTGCATCGCAAGATCCTATGTTTTTGCTCTCCTAAGTAGGAAACCTCTAGAAAGCGAAGCCGCTGTTGGTTATACAATAGAGGAGAAAATCCTTTCGTCCGGCCGAAGGCCGACTACGCAGGAAACCTTTAGAAAGCGACGCCGGACGAAAGGATTTTCTCCTCTATGGTATAACCAACGGCGGCTCTGCTTTCTAAAGGTTTCCTGCATAGTTAAAATATTAAAATCATGGCGAAACAACATAGCATTTGAAAAATAAATCTAATCACCTTTCTAATTCTACCCATATTGTCTCATTCCACCATAAAATACTCGTAATATACCACATTATACATAACAACTTTCGAGGCTCGTAACTCGGAAACAAAGTGTTTCTCCAGATATTACCTGCTTTTTTACTTTAAATTACATTTAACACCTTTATAAAACTTTTTTCATTATTCATTTTTCCGAATAACTTTATTTATTTTGTAAAAAAAAATGTTTTTCTTACCAGATTTTTTATTATGTTCTGCTTTATTAAATAGGCTGTTAAATTTCCTTTCCAATGATACCTATATTGTCCCATTCCGCCATCAACTACTCGATATATGCCATGTTATATATAAAAACTTTGGAAGGCCATAACTACGAAACTAAGGGTTGCCGCCAAAATTTACAATTAACATTTTTGGCTTAAATTGCATTTTGCACCCTGTAGGCAACTTTTTTATTTTGGAGCTTTGCCCGTAAGCTAGATTTAAGCTTTTTTTATGCATAAGTTTGTAGGGTCGTTCACGTGTTTACTAGTAATATGAATGAAATTGGCCATAAGTCTATATGTATTACAAATGAATAAATAAAATAAAATAATAATTTATCTTTATTGAATATCAGCATAAAATATATAAGTTACAATAGTATGAGAATTTAATTAAAAATAGTACAACAATTACAAACTACTTAATAAATATAAGAAACTTTTAAAAAGACAGTGTTAAGAAAAAGTTTATTTCTTTCTGTCCAAAAGAAGTTTGGTGATTGTTTAGTAAATTTCTTATAGTTTCAAAATTAGACGATCCGCTTTTTTTATTAATTGGCAGCGTTAAGTCCCTTTAGTAAGTCTTTGGGGAATCTACGGGAAAGGTTGTATTTTATTTTTTTTTCTAGATTATTTAAAGCTTCTTTGTATGAGTTTAAGTAGTTTTGCCATACCATAAATCAAGATCGGTCTAATACACATTTTGTATAACAATATTTTGTTTTTTACAGTGCACAGTATTTAACCTGTTGTTTCAACAAAAGTTTTTTATAAGGATTATACTTAATATTTATATATTTTTACTAATAGGAATGATAATTCCCTGGGATTACACGTTTTGTGAAGGAATTTGTTTTGGAGATTTGTTGTATGGAAATATGATACCTTGAGCTTTATTATCGTCAACTTTAATTTTCGATTTATTATTTTTGCCTTGCGTTTACAGTATGTTGCATTCTCTTAAATATTGCGTTAGATACATTGCCGCAGCATATGAGAGTACTTTCGTTAGTTTAAAACACTGCTTTTTTGATGTCTGCGAGTATATAACGAATATATTGTAGGAGAAAGAACAGACCCTTGTGGTAGACAGTTGGTATTTGTTTTTCACTGGATTTTTTCTATCGGCACAAAAAACAAATGATCGATTAGTCAAAAAACTTTATTTTTTTATTGTTAATAAATAGAAAAATTAAAGCTGCAAAGTTTGAACACCAAACCATAATGCCAGATATAATCAAATGTCTTTCAATATCAAGGAAGATAATTGCCCTTATCAATTGATAAATAGTAGAGTGTTCAATACGGAATCCAAACTGTGAGTCAATAGTAATGCTGTTTACATTTTAAGAATCTGCTATTCTTTTGTGAATGAATGAACACTTTGTCCAATAGGCTTAGGACGCAGATTAGCCTTAGCTTTGTGTACTGGAATTACTTTAGCCTTTTTGAAACTTTGTGGAAAATTGCCAACACTTATGCAAACATTAAGTATCATACTTACATTTTTTCATTTATTTCATCTAAACCTGCGGCTTTATTATTTTTCAATGAAAATACATATGATTACTTCAATGGCATCAGTTACTACCATGAAGAGTCTAGGATGCTTCCGGTCAAACAACATAATGAACTACTGACCAAGCAATTCCTAGTGTCTTGTCACCTGCCCAGTCACCCTAACCACGAGGTGATAATGCAAGATCCCCCACCCCGACACATTCGGCAGGACTTTAGGCGTTATCTTAATGACGTCCGGGATATTATTCCATCTACAATAAAACGGATAACCCTTACAGATACCTAAAAACTTTGGCATCGGCAGGCGGTCTCGGGCGCCATAAATAGCTATAGATGTAATAAAGTCCTAAATGAACACCTACCCGCGATTTCACAAGATGAGAGGCTTCTGCACAGGCACACGATATCAGTCTTAGCACAATTAAGAGCCGGATGGTGCAGTATTCTCAACTGCTACTGTGATCGGATAGTTCCCGGCACTTTAAACCGTCTCCCAACACGTCCCCAAAGCCCTCACGACACAACGCACTGTTTTAATTGTCCCAACAACCTCACGAATTTACACCCTATGGAAATATGGATACAACCGATTGAGGTTGCGCAATATCTCCACCTCCCAATACCACCTGATGATACACATACACATAATTGAGTATTTTTGCTTTTTTTGTTTTATATCTTTTTAGGAAAAGATCTCGACAGCAGCAGATCGGTTACAACAACAACAACAGATTCCTTAGCAGCTACACATCTCGAGCTAGTGCTCTATTATAAAAAGTTGATATTCTTTTCTCATCAAAACTTTTTTAAGACCGAATCATGAACTTTAACTTGGAGGCTACAAAATATACTGAGAAGACCGGCTAAGTAACAAAGGTGTACTCATAGCCATTTATTGCGTTCAAGACCGTCTGCCGATGCAAAAGTTTTTTTTTTATAAAGTTATCCTAGTTTTATTTAAAAACTTTAAGGGTCAGTTTCACGATGTCGCAATCGTTCGTTCGTTCACAACAATTTTTTAGAATTTGTTTTTGTTTTGAATGTAAATGTGCGAACAAACGAAGGATTGCGACATCGTGAAACTGGCCCTAAATTAAACATAACACAACTATTGTTCTACAATTTACAATGCTTACATTACTTCTAACAAATATTGCAATATTTTTTTTTAACATTAGTATTTCTTTCTATTTTAACATAGTTAGGGAGCAAATTGTATAATTTTAAGGCCTTGAAGAAAAGCGATCTCTGCATTGTTCTAGTCTTTGTTGTATATTCATACATTTTAGTGTGTCAAGCATCAATCTTGTACATCTGTTGGAACGCATAACATTGTTTTTAAGTTTCTGTAGTCTTTATAACTGTGTTTTTGTGCAGCAAGAGTATAAAATTGTCGATCCAAATTCGAATTGTGGTTTGATCATAGTATTGTACATATTTTATCATACTGCTGTAATTATCGATACTTTGTTCTGCACTCTTTTAAAAAAGCCAATTTTTTTTGCCATTTTCTTGCATATATGTATATTCCACATAACATAAACAAAATTTTAAGTCTTTGTCGATTATAAACACGAGATATTTCATTTGCCTAACTTTTTCAATTGTTTCATTATTTATTTTTAACATTTCGTTACTGTTCATGTTTATTTCCATTAATTTAGTTTTACTTTCATTTAATTTTAGTTTATTTATTTTTAGCCATTTGGTTATGTTGTTAATATCATGCATAACATTATCTATACATTTCATTTCGGTATATCCTTCAGTATATATCAGCATACATCAGCATACAAAACTACATCGCATTTATCTATAATCAGTGTTGCCAAAAACCGGGGGTTTTCCCGCTAGAACTGCTGGTTTTTTGCTATTGAAAGCGAAAAGTTAGAAAAAAAAACGCTAAGTCGTTTTTTCAGCTGGGAAAAATTTCTGACAAACATTTTAAATAAACTAAATATTTTTGTTTAAAACTTAAAGCAAAGACAAAAATCAAAGTTTAACCAGAAGCAACAATAACCAACAGTAATTCTATTTTTCCTTTACCACTGTATACGGCTATAAGTCAGAAGTTTCCTGAAGAGTTAAATAAGCCGTAACGAAATGGCATTCGAGACGTGCTTTGACCCTCAATAATCAATATCGACGATTTAAATAATTAATCGGGATAATAAAAAATAGCACGAAAACAAAGAAAAATAAATTATTTTGAAAATTGATTAATATAATAAAAAATTCCCGTTGTTTAATTTAATGAAATATATTTTAATTGGGCCAATAAAACTTTTTTTAACTAATGGAAACTGTCATTTCAAATTACCAGGAAATCGGGACATTTTAGAAAAAACTGACAAATAATCAGTAAATAACGTATTTATTACAAAAAACAAAAGAGAATGCCTCTCAATATTTGGAACAACTGGGTTATAGCCCGGAAATAATCGAAACAGTTTTAAATCAGCTTAATAATATAAATGCTACAAAATGGAATAATCGAATGGCTACTACATATTTTTAGTATGCAGTTTTTGAACATTAAAATTCGGCTAAAAATAAAATTTTCAAAGAGCTAGCTAAGTTTGCTTTGCAATAATTATGCATGCCATGGTCTAATGCAGAAGTGCAACAAGTTTTTAGTGAACTTAATATAGCTAAATCATAGCTCAGAAATCGATTGCAAACCAATGCTACTTTAACCGATAAGTATTTCAATTCCTCAATTTTTTTTTTATGTGCCTCTTTATAATTACTTTGTTGCCTTAGATATGGTCTCCGTCGGCATAACAAATACTGCTACGATTACTAGGTTCCTAAAAAATTTCTAAACTTAATCGGAACCTGTAATATTTATTCAATTTCTCAAAACAAAAATAATATGTATAGATAATCAAAATATTAACTAGAGATGAACAATTATTTCAATATTCATAAAAAAATAATATAAGCTTATTTTATGAATACGGCAGTTAGTATTTAAAAACAGTGCTAAACAAGTAAAAGTGCTATTTTCGGCTATGCCGAATCTTATAAAAAAAAAGAAATGGTACTGCATATATATTATTTTACATAAAAATGCTATCGGCTCTTAATGATAATGATAAAGATCTCTTCAAAAGCTTTAAAGTGATACCCATATTGATATTTCACAAAATTTGAAAATTGCAAAGCCCCCTAACTCGGAAAATATGGGTGAGCGGCAATTTTTGCACTTAATGTTTCTTTTTATATTTATTTTTTTGATTGAGTTACTTTATTCTAAATGACATAAAGTAGTCGTGGTTTTTTGCCTGCTGTCTCGAAGGACATGGACCGATCATGCTGATTTCCAATAGCACCTCTTTCCACACTATATCTGATCGATTGACATATTTATTTTTTTTGTGAAACCAAGTTTGCCTCCGTGAAGGGTATAAAAATAAATTGTTCAAGAAATTTTTTAGCGATTTATGTCAGCGTTTTTTAGTTAGCGGTTTCTATTGTTTTTTAAAGTAATATCTAGCGGGAATTGGTTAAATAGTTTTGGCAACACTGTCTATAATATTCGGCATATCGTTAATATATATTATAAAAAATAATGCTCCTAAATTAGAACCCTGCGGCACCCCAAATTAGTTATCAATTTCTTCGGTATTAACACTGTTTACTTTTGTTATTTGCTTCCGCATTTTTAAATAAGATTTGAACCACTCTATTTCATTTTCTCTAATACCATACATATAAAGTATTTTAATCAATAAATTTCTATCAATATTCTCAAATGCCCTTTTAAGGTCCAAGAAAACTGCCGTTATCTTCTTATTTGCATCTCGATACTTCCATTTATAAATAACATAATTAACTGCAGTTTCACATGAGTATTTTTTGCGAAAACTAGATTGGTATTTATATATCAAATTATGCTGTTCCACATATTTTTCTAACTGTTCTTTGACAATTTGCTCTATAATTTTTCACAAGTTTTAAAGGTATTTACTGGCCTGAACTCTTCACATTTTATTGTTTTTGACACTTTTTGGTTTTACCATTGAGTATTTCCAACTTTCAGGAAATATGGCAGTTTGAAGGGATATATTTATAACTTGTAGCAGATTTTTAACGATAATGTTCCAGTTGTCCAAGATTATTTTAACCGATACTTTATTAAAGTCTGGCTTGTTCTAAAGACATTTACGGCTTCCAAGAACGCCTGCCGATGCAAAAGTTTTTAGGTATCTGTAATGGTCATCCGATTTATTGTAGATGGAATAATATCTCGGAAGTCATTACGATAACGCCTAAAGTCCTGCCGTGATTAGGGTGACTGGGCAGGTGACAAGCAACTAGGAATTGCTTGGTCAGTAGTTCATTACGTTGTCTGACCGGAAGCATCCAAGTCTCTTCATGAAGGTGATCTATGTTTGTCATTTTGACACATCGTATCGCTAAGGAACGAGGTCCAAATCGGGGCATCATAATTAAGGAGAGAGCGGCCAATTGCATGTGTGTTGCCACTATTGTCTCCTTAGTCATTCCCCAGGAGGTGCTTGCGAGTGCTTTTAGGACTTTGTTCCGAGTTTTCACTTTGTGGTGGATGTAGGTGGCGTGCGATGAGAAATGATGGAGGCTGTCGAAGACTACGCCTAAAATTTTTGGGTTTTGTACCGTAGGGATACGGCGGCCTTCGACCGAGATTTCCAATTCCATTCTTACTTCTTTAGTCCACGAAGTGAAAAGGGATACCGAAGATTTTGAGGGTGATAGCTGAAGTCTACGTTCCTAAAATTATTCTGAGACGGTGGCCAAGTTTTGTGAGATTCTGGCACTTATGTCGTCATTTTTAACACCAGATGAGTAGATTGTACAGTCATCTGCGTAAGACTCCATCTTGACATCTTAGGGTGGTGCAGTAAGTTTCGTAAGATAAGTATTAAATAGTATAGGTGACAGTACTCCTCCTTGTGGCGCACCCATTTTTATCGTGTAGGGTTTTTTTGACTTCTGGCCTCTGAACTCAACAAACTCTTGTCTACCACTTAAGTAGTTGGCAAAACAGGGTTTGACATCGTTGGGAAGAGTAGAGTTCGTGATGTTTTATCAGCACAGAGTGATCGGCCGTGTCAAGGGCCTTAGATAAGTCCAAGGCGGCAAAAACTGTGCGTTGGCATGGCCTTTGCTGATTAAGGCCATCTGCGATAGCAATCATATTTAAAGTCATTGTGGAGCTATAAAATTCCCTGAAGCCATGTTGGTGTGTGGCGCTAAGAGATGTTGTTTTAGGGTTGGCAGTAGTAACGCCTCTAAGACATTCACCCCTATCGTAAATATATATTCCCTCGAAATTTTTTTCCCTTTTCCCCAAATTGCAATCGTGAATAGTTCACGTGAACAATTTTTCACGTAAACAAAAATTCCCCTTATCATGATTGATTTTTTCCCTCGAAATTTTTTCACTTTTCCCTTAGATTTGTTCACTTAAATTTTGCTGGGGAACTGCATACATTATGCCAGTTTTTATATGTTTTAATTAGAAAATTTACATCAATAACACATTTTTTTGATTCGATATCAGTTACTGCAGTGTAGACTGACATTATGCTCATCAAGATGCAAAACAAAGAGATCTATTGGTTATAAATTTATAAAGATTTTTTATTAAAACCATTTTTAAATGAAAAAAATGGAGATAGAAAAACTCAGATATAAAAATTTATTTTATTGAAATGGGTCAGTAGCAAGGTCTAGGGTAGGTTAGGCAGGCAGCCGTATTGACACAGCCCACTTTGGTCGATTGTTTGGTCCTTTTGCGTCTAGGGTAACTATAAGGACTTTTACGCGTGTTGCACGTCACGTTCTTGAAATAAAATTGTTCTCTGTTGTAGTATCTTCTCCTCTTGCAACAATACAATAGCACAAATCACTTAACTTTAAAAAATTTGGAATATTTTATTCCCTATTTATATTTTCTTCTTTCTAATTTGCATTCAGTACGAATTGATAGCGGGAACAAACGTTCGCATGAAATTCACGATAGCAATTTTCCCTTCATGGGGAATGAAAATTTCATGGGAACAAAAATTTCCCATTTTGTTCACGATAGGGGTGATTAGCTACGGGTGATAAAAGGGAGATCGGGCGGTAAGACTCTTCAATTGTAGCGGGTTTGTTTGGTTTTAGCAAGGGAATTAGTCCGATTCTTCAATCTGTTCTGCAAATGAAATACCGCGAGGGTCTTCTGGTAGTTGAGAATACCAACTGTGTGCTTATCACCTTGCAAGAGATGGGATATGCTCGGGTGATTATTAGCCCCAATGCTGTTAACGGGCGGGATATAGACATTGATGATATCTATTTTTGCGTGCCGTCAGTGTCCACTGAAATGCTCATAACCTTCAGCTTGGGGTCAGGAACGGGAGGGATTGGAGGGGTTGTCAGTTTGTAGCTGACAATTCGTTCAATGATGAATGTCAGTCCTCCGCCATGATCCCTCTCCCTGTCACTCCTAATGATGTTGTAATTGCCGGAGGCTGAGAGTGTACAATAACCGGTTAGTTTTGTTTCCTGTATAGCGGCTATGAATATATTGTTATCGTGCATATGTTTGGTGATTTTCGAGACCTTATTCCTGAGGCCATTACAATTTTATTGCATGATCTAGAAAGATCTACCGGGACCAGTATTTTGCACTAGCCGCTGAATGGGAAGACGTGGCGATGTGATAATGGAGTTGTCGGATGGGAGGGTGTTGTCGGTGTCGGTCGCTGTAGTGAGGGTGAGTTCTGTACAATTGGTGGGGTATTGCAAGCAGGTGTAGATTGCGCGGCTAAGTTTAGGGCGGTGCTGGAAGCTAAGGTGGTATTTGCACAGCATGCGGCTAAGATCCAATCCGGCTAAATTCCAATCCCTGTGTGATCTCAAATTTGTACTTCGCCTCATATGACACCATTTTTTGCAACTGTTGCACTGTATTGATATTATATTCCTCTGAAGCATCTTGTTATATATCGAGCATGTACACTGATGAATTTTGTTGCGCCTCACAGATGGGAGTGGTATTTGAACCTGTGGGGTGCATTGGGAGGAGCAGTGCTGATGTTGGGTGGTTGATTACTACGGCAACTTGCCACAAAGTTTTGAGACCATTTACGGTGGCTGGTGAGACCTGAGCACCTTTTAAGGTGGTACTAGCTACCACAAACTAAGCACCTGACCGATGTGGCGTTACGCGTTATTCTGCTGTGACACACTGAGCAAAACCAAATAATGAAATCTGTTGTTGTTGTTCTTGTAACAGCTCTGCTGCTGTCGAGAGTTCTTCCCTGAGAAAAAAACTTTCAGTTTGTACAGCTGTTGCTGGGTTGACAATCTTTGGCCGAGATAGACTCGGGTCGTTCCGGAGCGTAGATCCAATTGCCGTGGGAACGAAATCTGTTGTTGTTGTTGTTGTAACAGCTCTGCTGCTGTCGAGAGTTTTTCCCTAAAAGGATATAAAACAAAAAAAGCAAAAATACTCAATTATGTGTATATGTGTCATCAGGTGGTATTGGGAGGTGGAGAAATTGCGCAAACTCAATCGTTCGTGTCCATAGTCCTTTAAATCTGTTGTTGCTGGTGGTGAGCCCAATGTTACCTTAGTAAACTTTTACTTTTTTTCTGACTAATTACAGACGAAAGAAAATCAAAAAATTAAAAACAAAAGTTTTTTGCGCTGATAATTTAAATTAAATTTTTTGCAGTAATAAAAAATCACACGTTGTTTTCTTATTGAAAACAATGTGGCCAAGTGTGTGTGAAGATAAATACGTCAATAAAAACGTTTTTTAAAAAATGTAGCATGCGATTACTTTTTTCGCCCATATATACAGTTTAAGTGTAAAGTTAATTCCGGACTTTTTTTAAACAAATACGATTACAGCGACAAAACCCTTCGAACTCGGCGAGTCAAACCTATAGAGAAATAAAGGGCAGAATCAGAGCTGTTACGTTGTAAACACAGCTCATTCAAATATTGCAATGAAATACATTCGTATCTACAAGGGTTTTTTCTTGCACAGCAAATAACTGTTGGAGACTCACTGGGAGCCCATAATGTTCGATTACGAAAGAATGATTCTATAGCACTGTGAACAGAATCCACTGGCATATGCCCAGGTGATAAATAGGTAACTTTTATGTTTTTCAACGTGTTTCAAACCAATAATCAAAACTACGAGTGTATACACATTTTCTAATAAAAAAAGGAACGGTACATAAAAGCAATTTTTGTTTATACGTTGATTGCATCGTTATTTTTATTTTTTTATGTTCTTATTTTATGGTAGCTCCCTCGTTGTTATTTTTACGTTACTTACTTTATTTTGCGATCACTCATTAAGGCATATGTGGGTTACGTTAAAACTGAAGGTCTCGTATTTCTCTTAATATTTGGTTTATCAATACTATATTTTACAACGCAACGTGTTGTTACTTAAAGAAAAATTCTGGATCAAAAACTCTGTTTTGAAAAATATGTTGGTTACGTTATTTTGGCGGTTAAGGCACGATATATTTGCATGTGCACATTGCTTATTAATATAGATACTTTCTTTACATTTCATTTTGTACTTTTAATTAATAAATACATATATGATAATGATGATAATGAAATATTTATATATGAAGGAATAAAGCACGATTAAAGTAAATAAGGGTAAAAAGGATTCCGAATATTAAATTTTCATATTCATATACTTACTTTTCTTTTTCACATTAGCATATTGAAGTATTTATGGCGAATAGGCGGTATATAAGGTAATAAACTAATCATATCGTTATATTTCTTCCTTTTGGTTTGCTTCATGAAGTTTCATAAAGTGGCAACATATTAATTTTGCTGAGGTTTTTTGGACTTCCCTTTTTTCCGAACAAAAAAATTTTTTTGAATGAAGCATTTTCTTCCACATTAGTTTAAAAAAAATTTGTAAGGTTCATTCTTTTTAAAGCTCATCTATCTAATCTCTTCTAGAAATTAAAATAAATTAATTTCCTACAAAATAAAAAAAAATTATAATAACCTGCCGTTTGGAAGAAATTAATGAAAGTTGTTTCAATTAAACTTATAAGGAATAGAATTATTCCGCTTTCAAAAAAAATAGTTGTGCGATAAACTTGTACAGCAAAACAGTTTTTGTTAATTTATGTCAAGATAGAACTCTATTGAAATTGTGATAGCTCATTAGAATTACCGTTAACTTAGACTTATACTACTTTCAAAAAATCCAGCTCATTTTTTAAAAAGAACTTTTTTAGATTGTTATAAACAAAACAATTTTTATGCTTAACGATACGATAACCTTTATACCTACAATATTTGCATTGATAAATTAAAAATCTTTTTTGACTAATATTATGTATTTTTATACATTGGCAATATATAGCGACGTTCGAGAAGCCAATTGGCAAGAAAGCAAAAAACTGGCAACGCAGGCAGCGATTCCAATTTACAGACAAATATATTACCATTTAAATTATAATCTCCAATTTTAAGTATCATGCGTTTATCAGAACATGGGCGATAATGTCGAGGCCACCTCAATCATTTTACAGATGTGTTTAAACCATCCCTTAATTGGGTTCAGTTTGTGGACATTTTGTAAAAACCACACTTTTTATTAAAAAAACAAACTATTCAAATTTTTAATTTTTTGTAAAATATTTAAAATTGAAAGGAAACTTGTATTGTTGTTTGAGGCATTTACTTTCGTTATTGCAAGGCGGCCTGCAATGTTTAGGTTGAACTGTTTCTTTCTTCATAGTAAATTTTATACAATTGATATCTTTTCGATTCTATTGACTTTGTAAGGGTTAAATTTTACTCACTTTGTAATTTTTCAAAGTATGTATTTCAACTAAATATTTTTTATTACAACAATATTTTTATAATACAGGGCGTTCGCCGGGAGGAAATACTACTTTGTTTGTTTAGAATTTTTGACTAAATGAAAGATGGTATTGATAAATGCTTAATTTAATGTCGGTAAATGTGTATGGAATACAATAACAGATAAATGTGCGTCTCTGTTAGCCTTACACATGCGAGCCCTTTTGAGCACATTTTTCTTACATTCTAACACATTTCATGCGGTATTTCACTACGAATATTTTGTTTGAGCTGCTTAAGCGTTTCTGGTTTGTTTGCATAAACCTTACTTTTCAGATATCCCCACAAAAAGAAGTGTGGAGCAGTTAAATCAGGCAACCGTGGAGGCCATTCAACATCACCATTTCTTGAAATAACTTGTTCAGGAAAAATCTCTCGCAGCAATTCTATTGCAATCCTGGCTGTATGCGATGTGGCATGGTCTTGTTGAAAAGTTTTCAATCATATCACGATATCGTTCCCCATTTACAGTTACCGCTACGCCGTTTTCAAAGATTTTTTGATTTTGCTGAAATGTTTAAATTATTAATACACGTTGGTTTATCAAATATTTTTCCATAATAAATTTGCCATGGTCCAGCGTAGTCAATATGTATTCGCTCAAGAGGTCGCGATGTTATTGGCCAAGTGCAAAGATTGGTTTTAACGGGATTCTTTATTGCTTGTTGACAGTTTTGGCATTTACGAACGTAGTCTTTAACGTGTTTATCAATACAGGGCCAGTAGACGTAGCTTCGAGCTATTGATTTGCATTGTTCCGCTGATAGATGTCCTCTGTGGAGCTGTTTAAGAATCATTTACCGATACGTATCCGGTATAACGACACAGCTGTAAAAATTATACATCTATGTGCTGTCGCTAATGATTCTTTCTGAAGAAAGTACGGTAAAATAGAAGAAATTATGCTTTTGTTACTTTTTTGCCAGCATGTGTTAAGAGTTGAATAATTTTCTGTAAGGTTACGTCATTTTTGGTAGCATTAACAATCATTTGAAACGATACTGGCAGATTCGATACTGCTTCAGTTAAGTCTATAAGGATGTTTTCTTCGAGTAACACGGAAACTACAACGTATTCATCGGATGGTTTCTCATGATCATTTATGAGTCCGGACAAAACATCTGCATGACCAAATTCACTTGTGTTCGTGTATTTGATTTCGAAGTTATAGTTTAACAGTATCAAAGCCCAACGATGTAAACGATTTGCTGTGTAAACAGCTATTCCTTTCTTTGAACCGAAAATAGTTTGTGATCTGTGGGCAGCGTAAATATGCGCCCGAAAAGCATCCTATGGAAACGTTGTACTGCAAAAATTAATGCTAAACCTTCCTTCTCAATTTGGCCGTAATTTCGTTCAGCAGGTGTAAAATGTCCTAGTGCTGCCTTGCATTCTGAAGTCCAATTAAATTTATTTTCTTTTTTTAACAAGTCATCAAGGGGCTTACGAGATTTCGTAGATTTTTAATAAATATGCCATAGTTGTTTATTGAACCAAGTAACGAACGTACTTCAAATATATATTTATTAAGTTTTTAACTTTTGAACGGCTGCGATTTTTGCTGTATCCGGTCGAATACCAGTTTTGGTAATAATCTGCTCGAGATATTTGATCACAATTTTGAAGAAACTGCATTTTTCAAATTTTAGTCGGAACGCGAAATTCTGATTTTTTCCTAAAAGCAATTTTAGATTAGTTTCATTGTCTAACTTGCAAGCATGATGTCATCTTTATATGATTTAGCACCATCTATGCCTGAGCAAAATTCATCCATGATTCTTTGGAAAGACCCTGGAGCTGATTTAATGTCAGGTGTAAGCCGGTTAAATTTAAATAAAGCACTGTGAGTATTTATTGTTAATAGTTTTTTGCTGTCGTCATCTACTTCAACTTGAAGGTAAGCGTCTAATAAATCCAGATGGCTGAAGATAATGCAATTGTTGCAGTCATAAAATTTTTTTTCTGAAATAGGCAATGGATATTGATTTGGTTCTATCATTGAGTTAAGACCGGTAAAGTAATCCTGTAGTGTGTTGTGTAAATTTTCCCTATAGCCCTAGTATTTATTTTAAAACAGCTGAAAGGGTATCAGCTAAAACTTAGTCGTTCGAAAGAACTGCCGAAAGAAGTGAATCTAATGAAAGAAAACTAGGCAGTTTTTGCCGATTTATGCTTACAATCAAAAGTCTACTTTTATTTAAATTTGTATCAACTTATATACTACTTATGAGAATTAAGCGTAGCCTTTCTAACCTACTTTAATATATTTCCGTCTCATTTGGTATTATGAGATTTATATTTACTAAAGGGCTGCACAAGCATAAGAAAAATGTCTTATAAGCAATCACGTAAATTTCAAGTAGTGTGTGTATAGAACACTCTCATCTTCAAACACATACTTCCAAACACAAATGTTTTGCTTTGCCACCAAAATAGAGAATTTGAGAATAAAAGTGTTTAGAAAAACATTGAAACAAAATAGAACATTCAAAACATGCTTAAAGTTTTTGATAGCTGAATTGGGCTAAAGAGAAACTAGAATCATTTTCATTTTATTTTAATATGAAAAATATCAAAATAAAACGTCCTAGCTACAGTGTCGTCAATTTTAAAACTTGATAACGCACAAAAATGGAGAAAAAACCACTATAATTTCTGTTTTATTTAAGATGTTAATTGAATTACTTTTTCAAAAAAAAAATGTACTATTTTTATATTAAAAATATAATAGGAAAATTTTTTTTTACATTTCAGGCTTTTCAGAAAATCGAATAGTAATAAAACTTAACAAAAATAAAAAACAAATTTGCCTGTATTTAATCATACTAAATAATATTTTTTTCCATAAGTTCTATACAAATTTTTTAAAAAGAGTTCAGCGTTTATCAGTATTTATCCTTTTTTCAAAGTATTTTTTACAATTTTTTTATCAGAAGTTTCATATTTTCATGCTAAAAATATAACAATAAAACAGCCTGTAATAAAAACAAATTTGTATATTTGCATATCATTTCTTTGTATAAAAGTATTTTCTTTCAACAGTCTTAAATCCCATTATTTAAAAACACTGCTTTATTTTCGTGAGCTTTTTTTGTATATGTTCTAGTGCACTCGGTGTTTCTACTATGATTTATTTTATTTTTTTTATTTATTTTATTTTAATGCAAAAAGCCTAGGAGGCCAAAGCGCATTATAATTCAATTACATAATTTTGGTGCGTAAGTCTAATTATTTATATATGTGCATTTATCATTATAATTTAGTTTTATGAATAATAATATATGAGGGCTGCTCTATATATTTCTGGCATAATAGTGAAAATGCGAATATTTATAATCAAAAATGGTTTTATTGTTTTTCAAAGTATTCTCTAGCATGATTTATATACTTTTGCACGCGCTCAAACCAGTTGTCGAAGCACTTTTTCCACTCCGATTGAGACACCTCTAAAACATGGTTTTTGATCACTACAACAAGCTTCTTCTGGCGACGAAAATCGTTGACCGCGCATTTTTTTCTTGATGTGCGGAAACAACAAGAAGTCATTAGGTGCCAAGTCAGGGCTGTATGACGTTTTGGCCGGTCAAAAACGCTCTGGTTTGAGCCGATGTGTGAGAGCTCGCATTGTCATGGTGAACAATGATTCGTCTTCTCTTGTTGGTTTTTCGAATTTCTCCGATGACTTCAGGCAAACAAATTGTAGTGTACCACTCAGAAGTGACCGTCCTACGTTACTCAAGCGGAACAGTCGCCACATGACCAGTTTTGCCGAAGAAACAGGCAACCATTTGCTTCGAAGTGCTTCTTCCACGAACAACTTTCGTTGGATTTTGCTCGTCTTTGAAGACCCACACGGTCGATTGTTGTTTCGTTTCGGGCTCATACGCATAGATCCATGATTCGTCACCTGTGACGATCTTATAAACGTCTTTTGAAGCACCCCAATCGTATTTTTGCAACATTTCTTTGCACCAATCGACACGAGCGACCTCTAATTGTGCGGATCCAACGAGAACAAACCTGTTTTACGGCCAGGTTTTCATGCAGTATCGAATGTATGCTGGTGGAAGAAATGTCTAAGGATGTCTCTATCTCTCGGTATGTCGCATGTCGATCTTTCATTATGAGTTCACGCACGGCATCAATGTTCTCTGGCACAACAGCCGTTTTTGGACGACCTTCACGGAATTCGTCTTTGAGCGAGCTTCGACCACGATTAAATTCATTATACCAATTTTTCACAGTGCTATAGGATGGTGCTTCATCGCCAAACAAAGATTTAAGTTCATCAATGCACTCTTGTCGTGATAATCCACGTCGAAAGTTGTGAAAAATGATGGCACGAAAATGTTCACGAGTTAATTCCATTTTTTTCTATATTAATTTTTTCAAGTCACTGTAAACAACACAAATAATGGTCGTACGTCAAAACGTTTTGAGTACGATTATGCTTAAAAATGACAGACTTTCCAATGGAAATGTCAGATTGCACTTGGCAGCACTCAGTGTTGCCAGGCCAGAAATATATATAGCAGCCCTCGTAAAATATTTGTTAAAGAATTTTTTAATGATATGAAAAAAGCTAGTTCAAAGTTGCATGTTTTCTTGGAGTGGCGTAGGGATACGGGGACAACAGAACAAGAGCAGTAATAGGCAAGAGTAAAGCATCATCTCAATTACTTAAATGTGCTAAAAGGTGTTTTTTGAATGTGATCGGTGTAACGGAAAACTTTTTTAAATGACTGAGGCAAGCAATTCTAATTTCTGCGTGTGCAAAAGTAAATTTTGAAAGAATAAAATCGGGAATTTTGTAGTAAATTATTTTATAGAAGATTAGCATAGATCTATACTTTAAAAAGTTATGGAATGAACACCCCAGAAAACGTTTTATTGCGTAAGAAACATTACCATAGTAATTAATACCGTAAACAAACCTTACAATCCTTTTAATAATTTTCTCGATTTCAGACAGGCACCTACCCCAAGTGCCAGAATAAGTTTCCAAGCCATAGATTAGATATGGCATCTATAACACATATCCAATAGAGTACCTAACTTTCTGTGAAAAATTAAGACCGCAACAATAGAGTCTTCGCAAACCCAGGGCGACTTTCAAGGCAATCGCATTTATATGCTGATCAAAACTCAAGCAATCATCTATTATCACTCCCAAACAATTTAACGACTGAACGAAGCCAGTTTTAGCTCTTCCAATGTTGATATCGGAGTAAGTTATGCTGCGGAAGCCGGTTCGAAACATAATTGCTTTCTTTAAAATGATTTTTGGGAATAATTATTTTCTATTAGTTCACTTTTCAGTGTGCTAATATCCCAAATATTTTAAATAAAATCAAATATTGATTATTAGTGGTAAAGCTAGTTCCTATGGCCATTTCGTTGATTGCTCAACTCAACTCATCAGGACACCTTCTACCATATTTTAGATAAGCTAAAGCTGCCTATTATATTTAAAAAATTTTTAAACCAACTGAGAAGTGGACAAAAAATTAATAAACACAAGCATCAAAGCTTAAACAAAATACCAATAATCAATAGTGACTTTATTTTTGCTTACATTTCTACATACACGTGGTTGGTTTTTTTCCAACTCTACGAGTAGTTGTAAGAAGTAATCAAAATAAAAAGCACGCGGCAACACCATACATTTGTGTTTATAATAAACTCAAAAATATAGTGAGTTGCCAGAGCTTTTTTGCACATGCACTTGCAATTTTTATTTAAAATGATTTTTGGCAATAATTATTTTCTATTAGTTCACTTTTCAGTGTGCTAATATCCCAAATATTTTAAATAAAATCAAATATTGATTATTAGTGGTAAAGCTAGTTCCTATGGCCATTTCGTTGATTGCTCAACTCAACTCATCAGGGAACCTTCTACCATATTTTAGATAAGCTAAAGCTGCCTATTATATTTAAAAATTTTTTTAACCAACTGAGAAGTGGACAAAAAATTAATAAACACAAGCATCAAAGCTTAAACAAAATACCAATAATCAATAGTGACTTTATTTTTGCTTACATTTCTACATACACGTGGTTGGTTTTTTTCCAACTCTACGAGTAGTTGTAAGAAGTAATCAAAATAAAAAGCACGCGGCAACACCATACATTTGTGTTTATAATAAACTCAAAAATATAGTGAGTTGCCAGAGCTTTTTTGCACATGCACTTGCAATTTTTATTTAAAATGATATTTTGATTACTTCTTACAACTTCTCGTAGAGTTGGAAAAAAACCAACCACGTGTATGTAGAAATGTAAGCAAAAATAAAGTCACTATTGATTATTGGTATTTTGTTTAAGCTTTGTCTGATGCATAGTTGCAATTAGACGTGAATAGATTATTCAATTCCTCACAATCAATGTTAGCAGCTCGAGAAGTGCCCTTTTGGAGTAGCCAGATTTGTTTAATATTTTCCAAATTTTTTTGCTTTGCCAATATTACCAAACATACTTATATGGCGTTTTCTACGAAATTTTCTTATTAACAATTTCAACTTGTTTCTTAGCCGACAATACCTATTGCGGTTCATATCATTTGGCGTAGCTACATAGTTATTATAAGCTTGATCCCTGAGAACACTGTTGTAAAGAACTTTTGGAACATTCATCCATGGATCTTTTTTGTTTTTGGGATTGTACCTAACAATAGCAACATTCTGTATCCATTCATATAATAGAAAGTTTAACACAGCAAGTTTGCAGTTTTATTTATCAGAGCGCTGAACAGTTTCAAATCAGTTTTTTCAAAATCGTTATACTCTACTTACTCCTCTTCTGGGAGAGGTTCTATATGCAATGACATATAAATTAATGCATGGTAAGACTGAAAGAAGGGACGTTGTCCTTGACCCGTAAAGAAAAGATCTATCAAAATTGTGGTATTGTCGATATTCCAATGAGTGGGTCTAGAATTGTGGACGTAGGTAATCCCGAGTCTATCACTCAAGGAACGCAACTTAAACACGTTTATAGGTTGAAGTAAATTACAATTCAAGTCACCCATGATTACACCTTTTTCGTACTGTAACAGATGCTCAGTCATGTCTTCTTCCATAATTTCTAAATTTCCATTAGGTAGGTACACTACTCCAACCTAAATTTTCTTATTCCGACAATCTATTTCAATTAAAATTGATTAACAATCTCCAGAAGTATCAGATGATAAGACCTGTTTGTGCTTAACTCCCTTCGCAACCAAAATACCAACACCACCTCCGCGTGTAGGTCGAGGACGATCATTTCTGTAGAAGGAAAACCCAGGGAATATAATAGAAGAATCAGGCATATCAGATTTTACTTAAGTTCCGTTAAACCCATAACATGTATATTTGATTCAAATAAAATACCTCTCAGCATGGCCAATGTTGATGCCACCACAGGAGTTGGGAAAAACCAACCTAAAAAACCGTCATCAATAATAGGACCCATGTTGTCATTATGGGGCATCATAATATAAATCCCTTGCCCCCACCGAAACACTAAGAAAAAACACAAGTTTTAAAGCAGCAATTGTGAAATAATCATCAGTATTGAGATTTTTTTGCACAAAAGTTAATCTTAAAACAAAATACAAAATTAAAAAAGTTCAGTAATATAAAGAATTTAGAAACATAGAAGAAGTGAATTCAAAATAATTAACCATAACAGTATTAAGACTAATGAATGTCAGGTGAATCTGTCAGAGCATCTTAAAACTTTGTATTTTAATCCACCTATTGGTACCAAATGTGTTAATTACATTTTACCATAGATTCTGTGTATTTAACAACTTATTTAATACTCAGATATCACCGAGATTCGCATTGCTTAGACAGGTTCACTCGTTAAAAAAGAAAGTTTTAAAAAAACAATTTATTTTATAAAAGAATTTATTTTTCGTAAGTAGGGAAGAAAAGAAATAAGACATACCAGATACTAATTTTTCTAAGTTTGAAAAATAGTCCAGACATTTTTCGTAACCAAAAATTGTTTCAGATGTATCATTGATTTTTACCCTGTGGAGATCAGAACTGAATATCCAATATTTTGTAATGACATTTCTTTTTCAAGGATCCCGGAAGAACTTGCACAGCCTAGCACCTTTTCTGTTAAATGGTCATTAAGGAAAATTTTTTTGTTGGAACCATTTTTGAACACATCATCTTCCAATAAATTTTGCGTCTTAAAGTAGCGGCGCATTACTTCATCTCTTTACGAGAGCAAATTAAACTTCACCAGGACACTGTAATGTAGCAGCAAGTGTTTATGTCACTTTCAGTTATTATGACATTCAGGCATTTGCAGATGGTAGAAACAGTGTGCTTAATATCAATATTCTCTCTGACCAAACCGTTTATTATAATGTCCAATTTGTTGAACCTTTTCTGTAAAATTTAATTTTTGTCTTCAAGTATATTCATTTTAGCTGTTACGTTTTTATCAACGTCATCTATTAATTTATTGCAGTTAGATACCTCCTCATTTAAGGTCTTAATTTGTACATCATAATTTTCTACTTTCTCGAGTAATGCATCAAGCTTTCTTTCAATGCTAGCGTTAGAACTACGCATTTCATTCCTCAGGTCCATTACATTTGTTGCGGTAGATGCACACTTTGTGCATTCATAGAAAGGGTTTCCTTTCGATTTTGTTAATATATTTAATTCCTCATTCGAGATTTTTGCACAACTAAGGTGGAACCAAACTTGGCACCTTGCACAACACACTCCGCCCGAATTTTTAGTCACATTTTTATCACAATCACTTGTGACTTAGTTCTTGCTGTATTAATAACTGTATTTAATACTGAATGTACTTTCATATGCACTTGTGTATGTGTTAATTATTGTGTATGCAGCAACATGCAACAGCGAGGCAATTGATATTAATTAATTTAAGTTTAATGTTAAATCAAGCATTTATAAGATTAAAATGTTCATAAACAGTTTACCTAAGAAATTCACTGGTAAACTATATAAATTTTAAGAGTTAACTTTGTTGCACGCGGGAAAAAAATCAACCTGTCATGATGAGGTTACCAGACTTTTACTCGAATTTTTAAATGTGGAGTGTGTGATTCGGTTCTAGGTAAATCTAGAGGGAGTATCATGTGTTGCAAATGCAAAATATGGCTTCACCTTACTTAAGCTAAAGTCTCTGAGAAGCACCTCGCTTTGTTTTTGTGTAGGAATGGTTTTACATTCCTTTACTTTGTTAATGGATCACAAGTTGATTTGGATACTATTGACTTAGGTACTTTTGATGATTTTGGGTCGTTTTCGTTTAGTTGTATAACAGAAAATAGACTTTTAGTTGCATTACAAGTAAGATCCAAATCTATTGGTGCTGAGAGCATTCCTATACTGAATGCACTTTCATATGCAATTGTGTTAATTATTGTGTATACAGCAACATACAACAGCGAGGCAATTGATATTAATTAATTTAAGTTTAATGTTAAATCAAGTATTTATAAGTTTAAAATGTTCATAAACAGTTTAACTAAAAAAATTTACTGGTAAACTATAAATTTTAGTTTTTTAAGAGTTACCTTTGTTGCACGCGGGAAAAAATCAACCTGTAATGATGAGGTTACCAGACTATTATGATTAATTGTTTTTTACTTCATTGTCGCCTTTTGTTTTGATGTTCTACTCTGTTTTAAAAGACAAGCACTAACAAAGCTGTAAAGAGAAACTTTTTTAATGGTGCTTGTTTTGTTTTAGTGAGAGCCATGTTTTGTTATGCTTGTTTTGATATTTAAATTTACACTGAAATTCTGTGTTTGGAAGTAGTGTGCACTAGAATATAGAACTTTTAAAACATTTTGTGCAGCTCTTTAATAATTACTATCATATTTGATCAATGAATCAGGCTTGAACTGCAATCAATGTTTCACTCAAATATTGCATCGCTAGCATTTCACTATGCATAAAACAAAATGTATTTTGATTCTTCATTATTTATTAATTCTATTCATTGTGCATGCACTGTAGGCTTATGTGGTACACTACAATTCACGCAAATACGAATTTTGCCATTTACCACTATTGGTGCAGCGTATCCCGATGTATTTACGGGTGAAATTATTCCTGCATTTTCCAGTCTCTGTAGTTCTGCTTCAATCTCTTGTCTTGCCACATAAGGAGCTGGCCTTTTAGAAACGAAAACTTTCTTTGCGTTTGGTAGCAGTTGTACATGTTCTGTTGTTTTAGTACAGAGTCGCAGTTGGCTATTATCAAAAACGTCTTTATTTGTTTCTCTTATCGAAGTTATGTTGTCATCGAATGCTATATGTTGGCACCAGAAATAGGTTGATCCCAGTAGCGCGATTCACTAACTTTTAACACTTTAAAAGGTGTTAACTTTAACCACACATTTTATTGTTTGAACTAACCACTATGTGATTACTTATTTATAACCATGGTAAACAGTTTTGTATTTCTCTCTATTTAAATTGATATTACACGGCAACTCTGACAAGCGAAATGTCAAAATAAGAGAAAATAACAAAGAAGAATACAAAAAACAAAACAAAAAGCTTGTGATTTATAAATTTTAAATAGTTTTCATAAATATGTATACATATCAGAGAACAGCAAAAGTGTCTGTTTTTAATACTCTAAGTATACTCATCTTAAATGCGGTTGCAGTTTGATCTCCACCGCATTTCTTTTGTGCGAGTATTTACTATACCCATTCCATTTGAGTATTGATGAGTTTAAGTGTTTAGCATACTCAAGTAAAATGTTTGTGATGCTGACTTTACTTTATTCGTACTCATACTCACAGCAAACACCAAGAGAGAGATTTTAACGTGTGTAGTGAGAGGAAAACAGAGTTATCAGATCATAATTATTAAATCAAACACAATATTAAAAGTCGCCAATATCTAAATTAGCTAACATACATACTTCTTTGAAATTATGAAAGTTTATTTAATATATAACAGAAAATAAATTAAATAGAACCCGTAAAATTCGCCATATTTTCATTTATTAAAAACACAACAAAAGTTTTCGAATAACTCAAGAATAGTTCATTGTTTATTATATTACGTTTTTTAGGGTTTTTTTTAAGTCACACAGGATAGAAATTTTAAAATTCTATTCTTTAAGCAAATAGATTTTTAAAATTAATAAATAGGTATAAAAGCAATAATTATATTTAACAAAATAAAATATGTAAACTAAAAACTTTATTGCAATTTATTATTTATGAGGTCTAATGACATTTAGTCAATGCAATATTACATCTGCGTATATACTAAAGGGCTGCACAAGCATAAGAAAAATGTCTTATAAGCAATCAGGTAAATTTCAAGTAGTGTGTGTATAGAACACTCATTTTCAAACACATACTTCCAAACACAAATGTTTTGCTTTTCCACCAAAATAGAGATTAAAGAACAAAAATGTTTTAGAACAACATTGAAGTAAAACATAACTGAACTAGAACGAAAATGAAATAGAATATCAAAACTGAAGTAGAACATTCAAAACATGCTTGAAGTTTTTGATAGCAGAATTAGGCTAAAGAGAAACTACAATCATTTTCGTTTTTCTCAATATGAGGTGTCGTCTTTAAGATTTGAAAACGCATAAAAATGTATTTGTTTAATATCTGTTTTATTTAAAATGTTAATTGAATTACTTTTTAAAAAAAAAATTTAATATTTTTATATTAAAAATATAATAGTAAAATAGTGTTTTACATTTCGGGGTTTTCAGAAAAAGGAATAGTAATAAAACTTAACAAAAACAAAAAAAATTGCTATTCGATCGTACTAAATAATATATTTTTTTATAAGTTCTATACAAAAAAATTTAAAAAGGGTTCAGCAATTGATAGTAAGGAATTAAAATTAATAACACGTGGTTCAGTGTCTATCCTTTTATAAAAATATTTTTTAAAAATGGTTTTTTTATCCGAAGTTTCATATTTTCATATTAAAAATATAACAATAAAACAGCCTGTAATAAAAAAATATATTTTTATGTTTGCATATCATTTCTTTATATAAAAGCACTTTTCTTTTCTTTCAACAGCACTTTTAACAACACTGCTTTATTTTTGTGAGCATTTTTGTATATGTTCTAGTGCACTCGATGTTTCTACTATGATTTACCGTTTTTTTACTTCATTTTCGCCTTTTGTTTTGATGTTCTACTCTGTTTTAAAACACAAGCACTAACAAAGCTGTAAAGAGAAACTTTTCGAATGGTGCTTGTTTTGTTTTAGTGAGAGCCATGTTTTGTTATGCTTGTTTTGATATTTATATTTACACTGAAATTCTGTGTTTGGAAGTAGTGTACACTAGAACATAGAACTTTCAAAACATTTTGTGCAGCTCTTTAGTATATACAGTTTTGTTAAAACTAAAAAAATTAAGTAATTTTCCTTTTATTCATGGATTCGAAAAAAATTTATTTTATTTTTTATCATTTTGTTTTCCTAAATACCGTTGGTAGCAGGTTTATGACAACAAGGCCCATAAACTGAAAATATTTGTACATAAAAAATAGCAACAAAATAAGTATACCTGCTTTAAATACTGTACAAAAGCTGTGCTTTTAAGCGGTTTTTATTGCATTTTATTTATTAAATATATGTTGTATTTCACACGTATGAAAACGGTTGTTGCCTGTTTTTCTGCTTATAATGTTTAAGCAATAGATTTGATCCAATTTTTATTGTTTATAAATAGATCTGCATACAATGCAGAATTTTATAAAACAGCAGTAAAAAACTTTAATAGGGTAAAAATGTGGCAACGCTGCTTACAAATAAAGAGAATTAAAAAATTCTCGCGTACGAGTATAAAAAATACTTAAAATTCTGATTGCGATATTTTTTAGACTCGTTTTTAGGCTCTTTGTTTTAAATATTCCCACAACAAAAAACACTTAAAAGAATGGGTAAAATAAACACCGCAACTTTTTATTGCGGTGTTTAAAATACTCGAGTATGAAAAATATAGAGTAAGTATGCGGTGTACTCATGGTTGCGGTGTACTCTTGCAGTTCTCTGATACATACATATATGTATGTATTTTTAATTATGGGTTGTTGTGTTTAATTTTTTAATTTTAATTGCTTTTTTATTTTAATTATTTTCTAATGAATTTTTTGCATTGTACTGTATTATTTTTTATTATTACTATTTGTTTTAATTTCATTGAATGGTTTATCTTTTTATTTAATTTTTCATTTTTTAACTTTATCCACTGCCAGTGTAGAACATTTTTTTCAATAATAAATAAATAAACGAATAAAGCCGTTTTATTTCACAAAATCATTAAAAAAGGGTTTTATTTAATAAAACTAATAAATCGTACACTAAATACTCCAAAGCCATGTTATTCAACGATTATTAGGTACACGGTAAACAAACACTTTTTTAAACCACACAAAAAATACTGCTGTTAGTAAACCACAATTTGTTTTGCTAAAAAAAACAGCTAACTGAAGTAGCTTGCTTTAAGCAGCAGTAGATATCGTTTAAAGTGATAGTGAATAGCAAAATGGTTAATTTTGTGGTTAACATTTTTAAACGAAACAATTGTGGTTTAAAAAGCATAGTGAATCGCACTACAGAGGTTAAAAGATATTATAGCAGTTAACATTGTTTGTAACATAACATTTAAAATATCCAAGGAGATTAAGTTTGTTTTTGTTGCCGTCTCTAGCGCTGTCCTTTGGTGCATAGACTTTTGGTTTGCCAATGGTTTCCCATGTTTTGAGAGGTTATTTGCATACTATGCGGTATCTATTAGACCCCTGTACAAATGCATTTGCTGTTAAAAAGTACATATGATTTGCAAAACATGAACACTTACTTGAGCCAAAGACAACATATTTATAAAGATGTTGCAGTTTGAACATTTAAAAAATCAAAAATTATGAGCAGTTTCATGGTAGCGGTGGTAGGAGACAAGAGGGAAGATGTTCTGAGAGCGCAACCCAAACTCAAAAGAGCACAATATTAGTTTTGTAAACATGACAGATTCATACACACATGCGTATAAAAATGTGTGTGGATGTTCATAAGAAATGGTTTTTAAAGCAAAGTATTCAGAGACAAAAAACACACATTTAACATATAGAAACTTACATACATACATTCTTTCATATCTACATGTAAAGAAGAATATGCTTCATAATATTTTATTTCTGAATTCTATTCTTTTAATCGCACCGAACTTATTAAGCCCTAAAATACGAAGTATTTTTTTCATTTTTTTTTTGTGGATACTTAATATGTTTTTTAAGAAATTTTAAACAATGCTAACAAGATAAGGCACTTATTAATGTGTATTTTTTATTATTTTTTTTTGTAAACTTTATTTAACCTATGTGCATATACCGATTTATATGTATATAAACCTCAATATGAATTTGATAGCTAAATTTATAAATTAAAATTGCCAAACAAAATAAACTACTGGCGCTTTAAATTTCTGACATTTTCAGTACTTGTTACTTTGCACTCATGTGTCTCCCATAAGCAATGCTTTCTTAACAACATAAATATAAGCAAATTCGGAAAAACCTGTTTTTGTGACAAGCGTTATTCTCGTCAAACCAGACATAATAATTTTAGTACACTATGCACATTGCTCCGTAATATATTTCTTATGTTTTTAGCTGCTGTTTTCACAAAATAGTATTTATAAGACTTTTCTGTGTGTTTTTATAGTTAAAATGGATATACATTTCTAATGGATATGTCAGAATTTGTGAAGGCTTAAATATTATATAATTATTATCTATTATTCTGCATTAAGAGCAAGATAATCGTAGCGCTATGCAACCAATGAAGTATCGACTTGATGTAAGTTCAATTGGCACATTCGTAGAGTTGAAACAGTCGACACTTTAGCAAAAATTCTTAGTTTTCTTGATTCATATCCACTATATATTTTTAATAGGCTTAGAAGCGCTATACACTTTACCAGTCATTTACTTCCGAAATATGTATATTAAAACTCCAGTGGCAAAAATATTACATCGCCTGTTGCACAATTTGTAAAAATGCTAAATTGATTAATTTTTTAATATAATAGCTTATCCATTGCGATATTATCCTCAATGACAGAAACGATTTTAAAATGTCCACCTTTGGCCCACACATATGGAAACACATTTTCTAATGGATTCTGATTGAATCAACTAGTTAAAAGGAATATTAAGTTCGGACTTTCCGGTAGAATTTCTAGCTAAGGATAATATATCCCTAGTTGTTTGTATAAGACCACTGTGCAAAATATTTTATTATTGATATATTCAATTTGTTTCATCTATATAGTCCGCTCCTTAAGTTTTGTTACGAAGATCGCATATATATATATCTTTCAAAAAAATATTCGTCGAAGTTACATTTTCTTAACCACGCTTTATGCAATATGGTATCAAAATATGGAAAACGAAAGATTTTTAAATTTGAAACACTTCTTTTCGATTTGGCGCAATGCGGCAAACAACACTCACTACCTGAAAAAAACGACAATTTATTTTTGTTGCCGTTAACTTCGACTTTTTTCACTAATTTCATTTATTATGAATTTATATAATATCTGTCTGAATATATATAATTATCTGTCACCCCAATATTTTATTTTTTGATTGGAGGTACTTTACCAAAATAGATTAACATTGATGGTGATGGGTATAAAAGATTCGGCGTAGCCGAATATAGCACTCTTACTTCTTTTTTTTACTTTTTTCTTACAAAATAAAAGTTTTTAAAATAAAGAAACTTCCTGTGGGTTATCAGAATTACTGCAAACGGTTCCGGGTATGTAACCATAACTTTTAATTTTTTGTTGTTCCAATTTGTCACTGAGAATTTTAACTATTTTATAAATGTCGATTATAACTAGATTGGTCTTTTCTTCCAGTTTTTTTTATTGATGACAATAGTGCAGTACCTGTGTTGTAAACAAATCCCAAATAAGCCTCCGAAGTTTCAAGCTCATGATTGTTCTAAAGCAGCTGGACAACTATCTAGAGAAATAAAATACGTTTTTATGGCTGAATAATTCTTCAAAAATCTTTCAAAAGCTGGAGGTAAACAGAGCCATCGGGTCGGCACGTGGCAAAGCATTTCGCTCCATTCTAGGTCACAGAACTCGAATATTTCTTTTAGACTTGAAGTCTTCTTTGTTGATGAGCTAAACTCATAATTAATAACGCGTTTTTAAATGCTTTATTAATTATGTGACACAAACATCCCATGCCAATAATGTCCGGTAATTTGATTCATAAAAGCTAAACAACTTTGTGTTTACTCCTGTGTGCTTAGAAAAGTATCGCAAAACAATTGGAAAAGTTTTTATATATCCTTTGTTTGACGCATCAGCTGAAATAGAAAAAGGTTGATCATGAGCCAAGTTCTTTAATATAGTTTCAATAGAATACTTTGCAAGAATATTAGTGGTGATCTTCGATAACTTTGTCTTGCCACATGTAACGCCACATTTGAGTCTGGAAACATAAGCTTAAAAAGCTTGCTACTGCAGTCTGCGGACTGATAGATGTGGCTATGTATGACGGTATGATAGACGAAAGCTGCCATTGAACTTGATTGTCTTCCAACTTCCGTTTCGTTATTGGAAGTTTGGTAAAGAAGTGACTTACAGTTTTTTGATTATAGCTACCCAAGTTACACAGATGTCTTGCTGTCCTCGTATGGCGTTTGATATCCGAAATACCACCATTTGCGATTGAAAAAAACACCACAGACAAAACATTAGGCCATGGTTTCGTCATTAGTCCTTGCTTGCCAATTGAAGTCGTTTTTCCAACTTCCTTTAAATTAAATTTTACGTAGATTATCAATTTGCTTCTTTTGTTTTGAGTATTTTGTAAAGTCTACTTCTTCAGCATTTGTAGTCGATTTATCTGTTAAAGAGTCTTATTTGGTAGAGTATTTATTTGGTAGAAAGTTAATTATCCAAACTGATCATATACAACTTTTATGGCTCAATTCATCTTAAGAGCCTAATATGAAATTGCAAAGATGGAAAATACAAATGAATGAATATGAATTTCAAAATCACCTGTTAACATATTCAAAAATATTTCTGGCAACTGAAATAGTGTAGTAAAAAATTTGCGCGAATTAAATGAAAGATATACAATATTATTTTGCAAACTTATTTCTCAATAAAAATTCTATTTAAATTTATTTACCGGAAAAAAAGAAGAAAAAAACATTTTATTATTTGTCATAACCTCACACAATAAACTGCTAAAAATGGCACTCACATGTATAATTTTTTCGTCTAATTGCAAAAAAAAAAAAAATGGAAGCGATTATCTGCGTTATTTGCAACTCTTATCAGCACCTTACCTGTATAGCCAAGCAAACGTTTTGGAAAATATTGCAAGGACTAAGCCGGGCTTTTCATATGGATGTACTGGTTGTTTCAACGCATCATGTCTGAATCCAATGGCAACAAAAATGGAAGCTGTAGAAAGGCAACTTCAGGATTTGACCAACATCATTAAAGATAGCATCGGAACACAGCTTGAAAACATTAAGTAAGATCTTAGAAAAGTATTGGACAACAACAAACAGTTTGAGAGTGCAATTAACTCAAAAATTGAAACGTTAGTAGCTGACAATGACTTTATACGAAGGCAAATAAACATATCAGATGTCATTGTGAGTGGCCTACCAGCTCACCTTCAGACCGCTGATCTCCTTACTATAGTGATTTCTATAGCGAAGGCATGCTCAGTGGATATTGTAGAGTTGGATATAAGCTTTTACATGTGGTTTCGAAACAAATCTGCTGTTTTAATCAAATTCAATAATATACACAAAAGGGATTCAATGATAAGGAATTATAGGGTAAATCATAATTTAAAGTTAAAGGATATAAAGCCAACTAAAATTGAAAAAAAAAATTTACCTAAATCATCATATGTATGTCGCTGTAAGTTAAATTCAAATGAAATTAAGACCTATAGGATTTTATACACTAATCCAGTTACTGTCAAAGTGGTTTATCCGAGCAAAAGTGAGATCACTTCAAATTTGGAGGAATTTATTGAAAGCCACCGAGAAACCTAAAAGCGAATAGAAAACTATTTGAGCCGGTTTATCCTCTCATTGGTTATGTTTAAATATTCTTTGGTATAGAAGAATAGAGGTATCTGAATTACACATATAAATTTGATGTAATTGAATGATTTTTTTACTTTTACAACTTTTATGAAATAGAATACATGTTTTCCATTAGCTCTGTTTAATTGCTAGGGTTATTGCGAGCTGTTACTGGAAAGTGTTTACATTACTATTAAAGGGCTAATGTTTAAATCAATTTTTAAAACTCCCTTGTATTATTTTGATAAAGTTCTTATATTTTTCTTTTTGTTTTAAACACTTGTATTATTAGAAAAATGTAATATATTAAAATAGAAAAGTGAAATAAATAAGCCCCAAATGGAAATAAATGTTGATATTAGAAATATTAGTAGCACCAGTTAAGCACAACAAACTAGTTGCAGTTCATTAATGTTATGCTAAGTCAGTTTGGCTATCTATATTATATTTTCTCTTTCATTCTTAGCAACCACTTGTGTTGGATTTGTAAAGAAAATATTAAATGAAATAAGCATTTGGCAACATATCTTTTTTGATGGTTTTTTCTTTAAAATTATACCAGTACTATATTTTATTAATTATTAACTGATATGTATGTATGTATGTAACTGCTTGTTGGGTTAATTATATTATATTACCTTCTTGTGAACTCAATTTTTAAGTTTAGATACCAAAGGCCATTTTCTGTAATTCTCTTAGCTAAAACTTAAACCAAATTGCTTAAATGTTGAACTATCCCAATAAATTTTGTTTGTTTAATTAATTGGTATCTGTAAGTTTTACTCAATATTTAAGACGTTGCTAAGTATAGGGTTAGAAAAATTATTTATTAAAATTGAATTATTTTAGAGTTGTCGATTTAGCTTTAGCGATTTACAGAATATGTGGCCAGACCACAGAAATTGATAATAAAAATATTGTTTTTATATTAAAGAAAAATTTTAAATTGCATTAAATATATATTTTTATTTTATTTATTTATTTCGTTCATTTGTAATACAATAAGCCTTGGAGGCCAAAAGCGTATTACTAGGCAATTCAATTTATACATTGTATTTACATTATTACATGGTATTTGTACATTAATAATATATAAAAACATAGAGATCATAATATATATATATATATATATATATATATATACTGTTTCAGCTAGATGTATTAGGCATTTATTTAGCAGTAGCTAAAGCCAATTTGGTACACAATTACAATTGCATCCGGGGTACGACAAACCAAATATAAATATCAGAAAAATAACTAAGCGATGTATAGGTACACATGTTGCACAAAGCAAAAAGAAAACAAAATTGTTAAGAATTATTTTCACGGAAAAAGCAAAGAAGACGTTTTTTATACCAGTTACAAGAGTCTGAAAAATAGCGTAGCTCGCGAGGTAAAGAATTCCTAATCCTTGCTGTTCTAATAAGAAAAGAACGTTCGAACACAGGACATGTAATATTCGAAAATGTAGTACGAAAATTTAAGGGTTTCTTGTTAACCTTGAAAAAAACAAATCTGGTAGAAAGATAATATGGAGCCCCAAATTTTATGGTTTTGCAGAAAAATAGTTGAACTCTTAAACAGATGTATTGTCTTAAATTGCACCCAAGGAATTCGGCGACGTATTGGGAAATATGTTCATGATAATTTATGCCATAAATAAATTTCGCAATTTTGTTAACCAAAAGTTCTAGCTTACGTATATTATAAGAAAAAGTGCCCGCACCCACCTCAATACAGTAGTTAACGTGAGACATAGGTAAAGTATGAGCAAGCATGTACTTAACCCTGAGAGATAAGTACAGGCCACAATGAAAAAGTCTTCTGAGCCCAAAAGTGACCCCTGAGGATAGCGCATCAATATGTTTCTCAAAATTAAGCTCATTATCTATGATGATACCACGGCACTTTTTAGAATGAGTGAAAGAAATATTTTCGTTAGATATTCGGACTCAAGTGTAGATTTTATTACAAGGACCGGTGCGAAACATAATGGCTTTAGTCTTGCAAGCATTTATCAAAAAAAAAGTTGGCGAGTGTCCACTCATGTAAATTATGTAATGATGAGTTAATAGACGATTCAAGAGTATTCGGCTTATTCTTGTTGCTACGAAACAATAGTTGTATGTCGTCAGCAAAGATAAATGGTTTAACCAAACTAGGGTTAAGACAATTTACACAGTCATTTGAATATAAGAGGAAAAGAATTGGAGCAATTATGGAGCCTTGGCGTACACCAAAACGAACAGGAATAGTATCTGAGTTAAACCAAGCATATTAACGAATTTTGATCAATCCTTCAAATAAGAATTTATCAATTTACAAGCCATTAAAGCGAAGTTGAATATTTCCTTCACCTGACGGATGAGCAAGCAGTGGTTCAAACGGTCAAAAGCTTTAGACAAGTCAATAGAGACAACAGTCCTTATTTTCGTTCCGATATTTCCTAGCAGTGTCAGTTATTACTAGTAGAGTACCAGCAGTGTTATGTTTGTCCCTGTAAGAATATTGAGCATAGGAAATTAGGTTTTGTTCGGAGACATGGCTAAGTATTTGTGAGTTTAAAACATACTCCATAATCTTTGAAATCGAAGGCAGAATACTTATGGTACTGAAACCATTCGTACCTTCTTTTAGAATTTACTCTCGTTTTTTACCCGAAAATATCAGATCAGTTGTGGATTCTGTTATCGAAAGAAATGGCAAAAATAATAGTTTGGAAATTTATGTCTTTCCTTGTCACATACAAGCTGTCGAAAGATGTGTTAAATTGGTAACAGAAGCCTCTCAACGTGTAACTAGCGCTGCTTCTAGAGATAGCCTTATTAGAACCAGGTTGAAATCAGAAATGCCAAATTTTGGTTAAAAAAATATGTTTAAATTTTAAGTTTTGGTCATTTATTATAAGTTTTATTTTCTTGTAAAATAGTTGCAAGTATAAAATATATTAATAAAATAAATTTTTATCTCTTTTTTTTTATTTTAAGCATAGGGTTTAGGTTTGTAAAAACGTTTTCAAAAGTAAAGTAGAGCCCTCTAAATGGCATGTAATTCGAGTTTTATTACTTTTACCGTAATCTGTGTAAAATTACGCAAATTTTGACACCTCTTGCGAAAGTGTAGCTCAAAAAAATATTTTTGTCAATCAAGGACGGGACAGCCTAGTTAGTGCACATGATAGCTGACCAAAGTATTATCCAAATTATTATAATCTCTATATTCTACATATTCATCGCATTTGGATGACTCTGGTTTAAAAGAGTCCCGCCTGCATTTTCGGTGACACCATTTACTCGCAGAGTAGCCAGACCTGGCGTTCCAACCTGACTAACCTGGATCTCAGTCACATTCGATTCACCGCGGCCTCAAATCGGCACCGCAGTAGTAGGGTCTCTGGAGATTGTTAAGCCCCCGACCGGATACATAGGGCATTGTATTCCATTAAAGGAGTTTTAATTGTTTTCATTAGAAAATAGAAGTTTGATGAAAAAGCGGCCTTTGACACTGCCTCAAAAATTTATTCAGTAACGTTTAAGGCAAGATATGTCAAACAATCAGAGGCTATAAAACTTAAGCTAAACTTTAAAAGTCGATTATTTCAAAACGAGGTTTTTAAACTAAGTCGTTTTTCCACCAACCTGCTTAATTCACGTAGATTACCATAAAAAAGATTCCAAATAAGAAATTTTCATATCGATATAAATATCTAAACGTCACCGACCTTCTGTTTTGTATTGTAAAGAAATTGAAAACGCTAAACACACCAGCTGTTCACATTTGTAAATAAAAAATGTTAACCACTTCTACGTTTATTGAATATCGTAGGAGTAAAATTAAATTATTTGGATAAATAATTCTTGCAAAAAAACGACTTCAAAACAGATTTCATCTGCCTGCCTACAGCGGTTTAAGAGTATTACCACATGCATCGAATTACATTAACTGCTGTGACAATCTTACATTCCATCTCCCAAGTTTATATTTATTAAACAGTTTGGCAATATACATCAAAATACGGCAACTATAGGGGCACCCTTTAATTTTTAAATTCAAACTATATACTTGCTGTTATAGTAGATTTAGCAATCAGGTTCTTTGTAAATTTCAACCGTCTGTCTATAACGGTTCAACAGTTTGGCCATATACATCAGATTATATCAACTATTGTAGAACCCTTTAATTTAAAGATTAAAATTTTTATACTTCTCATTATACCAAACAAAGTAGTGGACATACTGTCTAATTTTCAGGTGTTTGTATATACCGGTTAAAACAGTATGGCCATATAGGTTAAATTACATTAATTTTGGGAACACCCTTTAATTTCTTAATTCAAATTTTAACTTGTTGTTATAGCAGACTTAGCAATACAGATTCTTTGTAAATTTAAAGCGTCTGTCTATATTGGTTTAAAAGTTCGGCCACATAAACCAAATCACATTAACTATTGGGACACCCCTTTATTTCCATATCCGAATTTTATACTTGTATATATAGCAGAGTTAGTAATACAACTTCTTTGTAAATTTCAATCGTCTGTCTAAAAAGTATGGCCATGTACAACAAATAAATTGAACTTTTGGGGCAACCTTTAATTTATAATTTTTAATATTAATAATTGTTTCTATAACGGCCATAGCGATCGACATTCTGTCTCATTTGCAAGCGTTTTTCTACAACGGTTTAAAAATTAGAAGATAAGAAGCGCTCTTTGCAGTTCATAATTCACTTATTGGACATTCTTTAATTTTTAAGACTATGAAATGTTCTTAAAAGGGACCAATCTGTTAGCATAATGTATCAAATTGCAAAAAAAAAATTTAAAATCAGTTCTGCAAATTCAAAAATAAAAAAAGCAACATTCAGTCGAATTGATAACCTCGTTCTTTTTTGAAGTCGGTTAAAAATGATTCCCATCTATCTATAAAAATTTTTGTACTTTTTATTTAAATTTTGCTTTCATATTAATTTCTATTCCATTGCTTTTGTTTAAACAATTTTGACGTTCTTAGACGTTTAACGATGGAAAACAACAGCGTGTTTACAACTACTCTGGTAATTGTACATGTAATGAATTGAAAAAGTATTTATTTCACTATTTTAAGCGCTTAATTTGTTTATTAGCTTTCTTCAGTTATATTTAACCCTGGAGTTAATGTCGACGTCGTTGACGGCGTCAAATGTCAAAAAAAAAAGTTGAATCGTATGAAATTGTATGAGAGCAGTTAATCTCAACACGTTGCAACGCCGTAAAAGTTCAATCTGTTTCAACTTTTTCGGCGTTGAAACGCCGTCAACGACGTCGACATTAACTCCAGGGTAAGTTAATATCAGTTATTAAAATCTGCATAATAACTTGTATTGTGATATTTATTTCTGATTATCGCTTATTTAATTTAAACTGCTTTTATTTTTATTCTTTATTCCTTATTTTCACTTAGTACAACTCTAGGTTACAACTCATCCTATTTTCGACATTACTTACTTTGAAATTAATTGGGTCCACTTTCAGGCTAAACTCCGCTTTTCTCTTTTTAGCACTTATGTAGTTTTCCTTTTGATTATAGTTTTTAAACAACTTTTTAATTTATACCTCGTCTTTTTGGTATTTGGAATCACTATTATCATTATTATTTTGTTCCTAAATGTAGCATATTTTTTTTATTTAAATGTTTAATAATATTATTTTTATATTGTCTTTTATTTGATTTTTTTTTTAATGAATTATGTTTTTTGATTTTAAGTCCGTTATTTATTGTTATTATTTCGTTTTTAACTTTGTAACTTATTACTAACATTGTAAAGACAACAGAAAAATTTGGATACCAGCAGAATGAATAGCACTTTCCGGTTCGTTGCAACCTTTGTCGGCATTCTTCTAATTTTTCTATTAATGCAGAAAAAAAAGTATATAAGAAATTTAAATTCTTTCATTTTGTATTTTTAAAATATTTATTTTTCTATAGAGTTGTTATTTATAATATGTGTTGGTTGACATCGAATTATCTACGTACACTACCAAGAACTATTCTCTACTATTATAATTTAAAATTTTTCTATTACCTATGCTAGCTACCCTTTGGTTAGCAATTAACGTGATTTTTAATTGTTAAATTATATTATTTTCAACACAAATGTGCTGAAATTTTCAAAAGTACTGTACCCTTTTATTACAACTAATAACGAACTTAAGCCAAAATTTAAAAAATAAAAGTAGCTTAATATTATTTTTTATTTTATACAGAGCTTTCAACTATTCATACAATTCAATGAACAATGTTGCCATTTTAACAATATGTATTAGTAGTGTTAGTGTTTCCAATTCGGCATGTTTCTGATATATTTGGCAAATTATAAATTAGCTAGTTTATATCAACATTTGTACAGCATTAGGCAATAAAGTGTCAAAAAGTTCCTTAAATGTTAGGACAAAACAAACGTATTGTAAGTGCTCACGCATTAACATAAGAAAATCAAGACAGCAACCCTGAACTATAGTAACAAATTACATAAATCTAATCGTAGTAAAGCATACATATTGACAAACGCTTTTTTTTACAGATATAACAGATACAAATAAATACTTAAGTAATTGACGAACATAATGGATAAAAAGAGTTCAACTTCTTCGCATCCACGCATTCTTAAAAAAAAGCATTTTCGGGTCAAGCATCAAAAGGTTAAACTTTTTCGTGCAAATGAACCGATACTCAGTGTATTTATGTGGGGGATAAATCACACAGTAAGTTAATAAAAAAATTTGTTATCAGTGTTTAAATTTTACCTAAATTTTCGTTTTTTTTAGATAAACGAACTGAGTCATGTAAATATACCTGTGATGCTCTTGCCTGATGATTTTCGGGCATATTCCAAAATTAAAGTTGATAATCATTTATTTAATAAGTAAGCTAAGTTAAAACTTTCTTGATATTTTAAGATGAACAATATTATATTGATTGTTTTTTAGAGAAAATATGCCCTCACATTTTAAAGTCAAAGAATATTGTCCTCTAGTATTCCGTAATTTACGTGAACGATTCGGAGTGGATGATGTGGATTATAGAGAGTCATTAACACGTTCCCAGCCAGTGCGCATAGAATCATCTGGTAAATCAGCAGCACAGTTCTATGAAAGTTACAATAAATTTTTTATTATAAAAAGTCTAACTTCCGAAGAGATAGAGCGAATGCACGCTTTTCTAAAACAGTATCATCCAGTAAGTTTTATACTTTATTACTTACTCTTAGATTCTAATATTATTCTCTTACTACACTTAAGTCAGCTACATAAATCCCGGACGATATACTATAGTTTAAACCATTTTATATCACTTAGATTATTGTAGAATCTGCCGCCAAGCAATTTGAGCCTGTAGCCTCGCCATGCCAGGCACTGTCGTAATGTGCTCTAGCTTCCAATTTTTTCTCCTCATCCCATATGCTCCAGAAATCTGATGTTTCGTCAACCCACGTACTGATTATTGCAATACCCAGGGTCACACATACTTCTGCCCTCAGAAACTTTATGTTCAAACTTAGGAGAAGTTTGGTTTTCGACATGGGCCAATAAAGCCGTGAGTGTCTGCAGTCTGCCCTATTCCATGACCGACCTGTTCTGTCGAAAACCCAGCAAACCAGTATCCTTCAATAGCGCCCTATCATAGGGCTTATTGTCGTTACACTCCTGATGCCATTTCCCTCCGAACCAAGCCTTGTAAGTTCGTCGGAAACTTCACTGCAGTCTGATCCTATATTTGCTCCATACAGTTTGTTCCTATATTTGCCCATAAGCACACTGAAAGCCCTATAACATGCACTTACTATCTCCAATTCAAAGCTTTGTGATATTTTCACACCAGTACCTTGGCCTTTAGAACTGCTTATATATGCCTAAAACACACTCCTCTCATCTGTTAGTCTATATAGCCTACTTATGGTACTTTAGAGAATGTGCAGTCATTCATGCCCGAACCATTCGTAAAAAGTCAGTGTCGCTAATGTTTGAAAAAGGCCTTACCGACTTTATTATCCGTCGATTTATTGACACTAAGTTCGTTTAGACACTTATGTGCCCTGCTGTACCTAGCCTTACTTACCCTGGTTCACAAAGCCTATGCTTCCGCAATTTTGATGACGAAATTCTTAAATGGAGGTAGGTGCAGAATGATGCCGCTTAAGGTGGTGGTCAGGGGACTTTGGACATGCGGCTATCTTGGGCCATTCCTCGGTTATTCCTGACAACATCGATTACTGCACTCCCACCCCCATGTCTGACATTGATTTCGTGGCATCAACGTCAGGAACGTCGAGTATGCCTCGTGGAGATGTGCTTGATGTCTATACTGACGGGTCAAAGTTGGACAGTGGGGTCGGGGGGGGGGGGGGGGCGTCTTCATTTCTAGATTTCGGATCAGGATGAAGTTCAGGCTTAATGATCAATGTAGCGTGGTACAGGCTGAGATCTCAGCCATTAGAAGGACGACTTGCTGGATGAGGTACCACAGGATATACGGAGAGGATATCCGGATTTGTACTGACAGCAAGGCCGCGATTAACTCCCTATCAGGTGTCTATACGACATCCAGATTGGTTCGTGAATGCCGGACATCTCTCAACGAGATGGCGAGACATTCCACCCTGGAACTGTTTTGAGTGCCAGCTCACACGAGCATACCCGGAAATATGGTCGCGGACGAACTCGCCAGACTTGGAGCCCGGTTGGAAGACCGAGAAATAGATCCACTGGTGGGGGTCCCATTAAGCTGCTGTAAAGCTTTGTTTCAGCAGGAACTCTTTACGGCTGCACAGTCTAGATGGTCTGAAGAGGTTACCTGCAGGGTCTCGAGGACACTGTGGCCTCAGTACGATAGTAGGAGATCCGCAAATCTACTGAGGTTTCCTCGGGCGCAGCTGGGCACACTGGTGGCTGTGCTGACAGGGCACTGCGTCATTGGTGCCCACGCTAGGAGACTGAATCTTCCTCATCATGACTACTGTAGCAGTTGTCAAAATGAGAAAGAGGAGGAAACGGTGGAGCATCTGCTCTGCCACTGCCCGGCTCTTTCTGGGAATAGAGCGGCTATTTTTGGCAGTCCGAGACTGCATAGTCTTGCAGACTTATCTGTCTGCGATGTTGCTAGGATAAACTCGTTTATCCGGTCCTCGGGGTGGCTTGGATGTGGATCTTTGATGGTGCCGTAATGACCTCAATCTGATTCCTGCACATCCTGTTTCCAGGTAACACAATGGGACCTTTGGGACCCAAGTGAGTCGGTCTTTCTTTTGCGCCGACGGCCTGTGCAAATTAACCTAACCTAAGGTGACCTCCGCAAACGTTTTCCTGCTAGTCCCCTGGCCCAATGCTCATGACCAATGTGTAAATTCAGTTTGAACAGTCATTGTAAGCATTGAGAACTTTCCTGAATATTCCTACTCCAGAAATGTTTAGCACTTAATTAGTTACCTAGATACAGCTAGGGGTCGCCAATAGTACACACATAGTTTTGAAAACTTCTTACAAAAGTATGTGTTATTTGGACTTTTTGTGCTACGAAATTTCCTTTGCCTTCTTAATGTTAACCTTCCTGTGTCAAATAATCAAAAATTTTGTCTTTAAGATAGAACACACAAATAAGATTAAACTGCAACAATAACATATTGTATTGTAGTTTAGTGCTATATAAGTGGTAGTTTCCTAACCTAAAAATGATTTTATAAAACCGTATTCGAACCAAAAATTCTTACCAATTGTTACTAAAACGTGTTTGCATACTTAAAAAACTAGCAACGAGATGGTGAAAAAAGAGGGTAATAAATGAGAGAGAAAAAAATTGTTTCAAGTTTTGGCTAGTAAAATTTTTTCTTGCAAGAATTAGTTACACAGCTGGTTTTTATTTTTGTTTTTTTTTTTTTTTTTTTTTTTTTTTTTTTGTAAAGAGAAGTAGCACTTCAGGCATTAATGCCTACTTAGTTTTTTTAACCGTGCTACATTCTTTTATGTATTTATACCATTAAACAGAAAAAAACATTTTTTTATTTTTGACTGCCGCAAGGGTTGAACCCAGGTCAGCCAGATTTGTAGTCAACGTGCTTACCACCTAGACTACAGCAGCCTTAACAAAATAATTTGCCTAAAAAAATGTCAGAAAAAAGAAATTTATGTACCATTAAGAATATTCTTTAGTTTAGCGAGCGACAGCAAAAACGCTTAAAACAACAGAAATCTTCAAGCTTTGCAATTGTTTTGTTGTTTTAAGGATTGAAAGTAAACAAGTCAGTGATGAAACATTCATTGAAATGTACTTTTTTCGGTACAAATTGAATAAGACTAGTACAATTATTATGTACATTATATAAAAGTTATACACACGTATGATTTTTAGATTATTTTTAATGTAAATATTTTAAATTCTAAATCACAATTAGCATGTTTATTATAACTGTCAAAAAAATTATATTTTTGGCAGTTATAATGGTCATTAAAATTTTTTTTTGCTAATTTTCGCTAGTAAAGCGTTAATTTACTTTTTTACATTTGGGAAAATAATTTTTAAAATTTCTGTTTTACTCTCTCCTTGCCAGTTTTTCCTTGCCGACTTCAATAAAAGAAGGAGGTTATCAATTCGACTGAATGTTGCTTTTTTCATATTTTTGCCTCTATAACTCAGTCATTTCTGGATCGATTTTGAATTTTTTTTATTTGAAAGATAATGCTTACAGATTAGTCCCGTTTTAAAAATTAAAGGGTGTCCCCATACAACATACATGATTTTTGCGTGTATTATGAACCTTAAAGGGCACTACTTTAAAGTTAAAAACAACTGCGTATCACTATAGCTCCCAATGGCAAAAAGTAATACAAATATAAATTTAAAAATTAAAGGGTGCCCTCTTAGGCGATGACGTAAATTGACCTATTGTTGGTTGCTTAACGGTCATAGTAACAAGTATTAACATTCAAAATTATAAAGTAAAGGGTGACCCAATAGTATATTTTATTTGATGTATACGGGTATACTTTTGAACAGTTATCGACAGACGCATGAAATTTACAAAGAATCTGTATTGCTTAGTTCTTATATTTTAATATAAAAATTAAAGGGTGTTCCTAAAATTAGTGTAATTTGACCTATATGGCCGTATCTTTTGAATTGTTACATACAAACACTTGAAAATTAAGACAGAATGTCCTCTACTTTGTTTGGTATAGTAAGAAGTATAAATGTTTTATATTATAAATTAAAAACTATACTATTGTATAGTTGATGTGATTAATGTATATAGCAAAAGTGTCGAACCGTTATAGAAAGACGGTTGAAATTTACAAAAAAAAAAAAAAAAAAAAAAAAAACTGATTACTAAGTCTACTACAACAGCAAGTACAAAATTTGAATTGGGAAATTGAATGGTGTGTCTCTAGTTGCTGTAATTTTCTGTATATTATCAAACTGTTGAATAGTTGTAGACAGACTGTTGAATTTAAAAAGGAACTGTAGTGCTAAGTCTGCTACAACAACTAGAAAGTTTAGAGATGGAATATAAGGTTGTCCCAACAGTTAATGTAATTTGATGTATGTGGCCATACTTTTGAACCGTTATAGACAGACAGGTGAAATCTGTTTTGAAGGCGGTTTTATTTTGGCTAGAGTTGTTGTTAGTAAAGTTACTGAACAGACCTATTATTTAAAATGATTATTCAGCACAGGATTAAAAACACAAATATTTTTTACGGTGTTTGAGTTGAATCAAATATAAAAGTACAACAAAACTAACTATGGGTGAGTTCCAAAACGTCATTTGCAATGCAATTTAACAAAGTCATGCATTCCTAAACGCAACCATGTAAACATTGACAATGTTACGCATCCCTAAATGTATAATAAAAGTTATTGATACGCAAACAAAAGCAAACTGTGTATCACTAATTTTGTTACTGCTTTGTTGATATTTTGTGCAAAATAAATTACAAACACATCAATCATGGCGGAAGAAAAGTAAGAAAATATTCTTTTAAATTTAATTATTATTTAAACAGAACTTATTTATATCTTCAGGGACAAAAAGTGGACTTTTGAATGCAAGCAGCTGTTGTTAACAACACGTTTGCAAAATTTTATGGGAAAAGGTGCTCCGGGAAATTAAAATCATTGACTCGGACTTTTTTTGTACAATTTTATAATTGCTTTGAGGTGTTTCGTCCAATAATCCCATCAAATTTGCAAACATTATATTTTTTATTGTTGACATTTACAAAGTAAACAACATAGTTGGTTATTTTGTATTAAAACAGTAGCAAAACCGCATCACTGCAATGTGTTTTGACGTTTTGGAACTCACCCTATATTCTATCAAAATAGGAAAATATAAAAAAATAATTCGTCAAGTGTGAGTTTGACTTACACACCAAGGTTTACATACCACGTATTAGATATCCTTTAATTTCTTATTTTATTTTTTAAGATTGTTGGAGCGGACATAGTAAAACATACTTTGGGTAAATTTAAGATAAGGCCTTGTAAAAATTACGTACTAGTAATTTTAATTTTTTATACTTGTTTTTATAGCGACTTAGTGTGCGTAAGTTTATAGACTCAGCCTATTACGGTTAAAAAAAATAAGGTCATACATGTGAAAATAACGTTACTATCAGGAAAACTGTCATTTCATTTTAATTTTTTGTACTTTAAATATAACGGTTTAAAACATAAACTCATATTCGTCATTACGGTTAAAAACTAGGGTTCTATTGTTGCTGACTTCTTTATTGATTTTTATTTCATCCTCTTCGGGAGCCTTGCGATTTTGTTGAAACTATTACCTGGTGAGTTGTACGTGACTCTAGCCCTACCCACTCCTGCCTCTCTCTTTCTACTCTTTGCTTTTACTTCGAATATGTGAGAGACTTTTCAAATCCTAAAAAGGCTTCGTGGCGGGAAGCTACAGTTAAGAACGTATTGGCCCGCAATCGTATAATTGTGTTTTATCGCGTAAGAGAAAAATTATCAAGAGGAACGCTATTCAAATGATTCGTGGTAAAGAAGAAAATCTCGAACAAACAGCACCATGTATTGCCATTGAGGAAGGCTCTAGTTCATCCCATGATGAACCATATGGTTCCCCTTCAGTTCAAGCCGATGAAGGAGGTGTACATGTTCCTGCAGATCCTGTGGAAGGAAATGTACAGAATAATGTTAATCCTGGTCAAGCTGATTTTCAATCGCGTAAATTGAGACCATTGCAACGTCTGAATTATAAAGAATAATTTGCAAAATCTAAGTTGTTTTGAATTCGTAAGTTAAAGAAAAAAAAAGAATTATATTGTATAAGTATTATTGAACTATAAGTGGGAGTTGTGGAATAGTGTCATCCTAGGGGTCATGTTATATAACCACCTTCATAGACTCATTGAATAAATTTGACAACTGTCAAATTAGTAGTAAGGTATAGCTTGTAACACAAAAGAAAATGAATAATAGATCACTTCTTTTTTAACTTTCATACTGAAGACATCATAAATGCTTAAACTGAAGCAAAAATATCTATAAACTACTAAAAAGCTATTTAAGTGACAATGCGCTTAAAGTAAAGAAAGGATAAATTTTAAGTTAGCCAACTAAAGCTGGAGTTCCACAAGGTAGAGGTTAGGTTCAGCAGGCAACTGTGTCGCCACAGCCCTTGTTGGTCCCTTTGTGTTACCTGCATTAAAGAAGAAACAGAGAAAAAAAGAAAAGAAGAACAAAAGAAAGCCAGGACATAGAGGAAAACATAAAGATGAAAGTGAAGAAAACCAAAGAGAGAGAATTGTGGGCGCGACGGAAGCAGGGAGAAATCTGCCGTACTAGGCTCGCTGGCCAAAATGTGCCTCAAATCCCTCATTGAGCCGCATTATCCGAGTGTGGGTCAGTGAACCACCAACTACACATCAAAAAGGAACTGATCCTTCCTGGTCCTAATAATGATACATCAGATAAGCCTCATAATACCGTTGGCTGAGATGTCTCAGTCGTATGTATTCTAGCGCTCGGCGCAGACATAGGAGGTATTCGACCGTCTCATCCTCCTCGTTCTACAAGGTATGATACTCGAACCAATTCTATACTTGTATACATATGACATATTAACCAGTATTTCTTCCCATGAAGCATCCAGATATTTGCACGAACATATACTTTTGTTAGAAAAATGGTTAAAATAGGAGAATTACAGCACATGAGCACCTTTTCTGTGCAGGCTAACATAAATTCTCGGAAGTCAAATAGACTTAGAAAAAGAATATAAAAGCGAAGCTATGTAAATGAAATGGAAATCAATACAAATGAAGTGGTAGAAGCTCCACACTTAGATTTGATTACAAACTGCTTCCTCATAATGCGATTTGAACACGTACAGAAGTCAGCAAAATTAAGGACACAGCAGTGTTTTTTTTAATTTCAATTAGTTTATATTTTTGTTTAAAAAATAAAAATAAATAAAAACACTTTACAATGAAAAATTTAATAATTTAATTTCAATCTAAGAAAAAAATTGGAAACTTAGTTTCGCTAAATAAGAAAAAATTAGGAAACATGTATTAAAGCACATTAAAATTTACTTTAAAAATGTGCAATATTATTTAATTTTTATATACTTCATTTTATTAATAATCGAAAAGTCTATTTATGTCAAATTGATTACATAGCTTTTGATTAAGAATATTTTATTGCATTACATTACTAATTAATTGTTTCATTCTGTCTTATTATACACAGAAATGCTATAAAAGTTTCACCCTCTCACTCTATTTTGCACAACAACTTTCAATAAATGACAGCTATAGCCACTTAACAATTCCACACAACTAATATTTCTATATGATCACTTAAAGGTTCGTCAAGACAATTTTTTTTAAACTTTTGGAGAGTAATAGAAAAATTCCTATTATTATATGGGATGGCTGTATTCCATAATCTGCAAACTTTCGTTACATATGAATTATGCATAAGAAGGGTATGTACTCTAGGGCATATTAAAGACGAAGTTCTACTCGAATGCGAGAATGTAAAAAAATTAGTAAGATATAACGGCTTTCCAAATTTTACTATCTTGTAAAAGAACAAGAGCATACGTAGCTTTACAAAGTCATCGAAATTTATGCCAAGAAATCGAAAAACGTAAGAAACTATCGATGTTCTTAAACCCATTCCATACACAAATCTTAATATACGATGAAAACATTTCCTTATTCGTTCAAAATTTGTTGAACTAGTACACGAGTAGATCTCCAAACCATATATTATAATCGGTAATAATAATGTTTTGCCAATAATTGTCTTACTTTGAACGGAAAATAAAAATCTATACTACAAATGCGACTTAAAGCATAGCAGGTTTTAGATATAAGTTTAATCACATGATGATCTCCAGATAGATCCCCAAAACTTTTTAATAAGAAACATATTCGATCGTATCATTTAAAAGAAGAGTGCAAGCATTCGTTAGTATGTTTCCAAAGTTCATGGCATAAGTTTTCACTGGATTTAGTTTAATTTTATTTTCAATTGACCATAGGTAAATTTTTTTTATATCAGTATTTATACGCTCAAAAAATTCTGCTAAAGTCATCTTCTTATCTTTAAATGCTACTATCTGAACATCATTAGCATATATATTCGCTTCACAAAAGGATATCACATCAAATAAGTCATTGATATACTTTGTGAATAGTAATGGACCAAGGATTGAGCCTTAAGGTACACCCCTATTTGATGATCTTATACCAGATTTCATGTGATTTATCTGCACAAATTGTTGCCTATTATGTAAAATTGAATATATAAGATTGCAGGTTGATAATGAAATATTAAATTGATTGCTTAATTTTGACATAAGCTTTTCGTGACAGATGGAATTGAATGCATTACTAAAATCAAGGAAGACTGCAATGGCTCCATTACCTTCATCCAAATATTTTCTAACCTTTTCTACTATATTCATAACCAATGATGAGGTACTATGATAAGCTCTGAACCCAGATTGGAATGGTGAAATTAGTTTATCAGTGTTTAATTTAATCAGAATTCTATAATGCAAAATGATTTCAAAATTTTTTGCAAAAGTAGGCAATATGCTTATTGGTCTAAAATCACTATGTTTGGTTGGATTTTTAACTTGTGGCAAAGGTATTATTTTAGCTATTTTCCATTCTTGTGAAAATTTCGACACCATTAAAATGGTGTTGTAGATATGAATCAAATGCATAACAATATATGGAAAAATTAATCGTACAAAACGAATAGGTAAGTTATCATGACCTACTGCTTTAGACCTTATTTTGTTAAGGGCCGCAAAGATCTCATATGGTTTAAATCTACAAACTGAAAAGAAACCTTGTGCTTCTATATTTCGTATATTGTTTGTGATTACATCATCAGTTTCCACAATAAGGCTTTTATATAACTCTCTATATTAATATTAATAACGGTATTATCATTTCCGATTATTCCTACATTCCCTTAAATTATTTCACTTTGACTGCAGTACGCATTCATAAAACATTCTTTAACGTATTCTCCTTTTTATCTTCCTCATCACGCACTTAAGTCTATTTTTATATCTACAGAAGGTTTTCCAATTACTATTTGAAGATCTATAAGCTATGTACGCTATGTCTCTCCATTCTCTAACATTAATAATCTTAGGTGATTTTTGTAGGGTATCTACGATTTTGTAGTACAGCTTCTAAACGTTTTTTTTATTGCTTTTACCAATGTTTTTTTAGTTTTGGCACTAATGTTATTCCCTTCTTTTAAAAACACCTCCTTCAGTTGTTGTCGTATACTTTTTCCTAAATTTACTAAAGGTGCTCAATTTGGTTGAAATCCGGACTTTGTGGTGGTGTTACAAGCGTATGAGGAGTATTATACAGAAGCGACATTTTTACATTGTCGGCCGTATGCTTGGGGTCGTTATCTTCTGAAAGTAGTAGCTGTCAGCAAGAACCCTTTTTGACTCACTGTCTTGAGGCTTATTTCTTAAAATATCTAAATAGATGTATTGGTTGATTGTATTTTACACTAATACAAGGTTTCCAACACCTGAAGATGACATACACCCTTACTTATAAACTCTTTTGCGAAGTCTATGCACTTTTGTTCATTGGCCTTGTTTATGAGTGGTTTTTTTCTTGGAACATATGAAACGGCTACCGGCTACTATATTTCCTATTTCTCCGAATGATTTCTGTTGCTTTTCAAATAAATCGATTCTAATTTTTCTTTTCTCAAGGGTTAGCTGCTTGCGCGTTATTGTTGTAAATATACATTTTTAAGAAATAACTAAAAACTTAAAATAATTTACACTTTTCCTATGTGTTTAAAACAATAGTTTAGTTATCTTCTTTGCTTTTTAAATTTTACCTTTATTTTAAATATAAACCAAGTGTGCCCTTAGTTTTGCGTTGCTTTATTATAGCTGTAAATAAAAACTTCTAGATTTGTCTGGGATATCATGAAAAAAGTTCTAATGTTTTTAATACAAATAAAAGATAAAGTATTTACATTTTTACTAAAACTAATAAAATTGTGTATGTGTATTAATTTAAAATACATATTAGTGTGTCCTTAGTTTTGCTGGCTACTGTATATGGCGCTAGCTCCTAGCTGTGGCACTAGCTCTGTTTCAAATTTGGATAGAACTAAAATGCGCCAAAATAATATTTTACGAATGATCCGTGTTGCCCCCTGGTACATGAAAAATCGAAAAGACCTAAACTTTCCATTGGTTAAAGTCGAAATTGTAAAACTGGAAAGAAAATATTTTGCAGCGAAAAAATATTTACAAATCAATTAGCATCATTAGATACAGAGCAATTAAATTGCAAAGTCACCTAACTCACTTTAATACAAGAAACGCAGCAAATACCTGAACCATAGAATATATTATTTGGGAAGTTTACTTTTTAACGGCATTCCAACCAAATTAAAAGTTGTAGTCATCAACTTTTATAAGGCGAGTAACTTATTAAAAGTTGCATGTATAAAATGTCTTCCTAACCCTGTGATAATGCTATTTGTTATTTTCCGAGAACGAAACACAACTTATAAAAAAGTGGGAAGACCATTTTTGATAGCTGACAAATAAGTTTGTTCTTCAAAATATAAAACAGAACTTTAAGATAATCCAAAACACAATTATTTTAATATAAAGAAATTCATAGATTAAATTAAATGAATGACGCATTCAATAAATAAAGAAATTTCAGTATGTTCGAAAGCAGTTCAATGATATTTTAAGAATAAAATAGTGGACGCTTCATAAAAAAAAAAATGGAGCTGAAGGGGAAAATGCAGCAATTGCAAACACGAATTTAAACATGCACTTATATCACCAGCACCCACGCAATAAACTCTCGCGGATTCTATGTGTATATAAATGTACGTGTTAACTATTATCTTTAGCGACCATTCTGCTTAAAGCCTAAAAAAGTAATTCACAAATAAATGCGTTTATTGAAAATATCAATTAGCCCAATCATGAATATTCTCACGGAATTTCTTTCCCAAGGAAAAAATTTTTCTCGGGAGAAGATTTCTCCAATTATTAATTGGGAACAAACTAGTAAAAATTTGTAATTTGATTTACATACAATTTTTCTTTTATAATTAAAGGCCCAACTATAATGCTTTAAACAAATTCGCCACAGCAAGATACACGAACACACGACAGCAAATGACGCTGGCAAAATTTGTCGGATTGTACGAACAAAATGTAGTAGGTTGTAAGAATATCTATTAAAGACGTGCACAGATATATCTGTTTATGTCAGTTTTTGTGTGTCTACTCTTATGAGTGCGTATAGATGAGTACCAGCGTGACCATTTCAGCACTTTCGGTGCTAGATTCAGCACTTCTTATGTTGATTTAGCAGCAAAATTACCGATTTAGCACTATTTTTAGCACTTTATTTAGCATTTTTTAGCACTTGTAATTAATTCAATTTACAAAATGTTCCACAAAGTAATTAATGCACTTTTCTGCAAAACACTACTTTTTGCGTGTAACAATTGCAATAATAGCACTTTTTGATATCTCTGAATTAAAAAGTTGTATGTTCAAATCCTACTGCGGATACCTAGAATTTGCCTAAGTACATAATATAAGCGTATGGATGTACACATGTGTATGTCAGGGTTTAATTATTTGCTTAAAAATAGCAACAGCACTAAAATCTTTGCTTAGATGTTTTTCAGCAAATAAAAAAATTAATGACTCAGCATTTACAAAACATTTTATTATAAACGAAGCAAAAATTCAATGCAAAAAAAAAGGAAGAAACGCATATGCTTAAGCTGACTATGATTTTCTTTTTGCAGCAAAGAAATCAGCAAAGCATTTATTTTGAAAACGTTTGCTGTTGCTAAGGCAATAAGTTGATGTTTGTTTCTTCTTTTGCTGTTGCCTTTTAAGAAAAAAAAAAAAAAAAACACCATTTAATGGTGCAATAAAAACAACGTTTTTGAAATGTTTTTTCTTATGTATTGTTAGTAATAAAAACATAAATACGTTTCCAATGTTACAAGGGATGAAAAGCAGCAAGTTCAGCAAGTACGAGCAAGAAAAAGAAATCGTAGTTAGCAACAACTTCATAGTAAAGAGTTAAGCACTAGTAAAAATAAAAATTAAAGAACAACTGACTGCTTAAGCAACAGCAAACGTACATTAATAATGGTCAAGTATTTTTAATCACTGGTGTAGGTGATATTTAATTTAAAGACTGAAATTTTATTTTTATTGTGTTTTTAAGACTCTTTAGGTTTAAAAAATGATTTATTGTTTTAAGAAATTTGTTTTTTTTAACGCAAATAAATATTTCTAAGGCAACATAAGCATAAATGATAAAACTTTGAAGAAAATATTTGCTTAAGTTTTGGCACTATGTTTTAGCACTTAAAACAATTTTTTAGCACTTTTTTGGTGCCAATTTAGCTCCAAAATTTTTTTGGATCTGGTCACACTGATGAGTACTTTTGTGTTTCTGATATAAGTTGGTATTGTTACTTTTTCTGTTTGGATGAATGCGAATGAGTAAAGAGAGAATGAGAGTAACATATCTGTTCTCCTATGTTTCGCACAAACTGGTATAAACGGATATTGATGGTTGTACCATAAGTACTTATCAGAGAATGACAATAAGTACTTATAAAGAAGATACACTTAATTATTTACTCATATTTTTGAGTATTGAGTATACTCATACTTGTAATACAGAAAATACTTACATCTACTTATTTGCTATCAAACAAGTATGAGTATACTCAATACCCATAGCACACATTATTTATACACATCGAACTTAAAAATATAAATGAAATGAGAGTATGATTACAACTAATGTGTTGGGTATCTGCCATACCCATACTTATAACTACATAATACTCATAAGTATGGCAAAATACTTATAATACTCTTAACTGCCATCCCTAAATTAGCGTGTATAGCGCAAGATAACTGTCAAAATTTCTCATGTTCATACAAAATGTATGAAGCATCCCTAAATAGCACGGCGTCAACGCTTAGCAATTGGAAAATCCAATTTTGACAGTGCGTTAGGAAGTAAAGTTGGCTGCTCGTTGCTTTGTTTTGTTTTGTTATGGCTGAAAAGTAGTGACAATTTAGTTATTTTTAAGGCAATCTAGCGGTTTTATCTCTATTTTTATTTTTATACAGCGGGTTTTATAAAATAAAATTAGTTAACATTACTGTTAAAGACACAAAGTTGACGCTGTTATTTAGGGATGACATTCTAGCGCAAAAGCTATGAATTACATTGCTTTGCGTCTTACGCGCTAATTTAGGGATGTCAGTAAAGTAGTTGAAATACTTATAAGTATGGCAAAGTAGTGAAAATGCTCATAAAGTAGTTGAAATTCTTATAAGTAAAATAAGTACTTATAGGAACTATGTATATAAAAATGTGTAGAATGTTCAACATTTTGATTATAACTGAACATTAGCAAAAGATTGGTAAAAAGGTAGAAGAAATTAAATAGAAAATCTAAATTATTTTTTTTATTAGAATGAATTGATTAAATTAAATGTTATATATTTATTCAATTGCCAGTTAAATTTTTATATATTTTCCATCATTACTATCTGTTTTTTATTTTAATTTTATTAAAAATTTTTATAATTCTCGTTAAAACAATACGTTTAAACGACATAAGTTCTAAGAAATACTTAATGAATAACTAAATATTAAAACCTTCTATAAGTACGAAAAGTACCTTTGTTGATTTGGTGTTTTTTATTTTTTATGGCATTTACTTAAGATGTTTGCAGCAAATAAAAAATTTATTAACCCTTTTTTATTTTAAAAAAAATTGCAATACTTTAAAAGTTGTAAATGAACAAATTTTGCTCATATTTTTTCTAAATATTAATGAACAGGTAGTGAGTTTTTTTTTTTTAGAATGCAAATTATATTTCCAAAATGTAGTAAATAATTGACAACTTTTTTATTACCGCGCTTAGCTTTACCTGAATTTGGCATGGCGAACCAGTATAAAAAACACAAGATAAACTAGCAATCTCATATATGCATATATGCCGTGTTGCTTACTAGATCCGTGAAAGTACGCTTTATAAAATAAAAAATTAAATAATAAAATTTAAAAATAATATATTTTAGAACGAAACCTTTAAATAATTTTTTTAATACTTTAACCATTTAACATTCATTAAGTTATTTAAATTCACAGTACGGAGAACAACGACGAAAGTTAAAGAAAAATTAATTGTGGAGAATACCAGTTATTGAAATATTATATTTTTGAATTCTTTGTAAAAAATAAATTTTTGGTAAAATTTTTGTAATGTTCCAATACATATGCATATACGTATGTACTTAGTTAGGTTTAGTTCTTTTGATTTCATACATACCTTTTTTATATATTATCATAATCATAGTTTAATTTTTTTATTCTACTGTTACTATTAATTAATTAATTAATTAAAATTGTTAATAAATAAATTTAAAGCTGATTTTTTCTTGTCTTTAGTTTTAGAAAAAAAAAAATTATTTAAAGTTATACATACATAATTTTTATTTTATCATTTAATGATATAAAATATATATGTACATATACATATGTGTATATTTCAAAGTCAACTTATGACTTGTTTTCTTATTGATACAGTTTAGGGGCCAAAATTAACAGTTATTTATAAATATTTTAAGAAAATACGCATATATGAGAAATTGAGGTTTCTTGACAATAAAATTTTGTAAATATAACTTTCTTTGATACTATTTGGAAAAAAATCAATAATATATTTATTGTTCAAAAATCAAAGTTATATAAGAAAATTAATTGTCAATAGCTTTATAACGCCGATTTTTCTGCATGGATTAGAGGTTTACTCAGGCACCCTGGGATATGTGATAATAAGAATAAAATTTGCATTCAATGGAGTTATTAGGTAACTATACTCGCTCAGAATATCAGCTCGTGTTTCTCCATAGGATTTTCTTTTACCGAATTTATAAAGTTTAGAAATTTACAAGACATTTAAACTTCAAATGCCTAATTACTTAGTTTTTTTAAATTTAGTAGATTCAATAGAAATAAACAACTGTCATTATTAAGGTTGACTAAAATATTTTTGTTAGAGTATCTCGTACATACAATATTGTGCGTAACTCTTTTAAGTCATTTAATGTTTTTTCTGATTCTTTTGTGAGATAAAACTAAGTAAAGAGTTTTTACTTTGTAATTTTATTATATTTAATCTTTTTTGTTACCATGATTTACTTTTTCTTGATACGATGGTGAAAAATTAATAATTTTCACTTTTTTAGTTGCTTAGACTCATTTGCTTTGGAATTTCTTGTGCGGTTTTATTGCTTTTTATTAGTTTTTTTTATTAATAATGTAATAGTAAATACAATTGTTGTGCACAAATATAAATATCGGACAATTTATCTGTGCTTTTTTTTTTTAATTTTTTAAGATTATACTCAGGCATGTTCTTAGTTTTATTTCTTAAAAAAAGTGCAATTGATTAAAAGAACGAATTAAAAAACGGACGCTTAGAGATTTTGACAGTTCAATGGACACTTCAATCCCATGTATATTTATTAATTTAAAAAAATAACTCAAGCTAAGAAATATTTTGGCGACAAATGGATTTTCTATTAGTGATATTGCATTAAGCATCTTTGATGTAAAAGGTTACTCAGTACTTACAAAATATTCTTGTTTATTTTGTTAATTATAACATGCACGTTCTGAACTCATATCGTCCAAAAAGTAATTTAAATAAATATTTTAAGGTCCCTTAACACTTAAATCGCACTTTAATAAGCACCGAATATTTTATAAGAATTGAAAATTAAAACAACCACATATTTTTTGACTACCGACTATACGTTTAAGTAAAAATCGTAACTTCACTTCAGTATGTGTTTGCGATTTGAAGTCGCCAAATTTCTTGCGATTACGAACTACAGAACACCTTACATGGATTTCAACTCGCATCGCTAGTTTTAAACGATTTGCGATTGTCAGAACATGCCTGATTATTTTTATTATATACATATATTTAAAATTTTATTATATTTTTTTATACTTGTAAGAAAAGAATGGTAATAGAAAATGTAGAAATTCGTGACCTATTACTCAATAAATGTTTATTTATTATTTAAAACATAAATGTAAAAGAAACTGATTTTCAAATAGATTACGTTGCAATTAACTTCTTACCCAATGTATTAATTAGATTGAATTAAAAATAAATTTTACTCGCTTTTATATTACAAATCTGTCGTAAATAGATAAAAGTACTTTCTTAAATTAATATTTATAACATTAACAGTTAATATGTAATCGCCACGAAAATATCATATTAACTTAAAAAATATACGTCTTTATTTAAAATTAAATTGGTTCACACCATTATAAAACAAAACATGCCGTATTCCTATAAAGAAATACTTATAAGTATACTTAGAGTATTTACATACTTATACTTATTTCTATTCAATACTTATAAGTATGAGTATAGAAAATACCCAATCCAACTTATACTTATAGTTATTTGTGCTTCGTGCAATAAAGTATGAGTATGTGTCTATTCATTAGCTGTCAATACTTGTACATATTTAAGTTGAAATCGGTATGAATATGTTGTGTATGGTATGTTGTTGAAGCTGTAACGATACTCATTCATACATGTTTGGCCTCAAATACTTGAAGAGTACTTAAAATGATACTTTTGTCATTCTCTGGTACTTATTGTATGCTGCGAATCAATGTCCATTCATACGTACATATGCATTGGTTTATTAAAATTGAAAAATAAAATTATTGTTTCTAAACATGATCTATTTTATTAATTGTTTTATTGTATTTTATTGAAGTTGAATATACAAAACTGAATTCTTTAACAAAAATTTATGAATCTAATGCGTATAATTGTATTAAAATTACTATTATGTTTTTTAAAAACTTTTACCAACAATTACAACAGTTCTAAGGATACAACAACTAAATAAATATATGTATGCATGTTTCTATATTTAGAAAGACGAAAAGCCTGATAATTTAAAATCACTTAAACAATTTTTTTATGTTATGTATGTTTTAAAACCCCTTTTGAATCCAAATTATTTTTAAAATTTTAAAATGAAGTATCAATATTTAAATATTTTTAGCAAAAATAAAAATAAATTTTCTATTTCCATTAAAATTGCATTGGCATTAGTTGAAATAATGAAATAGGAAGAGGTTTTTTTTAGTACATGTTAGAAATTTTAGAAATTTTGAATGCACAAATAACATAACTATAATATACGAGTGCTGCTATATATATTTCTGGCCTGGCAACACTGAGTGCTTCCAAGTGCAATCTGACATTTCCATTGGAAAGTTTGTCATTTTTAAGCATAATCGTACTCAAAATGTTTTGACGTTCGACCATTATTTGTGTTGTTTACAGTGACTTGAAAAAATTAATATAGAAAAAAAAATGCAATAAACTCGTGAACATTTTCGTGCCATCATTTTTCACAACTTTCGACGTGGATTATCACGACAAGAGTGCATTGATGAACTTAAATCTTTGTATGGCGATGAAGCACCATCCTATAGCTTTGGTGGCCAAAGCTCGCTCAAAGACGAATTCCGTGAAGGTCGTCCAAAAACGGCTTTTGTGCCAGAGAACATTGATGCCGTGCGTGAACTCATAATGCAAGATCGACATGCGACATACCGAGAGATAGAGACATCCTTGGACATTTCTTCCACCAGCATACATTCGATACTGCATGAACACCTGGCCGTAAAAAAGGTTTGTTCTCGTTGCATCCCGCACAATTTAAAAGTCGCTCAAAAAAAGGCTAGTGTCGATTGGTGCAAAGAAATGTTGCAAAAATACGATTGCGGTGCCTCAAAAGACGTTTATAAGATCGTCACAGGTGACGAATCATGGATCTATGCGTATGAGCCCGAAACGAAACAACAATCGACCGTGTGGGTCTTCAAAGACGAGCAAAATCCAACGAAAGTTGTTCGTGGAAGAAGCACTTCGAAGCAAATGGTCGCCTGTTTCTTCGGCAAAACTGGTCATGTGGCGACTGTTCCGCTTGAGCAACGTAGGACGGTCACTTCTGAGTGGTACACTACAATTTGTTTGCCTGAAGTCATCGGAGAAATTCAAAAAATCAACAAGAGAAGACGAATCATTGTTCACCATCGACTCAAACCAGAGCGTTTTTGACGGGCCAAAACGTCGAATTAATGGGTCATCCGCCGTGCAGCCCTGACTTGGCACCTAATGACTTCTTTTGTTTCCGCACATCAAGAAAAAAAATGCGTGGTCAACGATTTTCGTCGCCAGGAGAAGCTGTTGTAGTGTTCAAAAACCATGTTTTAGAGGTGTCTCAATCGGAGTGGAAAAAGTGCTTCGACAACTGGTTTGAGCGCATGCAAAAGTGTATAAATCATGCTGGAGAATACTTTGAAAAACAATAAAACCATTTTTGATTATAAATATTCGCATTTTAAATATTTGGCCAGAAATATATAGAGCACCCCTCGTATCCTTCTAAGTGTATAGAAAATAAAAATTGCGTTATTTATTATGTACATATATCTGTGGCAATAAGGAAAAAGTGCTTAAGTCTATTTTTTTGGTTTTGCAGGAGAGCAATTTTAAACTTTAAAGTTAATTTTTAAAAATTTAGTCCTATTCTGATGAGGGCAATCACTTCAATTCGGTCATTTATTAATTTAGGAATACATCATTCCACTTTTTGACAACATATATATTTAATTTAATGAGTTATTCACGATAACAAAACTTAAGCGTTTTTTCCAAACATGACAATAGAACTTCGTATGACTATTTTCGAAGTAAGCAGCTTTTCCAAAATGATTTACTTTCAAATTTTGTCATATTTGAACATAAGAGATTACTCCAAATTATTTTTATTTCAATCTAATGAGTTAAAACGTATACATACTTACATTAATACATGAAGTTGATTTAAATATTATGTTTAAAATTAATTATTATATTTAAAATTAAAAGACACTCAGCGAACAGAAATCTGTCTTCCAAATTACGACAATTATAAATTAATAAAAGTATAAAAAGAAAAAAAAAGAATACAGGCTAACATTGTACTATGTCATATTAAGTTACATATGTACTTAAGTTACATAAATTCATAGTTCTTTAAATACGTAAGTAAACAGAATGTAGCTTTATATACACATCTTTGGAAACATATGATTTTTAATCTATTTCCTTTATATCATCTTCAACAAGATCCGGATGTATATCCGACATATCTTCGGTTAAGAGATTTTCATAGAATGAGTGAAAACATGGATCAATGAACGGGAGGATATCAATAAGATCTTTTTTCTTTTTTGAGGAAATTTTGATAACCGAAGGTAGCTTAGGTATTTCGTCGATTCTTGCTGTACTCACCCCTCTTTTTGCAACATTTAATACTTTGAAAGTCTCATCTTTATTTAATGATGTTTTAAACTGAACTTTACCAAAACTTTTATTTGAATAGCATAACCATTTTACGTCTTTCCAAGTAAAATTGTCAGAGTTTGTATCTCTATTTCTCCATATAAATTTAGATTTAGAAAAAGAAGCAAAATACATGAAATCTTCAGAATGCATTTCAACTACATTGAATTTATTTTTGACGCCAACACTTCTTACAAAATTATACCAATCATGAGGGTGGTGTATCTTTACATTGACCCTCTTTTTTTTTCGCTCTACCAAAGCGTGGTCCACATCACATTCCATATGGGAATGGCCTACAACTAAAAATTTGTGCTCAATAGTTTCGATTGTATTGCTATTTTGTAAAAACGTGATGAACATAGTGCTAAGGAAGGAGTTTTTATTTTGCCCCACGCATGAATCGCTATAAAAAATTACTTTTCTCACTTTTTTGTTTTGTTGCTCTAGCAGCTGTAAATGCTTGAGCAAGCATGAAGCAATTTCATTGCCTCCTCGTTTGGCCAAAGCTTCATGCCACATATAACAATATGGGCTATTCGTTTGGCTATCATGTACCGTTAAATTAAATGTCCATAATTGTCTTTTATAGAAACTTATAGAAGTCTGAAGAAAAGGGGTAGGCAAACACTGCTGCAGATCAAACGTATAAGATTTTACTGTTTCATTATTTTTGGATAAATTTTTGTCTTCTTCCTTAGCTTTATAAGCTAAATCCGCTTTGAGATGATGGTCTTCCCGTTCTTTAGTGAGTTCTTCCAATTCAGAAGGATTGCTCTTTTTGGCAATATCAATTTTCGCGTTAATTTCATCGCACTTACTGCAAGTGTCAATTTTCGGTTTTTTGAATTTTATATTCATAGCTAAAGAAGAAAGGAATAAATATGTATGTAAAAAGCAAATAATTTAATTTTGAAATAAAAATATTTATTTTACTTTTAAATACATCTGAGTATTTGGTAAGGCTGACTTGATTTCCTCCAGTTTTTTCGCAATATAGTTTGTACATACACGAAAGTGTAAGATCTGAATGAAAGTATTTGTAGGATGTATCACGTCTACTGTAGTGGCTCTCATAACAAGGAAAATTGTTTATATGCTCCTTTATTACTTCTATTTGAGATGATGTTAGCTTATTTGGGGGAGTGGATAATCCTCGATTATCAGAAAATGGAAGATATGGATAATTTAATTTTTTCCTAACAACGCATTTGATGAAACCATCAGTTTCATCGAAACATTGTTTAAAGCATTTCTGGCAAACATTTATTCTATTTTCTTCAACATTTACATAGTATTTGTAGTGATGTTGTCGCCGACGAACCATTTCGCCATGTAAATTAGAGCAACTTTTTTTGTCTTCGATGTCGATTAGTCCCCCAATGTATAATATTCGTTGATTGTATGAACCTAACGCCCAATACTTATCAAACATTGCCTTTTGTACAATAAAAGAAATATTTTCTTTACACTTCTTGCGACAATTATTATAGAGAGGTACACATTTCTTCTCCCGTACAACAACACCTTTCCTAGTAACATAAGATTCACCTTTGTTACGTTTCTCTTTTATTTTTTTTTTTGTATTACACTTGCGTTTTTGCCCTGATTCATTCAAATTACTATTAATCTCTATTCTCCTTATATCGATCCCATCATCATTCTCACTGGTACCACTTGATTCACTTAAATTATAATTCGGATCACGCATATCATCGTCGTCATCAAAATCTTGGCCAAAAGTTAATACATTTTCCATTTTGCTGCGATATACATACATGCATACATAACTATGTACATTAATGGAGATTTTCAATATCAATATAAGTATATAATAAACAGAACCGAAAACCAAACTAAAGAGTATGAACTTACACTTCGGTGATGATAATAATAACAATTAAATAATTTTTTTATATTAATTTCTTTTCACAAATACTGAAATTGTAGCAACTATAACACTTGCGTTGTTTTACTCAGAAGTTTTTAATATTTTTTTTATTAGAATTTACTTGACAAATAAATCAACGATTCTTTATATATGTAAATACTTACATACATATTTAAACTTTGTGCCAAATTTCACTTTCCGGAGTTGTGCTAATTTAAATTTTCAGTAGAAAAAGACAAAACTTTTATACTCGCAAAAAAAACTTATTGAGTAGTATATTTATCAGCGAAATGACTCATATATTACACAACTATTTTCTAAACAATTACTAAATAATTGCTTATGTCAGAACAGACTCTTACTTATGAAAGCAGAAAAATAGCTTATGTCCAACTAGTAACGATACTTACCCATGTGCTTATTTAGAAAAATAGCTTAAGCCATATTAGGATTAATTAAAAAAATTAAGTATTTCGGAAATATAGCTTATGTTCAAATATTGCATACGGGAGGCACACGTATGTTTTGGAAAAACGTCTTATATCTGCCAAAAATATTCCGGCGTTGTAGTTAGTAAGTTATGAAAGAAGATTTTGTTATTTGGAAAAATAGCTTGTAATTTTTTAAGCTTTTATTCCAAATGCGATTGCACATTGAAAAAAGATAAGCAAAAAGGACTTATGCTATAACTTCCTGAAAGATCGTACAAAATAATTGAAACTTTGCCCATGGGTACTTTTAAATATGAAGATTGCAAAGGTGTCATTAACTCAAATTTTGCTTAAGTCGACTTAAGCACTTATTCCTTTTTGCCACAGATATAAAAGGGACAATATTACTACTGGGTGTATTCTAGAAGTGTAAATGTTTTTCCCAATTTTTTTTTTTTTTTATTGAAATTTTTCGGAACTTCTATTTTTATGTACCAATGCATGTACAGATGTATGTAAAAACCTTTTTTATATATTAATTTTAACTCTTTACTAGTTTTTATCAAAAAGGAATTAATTTTTTTAAATAAGCATACAATAAAATTCCTTAATTGAATTAGTTCTATCCTTATAATTCAACGCGCAACTAGACAACAATTTTTCATTTGTTTTTATAAAATAAAATTATCATTAATATTATAAGTACGGTGACCATATTTTTGAAACCAAAATACAGAACAGGGATAAGATTTCACAATAACAATTAAAAAGTACAAACAACCTTAAATCCACATTCAAGACTAATTTATTATAGATATTTTTAAACAAATACAAATCAAAACTTAAAAAAAACATAAGAATATAATCACACGCTGAAGTAAAAAAAGAAAATAAAGCTTGACTGTTTTCGAGATTTTTGCATATATAAGTATATTTGTAAGAACTATAAAATTAAGAATAATTTGTACTCAGTACATATCATCAATGACAAAAATGTTTTGGATTCTTAAGTAAAATGAGTTAATAGAGAAATTTTAGGCGTTAATATACATATGTACAAAGCAATTATATTTTGTATTTTTCTGCTGAATAGATTTGTTTTAGTAAGCCTTCATTACTTTTTAAATATTCTTTAAACTCTAAACAATTTAAATCATAATTACACTTAGTAATTAAAATTGATTTGAGGGTATTTACCTTCAATTGAGCTTTTTCACTAGTCCATATGTTATTTAAAATAGAAAACACTCTTTCTGTTGGAGCATTAGAACCAGGTAAACATAAACTGAATTCGACAACTTTCAAAATATTTTGGAAACTTATACCTCCTTCTTTTTTAATAAAACTATATTGCTGTTGTAGTTCATCATTAAAAACGCACTTTCGTCTACGGGACATGACTACTTTTCTCTGAAAAATTACTCGATGAATGTTCTTTTTTTAATGAAACTTCATATCTAAACGCCAGGCCTACTATGTATTGTTGGCGGCGGCAAGTATACAATACACATCATGGCAAATTTATTATTCGCCTTGATACACATATTAAAACAGCATTTACACGTGAAAGTGCAAATCAAAATTCATAGTCGCGCCTCAATTCGCTTTGATAGTTGAAAAATTTTTAATATTTTGAATATCACTTTCAGGTATGAAAATACAGAACAAATACAGAACAGTAAATGAAATACAGAACATTTTAGCATTTTTCGCAGATCAATAATTTATACAGAACACGGCTCTGAAATACAGAACTGTTCTGTATAATACAGAACGGATGGTCACCGTAATTATAAGTATTGCTAATTCTACCTTTAAAATCATATAAACTAATTACTAAAGCTAAACAATAATAATTACAATTCGGGTTATTACTACGAAGCTAAAATACTGCTTATTAGTTCTCGCCTCTATCATAAGCAGCACACAAGTATCAAAAATATCTGTTTCATAAACAGATATATCCAAATACTCATGGTACAACAGATATTTGAGAGTAAAAAACTGATAATTTTCTCACTCTATGCAAAACCATAAACAACTGTATGTGTTTATATCCATAGTGTGAGTACGCACAAGCGAAAGCATACAATATCAACTACACTCATGCGTTCTTTTGAATCTGTTGTAACTGTTATGTATATGATATATCTGTTTTTGCCATACTGATATACTAGTGCACGTCTTTAGTACGCAGCTACATAATTATTTTGGAGGCAGCAGCTACATAATAAAAATATGTTTTTATTGTATTTCAGTGATGTCACTTTAGCAGTTTTTAAAGAAGCAAATCGGATTTAAAATTAATATATATTTTAACTATAATTACACTGTACAACACACCAAAAAATTACAAGGTCCGGACTATATATTCTGATAGAGGATACAAAAAAAAGATATACGTGTATCGGCGTTTCGAAAGTTTACATCTGGATTTCATTTGAGTGGGGGTTAAAGTTTCCCAGCTCTGGCACATTCTTATAGTTAAACGGCATAAGAAACAATGTGACCCTTACATTTTAGGTAAAAAATGTGTTCAGCAAATTTATGTAAAATATTACGGAGAACATTTTTGTAGAAATCTTAACCCTCTAACTCCTCAAGATATGGGTCTTTTTTGTCCTTCTTTTAAAAAAGAGCAAAAAACACCATTAAAACAGAGTTTTAGAGGCTTAAAATGTTCCACAAAAATGTTACCCGTTAAATTTTACTATAAGTCCCTGAATACACCAAAAAGGAAAATTCAACTATAAAGTCAGAAATAAGACGCAACAAAAGAGAGCTTAGGGTTAATTTCACATTTATTAAGAATTTTGTTTTAAAGCAAATTTGGATAGCATTAATTACATGTTTTTTTTAGCTCTAGGCAATTCCACTTCATTATCATACAATGTCCAGCATATTTCAGCGATAAGCGAATGAATGCTTTTACCTTAATCTTACGAAAATTGTTATTACTTACTGCCCTTTTATATACCTTTTATTACGTGTGAAAAGGGATAATAATTGTGGTTTTAAAAAATCTGTTTTAGAAAAAACCAATTCGAGAATGTCCATAGACCAAAAAAAAAAAACAGATAAATATAAATAAAAATTTCAATTGAACATTAAAAGGAAAATGTTTCATTTAGAATAACAAATTTGAAAAAGCAATTAAATTTTATGATAAATCAGGTCAATTTGGATGTACAAAATAATTGTCGTTGTTAAAATTCCACAAATTTGGGAATCTCCCTAAATAAAACCAGGTACTAGAATATTTATTAGTGGTATTGCAATAGGTAAATAATTTCAGTTGAAACTGAACTGCGGTTGTAAAAAATCTCTTAAAATTGCCTTTGGGGAATGTTAAAAAAGGTTAAATAATACTTATGTATGTATGAATTACTGCAATAATAAATATCGATGCTTTCCATATTATTAATAGAACTAGGTAGTTACTGAACACTAAAAATTAAAATGTTTTAGTTAAAAACTCCTCTTCTACGCAAATTGAGTCCTTTTCTGTGTGTTTTCTTTTCCGTTGCATTCAAGTTTCAAAAGATTGACCATCTCATAGTAATACTAAATTAATTAGGGAACTCAGTTTACGTAAAAGATTTATTCTGGCAAAAATGTCCAATTGTTTGAAAAAATTAGATTTGTTTGGCTCTATCTGCGGTAAACATACTGTTACAAAGATGCTTTATTAAAATCATAAAAAGATGTTAAAAATAGTTGAGGCCAAGAAAGTAAAACGAAATGGCCTATTGTGTTTGTTTTCAAAGCTAGAAGTTTCTATAAAACATCTTTATTGCAAAACAAAAACAACTAACACAAAGCGACGACTAAACAAACACAATACACAAACATACACACACCTGCATTGTATAACAACTAAATAAAAATACACAACATGTATTTTTATATAAGGATTGAAGGTTCTAGAAGTAAATAATAATACTCACTAATGTGTCTGAGATAAAAGTGGCAACGCAGCATTTTCAACTACGCAATAGATGGCGGTAGAAATTCTCGAACATTCAAGAACGCCTAAAAATAGAGTATATAAAAGCAACGCCAATACGTGTTGATTCATTCGTATTGTGAGCGTCATCTAGTTAAGATCTTGTGGTACAACAACTAAATCTGTTAGCGGTCTTATTAACGGAATAAAGCAAGTCCTCACCATAGACACAGGAGCGTCTCAGTCCATTATAAGGCCCGATCTAGTAAAAGGGGCGGTGGAGCCGTTAAATAATGTACGACTGCGCACTGCTACTGGCGACTTAGCCACCGTCTATGGAAGAGCCAGGGTAAGACTGACTATTGCAAACATCAGTGCAGACCATGTATTTGTTGTTGCCGATATAGTGGATGAAGTTATAATTGGTGCAGACTTTATGATAGCCCACGGTATTAACCTGCACATGGGCGAGCAAATAATGATCTGGCGTAATGTAGAGATACCCTTGGATGTTGGATATGACAGCAAGACCACAGTAAGGAAGCTATTTGCCGTTGAACGTCAGAAATTACCACCTCAGGCGGAAACTATTGTATGGGCACTTGTGGAGACAGATTGTGAGGATAATCGGTTGTGGGTGGTGGAAGCAAAAGAACTAAAAGACGATATGATAACAGCAAAAGCCCTCGTGAAAATCTGCGACGATGGCAAAGTTCCAGTGAGAGTGCTTAATCTGTCTAATAGCGAAAAAACTATTAACAGGAATTTTGAGATGGGTCGATGTGAGCCAGCAGAAGCCATAATTAGTTGTGCGGCGAATACAGTATGTCCTAAAATAACAGCCACAGAAAGAGATTTATTAGCAGAACAGGTGCAAAAATGGGTGGCAGGACTAACACCTCCTGACAGAAACAAAGCAAAGCAGTTGCTGAGAAAACATGCCTCCGTATTCGCCCTAAATAATAAAAGCCAAGGTAGAACGGCAGTTGTTAAACATGAAATTAATACTGGCGAAGCGAGGCCTATAAAACAGGCACCCAGAAGTGTTCCCCTAGCAAAGCGAAACGAGGTCAAAGAACTTGTCAGCGAAATGGAAAGGAACGGAGTCATTGAGCCATCCTCGAGTCCGTGGAGTTCACCAATAGTTTTAGTAAAGAAGAAGGACGGCAGTACCAGGTTTTGCGTTGACTACAGGAAGCTCAATGATGTCACCAAGAAAGACAGTTATCCGTTGCCTAGAATTGACGATACCTTAGACACGTTGGCTGGAACGGAATGGTTCTCTACCTTGGACTTGCAGAGCGGCTATTGGCAAGTAGAGATAGCTGATAAAGACAAGGAGAAAACTGCCTTTAGCGCAAGTGGTGGTTTATGGCAGTTCAAGGTGATGCCATTCGGGCTCTGCAACGCTCCAGCTACTTTTGAGCGTTTAATGGAACGTGTGCTTAAGGGTCTCAATTGGATGACGTGCTTAGTGTATCTGGATGACATAATCGTGATGGGGAAGACTTTTGATGAACACCTCAGAAACCTGGATGAAGTTTTTAAGCGTATAACTGCTGCAGGATTAAAATTGAGTGTTAAGAAATGTGCTTTGTTTCAAAAGGAGATCAAATACCTAGGGCATCGTGTAACGGCAGAGGGCGTGTCAACTGATGAAGACAAAGTACTGGCAGTAAAGACCTGGCCTCGCCCACAAAATCTTCATGAGCTGCGTAGTTTCCTGGGACTTTGCACATATTACAGGAAATTTGTGCCAAACTTTGCTCAAGTGGCTGCTAGCTTGCACGAGTTAACCAGGAAGTCGCAACCATACCACTGGAGTGAAGCAGCGGAAAAAGCGTTCCAGGAGCTCAAGAAACTTTTGTGCACGGCACCAGTTCTCGCCTATCCAATAGCTGGACAAAAATTCATATTGGACACGGATGCAAGTGGCTACGGAATAGGAGGAGTACTTTCTCAGGAAATTAATGGAACAGAAAAGGTCATTGGCTATTACAGCAGGGTGCTCTCTAAGCCTGAAAGAAACTACTGCGTTACACGAAGAGAGCTTTTAGCAGTGCTGGAGTGTGTTAAACATTACCACAAATACTTACATGGACAACATTTCATCTTAAGGACAGACCATTCTGCATTACGTTGGTTGATGCAATTTAAGAATCCTGAGGGCCAGCTTGCACGCTGGGTTGAACGTCTGCAGAGCTATGACTTTAGTATTGTGCATAGAAAAAGAGGAAAGCACAATAATGCTGATGCCCTGTCAAGACGGCCATGCAATGTAGAGTGCAAGCACTGCACAAAAGTAGAGAAAAAGGAGTGCGTCATTGATGTGCGGCTTACCCAAATTGGGTCAAGGGAAGATTGGTCGAAGGCCCAGAATGACGACCCAATTTTGGCAAAAATTATATTGGCTAAGCAAAACAACAGGAGACTGAATCATAATGAAATATCGACAGAGAGCCAACTAGCCAAGTCGTACTGGGCCCAGTGGAATAGCCTAAAAGTAGAAGACGGCTGCTTATATCGATCCTGGGAAAGTACAGATGGCAAAACTACGACGGACTTAATTGTCGTGCCAACCTCCAAAAGGAATGAGATACTAAAGCAGTTCCATAACGGTCCCAGCGGTAGTCATATGGGTATAACAAAAACTCTGGAAAAGATAAAGCAGAGATTTTACTGGGTAGGTTGCCAACAGTACGTAGCCGATTGGATAGCTAATTGCGAAGAGTGCATAAAGGCCAAGGGTCCTGTAAGAAAAAGTCGTGGCAAACTTCAACAGTACAACGCAGGTGCACCCTTTGAGCGTATAGCTATTGATATCACAGGTCCATTCCCTGTCAGTGATGCTGGAAACCGATATGTACTAGTGGTAATGGATTATTTTAGCAAATGGCCCGAAGTGTATGCCATTCCAAACCAAGAATCTAAAACAGTGGTAGACGCCCTTGTGAACAATTGGGTGTGTCGATACGGTGTTCCACTTAAACTACATTCGGACCAGGGACGAAATTTTGAATCAGCTATATTCAAAGAGATGTGTGACGTTTATGGTATTAAAAAGACGAGAACTACACCGCTGCATCCACAGTCTGATGGAATGGTAGAAAGGTTCAATCGTACCCTAGAAGAATATCTCAGAAAAGTGGTCAGTTCACACCAAAAGGATTGGGATGAGCATATACCCAAATTTCTACTGGCGTACCGGTCAGCTGTACACGATTCAACCTCACGTAGTCCAGCAAAAATCTTGTTTGGGACAGAACTAAAACTGCCAGCAGATTTAGAATTTGGTGTTAAACCTGGACAAGTGCACGAAGACAATGGAAACGTTCTCCAGGCACAAGAAGAACTGCATGAGCTTCATGAGTTTGTACGTAACCGCATTAAAATGACCAGCGATAAGATGAAAGCCAGATATGATCGAGCAGCAAATACGGAGGGATTTACCGAAGGACAAATGGTTCTACTATTTAACCCGCAACGCAAGAAAGGATTATCCCCTAAACTGCAAACCCACTGGGAGGGGCCGTACAAGGTGATAAAGAAATTGAATGACGTGGTTTACCGGATACAGAGATATCATAATCCGAGGTCTAAAATGAAAGTGGTTCACCTGGAGCGGCTGGCTAAATATGGCAGAGGTAATGTTGAGCCTATTCGGGACGAAAAGGCTTAAGTGGGCGGCAGTGTTACAAGGATGCTTTATTAAAATCATAAAAAGATGTTAAAAATAGTTGAGGCCAAGAAAGTAAAACGAAATGGCCTATTGTGTTTGTTTTCAAAGCTAGAAGTTTCTATAAAACATCTTTATTGCAAAACAAAAACAACTAACACAAAGCGACGACTAAACAAACACAATACACAAACATACACACACCTGCATTGTATAACAACTAAATAAAAATACACAACATGTATTTTTATATAAGGATTGAAGGTTCTAGAAGTAAATAATAATACTCACTAATGTGTCTGAGATAAAAGTGGCAACGCAGCATTTTCAACTACGCAATAGATGGCGGTAGAAATTCTCGAACATTCAAGAACGCCTAAAAATAGAGTATATAAAAGCAACGCCAATACGTGTTGATTCATTCGTATTGTGAGCGTCATCTAGTTAAGATCTTGTGGTACAACAACTAAAGTTGCCAGCGTGTGTTATTAATCGCGAACAGTTAAATCGTCAAATAATTGATTAAATAAAGTGTAATTTAATTAAAACTCTAAAAGTTGTGTGTTTAATTATTTTGCAAATAAAGAACTCATTAACAAAACGTTTATAAATTTAAATAAACGTAACAATACTATACCGGAATATAAAATTACGTTTTTCAATAGTAAAGTTGAAGACATCTATGAAAGGTATTTTGAGCTAGAAGTTTTTTCGGATGAACTGTGGACGCCGAGGCATTGCTGTTGCATTTGTTATAATGGCTTAATTTTGTGGTCCAAAGGTAATTAATTTTTTTTTGTTCTAAAACTATAGTTTTATTTTTGAACTCTCGCTGAAGGTCAACAAAATTCAATACAGTTTGGTATTCCTATGCGGTGGTTAGATCCAGGTGAACATAATCACGCTACGAATAGATTTAGGCGAAAGAGTTTTGTATACAAAACTGTGCCATCAGCCATGCTGCCATTTCCGCATTCTGACGAACTCCCAGTACCTGTGCTACAACTTCGAAGTCCTAGTCATTATGTTGAAACAGGAACCTTTCATTGCGTTCATATGTCAACAAAAATTCATTTTTTAAATTCCCATATGGATTACTTTGAGAACCAGTTGTCAACAGAATCTGATGAGCATGGTGAAAAATTTCATCAGACATGCGCACCCATTGAAGAACGCTATAAAGGTAAAAGCATTCATTCGCTTATTGCTGAAATATGCTGGACATTGTATGATAATGAAGTGGAATTGCCTAGAGCTAAAAAAAAAAATGTAATTAATGCTATCCAAATTTGCTTTAAAACAAAATTCTTAATAAATGCGAAATTAACCCTAAGCTCTCTTTTGTTGCGTCTTATTTCTGACTTTATAGTTGAATTTTCCTTTTTGGTGTATTCAGAGACTTATAGTAAAATTTAACGGGTAACATTTTTGTGGAACATTTTAAGCCTCTAAAACTCTGTTTTAATGGTGTTTTTTGCTCTTTTTTAAAAGAAGGACAAAAAAGACCCATATCTTGAGGAGTTAGAGGGTTAACATTTCTACAAAAATGTTCTCCGTAATATTTTACATAAATTTGCTGAACACATTTTTTACCTAAAATGTAAGGGTCACATGGTTTCTTAAGCCGTTTAACAATAAGAATGTGCCAGAGTTGGGAAATTTTAAACCCCTCTCAAATGATATTCAGATGTAAACTTTCAAAACGCCGATACACGTGTCTCTTTTTTTTGTCTCCTCTATCAGAATTTATAGCCCAGACCTTGTAATTTTTGTAAAAATTTTATTTTGTTGTTCAGTGTTATTAGAAGAGTAAAATAATACTTTTAAGGGTTACGTTGATTTTTTGCTTGGATTGTCTTTAAAATTGAATTGATATATTGAAGTATTTCGTAGAAGCAATAATAATGTCAGTATAAATAACACGTGGTTGCTTGTCCACTTAAATAAAAAATACTAAAAACAACAGTTCTATTAAAACCAATCGTGTTAAATATTTACAGATGTCCCATACGACAATTGAAATTAATATAAGTACTCAAACAGCAAGTACTAACAACAGAAGTAAATTTTTAACTAAATGTTGTCCACACAAAAAGGAATTTTAGTTTTATATACACCTTAATACATTCCTTTGAAATTTTTACAATTATTCATCGTATACTTCCGCCATGACAATGCGTCGGTGTGGCATTTCTAATTTTTTAAAATTTAAATTTCGAAAAATATATTGTTACAAAGATGCTTTATTTAAATCATAAAGAAATGTTAAAAATAATTGAGGCCAAGAAAGTTAAACAAAATGGCCTATTGTATTTGTTTTCAAAGCTAGAAGTTTCTATAAAACATCTTTATTACAAAACAAAAACAACTAACACAAAGCGATGACTAAACAAACACAATACACAAACATACACACACCTGCATTGTATAACAACTAAATAAAAATACACAACATGTATTTTTAAATAATGATTGAAGGTTCTAAAAGTAAATAACAATGCTCACTAATGTGTCTGAGATAAAAGTGGCAACGCAGCATTTTTAACTACGCAATAGATGGCGGTAGAAATTCTCGAACATTCAAGAACGCCTAAAAATAGGGTATATAAAAGCAACGCCAATACGTGCTGATTCATTCGTATTGTGAGCGTCATCTAGTTAAGATCTTGTGGTACAACAATTAAAGTTGCCAGCGTGTATTATTAATTGCGAATAGTTAAATCGTGAAATAATTGATTAAATAAAGTGTAATTTAATTAAAACTCTAAAAGTTGTGTGTGTAATTATTTTGCAAATAAAGAACTCATAAATAAACGTTTATAACTTTAATAAACGTAACAATATTTAAAGTAATTATTGAAAAGTATGTAAAAAAGGTTAAAAAATTTCTCTATACAAAACTAAAATGTGCCGACAACTGTTTAAGAACAATTTTACGGTAAAATTGAGTGATTTTATATTTGTTTCTCAAAAAACCATTTTTGAACCAAGGTTATAAAGGATCCCTTCACAAAATTTTACTTAAATCTATCCAGCAGCATTTACGTGAGACAGATAAAAATTCAATAGATAGGTATTTTGTATTCCAAATCAGTTATTATCTTCAACAGCAACAATTTTGTTCCTTAAATATTTCATGTACTAAAATTATCCTGTTACAGTTCTATTATAGATTTACACTTAAATCTTTTAACAAATAATTTTTATTTTAAATTTTTATTGTTCTTTTCGTTTTTCATAAGAGACTTTTTTATTTTACATGTCTTATAGTACTGACATCACTTAAATGTTTACTGTCGCCAACAAAAATAGAAATTAGTTTAATTCGACTGCGAATTCAGCCCAGACAACAACCTTCCGCCTTGTTGCCTTGCTGTCAACAAAATAATCATTCTCATATAAACACATGCATTCAAATTTTGACATTTTGCAGTCGGTAGCTGATGTCTCGAATGTGTTTACAGCATATTGTGCATAAAACAACTTATGCAAGCTTATACAACTGTGGAAATACATTAAATTATATGTGGTTAACTATAATGTACATAATACCCCAGGCAAATTTTACTTTGCAAAGTTTTGATATTATGTGAGAGTGAGGGAGAAAGCATGATGAGCAGTACAGACTTTGATGTACTCGCAAAGTTGCTTTGGTTTTCTTTCGTTGCTTATACACAATTGTATATATTTACATATATATACATATCCTTGTATGAATGCAGTCTAAGACAACTTTTCATGAAATTTCGTTAAATTTAATTTCTCTATGCTAGGTACGAAACTGATCGCACTTTCCGTACGGAAACAGCTGATTGTGCTTTGTGTTATACATTGATAAGGAAAAACTTTAACTAAGACCTAAATTTTTAATTCAATAGAAAATGTAGAAAAAAAAACATTTTTCTTTATGGCCAATTTTTTACAAATATAATATATTTAAATTAAATTTGTATTTATACACACATATGTATACGATATAAGCGATGAACATCGTTGCATTTTTTAGTACGGTTGGCCACAAACACAAAACAGAAAATAACTTGTAATAATTTTTTTTAATTTTTCTTAGAACATGAACGAAAATATGTAAATGTGTATGTGAATGTTATTAAATATATAAAATAGCTTCTTTAAAGCCTTTTCGTTTTAAAATTTTGTTTATTTATATAGAAATTATTTTTGCCAAAAGTACGAATTAAACATAAATGTGCATCTGTGGCAAATAAGTTACTAAATTTATGTAAGTACATTGCAGTCACTAAAACTTCTTATAATAAGTTACCTAAGCATTTGACAGGCTTTTCGTTGGATTTTTGACATAAGCTAAAGCTAGCTTGTGCACAATTTTTTCACTTTCCAAAGCCTATCAATAGGGGAAAAAATTTATAATGGGAAAAAAGGGGAAAGTGAAAAAACTCGCACGGAATTTTTGTTTATAATTGGAAATCCCGATTAAATCTTTTACTGGCACATTTGAAAAAGTTCGGTTATATGTGTTATCGGTGCATTTACCAAAATTCTCACTTAACTGTTCCCAGCAGTTATGGAAAATTAACTTTAATGATTGTTATGTTTATTCATTGAAAGGATACAACAATAACACATCAATGAGATCATCTATTAATTCAAATGGTTATTAAAACAGTATTACAACGAAAAAAAAAAAACAACAGAAATTGAAATTTAAGGCAACAATTAATACACACTAAAATAAAAACTAGTATTTCGTAATTCTTTTTAAAGAAGTCAATTATTTTTTCTGCATGAAGTTGATTGATTTGTTTTTCAAAAAGTATTCCTCCATTTCATCCAATTCATGCCTTAATTTGTTATCTGGGATGAATGTCTTACGACGAATATTCGCCGACTTCAAAACATCCAATACAGTGTAATAGTTTTTTCAATTGTTTTTCCCTCTTCGACCTATTATGATAATAATATGCTTTTAATAATCTCTTATTCGTTGGTCAAGAGGCTGAGATATCGGGTTTTATTTGGAGGTAAATATTATATTTGAACATGCGACAAGTCGTATTGGTTATCGGGTGCAGCATTATCACTAAATAAGATAACGTGCGATTTTTTCGAGCAATTTCTTCATTGAACGAAAAAAGGATTTTCTTCCAAAATCTTGTGTCATTCAGTCGCATTGCAGATAAATGTGAGTTTAATGCGTTCCTTAGAGATTTATCTGCTGCCCCTTTTTGGTAAGAGTTGATGTAGGCAAAGCTTTAAAAACAAACCACGCTCGTCAGCATTAAACACATTCTCAGGCTCATAATTTTTACTTAAATTTGGAATTACTTCTTGAAAAACAGTAACACCAATGTCATCGGCAGAGAAGCCTTCTCCGTGTATTTTTTTTATTGTTATGCCCTTTCGTTTCTGCCAGTGCCACACAGGGAACGAAGCCTATCGGCTATAAGACGACTAATTGCCGCCGCCGACATATACTTCAATTATTGACCCGCCGCCGAAGTAGACGGCTAACTAGGGTGTCAGACGATCAAGTTTTCATTCAATTTTTAAAATTTCTCTCATTTTTTTACCAATACAATCTCACTTTTAAAACTTGTTCAATTGAGTCTTTCAAATTTCATTCAAGAGAACAGCTGATTGAAGTTTTTTCCTTCAAATAAATTTTTTTTTGGTTTCTTTATGACATCTTGCTTAAAAACTTGCTTTGAAATTGCGTGCAGCCTACGTCACAGCTTTCAATTTTTGTGAATTTTGACAAGCAGTATGTGTAAATTTCTTGAAAGAGAATTGAACAAAAACTTGGCCGTGTGACTGCACTGTAACATCGGCTAAAAATGTTAGCCGCGCGCCGCCGCTGACTGTTTTTCCAATAGTGTCGCTGCCGCCGTTTTGAATGGTTTGCTTCGGCGCAGAAATAGCCGCTGTTTTCATCGGCTTGGTTCAGCTGAGAAACAGACGCCGTTTTTGGCTATTTGTATAAATTCAACCGCCAAAAAATTTATAAATTAAAGTAAAAAAAATTTTAATACGTATATTAATGTACAAGCACTCATACAAACAACGCACAAATAAATCTTTTACTTTAACATTATGTTCTTAAATTTGTTGTTATTTATTTGATTTTGCAGTTTTAGGTTAAATATATCTAAATTTAAATATTATTTTTACTTTTTCTATATTTTTAAAAAACTCCTTTTGATTATTTAAACTGATTTTTGATTAAAAGAAATCATTGTTAAAGAGTAGCTGTAAAGTGGTTAATTATTTATTTTTTATATAAATTGGAAAACTATATTGTATATTCAAAGATATGTTTAGATAAAATATTTAGTTTCCAATATTTTCCATATGAACCGTGATAATAATTTTTAATAAATTTTCGGTTTTTACTTAAATTTTCTAATATCAGTGAAATTTTCGATTTATAATACAATATCAAAAATTTCATAAAAAAAATTCAAGCCGAAAATTTATCCGCCGCCGTTTACTTTTATTTAAACCCGCCGCAGGCGGTTAAAAACTTCCCAGCCGCCACCGCCGAAAATATTGGCACGGCTTGTTTCACTGGTGCCACTGCCTTGCTATTTCGATCACGCTTGGAGCATATGTTATTTGTTTTACTTCTCTTTAAAAGATTGTTTTCAGTTTGAAGGAATTTGTTTAAAGTTGAGGGTGAGCACCCGTATTTTTTGCAAATATCGTTTTTAGAATAATTTTTAATTTCTACACAAATTTTTAGTTTTTGTTTGAGTGATAGCTGCACTTCCAAATAAAACACGGTTGCCAGATTTTATGACTTATTGTCGTTTTTCCACAACATTTTATGATTTATATATACCGATTTTATCTGGTAACTGCACAAACGAATAAACAAAGTTTATGGGAATTCCCGCATAAGTAATTAATTGGAATGTCGATCTAATATGTAATTCGAATCGAAAAGCATAATGAAAAAAAAAACATACAAACTAGAAGAGATTTTCTTTCACATCGAACTACAAGACCTCCAGGTTATCTATTCCTATGTTTTGTTTACATTCTAAATTGGACAGATAGAAACACGAAAAAATGTATGAGATATTGGCTCGTTGATAAAAAATAATAACGAAAATTATTAACAATGTTGATTTATATAGGTCATAAAGAGCTTATTCATTAAAATATTTTGTAAATGAAAGCTATTTTGTCATAGTCTCATAAAGTCATTTTGGCACAAGACTATTATATTTAATAAGGATTATTTTAATGGATAAAATAACGAAAGTGGATTCTTATTTATTCAGTGTGTAATATGAGAATTAGTAGGAAATTTAAATAAAAGTAAAAACAAAAAAAAAAAAAAAAACAAAAAAAAACATTAATAATAAAGAAACAGAATAAAACAGTGTTACTGTAAATGAGATCAGACAATTATCTAAATATAGGAAGCGCGAAAAAATAAGCAGTAAAAGCAATGTATATGTACATAATAATAACCACTCCCAAATGAAAGCTCCACTCCACATTGCAAAATCAGATGGTAGTAGGCCTGCGCAATTAAAAGCAAATTTAAGTTTAAGTAAGCCAAACTTGAATAAATGTACAAAAAAAACACAGACTTGGTGTGTAATATATTTTCATTAAAAAAAAAACCAACGAGTTGCCGTCATTGCCTATTTTCCCGGCTGCGGATAAAAATACTGAAGACAACGGCAAAAATAATTTTAACAAGTATGGATCGGTACATAACAAATGCAAAACGTAAGTCTAGCCCTAGGGGCAAAATTCTGACCCAGATCCTTAGATAGCAAAAGGTAATAACGACAACCAAAACCGATTCGCCTTTCTAAGAACTTTGGAGACCCAAAACAAAAACACCGTTTTCAAGAAAATGCAAAAACCATTTCCAATATATTTGCATGAAGCGTATACGGATGCCCTGATTAACCAACTTGTGCAACTTATAGGCAAAGAAAATTTAGTTGTTGTCTCACTACGCAAACGTGCTAGAAACTTAAATACAAGCAAAAATTGAAAAGCGTTATCAATTGATAGCAGTTTTAACGCTGAAAATAAAAATTGTTATACATACGAGCTTAAGAGTGCAAAGGGTCTAAAGTGGTCGTTTAAGGTACTGATAGTTCGGTGCCAACGGAAGACATAAAAATAGCCTTGAAACCGAAGCATTTAAGGTGAAATCAATTCATAGTATCTTAAATAGACAAAAAATTCCTCATCCATTGTTCTTTTAAATCGTAAAATAATAGTGGAGAAACCAATCAAATGTAGAGGTCCTTGGACATACCAAGTCCTTTTGTAAACTGACATCAGTTTGTGTCAGATGCGGAGATATCCACTAAACCTTTTAGTGCCCTTATTCGAAAACTGACACAAATGTGAGAAAGTGTGGCAACTGTGGCGTGAAGCATGCTATCGTGGCTGTAAAGTATTTCAAGAAAAGATGCAACTAGGGTAAGAACACCAGTACATGCCCGCCAGAAGGTTTCAAATTTTCAAAATTTGCTCACAAGCACTAGTGGTTAAAAATGCCAATGAAGTGAAAACAAATTTCCAGCAATTATCGTATGCTAGAACGGCTTAACCTTATCCTTAAAGTCTAATTGACAAATTAGTTGAAACCATGAATAACTTCATGTCAAAGCATCTTTCAGATGCTGTAGAACCAAAGCATGCTCATGCAGATTCTGCTAAATAAAAACGAGGTGCAACAATTCTTCCAATTTCATCAAATAGACGTGTTGTTGGTTTCAGAAACACATTTTACATCAAAGAACTTTTTTTTTTAAATGAAGGACTATTATACTTACGATACTAAAAACCCAAGTAACAGGGCATGCGGATTCAGCAATAATTAAACAATAAAACATAAGTCACAGTCCAATGCCAGAATTCGTAAAAGTTCATATTCAGGCTACAACTCAGCGGTTTATTGTCCTTAAAGGTTTAATATTTGCAAGGACTAGTTCATGGATTTTTTTCAAAACATTAGGTCCAAAGTTTTTAGCGTAGTTGAATAAACCATAAAATTCCAGCTATACCCCATAAAATTTGCTAATAAGAATGCAGGAAAAGCTCCTGGAAGTGATAAGATCACCGCAACGATGATTATCAATTTGTCAAACTCCGCTCCACGAATCATTCTTACTTGTAACTCAATATTACGATTGACTCTTTTCCGGCATCATGGAAAAATTCATAAATAGCAATGACATCTTAGCTTGGCAAGGACGTGACTCAAGTAACATCATATCGTTCTATAAGTCTGCTGCTAATACTATCAAAACTTTTCGAAAAATTATTACTTCAGAGTTTAGTACCTCATTTTAACGCCAATGTCATTATTTCCAACCAGCAATTTGGCTTCAGGAAGAAGCACAGTACAATAAAACAAGTCCACAGAAAAACAAATCAAATTCGATGAGTTTTTGAGAATAAGCAGTATTGCTCTGCTCTATTTATTAACATTTCACAGGCTAACCAGCTAACACACATAAATTATTAAATTTAATTATTATTATATGAAAAACAGATTGTGCCATGTAAAATCAAGAACTGTTATCTCTTCCACTAAACAAATATGTGCTGGCGTACCACAGAGAAGTATTCTGGGGTCATTCCTTTACATATTATTTACTGGAGATATGCCAACGATCCCAGTGACTAATACACCGACCTTTGCGGATAAAACAGCACTTGTGAGTATTAATAAAGATCCAGCAGCTGCATCTAAACAACTTCAAGCGCACATAAACCAGTTGGAAAAATGGCTAAAAATGAAAGTGAAAAGTGAAGGCTGCAAAATGCTTTCACATAACATTCACTCTGAGAAAGGAAACTGGTCCTCCTGTTACTATAAATAATATTGATAGTATCTCACCAACACCTCGTGAGCTATTTTAGTATACACCTCGACCGACGCCTTACATACATGGTCGCATCACATCGCAAAAAAAAAAAATACTCAACTTAAGTTGAAATCTACTCATCCTTACTGGCTTATTAGCCCTAGATCAGCGCTTGACTTCGACCTCAAGTTACTATTGTACAAGATAGTTTTAAAACCCTTATGGCAGTATGGCGAACAACTATAGGGAACAACTTCGGCTTGTAAAGTTGAGAAATTACAAAAAAAGAAGGTACATGAAAAATGCTAACATCCATAGGGATCTTTATGTCACCAATATTCGTGCATCAGCTAAAGACAGAAAGTGTCAATATATCGCAATCCCTTGGCAAGAAATTTGCTTTTTTTTTATTGGTCACAGACGTCTCAAAAGAGCGGACAATTTTGCTCTGACTAGATGATAGCAATCCAACAAATAACAACAAACATAGTTTGTTTTTTGGGTTAAGATTTTATTCCTAAATGTAAATTTTATACGGAAAGATTCAATATTAAAAAAAAACAAAAAAAATTAACAAAAAGGTAAGGGTTAGCTGATGAGCTAGCTTAAGCAACCAGCAATATTATAAACTGTTATGGGTAATAAGCATAATATTTTTTAACCGACTTCAAAAAAAGGTTATCAATTCGATTGAATGTAGCTTTTTTATTTTTGTGCCACTATAACCATAGTCATTTCTGGACCGATTTTGAATTTTTTTTATTTGAAAGGTGATGCTCACAGATTGATCCCGTTCTTAAAACAAAAGGGTGTCTCCATACAGCATACATGTTTTAGATTATAATATAAACCGTAAATTTACAAAGAATCTGTAATGATCAGTCTGCTATAACAACAAGTTTATAATTTGAATTAGGAAATTAAAGGGTGTCCCTATATTTGCTGTGATTTGATGTATATTTCTAAACTCTTGAACAGCTGTTAACAGACAAGGAGCTGTAGTGCTAAATCTGCTTATCATGTATAAAGTTTGGAGATGGAATATAAGGTGTCTCAATAGTTAATGTAATTTGATGTATGTTGCCATACTTGTAAGCCGTTATAGACAGACAGATGAAATCTGCTCTGAAGTCGGTTTTTTTTGTTGCCAGAATTATGAATAAATTTATAAATTAATTATTTAAAAAATTAAAAATAAAACAAAGTTTCTTAACTAATGATCTAATAACAGAAATTATTTTCTTTTTGTTTATTTTCTTATATAGATATCTGCCTTATGTTTCTTTGTAAAAAAAATTTATTTATACATTCAAGCAGTTCAGTAACAGACAAATTTTTAAAAATAAAATTTTATTTCTTATATATTTCAGTACGTCGTTGAACGTCATGGCAACACGTTATTACCGCAATATTTAGGCATGTACAGAATAACTGTTGAGAGTGTACAATACTATTTTGTGGTAATGCGTAACGTATTCAGTTCTCATTTAACTATTCACAAGTAAGTAAAAGCAAAATCTTTAAGATGCGTTATATATAAATCTATTATAAAAAAGTACGAATCAAAATTAATAAGTCTTTACAAAAAACGTGGAAACACAAAGTTTTGAAATGATTCCTTTTTGTTTTCAACATATCGATTTAATTTTTCTAGCAGTTCTTTAAGCTCTTAAAGCCGTCTAAAAAGAAAAGCTCTGGGAGTTCGTCTTCTTCGCTTTTGTTGCAGAACTAACCTCCTCATTAGACTTGAGTTGTTTTCTTTTAATTTAAAAACAAAGGGAAAAAGGTCAATAGAGGCCCTACGAGGGTTGCTATATATATTTCTGGCCTGGCAACATTGAGTGCTGGCAAGTGCAATCTGACATTTCCATTGGAAAGTTTGTCATTTTTAAGCATAATCGTACTCAAAACGTTTTGACGTACGACCATTATTTGTGTTGTTTACAGTGACTTGAAAAAATTAATATAGAAAAAAATGGAATTAACTCGTGAACATTTTCGTGCCATCATTTTTCACAACTTTCGACGTGGATTATCACGATAAGAGTGCATTGATGAACTTAAATCTTTGTATGGCGATGAAGCACCATCCTATAGAACTGTGAAAAATTGGTATAATGAATTTAATCGTGGCCGAAGCTCGCTCAAAGACGAATTCCATGAAGGTCGTCCAAAAACGGCTGTTGTGCCAGAGAACATTGATGCCGTGCGTGAACTCATAATGCAAGATCGACATGCGACATACCGAGAGATAGAGACATCCTTGGACATTTCTTCCACCAGCATATATTCGATACTGCGTGAACACCTGGCCGTAAAAAAGGTTTGTTCTCGCTGGATCCCGCACACTTTAAAGTCGCTCAAAAAAGGCTCGTATCGATTGGTGCAAAGAAATGTTGCAAAAATACGATTGCTGTGCTTCAAAAGACGTTTATAAGATCGTCACAGGTGACGAATCATGGATCTATGCGCATGAGCCCGAAACGAAACAACAATCGACCGTGTGGGTCTTCAAAGACGAGCAAAATCCAACGAAAGTTGTTCGTGGAAGAAGCACTTCGAAGCAAATGGTTGCCTGTTTCTTCGGCAAAACTGGTCATGTGGCGACTGTTCGCTTGAGCAACGTAGGACGGTCACTTCTGAGTGGTACACTACAATTTGTTTGCCTGAAGTCATCGAAGAAATTCGAAAAACCAACTAGAGAAGACGAATCATTGTTCACAATGACAATGCGAGCTCTCACACATTGGCTCAAACCAGAGCGTTTTTCACCGGCCAAAACGTCGAATTAATGGGTCATCCGCGGTACAGCCCTGACTTGGCACCTAATGACTTCTTCTTGTTTCCGCACATCAAGAAAAAAATGCGTGGTCAACGATTTTCGTCGCCAGAAGAAGCTGTTGAAGTGTTCAAAAACCATGTTTTAGAGGTGTCTCAATCGGAGTGGAAAAAGTGCTTCGACTACTGGTTTGAGCGCATGCAAAAGTGTATAAATCAAGCTGGAGAATACTTTGAAAAACAATAAAACCATTTTTGATTATAAATATTCGCATTTTCACTATTAGGCCAGAAATATATAGAGCAGCCCTCGTATCTGGAGAATAAGGTATATGTGACAGAATGAGAAATTAAATGAATGTACCCTAATGTGGGATAAAATGAGTGACACAGAGAGAAAACTTAAGAGAAGTAATCAAAGGATGCGTTGCAAAATATGTTTCTATGTTCTCCTCGGTAAGGGGGACAGAAGGATAAAATTTAATGTGCTTCTTAACCCTTCCCTAATTCATGTTGAGAAAGGATATAGGTATCTAGAAATATATCACGTCTATAGCATCTACATTTTAAGACTTTCTTAAAATCATAAGGAAATTTTCAAATTTTTTTTTATAATAATTCTTTATTGAATATCAGCTTAAAATATATAAGGAACAATAGTATGAGTATTCACTTAAAAGGAATATATAGTATATTTGAAAAAATCTTATAGAAACTTAATGTTATAGTGAAATTTGTTTAACCAATCACCAGCTTAGATTTTTTCTTTCCATAAGAATCTTAGTGGTTGACTAGTTAATTTCTTATAGTTTCAAAGTTAGACGATCTGCATTTTTCATTAATCGACAGCATCAAGCCCCTTACAAATGAACCAATCGTTTTATGTTCAAAACTTGAATGTAGTAAGTCTGAGCGCAGCCACACCTAATTGACTTGTTACAAATGTATGTACTTAACTTGTTGTTTAAACAAATGTTTTTAATCTAGGATTACAAATAAATATTTAACATTTTTACAAATAGGAATAAAATTTCCCTGGAAGCAAAAATTTTGTGAAGAAATTCGTTTTGGAAATTTGTTATATGAAAATATGATAGCTTAAGTTTTTTTATCTTTAACTGTAATTTTCCATTCATTGAAGTATTTTTGGCTTGCGTTTAGAGTCTGAAGAAAGGTGGTGAAAAGAGATATATATAGCCATTTTATTAATTATTTTACTTCGCCGGCGAATATGCTATGGAGAAGTACCGACGAAGGAGGCAGCATGTTTTAATTTTAGATCTGAATATGTATATATACCATTAAACAGAAAAAAACATTTTTATTTTTTGAATACCGCAAGGATTGAACCCAGGGCAGCCGGTTTGTAATCAACGTGTTTACCAATTAGACTACGGCACGTAATGGAGTCTGTGGGGTCTGCTGTTTCTTGGTTTTATTCTATGTGTTGCAAATTCGTTTATTACCAAATTACTTTTTCTAAAAATAAGCCTCATAAATGGCAAAAAATTATAGTTGGCTTATTGATTGCTTTATGTCTTCTTTATAACTGAGGATGATGGACACTTAGGAAAAAAACTGTTACAATTGACACACAAGCGGAACAAGTCCGGAAGTCCACATCTTCTGCCGGTTCCTCTTAACAATCTTTTGTCCTACTATCTCTAACTTCGATTAATATCATACATTCATCTGGAATATTTGAACTTCTAAAGAAGTTTAGTTCGGCAAAAACATTGCGTGGCTTTAAACGAAATAATCCTGCGATGAACATTACTTGAAATCATAATGCGATATATTTTACTGGTAAAGTAAGACACATGAAAATTATCGTTAAAGTAAGACACATGAAATTAAAAAAATAAAAAAATTCTTATGGTCGCTATAACAAAAAAAAAAAAAAAAAAAAAAAAAAAAAAAAAAAAAAACAATAATAATTAAATAAAAAATAATTGAAATTAATATTTAAAGAGTGTCCCCATAGAGATATGGTTCTTGCGTATATGAACCATAATATACAGACACCTCAAATTGATACAGAATTTGTATTAGTTTGTCCGCAATAACAAGTATAAAAATAAAACTAAAAGTTTAAGGTAAAGAGTGTCCCATAAATGGTGCCGAACCCTTCGTGGGTGAGAACAATTCGCACTTGAAGAATTTATTAATATAAATCTTGAGGCTCAAAACAAAAAATAGAGGCGTTGGAATATTAGTTGCAAATTATTATAGATATTAACGAAAAAGATGCAGCAAGTCATTTGCAATCAAAATAAATAATTTAAAATACTTCCTTTCCGATTTCTGCGACAGAGAGAATAATATATTGTTACGTTTTTCCCTTTTAGAACAAACGTACAGATTCTTTTGATTGCAAATACCACTGTGGCTCATTATTCTGTATTCAAACTTTATGGCTTTCTCTGGCTTTACTTGTTGATCCTACCGATCTTGTGAACCCTTGGTCTCGTATTTACTAAACATGCGTTATTACTACAAACGCAGCCATCCACGCTACACTACTGTGTTACTCCGGCGAGACATGTTTAGTAACCTTAACCACCCACAGACATCTCCACTACTCCTAAGTTCCTTAAGTTCATTTGTTTTTAATTTCTAAGTTTATTTATTTTTAATTTCATACATTTGTAAAATAAATTTTCTTTCTAAAAAAGATTTTTAGAAATTAAAAATAAATGAACTTAAGCCAAAATAATTTCTATTCATTTATAATATTATACTGCTCAAATAAAAAAAATTAAATTGCTCGTAAAAGCACGCACGGCACAGCGCGCATTGATACTTACTTCATAGCAATCAATATGATACTGAAACAGCATCTATAATGTTATGAGTAAACAAGTACGAATGACTAAAAACAAAATTTGCTTTCGTGTTCAATCGATAATTGAAACAAAAGCAAAAATAAATGTACAAGACGAAATACAGAGAGAACAGTAAAGAAATACGTTGGTTTGTGTGTAAATTTCGTCTAACCAAATTAAGATTAATATAATTCTTGCAAAAAAAAAAACCGACTTCAAAACAGACTTCATCTGTCTGCCTATAACGGTTCAAGAGTATGGCCAAAAAAATTAGATTACATTAACTACTACATATGCCAAACAAAGTAGTGGATATTCTTTCTAAAATTCAGGTGTTTGTATCTAACGGTTAATAAATTCAGCCATATGGACAAATTACAGTATTTTCGGAAACACCCTTTAGTTTCTAAATTCAAAATATAAGCTTCTTGTTATGGTGGATTTAGCAAAACAGGTCCCTTGTAAATTTCAGCTGTCTGTCTATAACGGTTCAAAAGTTCGGCCATATACACAAAATTACTTAATACTTGTTGTTATAGCGGAGTTAGTAATACAGGTTCTTTGTAAATTTCAATCGTCTGTATACAACTGTTCAAAAGAATGGGCATATACATCAAATTGAATAAACTATTGGGGCACCGTTTAATTCATAATTTTAAATATTAATACTTGTGACAATAACGGCCATTGCAATCGACATTCTGTCCAATTTGCAAGTGTTTGTCTATAACGGATCAAAAGATAGACTCATATAAGTAAATTTACATCAATTATGGGGGCACTCTTTAATTTTTAGATTTATTTTTGTATAGTTTTTTGTTTCTGGGAGCTATAGTAATACGCAGTCATTTGAAATTTTACAAAAGTGCCCTTTACAATTCATAATACACGTAAAAAATATGTATGTTGTATAGGGACACCCATTATTTTTAAGATTATAAATTGTTTTTAAAACGGGACTAATCTGTAAGCATAATCTATCATATTACCAAAAATTTTCAAAATCGGATTAGAAATGACTGAGCTCTGGAGGCACAAATACAAAAAAAGCAACATTGAGCCGAATTGTATAACCTTTTTTTTGAAGTCAGTTAAATAAATGATATTTATAAATTACACAACTAAGGTAGATAGATGCGAAGAATGCCTATGAAGGTCGTAGCGGTCCAGAAACTGCAGCATTTTATTCTGCTAGCGTCTAATTTGATAAACGTCCGCATACATTTGTAAAATAAATTTTCTTTCTAAAAAAGATTTTTAGAAATTAAAAATAAATGAACTTAAGCCAAAATAATTTCTATTAATTTATAATAATCACAGTTCAAATAATGATTTAATAAAAGAATTAAATTATAATTGTTTTAATTCAATGAAACTTATTTTTTTAACCGACTTCAAAAAAAAGAAAAGATGTTATCAATTCGTCTGAATCTTGCTTGTTTTGTTTGTGCCTGCAGAACTCAGTAATTTCTCAACCGATTTTGAAAAATTTTTGTAATTTGATAGAGTTTGCTTACAGATTGGTCCTGTTTTAAAAACAGTTCATAATCTTACAAACTAAAGGGTGTCCCCATACAACGTACATATTTTCTACGTGTATTATGAACTGTAAAGGGCACTTCCTTAAAATTTTAAATGACTGCGTATTACTATAGCTCCTTATAACAAAAAGTAATACAAACATAAATTTAAAAATAAAGGGTGTCTCCATAGGTCAGGTAAATTGGACCTATCTTTTGAACTTTTATAGACAATGCCAATTACTATGAACGTTATAATAACAAGTATAAACATTTAAAATTATAAATAAAAGGATGTCCCAATACTTAACTTAATGTGATGTTTGTGGCCAAATTTTTGAAGCTTTATAGACAGACAGCTGAAACTTACTAGGGACCTGTATTGCTATGTTCGCTAAGTCAACAAGTTTATAACTTCAATCTAGAAATTAAAAGGTGTTTTAATAATTGATGTAAATTGACTTATATTGTCAGTTCAAAGTTATAAATTAGAGGCTGCCCGAATAGTTCATTTAGTTTGATGTATATGGCCATACTTTTGAACACTTGTAGACAGACACTTCAAATTTACAAAGAATCTGTATTCCTAAGTCCGCTGTAACAACAAGTTTAAAATTAGAATTTAAAAATTGAAGGGTGTTCTCAAAACTAATTTTATTTGACCTACATATATGGCCGTATAGTTGCTGTAATTTGATGTTTATTGCCAAACTTTTGAACAATTGCAGACTGATGGTTGAAATTAACAAGGAGCTGTAGTGCTAAGTCTGCCTTAATAAGTATAAAGTTTGGAGTTGGAATATAAGGGTGTCCCAAAAGTTAATGTAGTTTGATGTATATGGCCGTAGTTTTCAACGGTTACAGACAGGCAGATGAATCTGTTATGTAGTCGGTTTTCTTTTTTTGCCAGAATTATTGTATTAAATTGTGCGCTTTGTAACTCAATTGACAGAAGCAAAATTGTTTTTTCTTAAAATAGAATGCTATTACCATTACAGAAAATTCGATTTAAAAGGTAGTACAGTAGATCGTGAGGCCTCAGAAAAGGAATTGGAAAAGCATTTACCCACGTATAAGGACAACGATTTTATGAAACAAAAAGTGCGCATTGAAATTGGAGAAGCAGCAAAAACCAAACTCATGGATGTATTAGCCAATGATGTTGAACTTCTTACAAAGCTCCATATAATGGACTATTCTTTACTCGTGGGCATACATGATTGTGTGCGAGCTGAGGAAGAAGCTTTACAGGGCGAAAACTGTCAGAGTGGTGGTCCTGGTCGCAGCGAAAACAGTGAAAGTGAAGAATGTGACAGCGGCGAAAGGTATTTTAAGCTTTAATCCATTTTTAAATCTCAATTTAAATATGTAAATTTTACAGATGGACTTATAATACACCTCCCGATTCGCCAAGAGGTCCCCAGTATAAAGAAGTTGTCTATGAGGTTGATATGTATGCCATTCCAAGTATCGAAGGTAAAATGAAAATTCAGTGTTTATTAAAAGATGACAAAAAAATTATTATTTATTTGAAATACAGAAAGACGAGAAATATATTTTATTGCAATAATTGATGTTCTTACTCAATATGGTGTTAAAAAACAGGTAACTTAGTAACTTCAGTTCAAATATCGGGGAGTAGACAGCGGCTTACAGCGGGTAGATGTTGAATATGTTGCTCTATTAGCATTTATTGGTGACGTCGCCAACTCATACGATATTCAGTTGATTTAGGTGCATCAATAAACAGAACGAAACCTCATGTGAAAGGCAGCCTTATGGCTTTCAATTAAGAAAAGAAACTCGGTATCACTTCACAGACAGCTTGTTATATTAGCTAAACTCACAATCTTGTGCAAATGGTCTTGCATCATAGCGTTTGCAAAATTGTGTAGCATATTTTACTCATTACTGTATGTTTTGTTGGTGTAGACTAAAAATATGCTACACAATTTGGCAAATGCTATGATGCAAGATTTGCACAAGAATGTGAATTGGGCTATTATATTTCAACATCAACCCGCTCTTTAAAAAAATCTTTTTTTAGTCAATATTATTCGCTTTTTGATAACATTTTTCAATTATTTTTAACACATTTAAATAAAAAAAAGCATGTTTTGATGCATCTTTGAAGATATTTTCCAGATTCTTAAAATGTTGCAACTGTGTACAGTTTTGTTTTGTAATTTGTACTCCAAAAAACAAATACATATTATATAGTCATATGAAAATAATCGTTCTTGAATTGTTAAGAATCATTAACTTCACATTGTTTCGCTGCATTTTTAATAAAAATTGTGCAATAATTCTAGCGGTTAAGTTAGTTGGTATGGTTTAGCGGAAGCAAAATTGTACACTTTATGAAAACCAAACATTATTCTAATCATTCATTTTAACATGTATGTTATTGAAAATTTTTGCTAAAGTAATTTAATATGCTTATATTTCTAGGCTGCCAAAGCTGCAAAAACGGTTAAGTATGGCAGTAATGTTGATGGTATTTCAACTTGTGATCCTGATCAGTATGCCAAAAGATTTCTGGAATTCATGGATAAAGCCATAGAATAAATTATAATACTTACCTAATTGTCAATATTTATAACTCTTTACTATATAATACACATTAAAAAATACATAAATGATATAAACGTCCTAAGCCATAAAAAAGTGTTTACTGGGTGCATAAACTTACGCATACCGTGATTCTCAGCTAATTTAACGCAACCAATATTAGTTTACCAAAAGCCTTGTTATAACGTTTAAATTTTTTTATTATGAGGCCAATATTTAAAAAATGGCTTTTATTTCAGAATTAATAATTCATAATTTTTTTATGTAATTTTTTATTTTACAAATCTTATGAAGTAACAAGGTATAATATTCATTTAAAACTTCTACGATCAAATCTTATTGAATAGAGAAACCACTATACTGATGCGAGGAAAATTTGTCACAAAAACCTCTTACAAACTTAACAAATGTTATAATGAAACTTAATAAAAAGAAAACACTAACAAAAGATTCTTAGTAATTGTTTAGTAAATTTGTATGGGACTTAGACGTTTCTTGGAACCAAACTTGACATCCATAAGTCATGATCGGACTTATACACTACACATATGTATTATAGAGTAACAACTTGTATTTTAAATTGCGTGTAGACCTCCTATTAAGTATGGTAAAAAGAGCTCGTCACAGATTTAATCGACAAGTTCTTTAAACTTAGGTTTTTCATCTTTAATATTACCTAGATATTTACTAATCGGTCCCTTTGTCATGAATAACTTATTATGCATTAAGCGTTTCAGTGCATATAATGAACATCAACTGCATTAGGGAATATTTAGTTTATCATTGTTTTCTGCCTTTTGAAACACCTAAATATATTTTTTTTATCGAGTGGCAAAGTTTTGCTCATTTCCATGAAGCTCTTGGTAGTTGCGGGAAATTACAATTGTCCATTATAAAGTTAGTTTTATGTCTCAGATCAGATATTCTAGTCATTTGCGCTGTAATCTACGGTTCTGTGGTTGTGACTCTTCTTCAATCAGGAAATTTTTTGTAAAGTCGTTATACCCGCAAAGGCTACACTTTTCTATATATGGTGTTTACCGACAGAAATTTTGCAGAAATAATTAAATTTGATTAGATTAGGCCCATTAGATTCGTTGGATCTGTTTGTATTGATTTCTCTTACACTTACCTTCGTAATGTTATGGATTCTTTTAAAGTCGTCCATTATTATTTCGGCCGTCTGCCTAGGCAGACCAAAGTAAAAACTTTCAAGGCAGTTGTACCTTTGATTTTATTTCTATTCTCCTTTGAACAGCGTTTTATTATTAACCGACTTAAAAAAAAAACAAATTGTAATATTAATACTTGTTACTATAACGGCTATAGCAATCGACATTCTATCCAATTTGCAAGCGTTTGTCTATAACGGTTTAAAAGATAGGCCCATATAAGTAAACTTACATCAATTATTGGGGCACCCTTTAATTTTTAGATTTATTTTTGTATAATTTTTTGTTTTTGGGAGCCATAGTAATACGCAATCAATTTAATTTTTACAGAATCGCTCTTTACAGTTCATAATACACGTAAAAAATATGTGTTGTATGGGGACACCTTTTATACTCTATCATATTACTAAATTTTCAAAATCGGATCAGAAATGACTGAGTTCTGGAGGCACAAATATAAAAAAAACAACATTCAGCCGAATTGTATAACCACCTTTTTTTTAAGTCGGTTAAAATATAGTAAAATATTGCAAACTTTTGTTCGGCTCAAAAAGGTGTATTTTCAGTTTATGCTACTTTCTTTTTAGTGTAATATAAGATATTAAAAAACTGTTTCCAATTATAGTGTTTTTTATTTCTTATTAATATCCAAGTTTGTTTATCAGGTATATTGGTTTAAACATAATTTCCTTCGGCATCTCAAATGATTCGGTTTGCTTTAAGCTCCAACGTAAAGCTGTTTAGTATGCTAGAAGCTTATTTAAATGCGTCTCTTATGTATGAGTCGAAATGCACATTAGACAAAAAGATCAAATAGTAATCTGATTAATTTTAATTTAATTTTTTTAATTAAGAAGCTTTAAACTGCACTTGTAGCCTCAGCTAATTAAAAATCAGCACTGTTTCTATTAACTAATATCCGCAAAAACAACACCAGACGAACAAAACAGTTTGGACAAAAATCTATGTAATGGTTCTGCGTTTATATTAAAAACACACGAGGAAACTAATTTCGTTAAAAAAATTTTAAACTGAGTATGAGTCTAATCAAGGCGAATTAATACAGGTGACCGCACGGCTACAACAATCCAACAACACAAAAAACAACAGGCAATTTGTTGCTACAAAATTATGTATGTTGTCAAAAAAATATTGTTAAGAAAAAACAAATAAAATAAAAAAATATACATACATATTTGATGAAAAAAGTGGTTGTAATTATCAGAATAAGAAAATTATAAAAATTAAGTTACATAAAAATAAAAAAACAGGAAAAGTGACCAAAATTCTTTTGTACCACTAGTTTGCCCAAATCACATGCATCGTTCCATTCTTGCACGTTGACCATTTGAAGACTAACATAATCTTCCACAAAAAAAAAAACAAGAAAATATAAATGTGTTAACAATTATTTCACTATCTTTTTACGCATATTTTGATTATACACATCAGGAACTGCAAATACGGTTCCATGTTGTGGTAGTTTTCTATAGGAATTTCAATTGTTTGTTTTCTATTAACAATCAAAAAAAAAAAATTAAATTAAAAAAAAATTAACAAATTATTTATTTTTGAAAAATTTTTTTGACAACTGTAATGTATACAGCTGATGGGCTTTTTCGCCCGTGCGTTCACCTGTATTATTTCGCCATGAGTCTAATCTAGTATACTTTGCCGAAATATTCTAGTTGTATTACAGTTAAAAACAAATCTAAAAATGATGTTTGGTAAGTAGCAAACCAATTAGAAGGAGTATTCATCTCATATGCCGCTAAGGCAAGTATTGTCTTATAACGTCGTCATACATTTTCCTAAGCATTTTCGTAAGAGAGAAATCTCCTTCCGAATAAGCTTCAATAAAACATTCATTAACAAGAATCTAAGGAAAGTTTCTTAGGAAAAACTGTCTTCAATAGAAGTGACGCTCTATTACAACCATCCAAATCCCTACGATTAGTATTTGCAATACTTTCCTTACATTGTCCTACGTTTTGTTCTTTCATCCAAGTCACAAAATCTAGGTTAGTTTCGGTTCAAATTAGCTTTTTCAGAAAATTCCTCTGGTTGATAATTCATGGATATAATTCAGCACCTAATAGTATATTGACCGGTCTATAAAAAATCAAGGATCAGCCAAACATGAATGTGGTAAGTCCCTACGTTGTTCTATTCCTAATATAAAGAAAAGTAAATTATCTGAACTATTTGGTCAAACATATGCCGTAGTCGTAAGCGAAGAATCCAAAAATGAACTAATTTTTAAATAACACAGGGGCTATTATGTTTTTCTATTCGAATCTGAAAATCAACGAATTCGTAAAAATGCGATTACGTAGTGCGATTTATTCCGAACGTTCGTAAATTGAAAAAAAAGGCGCTCGATCATATTTTCCGAATTACGGGGCTCTGAAATTTTCAATTTTTGTAAAATATCAATATGGGTATCGTTTTAAAGCTTTTGAAGAGATCTTTAAGGAAATATAAATATTAAAAAAAATGGTTAACCCATTGAGAGCCAAAGCTTTATTTATTTTTTAATTCTCTATCACCTCAATATTTGCTGTTTTGATTGGAGGAACTTCACAAAACTAGATTTACTTGATGGTGAAGGGTATATAAGGTTCGGCACTGCCGAATATAGCACTCTTACTTGTTTTTTTACATACATAAAAGAAATTAAGAATACACATTTGAAAATGTAAGTACATATATATAAATGTAAGTAAGTAAAAAACGTTTATTAAATGCTTTGATTTTAAAATTATTTTAAGGGAAACGTCTAAAAGGAGTTTATATACGAAGCCCTGGCAATATGAAATAATGGTAGAATTAATGACATTGCATGCAGATTTGGCAATAGGACACGTAAATGTTTCTAATGAAAAAATAAATGCAGGGAGTTATGGCAGAGACTATCGCAGGATTTGGATGCTGCAAGTCCACCATCACATGAGGTGGAAGTGCCAAAATTTTTATTAATTTTAGTTATTTAAATATTGGTCTTTAGTGGGATGAAAACCTGATTTAATATCTTTTATATGTTCGAAGATTTTCAATGTTTTTAGTGGTAATAACCTATCCACTGATATAAAATTTTTAGATATTTTTTATTAAATCAGCTGTGAATGATGCACGCAATATAGTACCTTGCTAAAAAAAATCTTGTTTTATTGTGTTCTTCTAATAAGTGCTTTTAATTTAAGCGTCTTTAATCTTTTTCTAATGCAGCTATTGAATATTTTTTAATGAATATGCAAATATGACTACCTGTACTTTTAGACGCGGCAAACCCATGTTTGCACATGTACCACTTCCTGGCGGTTTCTTTAGAAATGATGCCCCACTTATCCTACATTTTATTAAAATTTAATTTTCACTATTACAATGCAATAAAAAGCCAATTTTGGAAATAGTAGTTTAATTTTTTATTTTTTGTATTTATTGATAAACATAGATCTATGCACCACAAAACGTGGAAAAAGGGTATAACTAAGTTTGTCATTCAGTTTATAATTTCTATAATATCCATTTCCAATTCCATAATGCATGAATATTCTGACTTCTTATGTATGGCGAAGTCGATTAAGCAATGTTCGTCTGTCCGTCCGTGTTAGTGTTAAAATCAACAAAAATTTAAATACGTAAATCGATCAGACATAGTGTCGATAGAAGTACTATTGGAAATCATTTAATTTTTCCATACTATTTGGAACAATAAAGTAACTTCTGTCAAAAAACAAATATATAGTGCGATAAAGAACTAGAAAAAAAGAAAAAAACATCAAGTGAAAAAGTTGGAGTTCGCCTATATTTTTTGCGGGCCTCTAAAGTTTTTAAAATTTTTAAAATATAAGTATAGGTATCATTTAAAAGCTTTTGATGAAATCTTTAAGGAAACACTTAAAATGCTTAACCCATTAAGAGCCGATGACATTTTTATTTAAAATTACATATATTCATAAAGTTATATATATATATACTACATGTACATTGCAAACATGAGTTTGCTGCGTCTTAAAGTACAGGTAGTCATTTTTGTATGTTCAATAAAAAAAATATTCAATTGCTGCATTAAAAAAAGATAAAAGTCGCTGATTTCAAAAAAAAAGTAATTAAAATTAGAAGCACTTATAAGAAGGACACAATAAAAAAAGAGATTTTTTGAGCGAGGTACCATAATAATTTACAGCTGTTTTAATAAAAAAAGATGTAAAAATTTTACATCAATGGATAGGTAATTACCTCTACTATTTAGCTGTGCTTAATTTTTTGCAGTAGTTTTGCAAATAAAAAACAGCTAAAACCAAAAAAGTTCAAAAGTTAAATTTTGTGAATAAAATTTTACCTCGAACATCTCGGAACATATGTATATAAGATATTAACACAAGTTTTCTTCCATTAAATACCAATATGAACAATTTTTTTACAGTCTCAAACATTAAGATTTTTGTTAAAAAATCGCCCATATTCGAACAATGCTGACTATAGGGTGCTCACAAAAATTTTATAATTTTACTAAAAAAAAAGTTAAAAATCTACTTAAAAAACTGTAAGTACTTTTTGACCAAAATTTCACCTTTTTTGAACTTTTTATGAAAATTCAAATTAAAAAAATTATTACCAGTAAAATAAGAAAGTACAAAAAAAGGTTTTTCTACAAGTTATTTCTTATAGTATTAGCTTTCTAAATCTGTTTTAAAATAGTTCTAGCTTGCATTTAAAAAAAAACTACAGGTGAAAAACTAAAGAATGTCAAAGTAAAAATTTTGTATTTTAAATTTAAAAGTCGAACTTCTCTTAAAGTATAAAAGTTAGCATGCAATTCTAAGTACGTTTTTCCTTTATCTATCTATGTACATTACTAAAAAAATTTTTAAATCGGTTCACTTTTGATACAGCTATAAGCACTGAAACATTTTTCAAATTTGAGGTTACCTACACTGACGCCCTGTGGTACTACCCTGTACTGACACAGGGTGTATCCAAATGCAATAGGCAAAAAGCTTATGACCTCCTCTATAAGTCGCAGTTTGTTTCATAAACATCGGGCAAGTAGTTTAGAAGTTCCAAACTTATACCATTTTTTTTCACGTCGCTGTGTGGCGCAACTGAGAAAATTACAATACCTTGCAATAACTTACAACAACAATAGTGAGACAAACTTAAATACACAATATATTCACCTCGATATACCCGTTGTAGTTTTTTCAATAATCAGACATTATTAGAAAAACAAGTAGACAATCAAATTAAATATCAAGAAAATTGAATACAACAATTTTTAAAACCTGTGATGAAAACAAAAAATATTAACAGAATTATGTATGGCCAGATAAATTAGGTTACATTAACTATTCGGACACACTTATATCTCCAAACTTTATATTTTTTCAACTGTTCACTAGTTTGGCAATATACATCAAATTGCAGCAACTATAGGGTCACTCTTTAATTTCCAAATTCAAATTATATACTTGCTATTGCAGTAGATTTAGCAATCAGGTTCTGTATAAATTTCAACCGTCTGTCTGTAACGGTTGAACAGTTTGCCATATACATCAAATTATATCAACTATTTAATTTATAATATAACATTTTTATACTTATTATACCAAATAAAGTAGTGGACATTCTGCCCAAAATTAAGGCGTTTGTATACAACGGTTCAAAAAATACGGCCATATAGAACAAATTACATTAATTTTGGGAACACCCTTTACTTTCTAAATTCTTGTTATAGCGGACTTAGCAAAACATGTCCATTGTAAATTTCAGCTGTCTGTCTATAAAGTTCAAAAGTCCAGCCACATACACCATATTATATCAACTATTGGGACACCCGTTTATTTCCAAATCCAAATTTTATACTTCTTGTTAAAGAGAAGTTAGTAATACAGGTTCTTTGTAAATTTCAATCGTTAGTCTACAAGTATGGCCATATACCAAGTTAAATTAACTTTTGGTGCACCCTTTAATTTATAATTTTAAATATTATCAGCTGTTACTATAACGGCCATAGCCAAATTTACAAGCGTTTATCTATAATGGTTCAAGTCAGAGGCTCATACAAGTAAATCTTCATCAATTATGGGACACCCTTTAATTTCTAAATTCAAATTATAAACTCGTAGATATAGCGGATTTAGTAATATAGGTCTCTTTTAAGTTTCAGCGTTCTGTCTATAACGGTTCGAAAGTTTGGTCACATACACAAAATTACATTAACTATTGGAGCATCCTTTAACTTCCAAATCCAAATTTTATACTTGTTGTTATAGCGGACTTAGCTATACAGGTTCGGTTGTAAATTTCAAGCGTCTATCTACAACTGTTCAAAAGTATGGCCATATACAGTATTGGGCAAAACCTTAAAAACGTTGTCCAATATTAGCTTCTGAGTCAAATTATGTTTAAACGAACATATTTCAATTCAATGTTTTAATGCAGTTTTATTAGTTTCTGTGTCATACAACATTACAAAAAAAAAATTTGTAATTATCTCTCACCTAACGGTTCTTTTAGTACAACAACAAAAATTACTCAAAAATTCATTGGGCAAAACCTAAGAAACTTTTAATATTTTGTATAATAACCCTTATTTTTTATTACTGCGGCGCACCGACGCGGCATAGATTTGATTAAATTATCAATTATTTTTGGATCTATGCGTATTCATTCATCTTCCAGACACGAAAATAAATCGTCATATTACCAAAAATTTTCAAAATCGGATCAGAAATGACTGAGTTCTGCGGGCACAAATATTAAAAAAAGCACCATTCATCCGAGTTGTATAACCTCCTTCTTTTTTTGAAGTCGGTTAAAAATATAAATATCTCAACGGCCAATAAATAATTAAAACGGAGCAGTGACACATTAGAGCGCATGTACATATTAAAGAAATAGAAGTTTAAATTTTTTAAGAAAAACGCACGGGAGGAACTGGAAAAGGAGAAATTAGAATTTTTAACGAAAAATCAATTGAAAACATCGAAATGCAAAATTTAGAGTTAAAGAGAAAAAATTAGACTTAGAGAACAAGAAAATTTAATTGACGTAAATACTGAGATTTCCCTACTTTCCGTTTAAATTTTTGTGCAATACTATTATTAATTATTTTGTGTTATGTTAGTTTGTTTATTTCGAATCTATATATGTAAATAAAAATGTTCTACGAATGTAATATAATAACGTGAGAACGGCTGCAGCGGTTTGGCTATCTTTTTTATTCGATTCCAAATTTTCAGGAGATGGTTTGTATTAAAAAAAATTTTAAATTTTTCGGAAAACTCAGATCATTCATTTCTTCATTTTCTGCTTGCTTTTGTTGTTGTATACACAAATACATTATTCACGACTCGACATGTTCGTTCGAACTGGTTTGATGAATCTATGTGGTTGTAAAGGCCCAACTATAATGTGCATAAAATAACTTAAGCAAACTTAAACAACTGCAAATACATTAAATTATATGTGGTAAACTATAATGTACATAAGATAACTTTTCGTCAAGTTTTGTTAAATTTAATTTCTTTAAGCAAGGTACGATACTGATCGCACTTTCCGTACGGAAACAGCTGATTCTGCTTTATGTTATACATTTATAAAAAAAATGTAATTAAGACCTACAGTTTTAAATTTGTAGTTTTTAATTAATAGAAAATGTAAAAGAAAAAGAACATTTTTGTTTCTGGCCAATTTTTAATAAATATAATAAATTAATATTAAATTTGTATTTATACACACATACTGTGAGCGTCAAAATAAAGTGTACACAAACATTTTCTTTAGATTAGTTTTTATTTCTGTCTTAAAAAATACTATTTTATTTAACATTTTATGTTTTTTTAATTGTTATTTAGTTCCCTACTTAAACTTAAAAAAACAACAAAAAAAATTACAACAACAAAAGTTATAAAACAAAAACAAAATCTATTCCATATTTTACGCGTCAAAATAAAGTGTACACATATAATTTATTATAAAAATTAGTATGATTTAGTATTTGTTTGCTTTTCCTTTAGCTTTAATAAAGGCACTTAGTCTTCGGGGCATCGATTCAACTAGTTTTTTGGTTATGTCAGATGAAATTTTCTGCCACTTCTGCATATTAAGTGATTTAAGCGTATCCTTGTTAGTAATTGTCCTCTTTCGTATTTGCCAGTCAAGATGCTCCCACAAATGATCAATCGGGTTATGGTACGGTGATTGGGGAGGATGATCTAATGTCTTAGGAGTATGATAAAGGAGCCATTCTTTTACTATCTTTGCCGTATGTTCGGGATCATTGTCTCGTTAAAAGATCCAAGGTCCCTTGAAGCCCAATTTATCCACACTACATGACATCCCCACACCATCACCGAACCCCTCCATGCTTAACCGTAGATATTAGATTTTGTTCAGCATACTCTGTATTTTCTGGCCAAATATCTCAAATTTACTCTCATCGCTAAATAAAATGTTATTCCAGAAAGAACCATCTTTAGTTTCGTACTTTTTTGCATACTCAATACGTTTTTTCTGATCTACTAACGATATAAGTGGCTTTTTTGGCGGTAACCGACCATGTAGACCATTTGCGTGTAGAGCTCTTCGTGTTGTGTTGGCGCTAACGTTGGTATTTTTTGTTGCTGAAACTTCCTCCGATATTTTAACAGCACTTTTAAATGGATTTTTCTTCACATCACTCAAAATAGACTTTATTTCAGACTCACTTTAAGCTCTTGGTCGGCCTGCACCTGGACGATTTTCTACTTTGACGAATTTTTCGTGCTTATCAACTATTCTCTTTGCTGTATTATGGCTTCTGTTTATAATAGACCCGATTTCACGAAAAGTTTTACCGTCTTTTCGAAGTTTTATCACAAGTTCTATGACTTCTGTTGATGTTTGTCTACCCATTTTTAATAAAATAATAAATTTCTTTCTGCAAAGAAGTTATAGTCCGAAAATTGCGTCTGTCTATTATAAAACAGTAGTAGTGATTTTAAAGAATGCAAGAAAGTAAATAAACAACAAAACGTAACGGCATTTTTTGCGATTCTACTTCGCTAAAATGCTAAAAATAAGATGTACTTTTTATTTTGACGCGTAAAATATGGAATAGATTTTGTTTTTGTTTTATAACTTTTGTTGTTGTAAATTTTTGTTGTTGTTTTTTTAAGTTCAAGTAGAGAACTGAATAACAATTAAAAAAACATAAAATGTTAAATAAAATAGTATTTTTAAAGACTGAAATAAAAACTAATTTAAAGAAAATGTTTGTGTACACTTTATTTTGACGCTCACAGTATGTATACGATATAAGCGATGAACACCGTTGCATTTTTTAGTCTGGTTGGCCACAAACACAAAACAGAAAATAACATGTAATATTTTTTGGAAAATTTATCTTAGAACATGAACCAAACAATGTACTTACATAAATTTAGTAACTTATTTGCCATAGTTGCACATTTATGTTTTATTCGTACTTTTGCCAAAAATAGTAAATCAACAAAATTTTAAAACGAAAACGAAAAAGAAGATATTTTATATATTTAACAACATTCAAATACACATTTACATATTTTGATTCATGTTCTAAGAAAAAGTAAAAAAAAATTATTACAAGTTATTTTCTGTTTTGTGTTTGTGGCCAACCAGACTAAAAAATGCAACGATGGTCATCGTATACATATGTGTGTATAAATACAAATTTAATATATTATATTTGTAAAAAATTGGCCATAAAGAAAAATTTTGTATTTTCTACATTTTCTATTTCATTAAAAACTAAAAATTTAACAATTTAGATCTTAATTAAAATTTTTCTTTATCAATGTATAACACAAAGCACAATCAGCTGTTTCCGTACGGAAAGTGCGATCAGTTTCGTACCTTGCATAAAGAAATGAAATTTAATGAAACTTTACGAAAAGTTATACGTTATACTTTACCACATATAACTTAATGTATTTGCACAGTTGTATAAGCTTGCTTGAGTTGTTTTATGCACATTATAGTTGGGCCTTAAAGTTGCATATTTTTCCCAAGGCACATTGATACAGGTGACTGCATTGGCTTGTGCATGTTTTGTTTTTGTAAAATCTTGTTGAGCTGTCAAAAACGTCTGGCAATATATATGTATGGATTTGTGAAAAATAAGCAAGTAATTGAACACAAACATACAATACCCATGCACACACAAAACACAATATACACATACCATAAAAAGAAGAGCAACAATTTTGACAACTCGCAAAGGAAACCAGCAAACATATGTTGGCTGCATGAGCTAATGCAGTCACCTGTTCAGTTTGAATTGATTTTTCCTTTTGATTTTACTGTTTGTGTACGCGAGTTTGTATATAAATAAGTTTGTATACGTGCAAACACACTTATGCATTCTAAGTATACACTTAAAAACGCGTAGTTGAAATCAAAAGACAGAAAATAAAAGACCAAATAAAGAGAGCAAAATCATCATCTTTTGCCACACCGAAAATTGTTCTAACACGTCAACAGTCATGCATGTGTTTTTTTGTTGCTATATGTACATAGCTGCCAGATCTTTTGGAGATCATACTGTCACAATTTTGCGGAAACATCTTACTTCAATTATTATTCAATTTACAATAAAAATCACATGTATGTATGTAAATAGATTGCATGTTTTTTAATACTTTGAAATATATTGTATGGAAAATATAAAAAGTTTAAATTCTTTGGTTAATTTGTTTTCAATTCAGTAAAATATGGATTTTAAGTTTCATTTTTTAAACTTTGTTCGCAAAAGTGTACACATTTATAGCTATTTTGGCTTTAGTTTACTTTATTTTAATTTCTAAAAATCTTTTTTAAAAGAAAAATTATTTTACAAATGTATGCGGACGTTTTCCAAAGAAAAATTAAATATATAATTTTATAAAAATTGACTTAAAATGACGTTTTAATAAACATTAACAAGCTTTGCTTATGTTACAGAATTTGCAAGGAAAGCCCAACGAACATGATACGTTTTCAATAACTAGACTTTATTTCGAAGTAATTTTTCTTCGCCAGAGAAAATTTAAAGAGAAACTTGAAGAACTAAAATTTTTAACACATTGTCTCTTTTTCAAATCCCATTTTTCTAAGCACATATGAGTTTTTAAGAAAAACTCTTAAATTTTAGTTATACATGTTTTTCTTTTCACTTTTCAATATTTTATATATTAAATTCTATTAGTGAAAAGATAAATAAATCATTTTCACTTCTCAATTTTTTTACTTGACCCTCATTTAAACTAAACAGTGCTCAGTGATTTAATTTAGACATGTTGGATAATATTCAAAGTGAAAATTTGAATATACATTCTACATACATACATGTATGCACATTATCCGTGCTTTAAATTTTTTCATGGTATTAGATTCACATAAATTTCAAATTAATAGTTTTTATAAACAAATAATGAAAACGTTGAAATATTGGATAGTGAGGGTTTACAAATATTAAGTGCAGCCTGATTTTTGATTACTGGTCTGTGGGCGGAGGAGCGAGCAAGATCCAATTTTCATATTGCACCACCAATGAAATATACATACAGTCTGTTAAGGATGAGTTTTCACACCAAAGAAAAATAAACGTTTTTATATTATTTTATAAAAAAGTAATATTTATTTCAGAAAAAAAAATTTTTTTAAATTTATTGTAATTATTTACATCATTTACAAAGATTTAAAACAAAAAAATTCACTTCAATTAAAAACTAAGGAACAAATTTTAATACAAACATAACTACTCCATTTTTTTGGTGTCAATAAACTCTTTTCACAAATAATGAGATCTGTGTATTTGGCATTCATTTCATTGCTCAAATAATCTTTTGCGGCTTTTATATTTGGTTTGACCTCCCCTTGCATCTACCACGCATTGTAACCTCTTTCTCATCGAGTGAATTAACTTCTTTAAGTCATAGTTGGTCGGTATATTATGCCACTCCTCCGTAATTGCAGCTTTTAAAGCAGTCATGTTGGTGGGATGGCGTTTAGCGACCCGTTTTTTCAAATAAACCCACAAATTTTCAATCGGGTTTAAATCTGGACTTTGGGCAGGTGTATCTATGACCTTACCGCAGTTATAAAGTAGCCACATTCTTACCATATGGGACTTGTGCTTGGGGTCGTTATCTTGGTAAAATTTAAATCGTGGCTTATTTTCTTTCATGAATCCGAATTTCCTTGCACTTGCGATCAAATTGGTCTGTAAAATATTTAGATATTGTTGCGCATCCATCGTTGTGTCTATAAAGGCAATATCTCCTACACCTTTACACGAGATACAACCCCAAATCATTGTTGACAATTTTCCAAATTTGACTGTTGGTATACTATTGCTGTTTTCTAGAGATGTTAATGGTTTGCGCCACACTCTAGCTGGCCCATCGTTGTAGTACAACATTATTTTGGTCTCATCGCAGAATATCACGTCGTCCCAATACTCCACAGGTTGCGAAATGTTCATCGTGGCGAAGGAAAAACGCTTTTCTATATTAATTGTAGAAAGTAATGGTTTTTTACGTGCTGCTCTTGAAGAGTATTTGTTTTTTAATAACGCTTGCCGAACAGTTTCATGTGAAACAAAAACACCACATTCTTCTTCAAGCTCCTTTGAAAGTGTCCTTAGGGAAATCTTTGGATTTTGGGCCACTTTTCTAACAATTGCCCGCTCTGTGCGATCATCTATTTTGGGCTTTGGTCCACCTCCACGTTTTAATTCTAATCTATTTTCTTTCTCAGCACGATAAAGCACATTGTAAATAGTTCTCCTTGATACCAAAAACCTCTCTGATTGCTCCTGAGCACTTGCTCCTAGTTGGTGGTTGTAATAAATTAGTTGGATTACGTCGTACGATAACCGCTTTCCAGGCATTTTTTTAAACACATAAACTTGCTAATTGATGCGCGTGCCACAAATATTTCATGTCAAATGATTTGCAAAATGACATACAAAATATCACGCATCGTAAATAACGGCATATTACCGCTAATCATCAAGAACTTTCAAAGAAGAGAAAAAAATCTTTTGTTGTGAAAAGAGTTGTTTGACATTAAAAAAAATGGATAAAATTTGTTTTTTTAGTTTTTTTTTCTTTCTTTTGCATCGACTTTAAACTTGTTGCCCTAACCATTATATATAGAGAGTGTTGAAAGGTACATGAGTTAAAAAATTATTTTTTCATAACATAAAAGTAGCCCTTTTCTTAAAAAAAATTAAAAATTTGTGAATATTTATTGTGTGAAAAGTCATCCTTGACAGACTGTACATATTTTATTTTATTTTTTATTCTTGTTTTTTGGAAGCAGTTCTCATGTTTTTCAAAACGAGATATCAAACTCTTAACTTTGTGTACTCTTACATTTAAGATATCTACATTTTGTACACATTTTAATTTTTTTCAAATGTTGATGAAAAAATAACGGTACATTCAAACAAACTTTGCTTTCAGTTGCTCACGAACTGCATTTGATTTGTTTTGCGTTAATTGTTGTTTTGTGTTTATAAGTTGAAAAACTATAAGTGAAATCAATTTAGTATATAACTAGTGTTTTGCAATAATAAGATAAGTTTACAAATTATTTTTAATGCTAATTCATCAAACAGGCAATGTTATAAAAAACAAAACATATCATTCTTCCTTTTGCACGATTACAGTTTACTAAAATGTTACCAAAAAAATAGCCATTGAAAAAACCATCGCAAAACGAAAGCAGAGGATAAAAGAGCCGCTGAATTAGCGGAGGAAAGTGAATCCCGTCTTCAGGGTAATCGTGAATGGGCATCTACGTCTAGAGCCGCATAAACGGAAAGACGACGCGAATCTCAGTTTCAACAAATGCGTTACAGTGAATTTAGAGCTTCTGAGACACCCCAACAACATGCTGAAATACTTGCTGCTAATCGCTCCCTAATGCTTCGATCAAGAAAAGGAATAGATTAAAAGTTGGCGGCGCGCTGAGGGATATTTTGTGCAATAATTAATTTTTTTTGACACATAATATTTAAAAATGTAATGATGCAGTTTTGTAGAAAATTGATTTAGTATAAAGAATCCATAAATTGTATCCCAAAAAAACGTTTATTTGTCTTTTAAATGAAGAAGTAAAGTCACATGGAAATTTTGGTCCAAAATATTGAGAACTGTTTACGGACTTCTGTAGTGTTTGTACGTAAGATAATTTTATTGCTCTGATTTAAATTATGATTTTTTTTTCAAATATAGCTTTTTCTGCGTATTAAATTAAAAAATAAAAAATATATGTGTATGAGTATATAGTTTAAAAGATATGATAGAATAAAATTTGTTCTATAATGTGTCGTGATTGCAAACCTACTTTTATTTTTAATTGAGGTAATAAAAGGCTCTGTGGCAAATTTCAAAAACATTGGGTGGGTAATGGGAGTGGCCAATTTCGATGAACCTTTATATATTTCTTAATTGAGGTAACCAAAGCCTCATAGCAAAATTTCAACATCCTACGAGCACTCCTTATATTTTTTGCCGAACATTGTATGAACAAATCCCACTATACGGCATTTCACTACAATAAGCACGATGACTACCACAATCAGAAGGACGTAGTGATTGGGGCAATGGACAAAGTTTGCTTACATTGTCGTGCTCTAAAGTTCGCTAAGGAATCCCCGGGAATGTGTTGTTCGAATTGAAGCACATGCCAATCATTGACTATTGCTGGCTTAATTTTGGAAACTTCATGTTTCTCACACGGCCAGCTGTAAGTGGCTTGCTCCCGAGTTGGAACGCCAAAAAATTTATGCGTTTTTACACCAAATAAAAAAGAAAATACATTGTCTATCCGCTGGCCTTAAAATGAAGTAATAAATAAATATAATTTCCAATTTACCTTATATACATGCGTTTCTTTTTTGATTGAGCCCATATCTACACCATATGCAAGTTATTCTGTTAAAAAACTTTATCATAGGTATTCCATGGATTTTTATTCAAAGGCCGTATATTTCGTTAAAAGCTCAATTTAAGTCATGTGGTAGTACAACAATAATGTTTGCTTAGGGCCAGCCACGCGGACCGGGTCAGTAAGTTACAAATATAAATATTACGTAGCTCTAATGAATTAAAATTTTTATCCATGTTTTAATAAATATTTTTATTTACATACATATTTAATTTATTTATAAATTTGACGTTTATATAAAACAACGCAGTGCTGCCAAGTTTTAACATATAAAAAATTGCCATTACTTATAATTTCCCTTAAAATTCCAAACACAACTCTGCAGGCCTTTCGAACATACTACTTAATACAATTTTTCTTTCGACTCGGAAATTCTTTTCAAAAAACTTTACGATTCAAATAGAAATACATAATAACCGCACAGTTTTTTAGAAGTAGCATAGACCATTTGCTTTACAGATGAAATTTGGCATTCGTAAGATGCGCTGAAACTTTTAAAAGGTTCTCCAACTCTTTAGAAATAAATGATGTTTCTGAAGCAGGTTCAAAAAGGTTCGAACTGGGTTCGTTATACCCTAGTAATGTAGGTTCTCTATTGGTATCCGTGGTAACAGAATTCGCAATCTTATAATTGATATGTCTTGGTACCTCCTATTACAATTTGAACACTTATGTATAAACGGTATTACAATCTTTAACCTAATGTGCACGCGACTGCTGAAAAACTTTTTCCTATTGAAAGATTGTCAAATTATTTTCAATCCCACAAAAAATAGACTTGAATTTTACAAATAACACAATTATTTGACGTTGACGAACCCACATGATGTGCTTTCACCTTTTGTTCAACTTTCTTCTCCTTACAGAGGACATCCCTAGAATCATGCAGACATTTCAAAGTTTGAATCCTTTTCGTGCGAAAATCCAAAACTTTTCATTCAGACTTTGCTCCATTAAGGTAACATTCAAATCTGGAAGTAATTGAATACAAATGAAAACAATTGATTGGTCCAAATTCTCCGTCAATACATCATTTATAGATAAGGTATACAGAAAACTATTTATTTCCCTTTGTACCGACTTAAGACCTGCACAAGTTTCCTTCTCTAACACGGGAATATTAAAAAATAGTTTAAGTAGGTTGTTAATCGACTTTTTACACTTGCTCACATCTTTTACCATACATACAGAATGTAGTCATTTCGTGATATCGATCCATGGATATGTATATAAGTTTGTCGTTCCGTACGTAGTTTCTACAATATCTATTTCCAACCCCATAAAGTATATATTCTGACTTCTTATGCATAGCAAAGTCGACTGAGCGATGTCCGTCTGTCCGTCCGTGTTAAAATTTTTTTTTCATATCATGTGGAACAATAAAGTAACTCCAATCAAAAAAATAAATGTATGGGGCGAGAATTAAAAAAAAGAAAAAAACATCAAGGGAAAAAATTGGCGCTCACCCATATTTTCCAAGTTACAGGGCTCTGAAATTTTAAAATTTTTTAAAATATCAATATGGGTATCACTTTAAAGCTTTTGAAGAGATCTTAAAGGAAATACTCAAATTTTTAAAAAATGCTTAACCCCCGCAGATGGCTTTTTTGTATAAAATAATATATCTGCATTACCAAATTTTTTTATATTTTAAATCTCTCTCACCCCAATATTTGCTTTTTTGATAGGAATTACTTCACTACACTAGATTAACATAGATGGTGAAGGTTATATAAGATTCGGCATAGCCGAATATAACACTCTTACTGGTTTTTAATTAATACTTACATGTACTAATCATTTTGATACAACTAGTTGTTCATATTTTTTAACATAATTAAGAAAATTTAATTTATATTGAAACTTGTCATGGCCAATTAATAACAGGCGGTCCTGATAGACCAGGAGACTATTTTTGCGCTTGGGATTTTTTCTTCTTCGAATATCAAAAGTTATACAGGTATGTGATGAAAATCGAAAGCCAAAAATGATCGATTAGGTTTTAGGTGTGATAGAAATCAATTGATTTCACTTCTCATTATTTTTTCAATCCCATCTGTTTCTACGAAAAAATTTAACTCGTGCTATTAATTTTTCAAAAAATGTATTTTTGTTTTGAAATTGACATACATACATTTGCACATACATCACTTAAAAAAATTTGTTTAATGGCTTTTGTTGTGGCTGCAAGCTTAATAATTATAAATGACAGATCAAGACAAGAAAAAATAAGAAGAAAACGGTTGCGGGATTCCTCAAATCCATTAGATTTACCGGACAATTGGTAATGCATTACCGTGAAATTTGTATTCGACTGAAGCTAAATTTCATTTTAGTTTTTCAGAATACTTTCGTGTCAATAAGGACGCATTTCACTGGATCTTAAATGAGATTGGAGAAAATTCTCAAAATTCAAAAATTCCTTTGCCACTTCAGCTAAGATTCTTTGCTGTAGGCAGTTTTCAGCGGTCTGTGGGAAACGACACAATTGTTTCCATGCATCGTACTACTTTCTGCAAGTGCTTTTCAAAAATGCTAGTTCTTTTGGAAAGAAAGCTTTGCAAAAAATAGATTAATCTACAGATGGACAGGGAGGAAGTTCAAAAATCAAAAAGACAATTTTCAGACAAATTCGGAATTCCAGGGGTTATTGGCTGCATTGGCGGGACACACGACGAACTTATAAAACCGGGCGAACAAGACCATTTATACTATAATAGAAAAGGCTACTATAGTATAAATGCTATGATCGTGAGTACTGATTTAAATTTGTATAGTTTTTTTGTTGTATGGGTAATAATCCTGTGCAATGTTTTTACTCCTCCAAACACTATTGTCGGAACTTTTTTCAGTTTGTTCTACGGTGGTATTAACGTACATATGCCATTCTTGTAGTACAAAAACAGATTTTTATGTTATTTCTTTTAGATTTGTGATTACAACATGAAAATCATGGGTATTGATGCGACTAGATCAGGAGCATCCTACGAATTCTTTATTTGGAACTTAAGTCTTCATAGAGATTTTTATCAAACAAGTTATTCAAATGGAGAACGAGGCTTTTGGCTTCTTGGTGATTCTGGGTATAGACTTGAACCAATTTTGTTTACACCATACAGAGATCCAACTCCAGGGACTGTCAAACATAAATTTAATAAAGTGCATTCGTCTGCACGCAACGTAATAGAAAGAACAATTGGGGTTTTAAAAAGTAGATTTCGGTGCCTACAACGTACTTTATGGTATAAACCCCAAAAAGTTGTTAAGATTGTAAACGTCTGCAGCGCAGTTCACAATATGTGCATTTTTTTAAAGTTGACCAAAGTTCACCAATTGAACTTTTTCCAACTGAAGAGCCAGATTCTGGTGAAGCTTACGCCGATGACATTATAAATAAAGAAGCAGTTAGAATCCAAGACAACATTGCTGAAAGCTTAATAATAAATTAAAAGAATACTCGTTTCATATTTTTTGCAGTTTAATAAAGACACAATTAATTTTACTTTGAAAATAAATAAAAATTCTTTTAATTAAATTCGAAAGACATCAAGGTGTTGTTATTCAATTTCTAAAGTATTTTTTTTTTAAATTAAAATTGTATCAAAACTTCTCCATTCTCTCGTTGTGTCTTTGCATATCCTTAGTTTGGTTGTTAATTGCTTCTGATTGAGCATTAATAGCTTTGGTTTGTTCTGCAATTCTATCAGCCACTTTTTCTATAGACGTATATACTTTTCTAAGATCAGATTCGGACGTTTTGAGGACTTCTTCAGTGGATTTTAAAGAATTTGATATATCAAATAAGTTTTTTGACAGTTTAATATTAGTTTTTTGCTAGTCGGACATAAATTTATTGAGGTTTTCCTGAAGATAAGATGTTGTTGATAAGATGTTGTTGGCTGCTCTTTTTCTTGGTTCTCCTGCTCTTGTTCTTGGTTGTCTCTTAATTTACTGGGAGTTTAAGAAGAGTCATCTATTAATATGTCTTCAATATTTGGAAGTCCACAAGGAACCGAATCGGTAATACCATCTACAATTTCGTAAAGATCTCATATTTTGGCAATAGACTCATCTCTGCTTGTAATAAAAAACTCATTATGTGGTCCTCCACCTGTAGCCCGAGATTCCCTTTTGTTTGTTGATAGTTGCTTCTTGACAGCTGATTTTCTTTCACTCCACATCTAAAAAATAGAAATTCTTTTGGATGAATATGGAATACAGTTGCTACTATGTTTGCTAAGGTCAGACTACTAAAGTTTTAAGCAATAATACAAATTTGACACAAATTAACTAACATAGCAAGGAGCGTTTTAATTTATCATACTTATACAAAACACTTTCTAGCGTTTCATTATACATAAGGCTGTTAAACAAAATCTTACTTACTTTTTTCCAACCGCAACAATCTTTTTTAGGTGGTCCAATACTATTTAAGTCGTTCGAAAGGCTCTGCCAAAGTTTTTCTGCTTATATCCTATCTCCTTTTACAAATCCTTTTGCCAATTGCGGATTCTTTTCCATAAATGCAATCAGCATGTCTTCTGTTGTGTGTTAATATGTATGTTTTCTCCTAAGGAATACTTTTACGTGAAATATTTTTAACTAAAAAACAAATTTTAAACTTATATTTCGCTTTTTAATATCCAAAAATTAAAAGAAAAAAATTTTCTATTTCAAACAGACAATGATATGCTTATCAATTTAAAAATGAAAAAAATGTAAATTTCTTTTTCCGTCACACTTTTTTTTAAAAACTTTTCTTTAGAACAAAGTGGAATATGAAATCGAATTCGATTTTAAGCAAAAACCAAAAGATTTTGAAACAGAAGTCTATATCACACCTTTTTTTCGATTTAAATTCGTTTTTGTGTCTTTTCGTTTTCTATCACATACCTGATAATCTCCTATTAAACTTCTTTGTTTTTGATAGCCCAAGACGATTCGTACAAAAACCAAATGTACCTAATTCTTTTGAAGTGTTGTAGTCGAAATCGCCTTGGAAACTTGTTATTTTTCTAGTGATTACACTAAAAAAATCGACAGATTTAAATGGAACAAAATGAGATTTGAACATTAGAAGCAAAAATGTTGATTTTTAGCCATTTATAATTCATATGGAAAGATGTCAACATCTTCGCAAATTGATGGTAGATGTTTATTCGTGTAAAAGCCGTTAGCCTTGTAGCATCTAACATTTACCATCAATTGAACTGACAAAATTAATAAGTCACTTTGTGCTATAAATTAAAATGATAAGTATTAAAACGGATCAGTAATAATAAGATTTGGAAAAAGATAATGTCATAAATTTTTTATTAACTTTAATTATATACTTAAAAAAATTATTGGCTGCTTATTTTAACATGTTGGTGTAACTTTATTTAGCATTTATTTATTGACATTTTCTAGTGATGACACAAAAATTACCGTAAGATCATGATTTAAAAATAAAAGTTAGATTCACTTAAAAAATTCGTGAAGTTTGCCAGAATTATTTAAAATATATATCTTGTAAACAATAAAATTTGCTTTGCCGCAAATATAAATAGGAAAAAATATTTTGGAACTAGTTAACAAAATATGTATAATTTCTATAATAAATATATTATACATAAATATAAATAAAATTCAAATGTATTAACTATAAATATAAATTTATACAGAAATAAATCCTTTGACTGTTAAAGACGATTAATAAAAATTCGCTTATTATAATAACTTATAAAAAATACAATTGAAGAGTAAGAATTTTACCGAATTAACCACCTTAATTAATTAAAATTGCAAAGATGGATATTTATTTTCACGTAAGTAATTAATAATTATAAGTACATTAAGTAAACTGTGTTTCAAATTGTTTTATAATGATAACCATATTGTTTGTATAAGATTTTAAGATCCTTAGGTAATGCCAAGGACAGGTTTATTATAATTATTAAAAACGACAATAAAAGTCTTTTACTAAAAGTTTTATTAACAAACAGTTTTTTTTTACACTTTTTTACATTTTTCTGTTTAAAAAGCGAATGCGAAAAATGTTCTTCATTGAATTTCAATTGCACAACAAATCTTGCATATAGGGACCAGTTAAAAAATAACTGCCATTAATTTTAGGAAAAGTTAAATTTGGTTTTTCTATTTCTTCTATAAATTTCTTGTTTGGCCACGCTCAATTTTGATCTCTTTCCTCAAAAGTTTAAAAACCCAATTCCTGCAACCTCATATTTTAAATAATATATCCCGTAAGGTTTTAAAGACCATCATACTATATTTAATTTAATTGATTTATTTTTCGGTTTTTGTTGTTCTTTAAGCTGAAGATAAAATGTAAATTTTGCTGAAAAACAATATAAATAATTTAGCCCCATTTGTTCTTCTTCATCAACCGGTATTTTAATTTTTTCATAATTTTGTGGCTTAACGTTTCCTCTATATTTTAAAAGTCTTTATTTTGACAATCTATCTGTTTTGTTTCATTACGTAATTAACCAAGACGTTACTTTGAAAAGAAAAATATACTATTTTAATTATTTAACCTAACAAAAAAGATCGATCCTGTACTTGTCCTTTTCTCGTGAAAGCGATAGTTTTAGCCGAAACAGAAATTGAAAAATTATATTTCGTATATTACCTTTCGTAGTCTGGAAAAGCACTTTCCAGATGATGTTTAAAACGTACATAACAAAAGGTAGATAGTTGCGAAGAATGCTGACGAAGGATGTGGCGGTCGAGAAAATGCTGCATTTCATTCTGCTAGCGTCTAATTTTTCTTGTTTTCTTTGGAAAACGTTAGCATACATTTGTAAATAATTTTTCTTTCTAAAAATGTTTAGAAATTAAACATTAGAAATGAACAAAAGACGAAAATAACTCAATTTAAATCATTTATAAGATCCACTGTACAAATCCTGATTGGGAAAAAATTAAACAAAAATTTTCTAAAAATTGATTCAAGTAGCTGCAAATGTATAGCCTTTAACAGAAAAAAATCAATACAAAATCTTTATTTGTTTAGCCACAAAAAAAATCTCAAAATCGTGTAAAGTCGATAAAAGCGTATGCGATTTACTTCACTTTCCTGATTTTAACAGTGCCCCGAAACGACAAATCTTAAGTAAAAGCCTTGATAGTTCACTATACGATGCAGAATTTGTTATCTGTCCAGCTGCCTAAATAAATTTTGGCCTAATTTCCGGTTAGATTGGCAAAATACCCCTTTGTGCGATGTGCAATTTGTATTTATGTGCATTCGTACATACATACATATGTACATATAAGCATTATGACAGAACATACATATATACATACATAAGTATATTTGAACTTAGAATAAAAACACAGCTTGTTTTCATTTTAATTAAATTAAACATACTTGCGTAACTTAACAGATATACATATGTACAATTAAAAAAAATTAATTTCTTGGAAAAAAAGTTGAAGGTAAACATATGTTTATTCCGTATTTTAAAAGATGTAATCGTAACTCTACAACCAAAACTATTAATATGCTTGTCTTATTGTCCTACTTCATACATGTATATAGACATCTAAGAAATAAACACATGCATGTGCCACGCTTGAATTCACATGTTTTTGCTATTCTCTTTTGTGGTTTTCGTTTACTTGTTGCCACTTAATTTCAAATTGTGTTTATTATATTTATGCTGTGATACCATGTTTCCACGGCTACTTAAAACACTTGTTTTGCTCTCTATTCATGTTTTAGAGACCAAACTACTGCCAAATAACATGTTTCGCCATACAAAATATTGAGAGCAAAACAGCTCAATTTATATTGTTTTATTTTTAAATACCTCACGAAACACGAAAAAACTACTATCATCTCTAATATTTATCGACCGTTTATCCGCACTAGTTCTCAAAAACAAAAATATAAACAAAACGAAAACAAACAAAAGTATAAATTTGTATTGTGCTAACTTTTAAAATGGCAAAAGATCACGCTTTAAAAAAAAATTATTATGTCCAGGAGGATGGCCACCAAAATTAAATTTCTTGAGGAGTAGAAGATGTGTTTCGAGGCGCCACGCAACTGAAGCATCTTTTCAGCCCATATCTCTAGCAAAGCGCGCTCGCCAATCTGCTCCCATTTACTTGCACGTTTTCTGATCTGAAAAATATTATAAAATAATAACCTTTAGTATTCTTACTTACCTTTTTTTTCCATTTTAAGCTAAAAACAATCGTATACGAGAGCAATTTGTTATTATGTACATACATAAATATGTATGCATGTATGCTTCTAAACAGTGCTGTCAAATCGAAACAGGAATGTGTCGTATAAACAGCATTATTCGCAATCTTGTTTAAGAGAGCGAAACAAGTGTTTCAAGTAGCCGTGGAAACATGGTATGAGTTTGTTTGTGAGTTATTTAATCATTACCAGGGCTGCCGTTTTTGGTTATTTCTAACCAAAAGTGGTTATTTTTTTCTTTAATGTGGAGATGTGAATATTTTTCTCATTTTGGTTATTTTTTCTCCAAAATAATAATACACATGTACATATTTTTTATGTTATACTTTTTAAGCTTTTATATTCTTCAATTTTTCGAATTGCTACTAAGACAACTGAAAATAAAACAGCTGTGACTAAAATCGCTAGTGCAGCCACCTGTTATGAATTCGCCGTTATTGCTACTCACTTGCTTATAATACTTTTCTTTTACAACCCTGTCAACAGCTTTTAATTTTGCTAAATGTAAAATTTCACTTCAAAATGCAATGAACTTTTAATAAGTAAATCTATGGTCTCAAACTATTATACGGTAAACTGCAAGTTTTGTTTACTTTGTTTTAAACAAACTTTTATTTTATTACATACATACATATGTAGGTAAAAGAATTTTATTTTTGTTATTATTATTGTTAATTGAATTTAAATCAAATAAGTTACATTCTAATAATGTATCCATTTTAAATGTTATTTAATAAAAATACTACATATTGAAATATGGTTATTTTTTTTTCTCATTTGGTAACTTTTAAAGCAAATTTTGGTTGTAAAAATTTTTTGGTTGTGGCAGCACTGATCATAACTGCAAACAACAGAAAATGTCGACAAATATAACTATTGTCGAAATTTTTAAATTTAGTAAATTGCACTACTGATTTTAAAAGATAGAAATACACTTTTTACTTTTGTTGCTTACACGCTTTATTTCTTATAAAATATATGTAGGTAAATTGAACATACATTTACTTCGACAAACACGAGAAGTTTGCATTTAAAGATTCACATAACCCAGTTGCACAGTTGGGTATTAAATGAAAAACACAGTTGTTAGAAATTTAGATACATACTTTAAGATTAAAAATGTTAAAAAAAAAGTTTGTATTCTCTGCAATAAAAGAATGACTAAATCTTTAGTCATCTTTTTACAGCTAGATAAAAAAAGTCGCTAGATCTAGTTGTAAAATGGCTAAATTGGCAATTATGATGTATGTGCCACGCTGGAATTCACATGTTTTTACTCTTCTCTTTGCTTTGTGCTTTCCGGTTATTTGTTGCCGGGGATGCCACTCAATTTCAATTTGTGTTGATAAAAAAAAAAGAAAAATGTGTATTATCGTTGAGTTGAAGTTTGTGAGTCATTTTGTCGTTACTGCAACCAACAGAAAATGTCGACAGATATAGCGATTGCCGTATTGTTTAAAGTTATTGAATCGCACTACTAATATTTGACTTAAAAATCGCCAAAAAGTAATCTTTTTAATTTTAAACAGCGGAAAAACATTGTTCACATGAAATAACTAAACATCCGATTTATTTGGTTCACATTTCTTTTAAAAAGCTCTCCGCAGTTCCGTTTCATCATAAAGGGAAATATATTAATTGCAGCAAAACAGAAAAACCAGCAGGAAATAGAACTTAAATACGCAGCTCTCCATAGAGGTTTTTGCAAGCAAAATAGCTCACTCGGCTGCAACATAGATTAAGTTTATGTGCTGAACTGCGATGAAATGAACATCTTTTTTAATTTTCATCAAAAGTTTATGGAAACATTTGAAAAAATGAAAAAAAGTTCATTTCGATTATCTGCATAAATCAAAAAGTAAAAAGTGAACCTTTTGTATTCCATAACATGGAATACAAAATAAATAGCAAACGTAAATGTTTAAGATTTATAAAACAAAAGAGGTTAAATATTAAACGTGGTAATTATTACGAATGTTTTAACTGTTGGAATTAATTTAACAGATTCATAATGTCTTTGTTGCTTTTCCTTTTTACATTTCTGATGCAAATAATTCCAGTTTTGTGATATAAATGCTACAGATTATAGTACATATACATATTTTGGACACATAATTTAAAAACTTAAGCGTTTCTGCGCTTAGTTACGATTTTCATCTGTTTGAAATATGAAAGTATAATTTCTTTAGAAAATTTTTTGTGCCACTAGGTATGTACAAAAACATAAAAAAGCACATTTATTGCCATAATCAATCTCAATCATGGCCTAATCCATTTCGCTGATCCATTTTTTTAAACTAAAAAACAGAAAAAGGTCGCAAATTAAGTAAATAATTTTGTGGAAATTAATATTTCTTTAAGCGTTTATAAAGCTCTTTTGTGAATATGTAAAAACATCATGTCTTAATTAAATAAAAATGTTATTCAGCAAAAACAAATTTTCGTCAATGTGGAATAGTCGTTTCCATAATAAAAAAATTGACTACTTTCCTATCAAATAAATTTTTTTTTATCTGGCAACTATGTTCACAGTTTAAATATTATTGTTTACATTTAATAAATGATCAGTTTTTTATTTAGTAAGCGAGGTGCAATAACTCATTAATATTTTTTAAATTAAGCTATATAAAAATTTTAATAAAGACTTTCTGATTAAAATTTTCTGTGTAAAAGACTTATGCATTTTTTTTATTAAGAAAGACAGAATTAGTTTAACTTTTTTATTTATGAATGTAAAATATTAGTTCTGTAAAGTAGATAGATTAGCGCCAATTTCTTAGTATTTCGACGTGATCGGCGATAGTGGTGGCATGCGCCTTCTTCATAACCCTCGATAATTTACGGCGGTACCAAAAAAATAAAAAAAATGGTTTTATTTATTTTGAATTAAAATTGAAATTATTTAAAGACTTAAAAGGGAAAAAGAGAATAACTTTTAAAAATTTTACTTTTAAACTACAAAAAATTAAACTGTATTTATTCATCTACATATTAAAAATTAAGTGAAACAAATTGCCCTGTGAAATACAAAAGAGATATATTTGTACTAAATATAAATATATGCACATACATATCTACATAGTATGTTTTTCCAAAAATAATTTAAGGGTGAGTGTAAAATTGAAAATTTAACATGTATTTAAATTCAATTTTGATGAATTTTAATTTGTAATTGGAAATGTTTTAGCTGGGAAAGTTCATATGAAAAGTTTATTTATAAATGAACCTCTTTTTTCGCATATACATATATTTGTAAGTATGTATATGCTGAAAGTAGAACGACTGCACCTTAAGAATTTGATATTTTTGTGAATCATTTGTATATAAAAAATTTCCACGCATATGTTCAAATATGTATGTATATCACAAGAAAATTTACAACAATCATAATAAACATCAATATATAACATTGTCAATGTAAAAATGAATTTTGCATCTTTATTAAATATTTGAAACTGCCTTGGTCAATTAGAAAATTTTTAATAAAATATTATTATAATAAAGTTGATAATAACAATAAATAAAAATGAAATAATAATCGTAATAAAAATAATAATAATAATAAATTTAATACTAATATATTTAAAAATAATAAATTGAATAATAATAATAATAATAATCAATAGGAAATTTATTTATGATCATTAATATTATTAAACACCACAACAGATTACTGTAGGGAAAGCATGTCCATATGGTCATTCTGCTATTGCTTTAAGCCAGGATTCACTACACAACCGTACGATTTAATCACACAAAAATCTGACAGAATTCTGTCCTACTTTAAAAATTGTTTCAAAATGGCGTCGTAGGTGCCAAACTATTATACAAAAAAGATGTAAAATCATATGGTTTTAATAGTTTGTTTTTTTTTCTCATCATCTTAAAAAAATCAACTCTGATCGCATAGAGAAAAATATTTTATGAATTATTTCAAGAGATTATAAAATCGTACAGATCTGTCAAAGAGTCTGTCACACACATACACTTGTAATCCACACTATCATACTTTATGAGATAACATGCAAGTTTTGATAGATCGTACGACTGAGTATGATGGTGAATCCTGGCCCTTACACAGCTCATCTGTTGTTTTAACCCGAATTTTGTTCAGGAAACCTTAAATATATGTCTAAAACAAAATTGATTAAACTGAAATCTGTATTCAATCAATAAGATATAAACAGCAGTACATGCAAACAGTCATACACTAAAGGGATGAATATGGTACTAACGGTTTTGTTTGTTTTTTAACCGACTTCAAAAAAGAAGAAGGTTATATAATTCGGTTGAATGTTGCCTTTTTTATATTTGTGCCTCCAGAACTCAGTCATTTCTGATCCGATCTTGAAAATTCATAATCTTAAAAATTAAAGGGTGTCCCCATACAACATACATATTTTTTAAGTGTATTATGAACTGTAAAGGGCGATTCTGTAAAATTTAAAATGACTGCGTCTTACTTTAGCCCCCAATAACAAAAAGTTATACAAAAATAAATCTTAAAATTAAAGGGTGCCCCCATAATTGATGTATATTTACTTATATGGGCCTGTCTTTACAACGAATCTTTATTGCCAAGTCCGCTGGACAACAAGTATAAAATTTGGATTTGGAAGTTGAAGGGTGTTCCAATAGTTAATGTATTTTGGTGTATGTGACCAAACTTTTGAACCGTTATAAACAGAACGCTGAAACTTAAAAGGGGCCTGTATTGCTAAGTCCGCTATAACAACAAATATGAAATTTAGATTTTGAAATTAAAGGGTGTTCTAATAGTTACTGTAATTTTGTGTATGTGACCAAACTTTTGAACCGTTATAGACAGAACGCTGAAACTTTAAAGGGGCCTGTATTGCTAAATCCGCTATATCAACGAGTTTATAATTTGAATTTAGAAATTAAAGGGTGTCCCGTAATTGATGAAGATTTACTTACATGAGCCTATCTTTTGAACCGTTATAGACAAACGCTTGCAAATTGGAGAGAATGTCCAAGTTTCTTTATAAAGATGATCCCTAAATATATAAACATAAAATTATTAAAAATTGTATATTTATGAAATTATTAACTGGTATAAAAAAGTTTTTGTTGTTTATTTTATAGTTTTAATTATGGATTTAGTTTTGTTATTAAGGCTTTAATTTTTAACATGCATATATGATTTCGGTTAGCGAGAATTTAGGTCAGACTGTGAGCAATGGTTATGAATTAAACAGATACCCAAGTGACAAACAATCGAATTTGATAGTTGGCCACTGTAATATTCAAAGTATGACACCAGCATCTGTCAAATTCAATGAGTTTGAAAATCTATTGGATTCATCATTATTTCATATATTTGCGGTAACGGAAACATGGCTAAAACCCTCTGTAGCAGACGGTGCTACCAGAATACGTAACTATAACTTTATAAGAAATGACCGCCCAAGCGGAAGAGGGGGAGGAGTCGGCATTTATGTCTCCCGTAATATCCAATATAAAGTGCTAAACCTTGAGTCTCATTATGGTGAATGTGAGGTACTTTTTATGGAAACTTGTGTTGATAGCATCACTATCCTCTTTGGTGTTGTGTATTTGCCGCATGGTAACCTCGAAATTTTTGAATCAACGCTATCTAATATATTTGAGCAATATAACAAAATAGTGGTAGTTGGAGACTTTAATAATAATTTATTTGATCTGACTAAACAAAGGAAATTTAGATTGTTGTGTAATAGGTCGATATATCATATCTTTGTGCCTACGTACTTTGATGTTCACCATAAATCTTCTTCGCTCTTGGATTTATTTCTTTTGAGTAATTTATCATTTTTAAAAAGTTCCGGACAAGTTCAATGTCCATTTTTATCGCATCACTCGTTAATTTTTGCTTGTTTTAATTTTAAATGATTACCTAAGGTACGTTCTGACGAATATATTGAGCACCGTGATTACTCTTTACTAAATTTGGATATGCTACGTTCTTGTATTTCGGAATATGACTTTTCAGCATTCTATGCTACTAATAACGTAAATGACCAGCTTTCGTTGCTTGATTCACTGATATGTAGACTATTCTCATATTCAATTTCTAAGTTTAAAATTAAACATACCGCAACTGAATGGATAAAATCAAAAAAAATAATTCATGCTATACCGCTCAGAGATATTGCGTATAAAATATTCATGAATCATCGAAATACATATAACTGGAGTATATACTGCAAGTATAGAAATTAAGCTAAAAAAGTCATCCGTAATGTCCAAATCATTTGAAGGCTTAAATACAAAACAAATGTGGAATCGTTTGAGAAATTCTTGCTCTAGTAATTTAATGCAAAATACTGAAAGTATAGATGTTAATCAATTGAATGATTTTTTTTCAAGCAACTTAAACACAAATTTAGATATTTCATTTGAATTCAACCTAATTAATGAATACTCTGATAGTTTTTCTTTTTCTGGCATTGACTTAGCTGAATTGTATGTATCATTTTCTAAAATCAAATCTAATGCCTGCGGTGTTGATGGAATACCACTGAAATTTTATAAAATCGTTTTCCCATTGTTATCTGATCGAATTATTTATCTTATCAATGACATCCTAACCACATCAACTTTTCCTACTCAATGGAAGCGTGCAAAAGTAATTCCAATACCAAAAGTAGGAAGCTCTTTTGATATACGTAATCTAAGGCCTATTAGTATCCTACCAGTACTATCCAAAGTTTGCGAGCATGTTATGATGTCGCAAATAAGTTCCCACATTTCCAGTTTTTTTTTTACTGAATGATAAACAAACTGGTTTCCGTAGAAACAGCAGTTCATCTTTGGCGCTCCTAGGAATTACTGAAACAATAAGGGATGAAATTAATAAGAACAATACCTCTATTTTAGTCTCTTTGGACCTATCTAGGGCTTTTGATCATATTGATTACAAGAAAATGGTACAGAAGCTTAGCACTGAGTTCAGGTTTTCCAGCACAGCATGCTTACTTGCATACTCGTACTTAAGTGACCGTCAACAATTTGTTTCATTAGATAGTAGACAATCAAATGTGCAAACAGTTAACTCGGGAGTAGCCCAAGGGTCTGTTCTTGCGCCTTTATTTTTTTCAATGTACCTCAATAATTTATTTAGTATAATTGACACACAAGCTTGTACGGTATATGCATATGCGGACGATATACAGCTTTTATTTCGCCAACACCAATCTCTAAGGGACCTGCAGATTGAAATTAATTGCAAGTTAAACGATGTTGAAATGTGGATGAGGTGAAACAATTTTTTAATAAACCCAAATAAAACAAGGGTAATGCGATTTGGTCCGCCATCTTCTGAGGAGATTACTGTTTCGATGTGTAATACTGAAATACAATATGATAGTAAAACAAAAATTCTGGGTGTCACATTAGATGATAAACTTAGCTATTTCGATCATATAAATACAGTTGCTTCAAAAGTAAATTTTACTCTGCGACGGATACACTCACTTAAAATTTACTTGCCGTTTCATGTTAGGTGTAAAGTGGCACATGCGTTGCTAATGTCCCGGGTTTTGTATTGCATGGATGTATTTTCCTGTACCACATCAAATGGTATTAATAGAATTAAACTCTTGATAAATAAGATTATAAGATTTGTATTTCAGCTCAGAATCAGAGATCATGTTTCAATGTATGTCCAACGATTTCTAAAGTGTTCTTTCTTTGATTTTCTAACTGTTAAACTTTTGATGAGCTTTTATGTCATTGTTAAAAACTCGAAACCGGCTTTTTTATCTTGCCGTATACGTTTTATACACTCTTCTAGGAATGTGCAAGTCTTTATTCCTAGGATAACTAATTCACTGTTTGAAAGATCTTTTCTTGTAACAACTGCTCGCTATTGGAACAGGTTGCCAAGGGACTTGGGGTCATTTAGTTTCTCGTCAGTAGTTTACCATAAGAAGTTGATAGAATATTTCATTCTATAAATAATATAATAATATAAATCCAAATGTATCTTATTATAGCAAAAATTAAAGATTTCTTTTTATTGATCATTGCTATGTCGGTATTATATTATTTTACTCTTGCAGTTTTCATAACGTATTGTTTTAAATTGATGCCGTATATAATTTTTTTTTACAATTTTTATTTTAATTTTTAAAATTTATTTCCTAACTTTGTAGAGTTATATTACATATATATTTTACCATTGTAATATTTTTTGGCCTTATGACGGCTTTTATTATTACAAAATTTGAATAAATAAAAAAAAAAAATTAAAGGGTGCACCAATAGTTCATTTAATTTGGTATATATAGTTCCTTTAATTTGATGTATATTGCCATACTTTTAAATAGTTGCAGGCAGATGATTGAAATTTACTAACTCCTCTATAACAAGTATAAAACTTGGATTTGGAAAAAAGCGGGTGTCCCAATAGTTGATAAAATATTGTGTACGTGGCCGGACTTTTGAACCGATACAGACAGACAGCTGAAATTTACAAGGGACATGTTTTGCTTAGTCCGCTATAACAAGAAGCTTATAATTTGAATTTAGAAATTAAAGGGTGTTCTCAAAATTAATGTAATTTGTTTTATATGGCCGTAGTTTTTGAACCGTTGTATACAAACACCTTAATTTTAGACAGAGTGGTATTATTTATTATAATAAGCAGTATTAAAATATTATATTATAAATTAAATAGTTGATATAATCTAATGTGTATGGGCAAATTGTTGAACCGTTAAAGACAGACAGTTGAAATTTACTACAACAGCAAGTATATAATTTGAATTGTGAAGTAAAAGGGTGACTCTATAGTTGCTGTACTTTGATGTATATTGCCAAACTATTGAACAGTTGAACTAGTATAAAGTTTGGAGATATAAGGGTGTCCCAATAGTTAAAGTAATCTAATTTATTTGGAAATACATTTGAACTGTTATAGGCAGACAGATGAAATCTGTTTTGAAGTCGGTTTTTTTTTCGCAAGAATTATATGCTAACATCTACGGACTAGATTGGTATATTAGGGCATATTGCCACGGACGTGCTATGTTAGAAAACCCTCAAAAACTGTGGCACAAACCGTACAAACTTAATGGCACTGCTGGCAATGTTTACCTAAAGATAATAATAAAGTCTGCTAGCTAGCCGCCGCAGACTGTCAACACAACCCATACCAGTAAGAAAAAACAGAAAAAGGTTGATGATGGACTTTGTGGAGGAAAACACTCTTATAAATATGCCTTTTATTGGGTACTAGAGTGCTTATATAGCATAAAGCTATGTAGAAACCTCTTTGCATGAACTTGTTAAGATTGTTGACCAACGAAGGAATTGCTATGAATACAATCGGACAATTTCAATAAGCCGGGCGACTCAATGTGGTGAATAAGGAATTGTTTTGCAAATTTAACTTTTGTAATTGTACTAAGAACACTCTGGTGCAGTTGTCATATATCGTACTTAATATGAACTGAGCCTCAAATTCAATGGTTAAGCTTTTTAATTAATGATGGTTGAAATTCTACTGATTGTGCTCTGTGAACTGAAATATTAGCAAAGATAGAAAATTTGGTTTAAGTACCCCAGTTAAATTGGAATTTAACTTCGAACCAGTGATGGCGTTTGGTTGCATTTTTTGTAATCTTAAATGCTTTATGCAATGTGTATAATATATATTAATAATATTTTTTACTTTTCGTACAGATACGATAATAATGAAAAATTACTTGTTTCACTATTCGAGGCAAGAACCTCTCTGATAGCCGTTTTTCTTTACATATCAATTCGATTTTACTAATAAAGGTTACCAAATGCTATCAAAATCCCACATAAAAATTAAGTTTAATTCAATTAGTAAGAAATCACGAAATGTTTCTTGCTTCTTGTATAGAAACTAGAGATAAGCGATATTTTAGTAACTGTGATTTAATCACTGTGAATAAAAAATCACTGGTCACTACAGTGACTGAGTTAATCAAATAACAGTTCCGCGTAAGAACGTTCTTTTATATTTGCACACATACAAACTTAAATTTATTTTACTTTGTAAAAGAGAAATATAAGTACTTTTGACTCTTTTATCAAAGCAGCTTCTTTGCTGTGTAGCTTTTTCTTGCTTTTACTTATTAACAGCAACTATTCTTTTTTCCAAACTTCACACATACATACATATGTAGCAAAAAAACAAAAAACGTTGTGTGCTTTTTTATTTGAACCTATAATCAATCAGTGTTCCGAATTCTACATTTCTGGCCAAACTTAATTACACCTGGTTTTAATCTAGAGATCAAAATTCCCTTTTTCTTATTATTACTGTTTGCATAAAATATTATTTAGTGTTATATGCTTCCTATATAAAAATGAATGTTTAAATAAAAACAAACCGCAAACGGTGATCACGGTAACTACTTAAAAGAACGGTGATTTGAAAATTACGTTCAATGGTAACGATGTTTCTTAAAAATCACGGGATCGATCATCCCTAATAGAAAATGCAAAGTGTTCCTGGCAGTTGCATTTTGTGCGAAATACTACCTTAGTTATTTCGCTTGAAAAATTTAACAACTTGCTGGTGTTACTATACCAATACCCCGATTTAGTAGCAGTTGTCGGAAAAGTTTTTAGTAATTTAATGTTGAAGTTTTAGCAAATTTGTCTTTCATAACGGTATTTTTAAAATAATAAAAGTAGTAAATTCTATCGAAGCTTGATTTTTCAAAGAAAAAGGTTATACGGATTTATTTTAAAAAATTCCTACTATAACTAATTTAATTGAATGGTGAGAGCATGCACTTTTTAATCAGTCCTGATTAAGATACTAATGATAATCATCGGTCTAAAATTCTTTTTTCATACGTTTGAATGATGCATGCAGAACTCAGTCATTTCTGAACCGATTTTTAATTTTTTTTTTGTGATTTGATAGATTGTTTATGTTCCCGTTTTAAAAACAGTTCAGTTAAAAATTGTATTATGAACTGTAAACGGCACTTCTTTAAAATTTAAAATGACTTCGTATTACTATAGCTCCCAATAACAAAAGGTAACACAATAATAAATCTAAAAATTATAGGGTGTCCCCGTAGGTGACGTAAACTAACCTAATTGGGCCTATTTTTAGAACCGTTATAGAAGAACGCTTGAAAATTGGACAGAATGTCGATTACTAAGAACGTTATAATAACAAGTATAAACATTTAAACTTATAAATTAAAGAGTGTCCAAATAGGTAAATTCGTCTGATATATGTGACAGAACTTTTAAACCGTTATAGAAAGGCAGCTGAAACTTACAAGGGACATGTATTTCTTAGTCCGCTATATTAAGAAGTTAATAATTTTAATTTCAAAATTAAAGAAAGTTCCCATAATTGATGTAAATTGACCTATATTGGCCTATCTTTTAAACCCTTATAGGAAAATGCTTACAGATTGGAGAGAATGTCGACCGCTATGCCCGTTATAGTAACAACTATTAATATTCAAAATAATAAATTAGAGGCTGCCGCAACAGTTCTTTTAGTTTTGAAGTTGTAGAAAGACGCTTGAAATTTACAAAGAATCTGAATTGCTAAGTCCGCTATAACAAGAAGTTTAAAATTTGAATTTAGAAATTAAAGGGTGTTCCAAAAATTAATGTAATTTGACCTATATGGCCGTATCTTTTGAACCGTTATATGCAAGCACTTGAAAATTATACAAATTGTCCACTACTTGGCTTAGTATAGTAAGAAGTATAAATATTTCAGATTATAAATTAAAGAGTATAACAATAGTTAATTTAATTTGATGTATATGGCCAAACTGTTGAGCCGTTAAAGACGGCCGGTTAAAACTTACAAAGAACCTCTAGCCATCAGGCTCTTTGTAAGTTTCAACAGAAAGTATAAAATTTGAATTTTTAAATTAAAGGGTGTCTTTACCGTCGCTGAAATTTGATGTATATTTTTAAACTGTTGAACAATTGTAGATAGATGGTTGAAACTAACAAGGAGCTGTAGTGATGAGTCTGCTGTAACAAGTGTAAAGTTGGGAGATGTAGTTTAAAGGTGTCCCAATAGCTAATGTTATTTGATGTATGTGGCCATAATTTCGAACCGCTATAGAAAGACAGATGAAATCTGTTTTAAAGTCGGTTTTTTCACAGAATTACTTTCTATTTATTTTTTCATTTTGATTTCTTCAATAAATGAATTTGTTGCCTTGTTATTTTCCCTGAAATATGAAATAATACTTTATACTTTATACTATATTTTGCTAAAATACATAAAATAACTATTTATTTAAGGATAATTTCAAAATTTAAATTTTAATGAAAAAAATATAACTTTTTTGAAGGAATAGCGTTACTTTTTTTACTTTCTCACTGGTACTAATACCTCAATTTAGCAGAAAGTTTTCTTTTAATTTCCTACAGGTAGTGCCGATTTATATTACAGAAAAATTGTCAGTAATCTTACATTGAAGTTTTAAGCAAATAAGGCTCAGAAAGTCTTTAATAACAGTATTTTTTTTCCTATCTTTCCCTGGCAACACTGTGCTGAACAGACCTAAGGCTATTTAGTACGTAAACATAACATCGTTCAGAGCGTTCCGCAAGTGAAAATTGTATGTAAAAAAGCGGTTCTTCGATGGCGATGGTAATGAGTATATTGTTAATTTTTTCATTTATCAATAGCAGGATTCATTTGCATTTAATCAAGTCGATTAAAATTTATTTATTTATTATTAATTTTTTTTCCATATAAAAATGTATCCAATTCCAACTGAACTGGGTGCATAGTTGCCATATATTGATTGATTTGTCGTCTAGAACTTATATATAAAAGCGTTTCTAGAACAGTTGTTTGTATGCATAATACCCAGCTAACAAAGTTATTCGGATATTTTCTTAAGCAATGTATACTCGTTAAATTAAAGGATGTTAAAGTTGGTACTTTTACTGTAAGCTTTGAGGCATACATACATTGTTGGCTTGATTTTGTACTGTCAAACAAATAGCATTATTATCTACAAAATAATGAAAGAGAATGTAAAATATAAAGGAAATAACTTTTATGCATATTGCTCATATACTCTGCACTTCTTACGCCCTGAAGTGTATGAAATGACTGGTTAACTTTGAGAAATTCCAAGACATTTTTGATAACGGTATAACTTGAAATCTTGTTTGAAATGAAAAGTTTGTACGTGCTTGAAAAACGAGCACATCAAGGTGTGACATCCAGCGTGCCAAAAACCACATTTTTTGATTCTTCTTCTAGTATTGTCTGTGTAACATATACTAATACATTATCACAAGTACTACCATAATGCTAAATGAGTACTTTCCCTGACAGCATTTTACAGAGCATTCTTTGATACAAGTCACTTCTTTGTTACTTCTTCAGATCAAAAACTAAATTTTATTTTTTTGTCGAATTAAGATCTTCTATCAATCGCTATACCGCCTGTATATATAAACTTTTTGTTATTTTTTTGTCTTTTATAGGTCATAATTTCGATTCTATTATGAGTGAATTAGCTTATGTTATAGATATACAAAAATAATTCTATCTTAAGTTTGATCACTTAAGTTAAATGCGTTTGATTTATAAAAAATGTTAAATAATTCTAGAAAGCAACAAATTAATAAAAATATAATTCTAGCAAAAAAAAAACCGACTTCAAAACGGATTTCAGCTATCTGTCTATAAGTTTCAAAACTCTGTCCACATACATCAAATCAAATTAGCTATTGGGATAACCTTTAATTTCAAATTAAAATTTTATTCTTCTTGTAATATAGGACTTAGCAATAAAGCTAGTAATTTTCAATCCTCTGCCCACAACAGTTTAGTGATATACATCAAATTTAAATTAAATTTTAAATATTTATACTTCTTATTATATCAGACAAAGTCGTAGTAACTATAGGGCCATATACGTATGTAGGACAAACTGTATTATTTATGAAAACATCCTTTAATTTCTAATTGTATGTGTACTTATTGATACATCAATTAACAGGGTAAAACAATTATGCGGGGATCAATTAAGCGAAAACTACTGTACTTGCCGTTGTAGCGGACGTAGCAACACAGGTTGCCTGTTAATTTTGGCTGTCTGTATATAACAGTTAAAAAGTTGGCTATAGCCAATAAATTACATCAACTATAAGAAAATATACATCAAATTGCATAAACAACAAGCGCACTCTTTAATTTCCAAATTGAAATTTTGTACTGGCTGTTGTAGCGGACTTAGCAATACAGGTTCTTTATAAATTTCAACCGTCTGTGTATAATGGTTCAACAGTTTGGCCATATACATCAAATATTGTAACTCCCTCTACTTTATTATTTTGAATACTTATACTTCTTTATATGCTAGACAAATTAGTGGACATTCTGTCTAATTTTCAAGTGTTTGTATATAATGGTTTAAAAATAAGGCCAAATACGTAAAAAACGTCAAATATGGGGACACCCTTCAATTTCTAAATTGAAATTGTATGCTTGTTGTTATAGCTGATAATACATGTTTTTTGCAAATTTAATTGCTTGTCGATAACTGTTTAATTAAATGCACTTTTGGGGCTCCTTTTAATTTATAGTTTTGAACACTTACACTATTTATTATAACGATCACAGTAGCCAACATTCTGCATAAGCGTTTATCTATAACGGTTCAAAAAAAGGGCCCATATAGGTCAATTTGCGTCAACTATGGGGACACCCTTTAATTTTTAGATTTATTTTTGTATTACTTTTTGCTATTGGGAGCTACAGTGATACGCAGTTTTTTTTTATTTTTTTTATTTACGATATTTGTACAATAAGAATATTTTACATAGAAATAATTTGGCCTCTGCGCCTAAAAGGCATTTTAGAGGTAAGTTGGCACCTATTTTATAATATCAATATATTAATAAATATTTTAATAAGAAAACTATTTTAACAATATTTACAAAATCGTTTCTATTGAATTATTCAAAAATTCTTTACACAATCTTTTAAGTATTGAAATACTTTCTGCATTTTTTATTTGTGAGGGTAAATTGTTATAAAGATTACCACCCATATAGTCAATTCTTTGTTTTGTTTTTTCCAATCTACATCTTGGGATTCTTAAATTTGAAGAATTTCTTGTATAAAAATGTGCTTGGTTTTAAAGAAATGGAATAGTATGATCACCTATGTTGTGTAGGCTTTTAAAAACACAATAGAACCTGATATCTATATAAGCTATTAATTGGCAAGATATTTTCACATATATTGTTATACAACAATAGTGTTGAAAATGCTCTTGGTAAATTTAACCCTTTCGGGACGGAGTTTTATTTTGAAAACCAAATTATATATCCTCAAAATTTTTTCATATTCTAAAAGGTAGGAAAAAATATTATGTTCTCCATACTTAGAAATCTTAAATTCGTCCTTTTATCCTGGGACATATAATCCCAATAAGTATTTTCAGTGGGACATGGGATCCCAATAAGCATTTTTCGTGGGACATAAAATCCCAATCGTTCTTTTCGAAGAGGTGTTCGAAATTAAAAAGATAACTAAAATATAAGTATTATTAGATTTAAATAAAAGTTTACATTTATTTTTAACATTTTAAAAATGCAATTAGGTATCTATTTGTGGAATGGCCCAAAACACTTGTAACATAAGGCGTTGTCACAACCTGAGCATATCATCTTTGTTCGCTTTTCTATGCCAAGCGAAGAGCAGCGGACACAGCGACAACGTTTCTCTTGCTCTACTGGTAAGTGGTCTCCAATATTGAGGCTATCTGTTTTTGGACGTTTGGGAGTTCTACCTCCCTGGCGACGTGGCATTGTCATTCGTCTTGAATTTCCTTCAGAAATCATACCTTCAGCAAGAGGGACCAGAAATTCTTTCAACGATAATTTTTGCTTCTTAGATTCGCTGTACACAATCCATGAGTTAACAACGCTAACAATTAGCAGTTTGTAAAAAACTTTTTTCCACCATTTTTGAGACTTGCGGTTAAAATCATAAACGGCCGTCTTCTGGTCCGCCAAGTCGACTCCTCCCATCATCCTGTTATAGTCGCTTATACTTTCAGGGCACTTTATTTTCTTTTTCGAACCGTCTTTTTGCTTCCTAGCAATGTCTACAAGCGATGGTGCATGACAATTCGAAGCAACAAGGACTTCTTTTGAATCCATCCATCGAGCTGCCAAAATGCCACCAGAGTTAGTTTGAAATTGGAAATCCCCTCTGTTTAGCCTTCCAATAAATTTAGGAGTATTTTTTCTATTTTGCATATATGTTCCAAGTGCGGGATATGCGATTGTTTCCAATAAATTTATTGAAGTAAAGAAGCGGTCAAAAACCAAACATACATCTTTCTCACGAATGGAGGAAACCAATTTTGATACAACTTTTTCTCCAAGGGTGACCGCGATGGATCGCGTAGCATTTGTTTCCTTTCCAGTATAAATATTTAAATCGTATGTGTATCCTGTATTTGAGTCACATCGCATCCAAAGTTGTATACCACGTTTTATTGGCTTCATGGGCATATATTGCTTCATGCATGACCTGCCTTTGAATTTCACCATACATTCATCAATAGACTGGAAAGTACTCTCACTACGAGCAGCTGCAAATGTTTGTTTTAGACAGCTCACAACATCAGATATGTAGTAGTCTTTGTAAGCATCGGTGGGTTTTCCACAGTCATTGAAATATAGCTTTGATGCTAATAATAAAAAGCGATCTCGCGATATACAGTTTTTTATAACAGAATTACCCATTGATGGATTTTTACTCCAATAATCTTTCAGAGACGGCAATTTGTTATAATGCATAATTAATGAAACGCCCAGAAATACAAGGATTTCATTTGGATCCGTCAAATTTCGTTTTGACTGCACACGACGGTTCAAGGCTATCAAACGCTGATTAGTGCATTCAGCAATTCTTATGCACAAACTGTACGGAAATATTTTTGAAAATACTTCATACTCACTGGAATCATCAATAATAGCAATAAGGATTTTGCAGTCTCGCTCAGTCGGGAATTTGTACTTAGGCTGGAAGTCTTTTTGAGTATCAGGGGTAACATTTATCCATTGAGCAACTAGCTGTGACTCGTCATTTTCTTCATCGATTTCACATGGTACAGTTTCTAAGGCAGATTCGGTGTCGTCGGAGCTCTCAGTTAAATATTCACTTCCAGAATCCTCAAAGGCATCACCAGAGTCTAACTCTTCGCACATAATACGCTCAAGGTCCTCACGAGTAAGCTTCCTTTTTGGCATTTAGAATATAAATTGGGACAATAAATCCCACATAAAAAATGTATTGGGACAATTGATCCCACGTTAAAAACGTATTGGGACGATATATCCCAATTTTATTATACCATCTATAACTTACCTTTTATTATCAAAAAACACCACTAACCAAATTTATTTCGAATATCAAAAACTTTTTTATAAAAAACAAAACCGTTTCACTAAATTGCAACACTTTTACAACAGTTTTCATCAAAATATGAATCCAAACTGCTCAAATGTCAACGATGTTGTGGAATTCATTGCCAAGCAGCATAACTACGCTGAGATTTACCGTTATGTTTTTATTTACATATTAAAGTTAACACTTAAAAATTGCTTAGGGACTATTTAGGAAATAAATTGCATTGAAAGTAAGGAAAATACAACAGTTTGGAAATTGCTGGGACGTATTATCCCAGTAGTCCCGAAAGGGTTAAACGATTTTTAATGCTTTATTTTGACAACGTTGTAGAGATCTAAGAGATATATTGTTTTTATTAAAAGCATAAATACAAACTAGATAATTCAAATGCGATTCAATTAATGCATTGTAAATCTTCAATTTTCGTCTTTCTAATAATTTATTTTTAAGTTTGTATAAAATACCAACAGCAGGAGCTATTTGGTTCTTAAAATTGTTAGTATGGCATTCGCAAGATAGGTTACTTTGTAACGTAATTCCTAAGTATTTAACTGAATTTGATTCATAAATGGGGTTGCCATCAATATATACAAAAAAGTTACTATTAGCATTTGCTGCACGAGGTCTAAATCTAACTAATTTTGTTTTTTCTGTATTAAATAATAATCTATTCAACCGAACAAATTCCATTAATAAAGCAGCATCTCTTTCAATTTGTGTTTTCAAAACTTAGTCCAAATTAAATGGATAGAACAAGCAGATGTCATCAGCAAACGTACATAATTGACCCGTTAGAAATAAATTATTTAGATCATTTAAATACCAAATTTAAGTACCAATAAAACATTTATAATGATTAATTTGTACAAACTGTTTCCTGTTAATAAAATAGTTTTTAAATAACATAAGCTCACGACCTTGAATACCATAGTATTTAACCTTTATATTAAACTTATTTCATGATCCACAAGATCAAATGCCTTTGAAAAATCAAAGAAGATCCCAGCAACTCCACTGAATCCATCGTCTAAACCTTTACAAGCATAACGTACCACGTTAAGGACAGCATCTTGGGTACTAACGTCTTTTCTAAAACCAAACTGATATTTGTACAACATATTATTTGATTCTAAATATATAAGAAGTTTATCATAAAGCACTTTTTTTTTAATTTTATCTATTGTCGATAGTATAGCAATGGGTCGGTTTTTGTCTACACTGCACCAGTGGTTGTTTTTGGAATGGGAACTATTTTATGATTTTTTAAAATGTCGGGGTATTCTGAAGTATTGATCATTTTATTAAATATATCAACTAAAATAGGTAAAAGTACTTCAAGACATTCTTTCACAAATTTTATAGATATAGTGTCAAAACCTGGTGTTTTATTTGATTCCATGTTAAAAATTATGTTACGTATATCATTTACAGTTAGCTCATTTAAGATGAAGCGATGACGTGAAAAATTAAGCGTCCTCAATGAGTTAATAGAATCACTTGGCAAAGTATTAATTTTTTGTTTAAGTTCTTTCACGACTGAAATGAAATAATTGTTTAATAAGTCTGCTTTTGTCTGGTCGTCTGATATATTTTCTTCATGCTTATCGTTGAGCTTGACAAAATTTTCTTTTGCTCGAACAAGTGTATTATTTATAAATTTCCAACATTTTTTAGTATTATTTCCAATTATACTTAAATTTTCGGTATAGTTATCTTTACATTTTTTTGACTGATAATTTTATGACTTTACTTATTCTTTTTAAGTCATCATCATATTTTCCTCTATTTTTTGATCTGCGCCTTTTCATTAATGAATTATGTTTATATAAAACTAACCCTCGAAAATTTTTGTTAATCCATGGGGTTATTTCAAAGTTTAACGGTTTTTTAATATTTGTTATCACAGTAGAGTGATTAACAGCTGATGGTAGATAAAAGGGAACTTATCAAGGTAAAGTACTTTGTAAATATTCATTAGCTTTTTTATAGTCACAGTAAGTTTTAATCTTATATGTCTATATATAAATAGTGTAAAAAATGTATAGTAATTTATAAAATGAGAACGGCTAGGCCGATTTCTGTAAAATTTTTTGTCAGTTATTCGTATTTTCGAGGAGAAGATCTTTACAGAAGAAAATTTTGGAAAATCCCTCCGGAAAAGTCGGAAAAATCTAAAATCGAGTTTTTGAAATTTTACGTGAAATTATCCCTAATGGCTTTCCAAAGAAGAAAATAGAAAGTTATTAGTGTAAATCATGGAAATTTAAATATTTGTGTTGTATTATTACTCAAAAGTTTATCTAAAGGTTTAAAATTGGGGCGAGGCAAAGTTCGCCGGGTCCGCTAGTAATCTCTATATTTTCTTTGCATTTAAAGTTACTTTTCAATTTACAAGATAAAATATTATGATCGGAAAGGATACATTCCAGTGAATCGTATAAATTACTAAATATGTGATATATACAAGTTTTACTTCAAGGTCTTGTTATTAAGGTGTGAGCATTGTGACAATCGTAATTACGAAAAATAGAAGTTAAATCAGTGCTCGAATCACTTTTGAAAAGATTAATATTTGAGTCACCTACTATTATTAATGGATTTTGGGCTAATTCATTTAGTAAATTATCAAGAGAATCAAAAAATACTAGGTCATTACACTTTTGTGAATGGTAATATGATACAATTTGTAAGGGCTTTGATCTAATTTTGAAATTTAGCAAGGTTATAGCTAAGATTTTAACAAAATGTTAACTTTTACAATTTTTAACAGTAAAATCAGTTTCTTTTTTTAAATATATTGATGTACCGCCATATTCATCTTCTCTACAGCAGGATTTATATATTTTTGGGTAATGTCAGTTTCTTGTAGTGCTATTACATCAGGCAATTTTGAAAATTGAAATAAGAGTGATTTAAAATTGTTGAACTTATCAATAGATGCAACGCTCCTGATATTAAAACTGATAATATTTAAATAATTGAAATTTAAACAGTTGATATATTTTTTTTTTAAATTTGAAAATTTTTTGAAACTTTAGCTTTAATAGTATACTAATGTATGTAAAAGTAAGATAAAAAAATAAAAAAAGAAGGGAACATGTATGTTGCATTATCTTTACCATCAATATCACCAAAACCTCTAGCTTAACTTGGCTTGGATGAATCAGAGATCTCCTAACCCACTGTTTATTAGTTGTTCCATTCAATAGCATTTTATCCACTTCATCCTGATCACGAATCAGTTGTTGGTTAAATGTGTCACCTTTTTTTTGCAAAAACTCTGCCATTCTTTTAACCTATAGATTTTAATGATTTGGCATAATTATAAAGATGCATAGTTTCTTTACTATTAAAATGGTTTATAAAAATCTTTTTCGTATTTTAGTTTTCTTTAAGTTTGGCTTAAGAAGACATGAATTTATCTTTATGCATTTTAGAAGTGAACTTCACTCAACAGTTTTATTTTCGTTGTTAATATTTTTGTTTTTTAAAAAATAAGAATCTTCAACACTATTATTTTCCAATTTTTCACCAATGTCATTAGAAATTTTAGCTACGGCTTCGAACGCACTCATTTTTTTATCTGCAACTTTTAGACCACTAATGATACAATCATTTTTTAGTCTATGTTCATTCATAATTTTAACGGAAAATTTTAACGATTTTATTTCAGCTTTTAGCTTTCTGTTTTCTTTTTCAATTTCACTAATTTTTCTTTTGGTTTCTGTCACTTTTTTAAACACTTCATCAAACTTTGCTGACATGAAGTTAATAGATTCTGTCAGCTCATCGGGTTTTTCAAGTTTGTTTAACTATTTCATTCCGTTTTTATTGTTGTAAGTTCTCCTCATATGTTATTATCTTCATCCTTAAAAAATTGACAATTAAAAGCTTTTTTTTTTGCTTTTCACGAGTCTCTCAAATTCTCTCCTGCTTAAACCAGAACATTGAGAGTGGTAAATTTTTTTACACTTGTCGCATTGTATGTAATTATTACTTCTTTTTTCTCATTTTCACATTGATCGCAAACAATAAGATCTTTATTTACAATACTTCGACGAGTTGTTTGTTTAGACATATTTTATGAAATCCAAACACCTTTTGCTTTGCTTTGTTTATTTACAAAGTTATTTTCTTTTATTATAATGTTTATACCACAAATTTATTAAAAATATTTAGTTTGATTTATAAAAGCACAAAGAGTACGTTTAGTCGCTTCAAGTGATGCCAACTTCTTAAAATGGGGCTCTTTGCCGTTCATAATTCGTGAATATTACAGCTAGGGTTACCTAAGGAAAGCAAATATTTCTACTAAGAAGGTTTTTGAAATGTATCAAAACCACTTGTACTGCTAACCTGTACTACATTTCTTTTCAATTAATTAATAATTCTTAAGAAGCTATTTTTGTTCTATGTTTCTATCAAAAATTCAAGAAATTGTAGGAAGTTAACAATACAAAAAATTTTTCCTAAAAACGATCTATACGTTTTGTTTTAATCGTGTTGTTGCCATACTTGCAACAAAAACTGTGGGTGTGTGTGAAACAAAAATATCATTTTGGAGCTTGCTGCTTTTCAACGAAAGGGGAATGTCTACGAGTATGTTTTAAAGATTTTAGAGATGTTCTAAAACATTAATAGATGAAGTTATTTACTTAACATTACTAAGCTTTGGCTTTTTTATAACAGACATGCAAAGGTACTAAATCTTACTATAACTATTAAAAAGTAAAAAAGAAAAACGTAAAATGTCGCTGACTCAATGTCGCACAATGGCGGAAAATACAAGAAAATGTAATATAAGTCTAAAACTTCTAAACTATTTACCCGATTTTCATGAAAAAACTGCGATTTATATATGAGGTCATAAGATTTTCGTCTACTGTATTTAGATACATGCTCTTTCAATACAGGGTACTAACATGGCGCGTCGAAGCCGGCAACATCGAATTTATAAATGTTTTAGAGTTTATAACTTTATAAAACATGAACCGATTTCAAAAGATAAAGGAAAAACGTGCTTGAATTTTACATGGTATCTTTTACACTTTCAAGATATTCGACTTTTAAATTTAAATTACTAAATTTTTACCTTGGTATTTGGTTATTTAGTTTTTTTAAAATACAAGATTTAGAAAGCTAATACTATAAATAATAAATTGTAAATATTTTTTTCTTTCAGGTTTTTAAGTAGATGTTTAACAATTTTTTATTAATTCATAAGAATTTTTATTCTTCGAGATAAAGCCTTGGGTAATCCACATGTCTTTTTCTGTAATTCTGGTGACATCTTACAGTCAGCATTGTTGAAATATGGGTCTTTCATGCGATGAAAACCTGATTTAGTATTCTTTATAAGTTCGGAAATATTCAACGTATAATTTCATATGCAAAATTTCACTTTTGATCTTTTTTGGTTTTTAGCGGTATTTTTTTAAGGTTGGTTTTATTTGAAAAACTATTGAAAAAATAAGCATAGATTGATAGTAGTGGTAATTACCTATCCACTGATATAAAATTTGTATACCTTTTTTATTAAAACAGCTGTAAATAACTGTACTTCGCGAAAAATTTCTTTTGTTTTATTGTGTTCTTCTAAAAAGTGGTTCTGCTTTTTAATACTTTCTTCGTTAAAATCAACGATTTTGTTTTAGCCGGTGATTTTGGTTTTTAGTCGATGGGGTTGAAAACCAATCACAAGCGTATTTCTAGCAGGATAAACGCACGTGCGTTCACGCTTCTGTGTATACTTTAAATGTGTTGCTTTTTAGTTTTAAAGACTGTTTCGCTTGCATTTATTAATAAGTGCCTTTTTTTACTTGATGTGTTCTTTTCTTATTGCTTAATTCTCTAATTTTTGCCCCATATATTTGTTTTTTTTTATTGGAGTTACTTTACTTAACGAGCTTCGTTCCAAATGAAATGTTTTTTGCCCTCTGCCTCGATGGACACGGACCAATCGATTGGCGTATTTGAATTTTCTGTAGCTCATCTAGTGCTGTGCAAAGTTGATTTCATTCCGAACACGGACGGATAGACGGACATCGCACAATCGATCTTCGAATTCATAAGAACTCAGAACATATATACTTTGCGGGGTAGGGAATGAATGTTGTATTTTTTCCACCTGTGGTAAAAAATATAAAAATTAATCTCAGTTTTAACCGTATAGTCAGATATATTTATATGTTAAGAGTAAGAATTCATGTCACACCGTTATTGACTCATGTCACAATGTTATTGATTTTCTTGGCTTTACTTTTGGGAACTTTGTACGTTTAAAAATATTGCTGTTGTTACCCAAAGCTGCATTTTCAGGTTGTCCCATAGCATTTTCATTTTTAACCGACTTAAAAAAAGAAGGAGGTTAAACAATTCGGCTGAATGTTGCTATTTTTTTTATATTTGTGCCCGCAGAGCTCAGTAATTTCTGATCCGATTTTGAAAATTTTTGGTAATATGATAGATTATGCTTAGAAATAGGTCCCGTTTTAAAAACAGCTCATAATCTTAAAAATTAAAGGGTGTCCCCATACAACATACACATTTTTTACGTATATTATGAACTCTAAAGGGCGATTCTGTAAAATTTAAAATTTATATAATTGATGTAAATTTACTTATATGGGCCTATCTATCCGTTATAGACAAACTCTTATAATATATGGCCATACTTTTGAACAGTTGTAGATAGACGCTTGAAATTTACAACCGAACCTGTATTGCTAAGTCTGGTATAACAACAAGTATAAAATTTGGATTTTGAAGTTAAAGGGTGTTCCAATAGTTAATGTAATTTTGTGTATGTGACCAAACTTTCGAACCGTTATAGACAGAACGCTGAAACTTAAAAGAGCCCTGTATTGCTAAATCCGTTATATCAACGAGTTTATAATTTGAATTTAGAAATTAAAGGGTGTCCCAATGAAGAATAAGATTTACTTATATGAACCTATCTCTTGAACCGTTATAGATAAAAGCTTGTAAATTTGACGGAATGTCGATTGCTATGGCCGTTATAGTGACAAGTATAATATTACAAATTATAAATTAAAGGGTGCGCCAATAGTTCATTAAGTTTGATGTATATGGCCATACTTTTGAACAGTTGTTGATAGACGCTTGAAATTTACAACCGAACCTGTATAGCTAAGTCTGCTATAACAACTAGTATAAAATTTGGATTTGGAAGTTAAAGGGTATTCCAACTGTTTATGTAATTATGTGTATGTGATCAAACTCTCGAACCGTTATAGACAGAACGCTATACTTAAAAGAGACCTGTGTTACTAAATCCGCTATATCAACGAGTTTTTAATTTGAATTTAGAAATTAAAAGGTGTCCCATAATTGATAGTGATTTACTTATATGAGCCTATCTCTTGAACCGTTATAGATAAATGCTTGTAAATTTGACGCAATGTCGATTGCTATAGCCCTTATAGTGACAAGTATAGTATTACAAATTATAAATTAAAGGGTGCGCCAGTAGTTCATTAAATTGGATGTATATGGCTATACTTTTAAACAGTTGTAGATAGACGCTTGAAATTTACAACCGAACCTGTATAGCTAAGTCCGCTATAACAACAAGTATAAAATTTGGATTTGGAAGTTGAAGGGTGTTCCAATAGTTAATTTAATTTTGTGTATGTGATCAAACTTACGAACCGTTATAGACAGAACGCTAAACTTAAAAGAAACCTGTATTGCTAAAACCGCTAATCAACGAGTTTATAATTTGAATTTAGAAATTAAAGGGGGTCCCATAATTGATGAAGATTTACTTATATGAACCTATCTCTTGAACTGTTATAGATAAACGCTTGTAAATTTGGCGCAATGTCGATTGCTGTGGTCGTTATAGTGACAAGTATAATATTACAAATTATAAGTTAAAGGGTGCGCCAATAGTTCATTAAGTTTGATGTATATGGCTATACTTTTGAACAATTGTGGATAGACGCTTGAAATTTACAACGAACCTGTATAGCTAAGTCCGCTATAACAACAAGTATAAAATTTGGATTTGGAAGTTAAAGGGTGCTCCAATAGTTAATGTAATTTTGTGTATGTAACCAAACTTTCGAACCGTTATAGACAGAACGCTGAAACTTAAAAGATACCAATATTACTAAATCCGCTATATCTACGAGTTTATAATTTGAATTTAGAAATTAAAGGGTGTCCCATAATTGATGAAGATTTACTTATATGAGCCTCTCTCTTGAACTGTTATAGATAAACGCTTGTAAATTTGACGCAATGTCGATTGCTATGGCCGTTATAGTAACAGCTGATAATATTTAAAATTAAAGGGTGCACCAATAGTATATTTAACTTGGTATATGGCCATACTTTTAAACAGTTGTATACTGACGATTGAAATTTACAAAGAACCTGTATTACTAACTTCTCTATAACAAGTATAAAATTTGGATTTGGAAATAAACGGGTGTCCCAATAGTTGATACAATATGGTGTATGTGGCCGGACTTTTGAACCGTTATAGACAGATAGCTGAAATTTACAATGGACATGTTTTGCTAAGTCCGCTATAACAAGAATTTAGAAAGTAAAGGGTGTTCCCAAAATTAATGCAATTTGTTCTATATGGCCGTATTTTTTGAACCGTTGTATATAAACGCCTTAATTTTGGGCAGAATGTCCACTACTTTATTTGGTATAATAAGTATAAAAATGTTATATTATAAATTAAATAGTTAATATAATCTGATGTATATGGGCAAACTGTTCAACCGTTACAGACAGACAGTTAAATTAACACAGAAATTGATTTCTAAATCTACTGCAACAGCAAGTATATAATTTGAAAATTAAAGAGTGACCCTATAGTTGCTGCAATTTTATGTTTATTGCCAAACTAGTGAACAGTTGAAAAAGTATAAAGTTTGGAGATATAAGTGTGTCCGAATAGTTAATGTAACCTAATTTATCTGGCCATACACTTGAGGTGTTATAGGCATACATATGAAATGTGTTTTGAAGTCGGTTTTTTTTCGCAAGAATTATATAAAAAATCAATACATGTAAGAAGAACATGAAACTCTCTGCCCATAGATCTAAAATAATTTATATTTACAAATAATACTTAAAAAAAAGTAAAAAACGTACTATAATATGACGTTACTATAATACGAAGGTAGTGCCTTAATAACTATTATTAGCCAACCTAACAAATTTATATAAATGTATTTTGTTTTTTAGTGTGTACTTATATTTGTATCTGTAAGCCACTGTTATATTTAAAGAAATGTTATTTTTTTCCTTTTTATTACATTTTAATTAAAATGTTATTTTTAATTATTTAGTAATTATAAGTTTTAGAGTAGAATACGAATTATATTTGACCTAAAAGGGTTCATTCTAAAATTGTTAATAAATAATTAAAAAATCTGTCCTACACATGGAATTGGTCAAACTTTTCGTTCTATGGTACTTTTTAAACACTAAAGGTGAAAGTATTTATATAATACGCGCTTCAACGCGTTATACACTTCTGTGAAATAAAGCTAAAATAGAGTATTTTCACATTATAAAGTACATAAATAAGTTTGCAATGTCTCTGACACATGCGGTTGGTTAACTTTCAACTTTTTGAGCGTTATGTGTAATATGATATCTTGTCAGCTGGCTTTTATTTTTGTTATAAAATTAAATAAACAAGTTCACATCAAATGGAGGAAAAATAAATTGAAGAGATAAAACAACATAAAGTAGTGTACAATAAAAGTAGCTATGACTACAAAAATTAAAAGAAGCGAGCTGAAGCTTGGGAGTTAATAAGAAAATCACTGGACATACCTTGTAAGTAAAGATTAAAATTCGTGTTATAAATTTGTAGGTCTTGTTGTTATAACTTTCAATGAAAACCGTCGTCTCTGACTTGATATGTTTGGCGAGCGCTTTCAATGTGATAACATCATTTTCAAGGCACGTTTTTGTTAGTACAGAAGAGATAGTGTTAAAAATAAAAGGTGGTGGGTTTAGGTAATTTTGTCCGTTTAAATGGTATTATACAGTTAGATTACCTGATATCTGTCATGCTTATTGGGATAAATAGTTTTAATATTTGCGTCTTTTATTATTGGATAGGTAAGTGTGACCATCTGTGGGTGTTTTTTGTTTGCAAAAATGTTTTAATAATTTTAGTGGTGTAAAAATCGTGTCAGAGGTTGTGTTTACCTGTTCGTTAATAATATCTCCGTTAAACGTTCATGTTTTGTAGATTTTTTTGTAGAGAGTTTAAAGCGTATAAAATACACAAAGCTTGCCACGCATTGACGTATTCAAAGCGTGTTATGTACTTTCACCTTAAGGGCCGGGGTTACTCGTAAAGTGTTTACGGTTGATGTATGTATACGCTTATAAGCAATTAAGTTAAGAAAAACAGTGATTAGGACATTATGAACGTATAAAAAATTTTCGATGTAAAAAATAATAGCAGCTCTACAACAGTTAATTTGCAGGGAGCCGAATGATTATACTGCTTAGTTCCGCACAGTTACAGTTTCCCAAAGTCTATTGGCAATTATTCTCCCTTGCCCACAACTTAGCAAAATATTTTTTTGCTAAGTTGGGATGCTCCGACATAAACAGCACTTTATTTAGTTTGGAGTTTATATTTTTACGCTTGTCCTGAAACTTTAACAAAAGTTAGTTGTATTTTAACTCTAATATAAAATATCTTGCCGACCGCAAAAGCTTAAAAGGTATTTGTTTACGATAGCTATTTTAGTATTTAATAATGTATGCAAAGATTATACTCGATCGATGACTCGTTAGCGAAAGTCATAATCTTAAATTTAGTGTATTATCGTACGATATCGAATTCTGTGGTCCCAAAATAAAATTATTCGATCGAAATGATTCGATATTGACAGCGGCGATTTGACCCCAGATTCAAAGTAGCTTTGTTTCTTTCATCTCTCCACTTGCTCTTCATTACAGAAAACACTCTCTCTGTAAATGCTGACGTGGCAAGAATAGAAAATTAAAATGAAATGACATTATACAAATTTGAAAAATTAACATCTGTGTTATTAAATACTCGCTGCCATTTACATGCATTAGATAACTCCGCAAAACCTTCAGAACTGCTTATCTGATCATAAACACAATTTCTCCATAAAGATCTTCCATATATATGTATGTTAAGTTTCTGTATATTCAAATTTTCGATTAAGTTGTCAATATTATCAAATTCAATGTTTCTTTTTAAGTTTATATTTCTAATTTTAAATAACCAGTTTGTGCTTTCAAAATCAAACCATTTATTCAGGTACTCCAAGGCTTTATTAATAAATAATAAAAAAATCGTGTGAATTTTGCTAGTCAGTTCCTGTGAGGACAACAACTTAATATTTTTGCTTGTCTCATATCCAATGAAGAGCTCTTGTTTTCTTTGTAAAAGTCCATCTCTAAAATTTACTATTCCATGAATATCTAAAATTGTTATACAATTGCCTTCTAGGCATTTTACAGTTTTATTAAATAAATTTAGCATATGACTGCGAAAATGGAAATATATTTCAATCATATCATTTTTTTGTTGTTTTTTTGAGCATTAATAAATTTTTTAAAATTATTGGACAGTTATCTAAGCTTACAAAATAAGTTCTAATAGGTGACCAATTTAATAGTAATGTATCAATGCATGGCAAAAGCGAGAGCCATCTTGTTCCGTCATGGCGTTTTACTTCATGGAAGTTTCCATCTACTGATGCTATAAATTTTTTCAACTCATCTCCTATTACAGCAGAATGTGAAAAATGAGCATAAGTTTTCAAAATTACATTTTCTATGTCAAATGTCAAAAAGCTCATGGCATGTTTCACGCAATTATGCACTATGTGTGCGTGACAGTTTCCTTTTATCAAACCTGGTATCAAATCTCCCATATTTATAAATAAAGAATGGTTGACACCAAAATTAACATTTGTGTTGTCTGAACTTAGGTCAGATAAATATTGAAAGGATAATTGCTTTTGGTCCAATGAGTTTTTAATTGCTTCAAACATACCATCAGCAGTCTCGTTACTATTTTCATAAAAATCTAGTAACTTGTTTTGAATGCCATTTCGTTCCGTAAAATATTTGCCGTATTCACAAGCCCCCTAGTAAGTGCTAAGTGCTAACAAAATACAACGGTGCTAGCTGTGTTGTTGGTAATTTTCATGCAAACATGCGTTACAACACTTAGCACTTTTTTTCATATGTTTTTTAAACGTTGTACTTGTTTCTGTGCTATTAATACAGTGTGAATGGCGACTATTAAAAAGAAGAAATTATTTAGTTTATACATACATAAAAGTTTTACATTTAAAAAATATAGAATAAAATATAAAATAAATAATGGAAAATACTGCAGCTAAAATGGTGAGTATATACATATGTATGTAAAAGAAATAAGATAAGTGCATTTCATGTAATTTTTTTATAGTTGAAAGCAAAACGTGTGCGCTCTAATCCGCCAAGAAAGTGGACAGTGGAGGAAGAAAAGCAATTAATTGAATTTTTGATGGATAATCGGGAGTTAGAGGTAAACTAGAATTTCAATATGTATAAGCATGTTCTTTAATTGATTCTATAATAATTGCATAATAACTATAATTTTTCAGAAACCAACTGCACAAACGGCGATTTAGTATGGAAAAAAATTTGAACATAGAATGGCAGCTAGTAAGAGCTAAGGTAAGAAATTTGCGGGTCGGCTATAATAAAGCAAAGGCGTGGGAAGGATCCACAGGAGTTGGGAATATGGACGGAAGCACAATAAAAAGTAAATTTTCTAAATATTTATATTTTTTAAATTTATTTTATTTATTTATTTCAAGTCTATGGAACATTCATTTCCTTACAGACGATGCTTAAATTAAATAGATAACAAACTTTAATGTAAAGTATTTTATACTAAAGTTATAATTATATAAAAAGTACTAAAATAAACTTAGGTTAAAATTCTAAAAAGTTGCATTTTAAATTCAGATTTTGTTGTGCAAAACTCTAAACCTTGAGTAGGAAAACTGCCATTAATTAAGTTTAAGTAATTAAAAGCACGAGTGAGTGTGCTATTTAAAGCATAATTTCTATTATGGAATTGAACGTTAAAAATGTGCTGATGACGCAGAATTCTAGGTGGAACTTTAAAGCGAATCCGTGAAAGTAAGTCTGGGCAATCAATATTACTATTTATTATATCGTAAACAAATAAAGCTAATTGAAATCCACGCCTATATTCTAACGTTTGCAGGCCTAGCATTAAACATCTAGATAGATGATGGCATGGGCTCTTCAAACCGCATTGACGATAGAGCAAACTTTAAAAATATTCGCTGTACTCTTTCAATGCGAGATGATTGACGTGCACAATATGGATTCCAAATAACTGCGGCATAAATTGTTAACGATATAGCTTTCTTCAGGTACATTAATAAAAATGTGCATCCATTTTGATGAATTAGAGGAGATATTTGGCAGGCGTATGACAGAAAATATTATAATAGAGGAAAGTTTAGAATCCAGCGATCAAACAACGCCTGATTCACCTGAAATTCTAAACGAAATATCAACTGCAACAGATTCTAGCTTACAAGACTGCCTGCCATCAACAAGCCGCAAGGGAATTTATTCCCGAACGGCTGTGTCTGCTATTATGAAAATGCAAAACGAAGTTTTTGAAATAAAAAGAAATAGGTTAGATTTTGAAAAAAGTGCGAAAGAAAGAGAAATCAAAGTTCTAGAAAAAAATATTGAATTAAAAGAAAAAGAGCTACAGTTAAAAGAAAAAGAAAATCAAAGGGAGCTTAAAATGCTCGAGTTGGAAATGAAGGAGCGGATAGCAATGGAAGAGTTACGACTCAAGTATTCAAAATAATTTAGAGGGTTTTTTGTTTTATTTAAGTGTTATTTATATTTAATTTTGTATTCAATTAAGAATTGTTTTTGTTTTTTGTTAATGAATGTTATGTATGTATGTAATACATAGTGCCTTATTTTTTAATGTGATTTTTCTTTTATGTTTAAATGTTTTATGTTTAAATAAATTATTATTTTTGTGTTCATATGTAAATTAAATTAAATTGAATTAAAAGATATTTTTATTAGTTTTATTTATTTAATTTTTTGATTTGACTGATTTATTAGAAAGTGGAATAAGTCATTTCTGTTGTATATAGTAGAAGTGGGTATATTGAAAACATATCTCTGCCACCTTGTTCTAAATTATATTTAATAATAATGTTATGAAGAATGCAGCAAGCCATTATCCAATCATTGCATCTCTTCTTATTTTGTGCTGATAGCATTCTAAACTTAAGTTCTTTTAAGCTTCCAAATTTTTCCTTCAGTAAGCCAAAACAATTTTCAATTCTTACACGATATTGGGAAAACATTTTATTGAATTTTTCCATTTCTTCTCTGGGGTGTTCAGAATTATTTCTTCTAAAGGGTGTAAGTCGAAAAGGTCGCAACGGGTATGCACTGTCTCCCACAATCCATTGGCCTCTAGATAAATAACGATGGGGTTGTTTCGCAAGAGGACATCTTAAAAAAATTTTCGCGTCATGTACACTCCCGGGGTATCCAACTGTTAACTGCCTTATACTCAAATTGCGATCACACACAGCTTGTATTTTAAGGGCATATTGGCGTTTACGTGAAAAGTATAACTCATGATTATAGTAAGGTGCTTCCGCAAGTCTAATTTAGGAGCCATCAATGTAACCAATACACCCTGGTAACTCGTTTCTTGAAGCTAAAACAAGCTGAGTTCGCTCCTCTTCATTGGGCCAATATAAAAACTGTTCTTTAAGATTTAATATTGCTTTAATGACTCGATTTCTAATATTTTGTATGGTACCGCCATCACCTATACCAAAAAGAGATGCTACCTTACGAACACAATCACCATTTCCTGAAGATCCCAAGCATAAAGTACAATTTTAAGCTGCAAGTCAATGCGTAGTTGGAGCCTTTCGCCAATTGTGTGAAAAACATCGTAATTTTTTGTAAGGTTGAATATATAGGCAAATTCCTCTGGCCGTAGTCGTATCAAATGAAGAAATCTGTTTTCATCAAAATATCTTAAAACCCGATTATGCCATAATGATGATTTTGGTAACACTAAATGTATACTTCTGCGACTGGAGAGCAAGTACATTAGGTTCATCCTAAAAATGTCTTGAATTTCATCCTCATCTTCTTCGTCACCTGTATTAATATTTTTCATTTAAAATATGTAAACAAAATAAGGAAAACGGTTATAACTTACTTGTGTCAACCATTAATATATCGAAACTATATTTTTCACACAAAAATTTTATTAATTTACTTTTTTCTGTTTTCTCCCCCATTTGGCTTATAAATAACAAATAATGAATAGCACTTTTCTTCTTCTTATTTAGTTTTTGACGTATAAAGTACAATGTACAATGGCACATTGATACAATGGTTGTTCACAAAGAAGTAAACAAAAGGTAGTATGCAATACTACCTACACCTTAGCAGAGCTTGTGAATACGGCAATTGTATTACTAATAGAAATAGTTTTATATTTTTTTATTCGAAGCGTCTGTTTGTAAGCAGTATTATAAATTTTCTTTTTTTACATCATGCATTACATTCTGCAACTAGTGCTTCCATTTTTGTTCCAGCTAGACGAATTCCTGTAGCTGCACTTGAATTGAAACAAATAGTATTATTCAATTTTATAGTGCAATCCACGCTATTGTAGGATAAATTGTGTTTTACAGTGTGATATGTTGGGGCTAACTCAGCTGCAATATTTTTTTTATCGCTGCAGAATGAACTTTTAGATGACGTGGAAGCAGAAGTGTCTAGAAATTTCTCAAGTAGTCCAGATGTTTTCTTCATTTCTGATTTTGTTTTGTTATTTGGTTTCAGGTGTTGTTTAACATAAAAATTATACGAGAATGCTTTCAATTTTTAAAATTTTTTTACACCAAAAGCATATGTTAGTTACCTGTTCTATTCCTGCTGAAGCGTAAATATTGTTCCACATAATTTGATTTTCCCATTATATTCATTTTGAGGATCACTAGATAACCAATCACCATGTTCAATTTCCCATAGATTTTTATACTTCTTCAATCGTTTATTCTTCGGCTTCGTTGTATCAATTTTTTTTGTATTTTGTAGGCGTTACATATTCACTATCTGTTTGATCTGCTTTATAATCAAAATTACGTTTTTAGGAGTATTTTGCTTATTAAAGTTATGGCGGTTCATGGTTTATTCATTTGATCTGAAATCTATGAAACATATATGTATGTAAATCGTATTCCCACTGCGCTCAAACGAAACAAAGAAATGAAATAGCCAATCAGTGCTGCCAGATTATTTTTTTATCATCATGGTTTTAAGAAGGAATCGTCAATATTAATAAACATGAACGAATCTGTATTCTAGAAAAATCAAATCATGTGAAATAAAGTATTCTCGCGTACTTTATTTTTATCGTAAAGAATAGAGTAAAATTACTCGAAATAACGTACAATACTTTATTATAAAGTACGAGTGGCAAGCCTAACAGCAAGATTAACATTATATGCGTGAGGACTAGGCTTGCCAGATGGCCTGGATTCGCCTGAATTTTCCAGTTTTTTATGTCTGGTCCAGTTTCCAGGAAAAATGCAATCAGTCCAGTTTTTTCATATTTTATATTCTTTTATAATGAAATTAATATTTTGTACAGAAAAATTGCATTCTAAATACAATGAAATTACAACTATATTTGCAAATGTTTAGATTTTATCTTTTTCTAATTCCGATTATTACCATTTTACTTCTGCTGCCTGCGAGGAAAATTCAATAATTTTCCAAAAAATATTCCAATCGATAAGACATGGTCCCTTTTTTAAAAAATGTGATTAAAATAATGTACAAAATCTGTATAAATTGGTCTCATTCGTTCTTTCCATTCCAATAAGCGATGCTTTTTGCGAAAGGATCTTTTGTATTTTAAATAATTTATACTCTCAGGAGAGACATAGAATGAAATTATACTCGTAATAAGATTAAACTTTAATGAAAGTTGCAAAAATTTTCAAACTTTTTTGCATACCAATAAAGCAAAAGAGTTAGTAAATTCTGTAAATAAAAATTCAAAATATATGTGGCAAAACACATATACTAAGTACCTTAGTAAAAATATGTACTTAATATAACGTAAGATTGAAATAAATTGTTATGTTAACGTGTTTTTTTTTAATTTTTAATAAAATTTCACTTTTTGGAACAACAAGTGCATTTTAAACAGGTTCAGTTTTTTTTTCTAAAATCCAGGCGCAAATTTTACGTTTTTCAGTTTTCAGGCTTTTGGGATCTGGCAAGCCTAGTGAGGACCCAAACTTGAGTCAACTCAAAGTTATAAAACAAATAAATAAAAAGGAATGAAAAACCAATGTGGGTGTTTTAGTTGACACAGTGGATTACGTTCATCTAGAGAAAGGAGCGAATAATATTCGCCACAACATAATTTCACACATTTATTTATTTACAGAAAAGAGAGTGTGAACTCAGCAGTAATAATGGTGGTGTTTAACTGAAAATAGCAGCAGACTTATAGTTCAAGACAGCTACAATTTTAAAGAGCAGTGATAGAAGTAAATGTGGATTAGTAACACCATTCCTAGTACAGATAAAAAAGGTAAAGTTAATACGGACTAAAAAAAATTGTACACGCAGGTAAGTGGAAGAAAGAAAAGACAAGTATTTGTATGAAATTTTTATAATTTGCGGAAAATCCGAATTATTTAAGTTTTTTCAAAACTTAATAACAGCCAAATAAGGTGGAGCTTCCGTTCCGCTGCGAAGTATTATAAGTCCTGATTAAACTGTAAATTTATAATTCGATACATCGCACTTAAAAAATATCTAGCAGTGGTTCTATTACTTCAAATATTCAAACCGATCCTGCATAATAATTGCCTTATGCTCTAGTTTTTTTTACGTAAGAGCCTTTCACATAAACAATTGAGGTTTTCCGATAATTGGAAAATTTTAAAAACATAAAAATATTTTGTGGGTGATTGAGTGATGTCCCCGCGAATTTTAATTATTATTTGCTCAGCAGTTCATTGCTTTGTTAAACTCAAACCTGTCCTTTTTAACTGACCTATTAAACCTTAATATTTTCCACACATGACATTTTACCATCTGTACAAACGCCAGCTAGTTTTCTGGAGTCAACAATAAAAAAGACTATCACTAACGGCATCAAACAGATATGCCTGTTACTTTTGCATTAAAAGTTTCTAGTGAAAACATTGCTTCAAAAATATTATAGTCAATATCAACTCATCGAATACAAATAACCAGCTGACAAAGACCATTAATGTCAGTGCTTTCATCTACACATGCTCTTAATTGAACACTACGACGGGAAACACTGTCCCGGGACAAGGGAAGAGATTCTATTAAGATAGTATTATGGTTTAGCTTTCGCATAATTTTAAAAAGTATATTTTTGACAAATATCCCATCAGAAAAAGGTCTACCATGCTTAATAATACCTAAGGTAATAAGGTCAATATCTCGATTATTAAAAATTATCCTCAATACGTTCCTCAGTGTGCAACCATCCTTTTAATTTTCTTTTCTTTAATATTAAATTTATTAAAAGTATTATGAAAAGTTCCAAAATGCCTTTTTAAAATATCCTCTTCTTTGACGAGCAAAGAAAAGAGCATAAGAATGTGTGTAAATTATTTTTCCACATCACTGACTTAAAAATAATGCTTAATTCATTGTTTAAAATATCAATTAGTGTAAAGTGGACAAGACTATAAACTAACATATTACAGACAATAATTCTTAATGTAACAGTTACTTTTATTAGACTTAAACTACTTATGTTGTAGCTTACGTTGGTGTCGTCCTTATCGTCTCTGGTGTTTATTGCACTTTCCCATTTCTGTTGTATTCTTTAACATTTAGAGTGATTTTACATGACGGGATTTTGCATGAAACTAGTTTCATGAAATTTTTGTTTGAAGGCAAGAGATGTAGAGACGCAAGCGGTGTAGACAAAATGGCACGGCTTGAAAAAAAAACACAAACAACTGCAGTAAAGAATATGAAGTTAAAAGGAAAATGTACAAATTCCAATGCCATGAAAAATTTATAGTATAAGGACGCGATGAAACTCGTTGAAACATTTAAACAGAATTTAAAAAAAAAAATGGTATGATAAAATCGCACGTGTAAATTCAACTTACAGTCACATTCAAAAAATTTTAAACTGCTTAATAAGAGGTTAATAAGAAAAAATCGCTAAAGTAGTATTCACATATGCTTAATAGCACTATTACACTGTTATTAATCATTTCAAAATTTCAAATATTTAATGTAGCAGTGACCCTCCCTAAACCTTTAGCAAGTTAGTTTTCCTATTTTCAAAAGCATTTTTGCCGTTAAATTTTTTACTGAATAATGTGAAAAATAGAAATAAAAAAATACAATAAATATAATAAATTTTATTTCTACAATAGGTAAGTTTTAAAAATGTACCTTGATATAAATGCAAATATTTCATAAAATGGAAAAATATTGCAGATACTCTTGCCTAAATGTCAAAACGTCCAAAAACTTTTAATAGGGGAAGTTATCCGTTTCAATTACCTAATCATCTACATATTTAAATCAAGGTATAGGTTTAATAAGGAAACGGCTTAAAAAAATTAAAAACATGGTTACGGATGAAAATAATATACTAAATATTTGCGTTTTAATATATGTACATATGTATGTACTTACCTTGTCTTTCTCACTCGCCTACCTCTAATTTTTCATGTCATTTGAAACAATAAACTAACTCCAATAAAAAAATTAATATAATATTTAAAAAAAATTAATAATATATGGGGCGATAGAGAATTAAAGAATAATAACATCAAGTGATAAAATTGGCGCTCACCCACATTTTCCGACTTACGGGGCTCTGAAATTTTCAAATTTTATAAAATATCAATATGTGTATTATTTTAAAGCTTTTGAAGAGATCATTAAGGAAATACAATTTTTTTAAATGCTTAAATTATATATATATGTACTACTTATTTTGTATACCATTAACCAGAAAAAAAGGGTAAACTAAGTTTCTCATTCCGGTTGTAATTCCTGCAATATCCATTTCCGAGTTACGGGCCTCAGAAATTTAAAATTTTTTTAAAATATCAATATGGATATCATTTTAAAGGTTTTGAAGTGATCTTAAAGGAAATTATAAAATTTTTAAAAAATGATTAACCTATTAAGAGACGATGAAAATTTTATGTAAAATTATATATATGCAGTATCACATCTTTTTTTTATTTTTTAATTCTCTGTCACCCCAATATTTGCTTTTTGATTGGAGTTGTTTCACTAAACTAGGTTTCTCAAGATGGTGAAGGGTGTATGACATAGCCGAATAAAGCACTCTTACTAGCATTTTACAAAAAAGTAGACAAAAAAATAATTTTTTAGGTTCGAACGCAAATTTTTATCATAAAAATTTAAAATAAAAATTTTCTAAAAACTGATTATAGTAGCTGTAAATATAGCCTTTCGTAAAAAATCAATACAAAATCTTTATTCGTTTTGCCACAAAAAATATATTGTAAATTCTAGACCATAAAAAGTAAAAAGAAAACTTACGTAATTTACTTAACTTCCCTGATTTTAACAGTGTCCTAAAACGACAAATCTAAAGCCAAAATTTTTACATTCTTTAAACTTAGTTTTTGAGCTAATGTCCGGCAAGATTGGTAAAATACTTATATTCTTTGTGAGCACATCACGATTTTGTTTGCTGCTTGTAAATATTTAAAGAAATCAAGTACGATTAACGTTTAGACTATTAAATGATTTCAAATAAATGTTCTATTATTATTATTTTTTAATACTTTTAATAAAGTAACTCCAATCAAAGAAGCAAATATTGGGGTGACAGAGAATTATTAATAAAAAAATTTTGGTACTGCAAGTATATAATTTTACATAAAAATGACATCGGCTCTTAATTAGTTAAGCATTTTAAAAAAATTTAGTATTTCCTTAAAGATCTCTTCAAAAGCTTTAAAATGATATCCATATTGATATTTCAAAAAATTTGAAAATTTCAAAACCCTGTAACTCGGAAAATATGGGTGAGCCACTATTTTCATTTGATGTTTTTTTTCTTATTTTTTAATTCTCTATCGCCCCATATATTTATTTTTTTAATTAGGGTTACTTTATTGTTCCAAATGACATGAAAAAAATTGAGGTAGGCTTGGTGTTTTGCCTGCTGTCTCAAAGGGCATGGACCAATCATGCTGATATCCAATAGCACCTCTTTCGACACAATGTACAATTTATTGATAGACTTCGGTACGCATAAGAAGTCAGAAAATATATGTGTACATTATGGGGTCAGAAATTGATATTGTAGAAATTACACACGGAACGACAAGCTTATATATTACCCTTTTTACACTTTTTGCGGTAAAGGGTTTAAGAAGGAAAAACATGTTCTAAGGATATTTCGGGGGTGAGATTAGAAGTGTACCTTTGCCTTCCCAAAAAACTAAAAAAACTTTATTTTAATGGTATTATTAGGCAAAATTGATTTCACAAAAAAAATATGACAATTGATGTCGAAAGAAGCGTTATTGGAAATCAGCATGATCGGTACATGTCTTTCAAGGCAGCAGGCAAAACACCACTTCTACCTCTAATTTTTTCATGTCATTTGGAACAATAAAGTTATTCCAAGCACAAAATAAAAACATGGAACGATAGAGAATTAAAAATTAAGAAAAAACCTCAAGTGAAAAAATTGGCGCTCGCTCATATTTTCCGGGTAAAGCGGCTCTGAAATTTTCACATTTTTTAAAGCTTTTGAAGAGATCTTTAAGGAACTACTAAAGTTTTTTAAAAACAGTTTATTATATTGTTAAGTTTTTCCCTTTTAGAACAAACGTACGGATTCTTTTCATTGCAAATACCACTGTGGCTTAATTCTGTATTCTTACTTTATGACTTTCTCTGATTATAATTCTTGATCCTACCGGTCTTGTGAACCATTGGTCTCGTATACACTAAACATGCGTTATTACTACAAACGCAGCCATCCACGCTACACTAGTGTGTTACTCCGGCGAGACAAGAACTACTCGATGCCTTGTTAAGTAACCTTAACAATCCACAGACATCTCCACTACTCCTTTTATTTAAGCCACTCATCCCCTTTAATCCAATAGCCACAATACGCTTCTGCCGTACACTGTTGTTATGCTGTTACACTTCCCTGTGCTAACCGTTACCTTTCTTACTTTTTTATTATGAAGGGCTTCTTTATCTGTTGCTCTTATATTTAAATTTGACGTCTCCACTAAATATCTGCCATGGCTTTACACAATAATTGTCTTTTGCCTCTCGGGAGGCTTGTTCTGCTGTTTTATTAATTTTTAAATTGCTTTACAACAATTATTATTTTCTGTTGTACGCATGGCTGAACGCGGGATCGAACTCAGGACCTCCTGTGTTGCATCACTTACCTCTACCAACGCAACCATCGAGGTTGCTCAGCTTTTATTAGCTAATTGTGGTATTATTCTATACACACACACACACACACCATAAAACACACTATTAGTGGAAGTAACTTTATTCACCACTCTCATACTGTTTTATAATAACAGGGGCTGCCAGATCTTACTTTCGTAACAATTTATATGCAGTACCAAGTTACCCTAATGTTAGCTTTAACTAAACTAGGTTACATAGACGGTGAAGATTCGGTATAGCCGAATATAGCACTTTTACTTGTTTATACTTAAATTATTTTTAGGAGTAGGATTAGTTTTTCTGAGAGGAACTTTTTTCTCCTTGGTGCGATTTTTTTTATTTTCAAGAATTTATAGCACATGACCACATGCTGCCAAGTTTTATAGACTTAGCTGAGTTCGATAATTTTTGAAGGGGCCAATATAAACAAAAAACAAAAGTAATGTTTGGCTAGATTGCCGAAATACCCCTATGTACGTTGGTTGCTCGTCGCCAGAAAAACGGAATAATGGATTACTGTAGAGAAAGTATATGGCCATTAACTTTTCTTTACATTGTGAGAAAATAATAATACGTAAATAATTTTTTATACAGAATTTTTTTGAAATTTCCTTTGTATGAAAATGCAAAATAAATTCGTTCATGTTTTTAAGTAGCGAATAAATAAAACTAGAAAATAAACTCGTTGATCGTAATTTACCATTTTCTACCACTTTATAACTCAAATGTAAATATGCTACAAGTTCAAAAAGCTATTAGAGTTACTAAAGAGGTTTTCTGGAAGGACCAAAAGGCTTACATATATTTGAAAATCTCTACATAAAAATAAAGTTAAGCATTAATCATCTGGCAGCATTGTTTGAAACAATCCTTTGCTGATGTCACGTTAATTTTGAGAAAAAATTGAAATTAAACATTGTTTTGGTTAAGAACGCTGCTTGTCAGAGGAAGGCTACCCTCACATTATAACCTTAACTATATATACCATTTGTATCATTTGTTTATGTACTATTGTATTATATGTACTGTTGTATTATCTCCCATATGAAAACAACCCATTTCTTGGCATATTTTGTTTAGTATTCTTCATAGATAGTAATATTTACAAATTATTTAAGCAATACAATCGTTTCCTTAATTATATTTTATTAACATTATAAATATTAAATATGGTTAAGATCGAGTTTTGACAATTGATAACATAAACTTTAAAACGTTAAAACTTTTTGAAATAAAAATCTTCATATGGAAGTAAATGTGTACTTACTAGTGCTGTGTCGTTCATAAACGAACGATTACCTTAAACAAATCACACAACTGAACGAAATGATGCAGTCACTTTGCTTATAGCTTTGCGCTCCTAAGTACACCATTCAATTTTATGAAAAATGTTTATTTTTACACTCTTCTGTATTAGTTGTTTAAAAGTAACCTTGTTATTAAGAGAATGTTTATAGCAGGTTTATAGAGACTCGCTTTAAAACAACTAGAACATCAGTGAATTTCTGTTTTTCTGTTCATTTTTAAAAAGTTTACTTTCAGAATTTTCATGAAACTTTACTAATGAGGCAGTTGATAGATGAATTATTAACAATTATTACCTGCTCCTCATTTAATGCTTATGTTATTTTATATTTTAAATGCAAATTTATGTTGTTGTCGTAACTTTCGGTGAAAACCGTTGACACTGGCTGTTTATTTGGTACGTTTAGCGAGCGCTTTATGTGTCTTTTGCAATTGAAACCCAAAAATATTTTATATTTTTTACGCATATGTATATACATTTTTCATTCCTTTCCTTTTAAATTTTTTGCTTACTTTTGAAAATTTTTCCTGCCATTTCGTTCACAGAATACTATATTGTCGTTCGTTTAACAACAAAATGAACTAACGAACGAATTGAACGAACAGGTTCACTTCTAAATACTTAAACGAAAAAGATGGCTCACTGAAATTACTGATTTGGCACAAGCCTAGTACTTGCATATAAGTAAAAGAAACCATAATTGTGTACTGTGTGTTTCTACCAGTGTCGCCGTTTGGTTACATTTTTTGTAACTTTTGAAGACTCCAAGAAACTCGTGTAATATTGTTGTATTTGGCCAAATATTCGTAACTTTTGCTACAGACTCAAAATAAAGTAATATTACTGAAATAGTACTTGTTTCATTATTTGACAGCTGGTTTTCTTAATATATCAATATCAAAGTTTACACAATTGCAAATGCTAAAAACATCCCATATTCGGCTATGGCGAATCTTATATACCCTTCATCATCTATGTAAATCTATTTTCGTGAAGTAACTCTAATAAAAAAAGCAAATATTGAGGTGACAGAGAATTAAAAAAAAAAGAAAAAATGTTGGTACTGCATATATATAATTTTACACAAAAGTGACATCGGCTCTTAATGGGTTAAGATCTCTTCTAAATAATATGAAAAAATTAGGTGCTGCTTTGCCCGCTTCCTCGAAGGACATGGACCGATTTTCCTTATTTCCAATAGCACCTCTTTTGACACTTAGTCTGATTAATTGGCGTATTTATATTTTCTCCAGCTGATACAGACCCTTTACAAACTTGATTTCAACACTAACACGAATGACAAACGGACAGGCGGACATCGCTCAATCGACTTCGCTATGCATAAAAAGTCAGAATATATATACTTTATGGGGTCGGAAATGAATATAGTAGTAATTATAAACTGAATGACAAACTTTTGCCACTTTTTGTGGTGAAGGGTATAATAACGATGCTGAAATTGTACTCTGTTTAATTAGTGAAAAATCACGAAATGTATCTTGCTTCATGAATAGAAAGATGAAAATATTTCTGGCAATAATTTTATGCGTAAAACTAAGCGTGCGATAACCATACTAGCCATCCTAAATCATAAATACTATTTTTACAAATGTTTGTTTAATCTTTCCTGACACGTGTTATTTCGAAGAGATCTCCAAGGGAATACTAAATTTTTTTAAAAATGCTTAACCCATTAAGAGCCGATGATAGTTTTCTGTATTATTAATATATTTAGTACTTAATTTTATATACCCTTCACCACAAAAAGTGGTAAAAGGGTATATCTAAGTTTGTCATTTCGTTTGTAGTTTCTACAATACCCATTTCCGACACCATAAAGTATATATGTAAATCCTGTCTGACCGTCCGTGGTAGGCAAACTTAATTTAAAAAAAAAAGTTAATGCGCCTTAGATGCAGTGGACAAAACACCTCTAAAATTTCCACATTATTTGAAACAATGAGGTAACTCCAATCAAAAAACAAATATATAGGACGATAGAGAATTAAAAAAAAGCGCTCGCCAAACGTACGAAGTACACAGCCAGAGACGACGGTCTTTACCGAAAATTATAACAACAGTTTAATATATACTGGCGGAATTAATCCAATTAATTTAATACTAGATTTACTTAGTTTATTTTCATTTTGTATTTGTTCAATAAATGAATTTGTTGCCTTGTTATTTTCCCTTAAATATGGGATAAAACTTTTTACTATATTTTATATAAATAACATTAAATTACTATTTATTTAAGGAAATCCCAAAAAGTATTTTGTAATAAAAATTAACTTTTTTTTAAGGAAAAGCGTAACTTTTTCCGAGTTTTCCCTGGCAACACTGATTTCTACCCTTATTTTATGTTTTTTTATTTTCGTTGAAAAGCGACTGAATATATTGGATTCCTTTTTATATTACCACCTACTTTGAAAAAGCTTTTGTGACATGTGTGTGTGAGTGAGTCGGTATGTTGATTTTTAACGCTCTTGGTGTGTATGATGAGTTCAAAATGTTACAAAATATAGTTTGTGTCATGCTCTGAAACAAATAAAACTATATTGAAGACAAGCCATAAAACAAATAAATAAAGAAAGATATAAAATAAAAAACTTTTTTTCAAAATAAATTTTCATAGGACGAAATACTAAGATAAAAAAATGTGTGTATGAGAAAAAGTGGTAGAAAGAATGATTCCGAAGGACATACAAATACATCTCAATAAACGAAACGAATAAACTTCCAGCAACAACAATATCCCCAGAAGCCAAAAATGAAAACTTTGCGAGATAAAAACTCAATTCTAACGATAATAATTACAGCGGACATGTCAATAAAGCGATAGTCCGGTATTATAAAATAAAACAACAACAACACCTAAAAAAAAAACGTCAGCGATAAAGTTTAAAAATTGAGTGTAAAAACTATGATTATGATTTATTTAAAACCAAAAAGTTTATTGCTGATATACCAGGTATTTCAGTTAACATGCCAGCTGCTCCAAGCATAACATCGTTATCATATTCTTCAACGTCAACGCTGTCGTCATCAACATCATCTTTGTCATCGGAGTCATTATCTTCCAATACAACCACACTTATAAATAATTGTTTAAAGCAAGACATTAATATTGGTGTGATTAATAACAACAACCGTAATAAGTATACAACTAACACCTCTCATCTACAACAAAACACCTCAAAATATCATCACAAAAAAGAGCAACAAATGCTTAACAATGAAGAAGAAGTTCCACACTTGGAGGAGAAGCCGAGTACATTTCTAACAACAAAAAACAAAACAAAAAACTTAATGCAAATACCTTTATCACACATACGAAAAGAACAAATGCGATACAATCAACAAGTGAAATGTCATTATGGAAATGATTATAATACAAACAAGGACTTGTAAGTTGATAAAAATGAAAAAAAAAAACATTTTCCTATTCACTAGGCACAAATGAATTTTACAGAAACTTATCACATAAAAAAGCTTGGAAATGTCCCATATTCCTGAAAACAATTAGGATATTCTAATTCGTAAAATCCCAGAGCACATAAGTGTTTTATTTTATAGGGGTGTGGTAAAATTAATTAAATTACATTTTTTTCTTTAGACGTCTAATTAATACAGAGGTGAGGCAAAAATTATTTAAAATTAATTCGCCAAAAGCCATCGTAATAAAAATAAAGCAAAACATTTTTTAGTTCCTAAGATTTCGATTATAGTTTATCATTGTTTTGTTTTTTCCAGTCGCCAGTAATAACAGTAAATTCGATTCACAAACTCTGTTGCAATTTTGTGTCTGTTATATTTTTGTAATGAAATACAACAGTCTAAACTTATTATTACAAAATATGATAAAACTTTACAATCTAAATTAAAATTATTGAATATAATATGCTTATAACCCAACTGAATTTTATTTGTTGCTTCGCCATAACTTGGCCATCAATTTTTTTCTACGTACACTGGCACTATTAACATACGAAAATACACTAACTTTTATAGATTCTTACCTTGTCACTGTGCAATTACTATTATGTTTCGATATATATTAATTGAGAAATCAAATAAATAAGAAAAGGAAAAAGAGTGCTGTATTCGGCATAAGGATTTCTTTCCTACTATTAAGTTTTTTTTTTTCAAAACAAGCGGCGAAAATTGTAAGTTTGCACACCCAAAAACTTTAACAAGAAAATTTATTATTTGGAATCTTTTTTATATTAATTTACCTTAATATATTTCAGTTTTAAGTTTAGTTTAAGATAAAAGATATTTCATGAGAAATCATGAAAGGTTTTTATTGAAACTTACCAAGATCGGCACATGTCCCTCGAGGCAGCGGGCAAAACACCATCCTGCCTTAAATTTTTCCATACCATTTGAAACAAAGCTTGTTTAGTGAAGTAACTTCAATAAAAAATATATGTAGCGAGAATTAGAGAATTAAAAAATAAGAAAAAAATCCAGTGAAAAAATTGGCGCTTGCTCATATTTTCTGACTAACGGGCCTCTGAAATTTAATTTTTTTTAATATTAAGCGATATGGGCGCTCGCCCATATTTTCCGACTAAGGGGCCTCTGAAATTTTAAATTTTTTTAAAATATCAATTTCAGAGCTTTTGATGAGATCTTTAAGGAAATACTAAAAATTTTAAAAAATGATTAACCCCTTAAGAGGCGATGACATTTTTATGTAAAATTATGTAAATGTAATACTTAATTTTTTTCCTTATTTTTTAATTGTCTGTCACCCCAATATTTGCTTTTTTGATTGGAGTTACTTCACTGTACTAGATTTACATAGATAGTAAAGGGTATGTAAGATTCGGCATAGCCGAATATAGCACTCTTACTTGTTTTTCTTAGTTTCCTTTTTTGTGACCCATAATGGAAACAGGTTAAACTTTTATATAATTTTGTTAATGCTATTCTTTATGTTTTAGTTCAGCTTTGGTACTGTAATTTTTTATCAAATTCATCACAACAAGTAAAGTGCAACAACAAGTAAGTGTCACCTTTTTAACCGACTTCAAAAACGAAGGAGGTTATCAATTCCTCTAAATGCCCTTTTTTATATTTTGGTGCCTGAAGAAATCAATATTTCTGAACCAATTTTGAAAACTTCTTGTATGTTGATAGATTATTATTACAGATTGGTCCCGTTTTAAAAACAGTTCATAATCTTAAAAATTACAGAGTGTCCCTATACAACATACGCAATTTTCACGTGTATTATTCATATTACTATAGCTCCCAATAACAAAACGTAATACAAAAATAAATCTAACAATTAAAGGGTGTCCCCATAGGAGATTTAAATTGACTTATATGGGCCTATCCGCTATATAAAACAATTATAAAATTTGAAGTAGGAAATTAAAGGGTTTCCAATTCGTTGATGTAAATTTGAATTTTTGAACCTTTATGTGAAACTTTTAATTATAATTTGAATTTATATAATTGATGTAAATTGGCGTATATGGGCCTATCTTTTGAATCGTTATAGACCAACGCTAACGGTGTTGTAACAAGTATTAACATTTAAAATTGTACATTAAAGGGTCCATTTAATTTGATTTATATGGCCATACTTTTGAATCGTTTTAGACTGACGCTTGAAATTTACAAAGAAACTGTATTGCTAAGTCCGCTATAACAACTAGTATAAAATTTGGATTTGGAAATAAAAGAGTGTCCCAATAGTTGATGTAATTTGATGAATTTTTAAAACGCTGTCGACAGACAGCTGAAACTTTCAAGAGACCTGTGTTGCTATGTCCGCTATTACAACAAGTTTATAATTTGAATTAACGAATTAAAGTGTGGTCCTATAGTTGCTGTATTTTAATGTAGATTGCCAAACTGTTTAACAAGTATAAAGTTTGGAAATGGAATGTACGATTGTCCCAACAGTTAATATATATTGATGTATGTGGTAATACTCTTTAACCGTCATAGCCAGACATGCAAAATTTTACATGCTTAAACATTACTAATGGAGAAGATAATAATAAATTTATTTCTTTGTTTAGATGAAAGTAAAAATGAAAAAAAGGTGTGCAATAGACAAAAGAATAGAAAATTAAAAATATATGTATTTTGATTACAATCCAAATAATTCATATATATACATACATATTAAATTCATTTTATGCTACAAAATTATTTTTATATTTACAGTATATACAATAAGTCTAGATTACTGCCACTAAAACAGCTACAATTCTATAAGTTTATTTTTTTTTATTAAAAGAATAAGTAATGAAAAATATATATTGCCCCTGCCAGAATTTTTTATTTTAATCATTGAAGTAATTTAAAAGTTGTTTTCTGTAATTGGCCTGTAATAGGCTTCCTATGTATTAAATAAAGATAAAATAAATAAAAATAAATAAATAAAAATTTTAAATATGAGTGCACTGCTCATCATTTATTTCATTGATGCATTTTAGAACACATGACATTTGCAGTGATGAATTTTCGAACGTACTGCGCATCAGATGCAGCGCAGTGATGCATTTCCGAACAAGCCCCTTGTTTCTATGCTAGTAAAGTTCTAGATATTTTTATATGCCATTTCTTATTAAAATAAAAAATATTTTTTTTACGGTTGTAGGTATAAATTGTCCTGTCTCCTTTTTTAAGAAGCCGCAGCATTTAAAAAAATAATTAATATATTACAACTACAAGCGTTAAAAAGTCGTTGACAAAACCCAAATCCAAAGTTAAACGATTTCCGTTGGTTTTTTTCAAATTTTGATTTCATATGGCAAATTTTTATTACAAATGATTGATAATTCCAGTACAAAGGATTTTTAAAGATTGAGTCAATAAATTTAATATGTTTTTTCCTACAATGAAATGTGTTGCACTTTATTCAATATTATCTTGAGACTAACTAGTTATTAAAATTTTTGCTTCCCGCTTCCTAAGATGTCTCCCAACAGTTTGGCGAAATATTGAAAAAATAATATTTTATTAAATTGACCTCGTTTTTAATTAATTAGAAAAGAAAATTAAAATAAAAGAACAAAAAAAAAAAAATAAACATGAATATTGAACTAAATATTATGTCAATACTTTGCTAATAATATCTTAGTTTAAGTCTTATCCTAAATAATGTGTTTTTCTGTATATGTTTTTATCGATTTAAAATATACTTTTAAGTTTCTTCTTTTATTGCATGTAAACTTTTTTTTATCATTAAATTGAGTGTGTGATAACAGTAGTCGTTGTTTGTAAGACCTTGAGTTTTCTATATTAATGAGTTTGGCTTATATCTAGTTTATTATGGGTTCAGAAAATGTAAATATATTTTGTTTGAATATTTTTCAGGTATTAACTAAGTAGATATGCTTTTTTGTTTTCTTATCATAACAGATATTAACCCAGGCGTTGGGTACGTATTCCTTTTATAGAGTCTCCTTTCTTTTTCTTTCTTAGAATTTAACATTTTACTGCCTTTGCATCAAATGATTATTTAAGAGCTAGTTCCACTAACATGTTGCTTTTTAAAAATTCGTGAAATTACCCAATTGGTAATAATATCGTTTATAAATTAGAAGAAAGACACTGATTATAATTTTGTTTCATTATTTTGTAGGTTATTGAGAATATTTATACAATATTTATTTGTTCGGCACCTATATTAAAATTTTTTCTAAAAATTATTAAAATTTATTTCTGCGCAAAAGTATTTAGATAATAAAGATATCTTAAATTCGATCAGAATTGACTCAGTTTTATTAGCACACTAACGAAATATGTATGATTTCGCTACTGCAATTAGATTAAGTAGATCAATTGGCATTGAACACGAACATGAAATATCCAGTAAACACAAAAGCTGAAATTTAAATATGGCTCAGTGTGCAAAGATAGAAGCTCCAGCTTAATAATATTTATAAGCGAATGGTAGTTCCTTAAGTCATCTGCGAGAAAGCTTCATTTCATGTTATCTCAATTATTAATATAAATTTAAACCTGCGCGTTTGCTGGTTAGTATATTTGCCATTACAAACTAGAGCTGCAAAACTATCGATAGTGGCGCCATTCGATAGTTTCCATAGAATTTTTTTATGCCATCGATACTATCTAGTATCTATACTAGTATACTAGTTTTTGATTCTAGAAAAAATGTCAATAATATAATTTTCGAATATAAAATCTTAAGGAATAAAGTAAAAAGAAAACTGATTACCAGTGTTTTTTATATATAGACATGTGTATACATATAATAAAATTTAATGGAAAAAACAAACAAAACAAATATAGTTCTATAGAAAATAACATGGTAAATAAACAAAAAAGCAAACAAAACATATAGATTAATGAAAAATAAATTAAAAAGGAATTGAAACTAAAAGAATTCTTTCAACTATTGTAGTTAACTAAAAATAATTCATTTAACATAATTCTTGCAAAAAAATCAACTTCAAAACAGATTTCATCTGTCTGCCTATGACGGTTCAAGGGTATGGCCACATAAATAAGATTACATTAACTATTGGGACACCCTTATATTCTTAAACTTTATACTTGTTCAAATGGCTATATACATCATATTACAGCAACTATAAGGGCACCCTTTAATTTCCAAATTCAAATTATATTCTTGCGGTTATGGTTGATTTAGCAATCAGGTTCTGTGTAAATTTCAACCGACTGTCTATAACGGTTCAACAGTTTGGCCATATACATCAGATTATATCAACTATTGTAAAACCCTTTAATTTTTAATTTAAAATTTTTATACTTCTTATTATACCAAACAAAGTAGTGGACATTCTGTATTAAATTCAGGTGTTTGTATATAAAGCCTGGTACTCTGTTCAGTTTTTCATGTGGAATGCTGTCAAATCACATACATAAAAGATTGGTATGAAAAAGTCATGAAAAAATGTTGCAGAAGTAGTACTCTGTTTTTACTGTGGAAAAACATATGAAATGTTTCTGGCAACATTCTATCCAAGCTGTGAAATAAAGCAAGTAGGCATTATTTCATTTGGAATTTTTCATACAACAGCTGATCGTATGTCTTTTACATACATTTTTAAAACAATGATACCACACTTTAAATGTCAAATATTCCACATGAAATATTCAATGTTGCTCAACAATTTTCACAAATTTGAACAGAGTACCAGGCTTAACGGTTAAAAAAATACGGCAATATAGGCCAAATAACATGGGAACACCGTTTAATTTCAAAATTCCAATTATAAGCTTCTTGTTATAGCGGACTTAGCAATATAGGTCCCTTGTAAGTTTCAGCTGTCTGTATATAACGGTTCAAAAGTTCGGCCACATACATCAACTATTATGACACCTGTTTATTCCTAAATTCAAATTTTATCCTCGTTGTTATAGCGGAGTTAGTAATATAGGTTGTTTGTAAATTTCAATCGACTATCTACAACTGTTTAAAAGTGTGGCCATATACATCAATTTAAATGAACTATTGGGGCACCCTTTAATTTATAATTTTAAATATTAATACTTGTCACTATAACGGCCATAGCAAACGACAATATGTCCAATTTGCAAGCGTTTGTGTATAACGGTTCAAAATATAGGCCCATATAAGTAAATCTACATAAATTATGAGACCCATTTAATTTCTAAATTCAAATCATAAACTCGTTGATATAGCAGGCTTAGAAATACAGGTCCCTTTTAAGTTTCAGCGTTCTGCCGTTAACGGTTCAAAAGTTCGGCCACATACTTGAAATTACATCAACTATTGGAACACCCTTTAACCTCCAAACCCAAATTTTAACCTTGTTGTTATAGCGAACTTAGTTACGAAACAGGGTAGGTCAGCGGGTCAAGTGTCGTAAATAGATTTCTGAAACAAGTGTCTAGTCCAATCAGCCAAAATAAAACCCATTGTGTTCTTTCCACGGATTTTACAAATTTTATTTTATAAATTTCAATTATCTTTTTCTTGTTTAATTCTTAATTATTTCATAGAAAGAGAATAAAAATAAAATATGCTCATCACTGACAGCGAGAGGACACCAAAATCGGAAGCAAGCTTTCAAAATGCCACACGTGCTTAAAAAAGCCAGTTGTGGTCGTTGAAAATACGAATAATCGTCTATTGCCTCTTGCGCACCAACACATGACTCGCTTTGTAGTGTCACTACAATAACAAGAACTATTTGCTTACTACTTCTATATGGAGGGCTCAGAGCTGAAGCGAACCAAGTCACAAAAAAACAATAATTTCTGAATCCGCCCCTAGCCCAAGTTAGCGAAGCTGATGCCAACAATGAAAAACAAATAGCAACAATAACAACAACATTATCACGCTTTGCTTCATTGCACATGCTGTTGTTGTTGCTAGTATTATTGTATGAAAAAAATGCTATAAATCATAAGAAAAGGAATGAAATTAGTTAATTATTGGCCTTATTAAAATATATTTCGTTATTCACCTTTGGATTAATTGTTTTAACAGTTAAAACAAATAAGGCAGAGACGGATAATCTATATATTTTACTTACTTTGTTACTACCAAAACTTATTGTAGCTTAAAAAACACTAAAAACCCGCCAAATAAAATTTTCCCAGCTGAAAAAACCACTTAGCTGTTTTTTTCTAACTTTCCGCTTTTAATAGCAAAAAACCACTAGATCTAGCTGAAAACCGCCGTTTTGGCAACACTGGATAATATAAATGAATTGTAATTGATTTTAGTTCAAATTGTTTTTTTTTAATTTCTTAAAACCCTTTATATGTAAATGTTTCTTTGACCTTTTTAAATAATTTTTCTTTTCTAATTTATTAAGCACTAGGTCAGTTTTATAAATAATAAAAATTTTTTATTTATATTTTCAATATTTCGCCACACCTTTGGGTGGCATCATCAGGAAACAGGAAACAAAAAATTAAATTTTCTTTTTTCAAAAATAACAAAAATTAAAATGAAATTATTTTTCAAACAAAAACAGAAAAATTAAAAATCAAACGACAAAAAACTCAAATATTTAAACATTTACATTTTTATAAATTTAAAACTCAAAAAACATTCAAGTAAAATAACTCAATAATTTTAAACATTTACATTCTTATAAAAATTTTAAAAACAGAAAAACATTCAAATTACTTTAAAATTTTAAAAAACTTAATACAAATACATTAACATAAACTTTCACGATAGAAATGTTACAAGCAATCATATACTCTCAAACGTTAATTAATTTTTATGCACTAAATGTCTATAACATTGTGCAACATTATCAGTATCAGCCTTAAAGTTTATTCTTTTTGTTGCTGGTATTTTAATTATTTGTAACATCTCTAACATATACCGACGCTTATAATTATTTTCTATATTTAAAACAGATGCATCTTCAAAGTTAGGATAATGATTAAATCTGGCACAATGGGAAGATAATGCAGTTTTTTGTGAATTATTAACGTCCCTGTATCTTTGATCAGACTTATGTCCAGCTATTCTAGTTTTTAGTTTATTTTTTGTCGTACCTACATATTCCTTATTACAATTCTCACTATCATTACCATTACAAGGTATTTTGTAAACTACATTTGACATGTCCCATTTTTTAATCTTATCTTTTGTTTTACTAAATAATCTATTTAAAGTATTATAAGTTTTGTATGCCATTTTATATTTATCCCCATCAAAAATTTTTGATTTTTCAATCCTTTCTGCTATTTCTGGTACATAAATTAAAGACTTGTAAACTTTAGTTTCTGTAACATCTCTTGTATTATTTGCTCTTCTAAACCTTAACTGTTTAAACAAACTATTTATCACTCTCATTGGAAAATTATTATCAATTAATATCTTTTTAACTTTATCTTTATTGCTTTTGTGAAATTCCTTATCACTTAGCTTAAGTACTTTTTCTATCAAATTTTTTCCCGTATTAATAATTATTCTTTTATTATGCTTTGAATAATAATTAATAATTCTCCCGGAAGCTGTTGGCTTTTGATACCAATCCATTTTTAGTTTATTCCCTCTCCTTACTACTAACGTATCTAAATAGGGCAATTTAAAATTATTTTCTATTTCTATTGTAAATTTAATATACTAGGATGGAAAAATGTTTATTTTTACGAATTTTAAAATTCTGTATTGAAGATAACAGATACTTTCAATATAATGGTAACATATATTTGCAACAAAAAGGGCTTCCAATGGGATCTCCAGCTTCCCCTGTTGTGGCAGATATTATTATGGAAAAATTATTAGACACGTGCATTAATGAAGTTAATATAAAACCAAGAATAATGACAAAATATGTTGATGATTTGTTTTGTATTATTTCTGCATCTGGTATTGAAAATATGTTAGAAACATTAAATAATTTCAATAGTTGTATTAAATTTACAATAGAAATAGAAAATAATTTTAAATTGCCCTATTTAGATACGTTAGTAGTAAGGAGAGGGAATAAACTAAAAATGGATTGGTATCAAAAGCCAACAGCTTCCGGGAGAATTATTAATTATTATTCAAAGCATAATAAAAGAATAATTATTAATACGGGAAAAAATTTGATAGAAAAAGTACTTAAGCTAAGTGATAAGGAATTTCACAAAAGCAATAAAGATAAAGTTAAAAAGATATTAATTGATAATAATTTTCCAATGAGAGTGATAAATAGTTTGTTTAAACAGTTAAGGTTTAGAAGAGCAAATAATACAAGAGATGTTACAGAAACTAAAGTTTACAAGTCTTTAATTTATGTACCAGAAATAGCAGAAAGGATTGAAAAATCAAAAATTTTTGATGGGGATAAATATAAAATGGCATACAAAACTTATAATACTTTAAATAGATTATTTAGTAAAACAAAAGATAAGATTAAAAAATGGGACATGTCAAATGTAGTTTACAAAATACCTTGTAATGGTAATGATAGTGAGAATTGTAATAAGGAATATGTAGGTACGACAAAAAATAAACTAAAAACTAGAATAGCTGGACATAAGTCTGATCAAAGATACAGGGACGTTAATAATTCACAAAAAACTGCATTATCTTCCCATTGTGCCAGATTTAATCATTATCCTAACTTTGAAGATGCATCTGTTTTAAATATAGAAAATAATTATAAGCGTCGGTATATGTTAGAGATGTTACAAATAATTAAAATACCAGCAACAAAAAGAATAAACTTTAAGGCTGATACTGATAATGTTGCACAATGTTATAGACATTTAGTGCATAAAAATTAATTAACGTTTGAGAGTATATGATTGCTTGTAACATTTCTATCGTGAAAGTTTATGTTAATGTATTTGTATTAAGTTTTTTAAAATTTTAAAGTAATTTGAATGTTTTCTGTTTTTAAAATTTTTATAAGAATGTAAATGTTTAAAATTATTGAGTTATTTTACTTGAATGTTTTTTGAGTTTTAAATTTATAAAAATGTAAATGTTTAAATATTTGAGTTTTTTGTCGTTTGATTTTTAATTTTTCTGTTTTTGTTTGAAAAAATAATTTCATTTTAATTTTTGTTATTTTTGAAAAAAGAAAATTTAATTTTTTGTTTCCTGTTTCCTGATGATGCCACCCAAAGGTGTGGCGAAATATTGAAAATATAAATAAAAAATTTTTATTATTTATAAAACTGACCTAGTGCTTAATAAATTAGAAAAGAAAAATTATTTAAAAAGGTCAAAGAAACATTTACATATAATTTAAAAGTGAGCACGTGTAAACAATATAACGATGAGTTATAATTTATTTAAAAGAAACCGGTTGATGAGAGGACTCGTTAATCGTTTCAAAACGTTGAGGGATAAGGTTGTTAAAACTCAATCTGCAATAACCTTTTTAATTAGATGCCGTAATTCAGGAATTGTACCAAAATTTATTGTGAATGCAACAAAGAATATTCCTAATATTTTCAAGATGGAGGGAAAATGGACAATCAAACACATCATGGAGAAATACCTATTTGATTTAAGAGATAAAATATTAAGATGTTCAATTCTTGAAAAACATAAATTATTGAAGTATTTTCAAAGGGAGCTAATAATGATTGAAAGTGATTTGGAAAAACTTTTATCAAGAGAAGCAATGGAAAGATTTTTGCAGTTTGAAGACAGAATAGGAGCAGCTTTAAAAGTTAAGGTAAATAAAATACATAAAAAGAAGTTTGAGGGTTTGAGGGAATTACAAAAGAAGGAGTTAGGTATTAAATTAAACAAAAAGTGGTTTGTAAATAAGACTAATTTAGATATTCCAGATGAGGTTCAGTGGGTTCTTTCATTAGGACATAAACATGCGTTACCCATTAAACGAGAAGATTTTCCGGTTTTAAAAATGATAACGGACGGAGAGGATTTAGTGCAAACATTAAAATCAAAAGAAGAACAAGAAATAGCTAGGACTAAATTAACTTCAATAATAGATAATCATTTAAATAAGATTAAATTAACTAACAGGGATAGATTTATGTTAGAAAACGTAAAAAAGGCGGATAGTTTTTTGAGAAGAAATAGGGATATACTCATCTTAAAAGCTGATAAAGGTAACACCACAGTAGCTTTAAATAAGAGTGATTATGTTTTAAGAATTAACAGTATTGTAGGGGATGTTGCTAATTATAAGTTAGCAAACAAAGATCCAACAACAAAATTGCAGAGGATTAATAATGTGTTGGTTGAAGAACTTTTTAAACAAAAAGTTATTACAATTTTAGAGAAAAACAAGCTTAAAACCAATGTTTCTACAGCTCCAAGATTGTATGGGTTACCTAAAATTCACAAGGAGGATTTTCCTTTAAGACCGATTTGTTCTTTTATAAATTCTCCATCTTATGAGTTATGTAAATATATTACAATGATTTTAAAAAAGATTACAGAAAATTCAAAATATAATGTTAAAAATTCGCTTGAATTTAAAGAGAGGATAAGGAACATAAGTGTTCTGAATGATGAAAAATTAGTATCTTTTGATGTAGTCTCTTTATTTCCAAGTATACCTGTTGATTTGGCATTGAATATTATTGAAGAAAAATGGAACGTAATACAGGAATATACTAGGATGGAAAAATGTTTATTTTTACGAATTTTAAAATTCTGTATTGAAGATAACAGATACTTTCAATATAATGGTAACATATATTTGCAACAAAAAGGGCTTCCAATGGGATCTCCAGCTTCCCCTGTTGTGGCAGATATTATTATGGAAAAATTATTAGACACGTGCATTAATGAAGTTAATATAAAACCAAGAATAATGACAAAATATGTTGATGATTTGTTTTGTATTATTTCTGCATCTGGTATTGAAAATATGTTAGAAACATTAAATAATTTCAATAGTTGTATTAAATTTACAATAGAAATAGAAAATAATTTTAAATTGCCCTATTTAGATACGTTAGTAGTAAGGAGAGGGAATAAACTAAAAATGGATTGGTATCAAAAGCCAACAGCTTCCGGGAGAATTATTAATTATTATTCAAAGCATAATAAAAGAATAATTATTAATACGGGAAAAAATTTGATAGAAAAAGTACTTAAGCTAAGTGATAAGGAATTTCATAAAAGCAATAAAGATAAAGTTAAAAAGATATTAATTGATAATAATTTTCCAATGAGAGTGATAAATAGTTTGTTTAAACAGTTAAGGTTTAGAAGAGCAAATAATACAAGAGATGTTACAGAAACTAAAGTTTACAAGTCTTTAATTTATGTACCAGAAATAGCAGAAAGGATTGAAAAATCAAAAATTTTTGATGGGGATAAATATAAAATGGCATACAAAACTTATAATACTTTAAATAGATTATTTAGTAAAACAAAAGATAAGATTAAAAAATGGGACATGTCAAATGTAGTTTACAAAATACCTTGTAATGGTAATGATAGTGAGAATTGTAATAAGGAATATGTAGGTACGACAAAAAATAAACTAAAAACTAGAATAGCTGGACATAAGTCTGATCAAAGATACAGGGACGTTAATAATTCACAAAAAACTGCATTATCTTCCCATTGTGCCAGATTTAATCATTATCCTAACTTTGAAGATGCATCTGTTTTAAATATAGAAAATAATTATAAGCGTCGGTATATGTTAGAGATGTTACAAATAATTAAAATACCAGCAACAAAAAGAATAAACTTTAAGGCTGATACTGATAATGTTGCACAATGTTATAGACATTTAGTGCATAAAAATTAATTAACGTTTGAGAGTATATGATTGCTTGTAACATTTCTATCGTGAAAGTTTATGTTAATGTATTTGTATTAAGTTTTTTAAAATTTTAAAGTAATTTGAATGTTTTCTGTTTTTAAAATTTTTATAAGAATGTAAATGTTTAAAATTATTGAGTTATTTTACTTGAATGTTTTTTGAGTTTTAAATTTATAAAAATGTAAATGTTTAAATATTTGAGTTTTTTGTCGTTTGATTTTTAATTTTTCTGTTTTTGTTTGAAAAAATAATTTCATTTTAATTTTTGTTATTTTTGAAAAAAGAAAATTTAATTTTTTGTTTCCTGTTTCCTGATGATGCCACCCAAAGGTGTGGCGAAATATTGAAAATATAAATAAAAAATTTTTATTATTTATAAAACTGACCTAGTGCTTAATAAATTAGAAAAGAAAAATTAAAACCCTTTAGTGAAAAGAAAAATTATTTTACAATTGTATGCGGACGTTTTTCAATCAAAACAAGAAAAATTAGTTAGCGTAGTAGAAGTTAACACACAGATTTTAAAAAATCTTCGATTTTAGGCCAAAAATCTTCAAATCTGGTTTTTGACAATTTGGGAGGCTAAAATCTGCAAAATGCAGATAAATTTGCACTTTTGGCAACAGTGGGTTGCGGTGTGATCGCCACCGCATTTCTTTTGTGCGAGTATTTACTATACCCATTTCATTTGAGTATTGGTGAGTTTAATACTATGTTTCCACGGAGCCTAATATTCTTGCTTCGCTCTCTTTTCATGATTCACAGCTCAATCATGACCGAATCAACGTGCTTCGCCATATAAAATCTTGAGAGCGAAACATTTTGTTTTGACACGATTCAGCTTGAATCTACTTGCGAAGCATGAAAAATATCTGTCTTCCCTAATTTTTATCGCAAGTTTATCTGAACTAGCTGTATATAAATGTAAACAAAAAAAGTAAACTAATATTAAAAGTGCTGTGTGAATATGTGTTAATATAAAAACAAATAATTATATTATAATTTAAAATTATATTTTCTTGTTTATGTGTTTATTGGCCAATACAGTATTGATTGCGTTTATGTTTTTATAAGCTAATTGGGCCTGTTGATGAAAGATGTAATAAAACCAAATTTGTTACATTTCTTAACCCCGACGTACTTATTTTAGTAGTGCAATGTTTAAATATTGGCCATTTGTAAAATTCTTTTTATTGTTTATTTTTAAATGTGATATTTCTTAATTTATTACGAAATCCCTTGAAAAAGTCAACAAAAAATTGACGAAACGTCGGGGTTAAGAAATGTAACAAATTTGGTTTTATTACATTTATCATCAACAGGCCCAATTAGCTTATAAAAAACATTAACGCAATTAAAATTTTATTAATTACAAACACTAAAATTAAAACGAAAAATAAAATTGCATGCAAACTCAAAAGTATGAAATATTACTTTAGTACTAAAACTTTTTATAAAATATAATTAAAAAAAGTTTAAGATAAGTTAAAAGTAAATCAGAGAACAGAAAATAACTCTTTCACGTTATTATTTTTAACGGGCATATTCGTATGTCCTTCAATTCTACGATATTTGTTATTATAGGCGAGGTAGAAAATATATTCCATTAACCTAATTCAAGTCTGAATTCACCTCTATTCTAAGATTAAATATATTTGATGATTATTAAAGGCAATTGTTACAAAGTATGGCCATAAACATTAAATTAAATGAACTATTGGCGCACCCTTTAATTTATAATATTAATAGTTGTTACTATAAGGGCCATAGCATACGACATTCTGTCCAATTTGCAAGCGTTTTTCTATAACGGTTCAAAAGATAGGCCCATATAAGTAAATTTACACCAATTATGGGGCACCCCTTAATTTATAGATTTTTTTATTTTTGTTATTGGGAGCTATAGTAATGGGCAGTCATTTTAAGTTTTACAGAAGTGCCCTTTACTTTCATAATACAATTAAAAATATGTATGTTGTATGGGGACACCCTTTAATTTTTAAGAATATGAACTGTTTTTAAAACGGGACCCATCTATAAGCATAATCTAACATATTACCAAAGATTTTTAAAATTCGTTCAGAAATGACTAAACATAAAAAAGCAACATTCAATCAAATTGATAATCTCCTTCTTTTTTTAAGTCGGTTAAAAAGGTCTGGGTACTTTTCCAGTAGCAAATACTGGAGTAAAAAGTACTCAGACTTTTTAGTACCGCATACTTTTACTCTGTCGGCTGAAAATATCTCAAAAAGTACGCAGACAGTATCCAGTGAAATCTTGCAAGAAAACAGCTGATCAGTGTGTTAACAATTGAAATAACAAAGCAAAAGAATTTTAGCATATGTGTACGCAAAAGTGAATTCTCGCGGTAAAAAAATTATTAATTAAAGTGAAGTTTAAAAAGTGTTGTAAATTAAAACAACTTGTTTATTACACTGTTATTAATTTGGTAAGTTAAATTTCTTATTAGTTTTTGGTTTTATTTGTCGGATTTTTTATAAAACTTCTTTTGCTTACATTGTCCAACATAGTGCTAGCTTAACAACGGAAAAAAAGAATGAAATGCCCAATACGGTGCCATACAACAGCTTGACGACGAGAAAAATAATTTGGAAGTGAATTGCTCGCCAGGAACGTTTGAAAGGGTTGAAGATGGTAAGTTTAATGAAATGACAACTTAAGTATTTGAATATATATTTTATGCTTATAGACGAAGAATATATACAAGCTCTGGAAGCTCGAATGGCGGGCATGAATGAGCATAACGAAATAATATTTTCACCAAATAATGACAGTGAGATGGACGCTCAAAAAATTTGGCTGGATGCATCGACTAAATTGTTAATTAGTTTGGTAAAGGAGATGCGTAAGTCACTGCACCTAAAAAACAAACGGCAAATGTGGGTGGCCATTGCTGTAAAGCTTTGTGCTAATAACCACAATTTCAACGCCTCCCAGGTGGCGCAGAAAACTGGAGGAAGTAGTCAAGCGTGCCCTTTCTAAAGGTAAATAAAGATAAGTAAATATTTGATGATTATGTTAATTATTTTGTTTGCATTTTTTAGCGAATTGGATGGCGTGCTCCGAAAGAAAATATCGGTGAATCCTGCATACTTTTTGGATAGTGTGACGGAGGTCAACTCAAATCCCCGAACCCCCGAATTCTTCCCAAGGTGGTTATTTATTATTTCATAATTTATTTTTCATTTACTTATGTACATGTGTATATTTTACATTTGCGTGTACAGAAAATCTGGATATGACGAAGGAAAACGTCTTTACAAGAGTACGTGGAAAATGCAGAGAGACATGCGGAGAAGAAGGCAGCCAATGAAGGGCAACTCTACAAACTATTAGAAGCTAATAAAGAGGAGCAGAGGAAGGGAAGGACAGAACAGGAAAAAATGGACAGAGAGAAAGGAAGTAAATGATGCCAGAAAAATATCATTGTTAGAATAATTGGTTTTGCTTTTAAAAGAAGAATGAGTTCTTTTGTTATTTCTGTTTAATGAATTTAATTGAAATATTTTATTGCATTTTTTTCTTTACAGTGACTAATAAAATCGAAATAAAAATATTGCCTAAATGGCACTGTAGCCGATTACAAAATAAAAACACATAAAAAAAAATGGCAATATGTATATATTGAATTAAAAATATTCTTTAAAAATAATGAAATGTATTTTTAATTATAATCTGTCAGAATTTGCACAAATTTCACACTATTTCCACAAGGAACCTGGTCAAGATTTAGAAATTCTTCATCAACATCTGGTGATGTTTCGGCTGACTTTTTTTTTGCCTATTTTATACAGTTGCTTGTCAGAAGTTTCCTAAAGAGCTAAGTAAGCGGTAGCGAAATGGCCATCGAGACGTGCTTTGACCCTCAATAATCAATATCGGTAATTAATTTAATCGGGATAAATATTAAAAATTAGCCCAAAGTGTTTTTTGAAATTTAAATAATTTAAAAATATTCCCGTGTCTTAAATTTAATAATTGGCAAAGTGCCTGCGCATAGACATAAATTATCCAAGTGTTTTTTTGATATTTAATTTTCATCCTCTTTTAACTGTATAAAAGAGTTGAAAAAAAGTCAACCGTATACAGTGGAGAAAGAAAAATATAAGTATTGTTTGGTTATTGTCTTTTTGTTAAACTTCGATTTTTGTCTTTTCTTTATTATTTGGACAATAATTTTTAGGTTATTTAAAATGTTTGCCAGAAGTTTCCTAAGAGCTAAGTAATCGGTAGCCAAATGACCACCGATACGTGCTTTGACCCTCAATAATCAATATCGGTATTTAATTTAATTGCGATAATTTAAAAAAAGCACAAAGTTTTTTATGAAAATTAAATAAAAAAGGTTATTATATATTGTCTATCGCACATGTACTTTTTTGCCGTAAATATGTGCAGTTATTTTTATTTTTCCATGTACCTTTTTTTTCGTACACGCAGTTATTGTTATTTTTCCATGTACGTTTTTTTCAGTACACGGATTTATTTTAATTTTTTCATGTACTTTTTTTCCATACACGAAGTTATTTTAATTTTCCCATGCACTTTTTTCCGTACATGTACTGAAAATAGAGTACCCAAACACAAGCAAAAGCTACAGTCGTATATTCTTCACGTACGTGTACTCAAACAAGTATTTAAATAAAACACATTCGTGGATGTGTACATACATTGTCTAAATTTAGAGACACACATTATTGCTATGAAAAAAAATTTACGGGTTGGCTTTAATTGTGTGTTAACTTGTCAACTTATGTACAAGAATTTTGTACAGTGAGTGTACTTTTCTGAACTCTGATATTTTCACTTTATATACATAAGTACATATGTAATGATAACCGATATTATAAATAGTTTACAGGCGGCGAAATTTGGATGGTGTATTTTGCATTTCACAGTCGCCGTCATACCGTTCTTATTGACTTTATTTTTAGTAGCCTTTTTTTCACTATCGAAAAAAATATCGATAGTCCGCTTAAAACAAAACTATCGATACTATCGATAGTGCCATGGATAGTTTTGCAGCTCTATTGCGAACACACAAACATAAATAAAAAGTGTTCGTAAGTATTAGTGTTGCCACTAAAAGACAGGAAAAAGTTACGTATTTGCTTCAAAAAAATTAATTTTTTTCAATAAAAGTTACATTTTGAAATGTTTCTTAAACAATAGTATTGAATCTGAACACATATGAACAAAAATTTTAGCCCAATGATTCTAATGAGTATTTAAATCAGGATTCAACACCTATATTTCGAGATTGAAAAGAGTATGCTCTCGCAGTTCAATAAAATTAGTTAAAGGTTTTTTTTTAAATAAATCCGTTTAACCTTTTTCTTTTAAAGATTGAGCATCGATAGGATTTACTATTTTAATAATTTTAAAAATACCGTTATAAAAAAAATTTGAGTCTTATTTGCATAAAACTTCCTAATATATTTCGGAATTTCTTCAAGGCAATTAAAAACTTTATGCTAAATCGAGGTACGGTACCACTAGCTAATTTTCAAACTTTTAAAGGGGAATAATTTGCTAATAATTTTCTCAAGTTTAAGCAGAGTACTTCGTTTTCCGCAATACTAAGTGCATGAAGAAAGAAATATTTCGTGATATCTCACTAAACGAACAGAGTAAAACTTCAGAAACGTTGCACTTGTGCAACCCTCTATTGATTCTTCTGCGTAAGTCATGTTGTCCACCACGACTCGGGTGGTGGTAGCTGTCACATTTTCGATAGGTGTCTTCTGTGTTTCAGGCTCTTAAGTATGGTTACTGGCTAACCAATTTTCGCAAAACTGCAAGCTTTCTTCCGTTGACATCCATTCTGAGAAAACGTTGGCTAACTGTAAGAAAATTGTTAATGAGTTAGATAGTAAGTTAGTTTGAGCGTAAAAATCTGATAGAATTACTGATATCCCACTGATCTTCGTTAAGCAGTGGCAAAAAACACAGTTTAACTATAGGCCTTGTTATAACGCCGACGGCAGTTTTTACTTCTGACAATCAAGTCACTCTGACTGACCTGCGTGTATTTTTTTATTGTGATGTGATGAGATCACCGTCTTTGAGATTGAGAGCCGAACTTTGCCATTTATAACTCTTATATAAAACTTCCAAACTTGTTGTCTACCTTCTTATTAGCTGATGGTGAATGCTTTACGTTTTTTCCATCTATATAGAAGAGATATATTTTCGGGAGTTGGCTCTGGTAATGACATTTTAGGTTTTCCGGTTAAATTATGTCCCGGTATTAGAGCTTTAAAATTGGTTCTGTCACGTTTGAGGTGAAATTTGAATCTTTTAACTGCGGCCTCCCATAGACTGCACATGTGTGGAGCGTGTGGTAGTATAAAACTCTATTCGGTTCCTTGAGTGACATATTTTGAAAAATATCTTCTGGAACTGAGTTAATACAAAATGCGAATTTTTCGCTTAATTCCCGGTTGTCCCCGAGATAATTGCGACCATTATGCGAAACTATTCTGTGAGAAAGCCCCTTCTCCCAATAAAGCGAACGAATGCCTCTCGGCATGCTACCGTAGAGAGGTTAGAACAGGCTTCTAAATGTACAGCCTTGGTGCTAAAAAAAAAAAAATAAAAAAAATCATTTTATGTAAGGGGAATTTTGTATAGTTGATGTTTTAAGCTCGACCGGACCGGCGAAATCAGTTTCAGTGGTTTGGCGTGGTACGGAAAGATCGAGATTTTTGTTAAAATATATGACAAACTTTGCAATATCCATTTTGATAAACGACCATTTACTCCTAGGATTCTATTAGAATCGAGAAAAAGATTTATTGTTATCAGCTTTTTAGGAAAATTGGCTGAGAGTGCTTGTGTTCTGATTCGTAAGAGGATTTTTAAGCGAGACAAGTGAGTCTATTTTTAACGAATTTAACTTCATTTTGAGTAAGACTGAAAAAAGTTTGAAGTGGCTGAATTTTTGCTAGGCTGTTGTTAATAAAGCGAAACACGTAGCATAGAACTCCTAACGCTCTGTGATATGAAGAAAACATCTTTAAAGTGTCATAGTATTGAACTTGATTTAGTGACGTCGCAAATGAGAACTGCACTTTTTGTATATCCGCCCTCGCCGACCATTCCGATCGTGGATGAATAAGCCACAAAGGCCCTTGCCACCAAAAGGGATTAATAGCAAGATTTTTGGGCTGCAACCTCGTGAATCAAGGTCAGCTGGGTTGTCATGAGTAGTAACATGACGCCATTTTGCATGAGGCATTTTAGCTTTTCGGTTGGCGACGTATGTTTCGCATGTCGCTGGAGGCTTCGACAACTCACTTAGGACGATTGTGAAATCAGTCCATAATATTATCTCAGATTCCTTGAGCTTAAAACAATTCTATATATAAAACACCAGATTGGCTAGCAAGACAGCCCCGTTGAGTTCGAGCCGATGCTCGCTCGATGCGCCTCTGCAAAGGAGCAATTTTGCTCTTCGCTATTAGCAAATTTGAGTATGTGATGTCTTTAGTTTGACATCGTATGTAGACTGCCGCACAATATGCTTGCTTTGAAGCGTCTGGAAAGGCATGTATTTGTATAATATTAGATCCAGTCAAACTTTATTTTTAATTTAGCAAAGAAATAAATTTAGACGAAAACTGCAACGTTCAAATAGTTACTCAGAGAGAAACATAATTACTTCTTTATTAAAACAGCTGATCACACTAATAAATTTAAACATAAACAATGACAGAAATAACAGCTGGTATCAATATATACAAAAGCTGCTAACAGGTAATAAAAAGTTTTGGATGTTGACGAAAGCAATAAAAGGCAATAAGAAAAGCATTTGTAGTTTAACAAAAGATGGCGTTGTAAAGCATAAAAATAAAGAAAAAGCTGAAATAATTTTGGAAGTTTTCGAAAATTGTCACAGAACAATATGAAATATGACTTCCCTAGTACATAATATTGTAGGAAAATACATAAAATGGTTAAATGCTCAAAGTATCACAGATGACATGCAGCAAAACTTGACGTCAGTGGAAGAAGTAAACTCAAAAGCACCTGGATTGGATGGAATAAAGCGCATTGTATTGAAAACTATGACAAATACTTTTTACACACTAATTACTCAAATTTTCAACTGTTGTTTGACAAAAGGTTATTTCCCAAAAAATTTTTCAAATAGCCAAAGTAGTCCCAATTTTAAAACAGGGAAAGGACGCAAAATCACCTAAAAGTTATCATCCAATAAGCATGCTGTATTGCTTAGATAAGTCTTCGAAAAAATCGTGTTATAAAGAATAAATGAATACACCGAAACTAATAGCATAATACAAAAAGTGCAATTTGGTTTTCGAAAAGAACATTCAATTGTAAACTTTATCTCAAATAACAAAAGTAACCGAAAAGGTACTGGAATGGTGCTGTTAGACGTAGAATAGCCTTTGATTCTATATGGCACAATGGCTTAATTTTTAAACTCCATAAGTTTGGTTATCCAACTAACATACAAAAGATGGTACAAAGTTTTCTGATTGAGAGATCCTTTGTAGTGAATATTGATACTGAATACTCCACCCTGCGGGAGTTCTCCAAGGCTCGGTGTTATCACCTGTTTTGTACTCAATATATACTTTGGATTTTAAGATACTCAAAAATCAATCAGTTGCACTGTACGCAGACGCCACTGCCAACATAACAACAGGTAAAGTTTCCAACGCTATAGTCAAAAGAATGAAAGAAGGTCTTTTACATGCTCAATAATATTTAAAAAAATGGAAAATTAAAATAAATGAAAATAAAACTCAAACAATAATATTTCCCTTCAATAAATTACCGAAAAGAATACCCTCAATGCCACTATCTGTGGAAGGAGCTGAAATTCCTCTCCTTGATACCATTAAATATCTTGGAATTGCATTAGATAAAGAACTGACTCTTAGACATCATGTTCGAAGAACCTGTGAAAAGGCAATTAAATGTGGAAGAGCCCTTTTCCCATTATTAAATCGAAAATCAACATTATTAAATCGAAAATCAACAAGTAGACTGCATCAAAATTTTCAACAAAATTTGATTAAATCAGTAATATATAATTTAACACAAAGATTTTAAGTTCAAAATAGAGCTTCAAATTATGATAAAAATAAGGAATTTGTATTATTAATTTTTTTCTTCAACTTCAGCAATGAAGCTGATAGAAGGATTAATTCAGAATTTCTTTAAACCTTTACTAGGTTTTTCCCTATCTTTTTTCCTAACATTGCGTTAATGTAAATACTATATTATAGATATTTTTACACAATAAATTAGGTTTATGTTTGTTGCAATACTTAATTAAGTAAGATCTCGAAAAACGTAATTATTTTAAATATTTTAAATGTATTGGTGATAGTTTAAATATAAAAAAAAAATAAAAAATGGACTGTACTGGATCCATCCATTTTTTGAGAGATTTTGGACTGACATTTTTATCCCATGTCTACCCCTTCAAGCCAGAGTTGCTGCATAAGAATTTTTGCTTTAATTATTACGGGATTTATGCAGCCTGCGGGGTCGAATAATTTAGCTACGGTAGATAGTATGGAACTTTTTGTACCGTTAGATTCTGAAGAAATAGGACTAAAAGAGTAAGTAAACGAATCTGTTAGTGCGTTCCACTTTATTCCTAAAGTTTTGGTAATACTTGCTTCGTGGAAACGTAGAAAGTCTGAGTCATATAAATCCTCAGGAGAGATATTAGCGAGTAACTGAGTATTATTGGCAGTAACTTTCCTTAAAATCCCGCTGAGTCAAGAATTAGCATCAATTCAGCTTGTGTTTTTAAAGTTTCTTCTATTGAGTGGCCACCGGATAATATGTCATCGGCATAAGTTCATTGCGCAAAACGAAAAAAGCTTTGGAAAACTTATCTTCAGAATCTTTGGCTAACTGGAAAAGCGTACGTATGGCTAGAAAAGGGGCACAATTATCCCCAAACGAAACGGTTTTTAGCTGATAGTCACATACGGAGAATTGTGGTCTTTTTAAAAAAAGAATTCTTTAAAAAAATATCTATCATTTGGTTGAACTAGAATTTGGCGATACATTTTGCGTTGTCGCCGCTGAAAACGAAGCATTACTTTTGCCAATTGACAATTACATTCATAAGATCTTGCTGTAGAGTTGCGACGCTATATAAGACGTCATTTAGATACAACCAGTTTTTTGTTTTCCCGAGATGCATTGGACACTAACTACTCTTACTTTGGTTGTTTTTGTGCTGAGGTCTTACGACTGCATGATGTGACAAGTGGAAAGAGAAGTATCAGTATGAAATTTGAGAAAAGACTGGTTTTCCATATAATGAAGAAATGATATTCATTAAGGACCGAATTATATTGGACTTGAAGTTGCGGGTCTTTGGATAGTGATTGCCTCCAGGGCCAATGTTCTGAAAGTATGAAGATTCAGGGAATTCCGTTTTAAAGGGTAAGCGCACTATATATCGAGTTTTGTAGCTTTAGCTTAAGACTCCTCGCAGTACTAATCCTATTTAGATATCTGTTTGGGTAGCGGTAATCCTTGCTGTTCCCAGAACTTTCTAAGAAGTTGGTTTAGAACTGAATTCTCACAGGTAATAACGGAAGTCATAAAAAAGAACAACCGGATTACGCGTAATGGGGAAACTTAGAACCCAGCCAAATATTGTATTGTAATGAATCCCTCGGAGTCGTTGCCTAAAAAAAGGTATTTCTGAGATGATTTGTTAAACGATGGATCTGCCAAATCGATAATATCCAAAATATCTTTGAGAATATCAAATGAAAAGGAGGGAATATGCTTAGTGACTTTGGGTTATATAACGTCACTAATTAAAAACTTAATGTTCGACTTTTTGCGACTAGAAATCACACTCTTTAGTGGCAGTTTGAATTTGGTCTCCAAATGCCAATTTCATCAACGTGAGATATACGAGAAGCAAGTTGTAATTTACTTTTATCTCTCTCTGAGAAAAATGTTCTCTGAGAGCCTGGGTTAATGAGAGCTCTTGCAATTAAAAGTTTACCCATATATTCAATGTGAACTACATATTGCCGTTCTGATTACTATGACTTCAGTATTAACTGACACATTAGCCTGAACTGTAAGTTTTAGACCCGCTAAGAAGTAGTCGGGATATCTGAATTTGTGTAATTGTTTTCAATGGTGATTCGTTTGTCTCGAACTGAGTTAGTAGGGACAAATCTTACCGGATTTGACTCACTCGATTGTGTTTAAGAATTTTTGGACTTAGGAATTTGATTTGCATATAAAACAGGTACTCTTTTCTAATTTCAGATAGTTTGGAGAAAAAACTTTTGAATTTTGGGCAAGCTTTTATGATCGCCAGTACAGGCTTTGCATGTGGGACTGAACTTCTCTTGTGACACGTAAGAATGTTACATTTCAGAGTATTTGGTAAAGTCATCATATCTATCGATAAGAAATTCTTATAACTGGACCATTTAAGCAATTAACGGTGCGATTTTAAGGATTGCTCCCATTGAGCTTCTTTGCTACACTTATTCCTGAGATAAAAAAAATTTTACTACAGGTGGGCAATCGGTTCCATTAATGTATACGAAAAGATAGCCATTTTTTAGATAGGATTGAAGGGGTAAGTTCATCTCAGAAGAGATATTTTGCGAAAGAGTCATTCTTTTTATTTTTAAAAAATCGAGAATATTAGATTTACATGAGTAAAAAGTTTAAGAATATGCTTCATAGTGTTCTTTGGCACATTCTTTCGCCTGCTTGCTAATTGTAAAGGCAGACGACATCAATAAGTTTCATAACCCAATTTAAGAATATGATCCATAAAACCAATCCTAGTATGAAGAGGCGACAATCCAAATTCGTAAGCTTCCTCAAAGCTATCGTCTTGTGCTAGAGGTTGATTTAATTATCTTTTTGTCTTTTGGCATATAATGCAGCTCGACGACGACTTTTTTTCCGTTAAAACTCGCGCAAATTTTCCATCAATCATTATTATACACATTTTAAAATTTACTTCGATGTCTTGCTTATTAAATTTAAATATTACGGGTTGAAGGTCCTTAATTTGATCTTTTATTTTTTGAACTTCTTCAGTTATGACATCTTTTGTTTCGTTTTTGTGTGCATCTAAAGTATTATCAGCATTACTTTAACTCGCGAAAACGTGAACAATCGAAAGTGGGAACGTCCTAGAAAGGTGAACGATTTTATTTTTCCATAGAGTATTCTAAAACGTATAAAAAAGCTGAAGGCTCAAAAACGTGAACACTTTTTCTTATTTATTGTCTTTTAATCAGTTTTGAAATTGGAAAATCCCCTGAATAAAATATTATTTGTTTCTTTACTTATGTATGTTAAACCGGTTTTTTCCTTTTATTTATGCGTTGACGTATTAATGCTCTTTAGGATTGCTACGTCGATGTTTGCAAGTGATTAAACAGTTTTATTTTGAGAAAGTGAAAAATGTCATAAATAAACCTAAACTGTTAACTTTACAAGAAAAAGTTGATATTCTTGAATTACTGCAAAAGGGTTGTAGTGTTAGTGGCTTGGTAGGAAAATATGGAGCAGCAATTTCTTCCATAATTTTTCCTTCACATGCGTAAAAAGAAGATGGCGGTAAGTGGATTAATGTTAAAGGCGAAAGCTTTAGAAATTCACGACCAAATTAATAAAGTGATCGCGGTTTTAACGAAAATTCAAACAAAGATTTGGCATTCGCCTTCTTAAAAATTTTGGAGAAAAGCTTTTTGCTCCGCAACTTGTTGACACATTTAAGGAAAAGTTAAGAGCAAAAATGGAAAACAATTAATTTAACATAGTATTGAACATTTTAACTTTTTAAAATATTATTTTATATAGTAAATACGATATTTTTTTTAATTTGCGTCCTCGATAACGTGAACAAACTGAAAAATGTTGACTGCCTTGTCAAAAATTAGTTAACGTTTTCTCGAGTTCACTGTATTGTTTTTGACTAGACGCTCCATCACATCCCCACGTAGAAACTAAAGTAATACTGCTGTTTCCGAGATTTTTTAATGGTTCACCATCAAGTGTATTCAGCACTCTCTCTGCGGTATGCTCAAGAAGACCTTACAATTTTATTTTTGCTGAACTTGAGGCAAACATTCCTTCTTGACAGAAACTAAATCACGATACTCAGGGAAAATTCCGAAATTCTTCATATTATTTCCCTTACGAAGTCCCATGTACTGAATTTTAGTCAATTATTAATTTACTTCTTATGAAGTAAATATTTTCTCTTTAATTGGTGCAGGTGTTTGATGCAAAAGTGATTCCTTAATGATTCTTTGGGATATTTTTTCATTAATATTCTCAATATTGCGTCTTCTAGACCTTTTACTACAGTCATTAATTGATTTTTCTGGTTGACCCTTTTTGCCACATTTTCTACGGCTGTAGATAAGCTGTCACAAATAAGTTTTTTTGATAGCCATTCGTGTACCGCTTTTTAAATTTGGCGCAAAACTTCTAATTTTTTGTGTGTTTCAATTTCTTCACAATTACATATCTTAAAGTATTCATTGTTCAGAATGTGCATCATTATTTTGCCTTCATCTTTTTTTTTTTAATAAATATCAGCAAGATCTTTATAACAATATTTAGCCATTGTTGAAACTGTAAATATAATAATTCAGAAAATATTTTTATAAATAAGCTTTCCTGCAAATAAACGCTAACTTTCAAGTAGATTTTAAAAAATTTGTAGAATTTTTTTTAATTTCGTTTGTTTTCATTATTTTTGTACAAAATATCTGACCTTTGGTCCGAAAATTGCTTTGGTGCACACGGGCGAAACCTTGCGCACATATAATGGGGTATAGGTGCGTCGGGAGGTTTTGGGCTATAACACAGAGAAATATCTTTTTGACGTGGTGTGACGGGAGGGAGTTATATCCAGATTTCTTCTGTCGGTCTATAAAGGTTTAAGAATATGGCCACGTACATCAAATTACATTAACTATTGGTACACGCTTTTATTCCATCTCCAAACTCTATACCTGTTTAACAGTTGGCAATAAACATCAAACTAGAGCAATTATAGGACCACCCCTTAATTTCAAAATTCAAATTATATACTTGCTGTTGTAGTAGTTGCTAAGTAATCAGTATCTTTGTTAATTTCAATCGTCTATAACGGTTTAACTGTTGGTTATTATACCAAGCAAAGTAGTGGACATTCTGTCTAATTTTCAGGTGTTTCTATATATAAACGTTGAAAAGATACGGCGATATAGGTAAAGTTACATTAATTTTGGGAACATTCTTTAATTTCTAAATTCAAATTATAAACTTGTTGTTATAGCCCCAGCAAAAAATTAGACATTACCTTAAAAAGTACTTGCCATATAATGACTTAGTTTTGTCATTGCCATATTTTGTTACTCGCTTACAAAACACATTACATTAGTTTCAAAAAAAGGAAGTAATGCCACTAGTTCTTTATGTTAAAAAAGATTACCCTAAAATATATACTTATGGTTCTCATTATTTCCTACAATAATTAATGTAATCGATTCTTAGTAATTGATTATAAAAGTTTCATGCCTTGTTAAAAGCATTAAGTTGGCAATGTAGTTGGAAAGTACTGCCGCCAAAAATGATTAATTCCACACTCGAATACCTTTTAAAAAATTTTTTGCTGGTTAAGTTTCAGCTGTCTGTCTATAACGGTTAAAAAGTTTGGCCACATACGTCAAATTACATCAACTATTGGAATACCCGTTAATTTCGAAATCCAAATTTTATACTTGTTGTTATAGCGAAGTAAGCAATAGAATTTCGTTGTAAGTTTCAAGCATCTGTCTACATAAAATTAAGTAAACTATTGGTCAACCCTTTAGTTTAAAATTTTGACAGTTGATACTTGTTACTATAACGGTCATAGCAATCAATATTCTGTCGAATTTTGAAGCCTTTGCCTATAACGGTTCAAAAGATAGGCTCGTATAGGTTAATTTGCGTGACCTATGGAGACACTTTTAATTTTTAGATTTATATTAGTGTTACTTTTTGCTCTTGGGATTTTAAAGCAGTGCCCTTAATGGCTGACAATACACGTAAAAACATATATGTTGTACGGGGACACCCTTTATTTTTTGAGATTCAAAATCGATCCAAAAATGACTGAGTTATGGAGGAAAAAATATAAAAAAAGTAACATTTAGTCGAATTGATAACTAAGGAACAAACTCACTGGAAGGTGCGGAAACAGTGGCTTCTGATAAATTAGTTTTGTTATGTTGTAAAATTGCAATAGATTTTTTGTGCAGGGGCTAGCCCTAGGGAGCTTTTCAGTGTAGGGATTTTTTTTACGTAAAACATGGAATATTTATAGATAATACAATTGATAAGGCCTACAAAGAAAGAAAAACTTTAAATGGTATCAATAACCTGCTTTTTATGAAAGAAATGGAAATTATTTGAATAATATTTACTGTGTGTATAATAAAATATTTACTATATATATTTGAAATGAATTTGGTTTACATTTTGTTTTTGCATTAATGGAATGATCGAGTGGTAAGTAAAGAAGTGGTCTAGTGTTTTAAAGTTCGTAGAAAAATGATTAATGGAAAGCGTCATCTGTCTCAAAATCTTTGTGTGGTATACTGTATTCAGTTCTGTTAGTTTTGTTTTTGTTCTACTTTATGTGCTCGGATATGCGGCTGGTGAAAAAGGTAAGATAAGAATAAAGTGAGCAGGCCGAAACCCCGCCAGATCAACCGGTCCGTAACACAAAATAAAAATTTTCATATTAGAAACTTATTGGATAAACTGTGTTGCACATTTTCGTTACAGCAATTAAGCCTATTAAATACAGAAATAAGTCGATACAACTCTCAACTTTTATACTTGACTAAATCTTATTTAACTTTAGGAATAAAATAATTTTAAACGTAAGAAATCTACAAAATATTCTTGTATTTTTTTAGGAATCTTGTACGAAAGCGAAAGTTATTTGCGGAACAAAAAGCCGACGATTTACGACAGATAGAGGAATTGGCATCCCACCACCAGCATCAAGTTATTGTTGATGGAGAAGTATCGTATGATAAATCCGTTCCAACCTTTTTAGATGATTCTACATGTACGAAAGAATTAAGCATAAATATTTTACCACAAGCAAGCAAGGAACTGATTAATGAACCACCTTTTGTAACGGAAAACACTAAGATCATAAGTAACAACGTTAAATGCCAAATTTTAAATAGTTTAATAAATAGTACATCGGATATAGAAACTCAAATACCAACAAAAACCACTAATAATAAGAAACGCCACTTTGTAATTGTTAACGATAGTGAAAGTAGTTTTAGGCAACAACAAGATATTAATGAAGATATTAATGAGTCCCAGGCTAATATTAGCTTAAATTTTTCGAAAGCTAACGATTTGATATGCCCTAGTGGTCCACACAAGGCAAATCGCGAAGAGTTTGAATCCATAGAATCTAGTGAATACCATAAAAGACTTAAATCCTTTCGCAGGAATTCTACTAAAAGGTCATCGACTGGCGGTAGTGGTGCAATAAATTCATCACCTAAGCACTCAAGGTGTAACAAACCTCGGTCACCTACACAAAATTTGGAAGCCGATTTAACAGTTGAGTCAAGTAAAAAACGGTTTAGTTATTGTAGCAGTTGCAGCAGCAGTAATAGCTGTAACTGTGATATAACAGGCGAAAATAGTAACACTCTTTATGAGGGCTTTGGTGTTGGAGTCGTGGTAAGTAACAGTTATACGGACGACTATGAAACTGGCAGCGGCGGGACAGTCAGTCTAGCCAGTGCAGCTTGTGAACAGGTTCCTACCTCGTTGTTGGTTGGGGGAGCCAGTAACGAAAATTTCTATGGTTTTCAACGACATGGAGCTAAATGTCCTAAAAATTTTGATGACCGAGAAGACAAAGATCAGACCTCAAACGCCTCTGATAATTGCAGTAATTTTGATGAGATTGGTAGCGAACCACTGTCTTTGATAGAAGATTTGCCTCGTGCTGAAACAGAAAATAAAATTTTAAGCAATAATTTAAAAAATTATTCAAAATTTCACGAAAAGCTGTTCCTAAAGCAACAACAGCAACGTTTTTTACAGTTAGCTAGTCATTGCGAACTGATAAATAGCAACTTGGTGACACAAAGCCATCAAAAACAAAATTTTTTTCACAATAAAGACTCCTTAGAACACAATTTATTTTTTAGCTATAGCAATAATAGTCTTAATTTTAACATAATGAATTTTGATTCTGGCAATAAAAATGATGCCCAAGCTGAAGTTCTAACACGTTCTGGGCTGGTAGCAAACAATGGAGGGGTTGGTGTACCAAGTCGAGCTGGAGGTGAAGATGGGGATCAAAATGAACTTAATAATATATACGGTAAGAAAATGATTCCACCTGCAGTTAAATACACAACAAGAAATGAGTGAGCAAAACTTATACATATACAATTTTCTACTAACACATTTGCAATAATTTTATACTAAAACGGCGTTGCCGTTGTACTACTTTTGGTATTAAAATGAAATATTTTTTTTTGTTTTGGTAATTAAATTTAAGTTTTATGTTGTGTTTATACATACTTGGTTAGCAAAGTTAAAACTGCAGCTTATAAAAAGCTTCGTTATTAAATCTGTTCCAAAGATCAGCAAAATAATAATTAATATTTTTAATAAGAAAAAGTCACCGATAATGCCGTTGGCTAAAGATATCACACGTATATACATCGTTTTTATATGATGGATATTTCAATCATACTTTCCTAGCAGAAACTTGTAAAGAAAGAATGGTGAAATAGAAACATAATAATTAAAAAAAAAAAAATTCATTAAAGCTTTACTTGCAATAATATGCTTGCAAAAATATGATAATAGGCTGACTTGATAAATGCAGTTGCAATGCAACACTGTAAAGTATAGTGTTCATAAAAACATTTATGCATGGAAATTATTTTCAATGCGCAGCATCTGTCAAATTTCTGCATTGTTTTTATTTGTGATGATTTACTACTTTGTTTTTGTTTAATATACAGTCAGGCCTCGATTATCCGTAATAGTCGGGAGCAGAAGCTTTACGGGTAATCGATTTTCACGGTTAATCCAATAACAGCTTTTAGTATACAGTTTTTTAAATATTTTTATTATTTAATAAGTGAACATTGGTATACATAGAGATTTACATTAAGAAAATTAATGATTCTGACTCATCGTATGCAAACAAGACAATTCCCCATTTTCATGTCACGGAAAATGAAGGTAATCACGGTTAATCGAATCAAACATTTTAAAAACATTGCAAACAAAAAACAATAGACTGATCTTTGCCATCACCGGATTACGAATAATCGAGGACCGACGGTAGTCTTGTCGGGAAATTATTAAGTTTTCAGAAGTTCTTAATTTATTTTGTGATGGAAATGGTAGATCTATGCCAAGTAAAATTCTTATTCATACAAATAGATATGAAAATCTGTGACTTGGTACACATATTTTCAGTGAGAAAAAGTAGAATCGTGAAAGAAAAATGCTACTCAGAGAAGTACGCCAGAGATATGAGGTAGATTTTACTGTTAAAAATATATTAAAAGATACAAGAAATTTTCTCAATAAACAAAACAAAAGTTACGCCTTCATAAATGTTCTAAAATGTCATTGCATTATTTGATGAAGCAGTGTTGCCAAAAAATGTTACAAACGAATTTCTTTGCAACACTGTATTGCAAACGGCATTTATGAAGTCACTTATAATTATAATTAAAACTAGTTATATCTCCAACATATGTTTTTATTATTTCCAGCAAAAATATTTAACCAAATACTATTTTTAATAAAGTAGAAGATGTAGTAATTATCTAAGATTTTTATTGTAGCCTTTACTACAGTTTTCAAGGGTTTATACAAGACGTTTGCAATTTATACAATAAAGATATTAAATCCCAATAAGAAGCGAAGTCGACATAAAGATGTAATTCAAGTTATAATTTAAGGCATAAAAAGTAGCACTGAATCCAAAAATAGGCGGAAAATATTAAAAACCACTATATTAGATCATAATTCCGACAAAAAGAAAAATGTTACAAAATGTTCGAATTTAAAGACACTGTTAGATTTATTAAGGCAGGTAGAAGTATAGAAAGAAAATAGGATATAAGTAATACAATTTACCACGAGGATTCCACCGAACTAGAAGTAAATATTTCAAAGTGATCGCTAAGTTCTAACAACTAGAAAATAAACATAGTGTCTGATTGATCTGATATACAAACATAAATAATAGAGGCATACACGATTTTGAAGAATTTTTAAAATGAATTGTTAATTTTAAGAAATATTGAACAGTCTTACGACGGCTATCGGAGTATTCAGTTGTATATTTCTAAGCGGTGTCTTTGGTTTTCTTTTTTATACAGTGTTTTTTTCATTTTTTTATCGCTTTATCCGTTCTATTTTCACTACTATTCATAGAGTGTATTAAACAAGAAATACGAAAATGAACAGTGCTCCACCTCCTGGTGGGGCCAAGGAAAAAAGTGAATACTGGAAAAAAAAAATAGAAATTGATTTTCCAGTTTTAACTTTTTCTCCAGTAAACCATAAAGATAACCCAAAGTTCATTATAATGAAAAGTACTAATGCAGAAAAACCACTAAATACACTTAATATTTTCTTGTTCAGTAAAGCTTTGAATGGTTTGATTTCGGAGAGCCATAGAAAAATTACAAAATTTACACGTGATGGAAATCTACTTATTTTAACTACCACAAAAAGACAAGCCGAACTTTTAATAAGAGCTAAAAAACTATCCAATATTTGTGATATTACGTACTCATAACACGACAAGCTAAATACCGTGAAAGGAGTTATTTACTGTCCGGAACTAAAAAAATTCATTGAAACAGAAATAGTTTATCGGATCAACATGTCACTGATTTACAAAAAAAAAAAAAAAAAAAAAAAAAAAAACTCGTACATGATAAGGTATAAAACTCTCCACTTCATATACTTTCCTTCGACTTACACACGTTACCCAATGAAATTAAAATTGGTTTTCAGAATGTCAAAGTAGACTATTACATACCAACCAATGCAATGCAAATCTTGTTTCCGTATTGGCCACACAAAGAAAAGATGTAGAGGGGTTCCCATGTGTAACACATGTTCCACGCCACTGCATGAAGTTGAAATTCCCTGTAAATCACAAAAAGGCATAAACTGCAATTATCAACACAAATCTACGAACAAACAATGCCCAACATATTTAAAAAAAAAACAGGAAATCAACAAAGTCTCAACTGTAAATAGAATGTCAATTCCCGATGCAAGAAAACATCTCCGAATTACTTTAGTAAAAATATACCAATTGAACATGCCCAACAACTTTTGAACAAAATAATGCAGAAGAAGAAAAAGAAATAGAAAAAACTAAGTTCATAAATACACAAAAAACAAACGAAACACAAATTAACAATAATAAAAAAATAAACGAAATAAATATCCAACAAAATTCTTATAATAAACCATCAAGCTCCTCTCACACCTATCTAAACATTCTACAAGAACAAAATTTAAATACAAAAACCAACAAATTGCAAGCAGAACTCCAAGCAGTTCTGTACAAAACAAAAACAAACGACATTCAAAAGGACTCATAAATAGCTAAGCTTCTTGCAGTAAAAAAGTGGTAATTGTCTCTTATAATATGAAAATACTCCAGTGGTTATAGAAACAATTTTTCAAACTTGCAATTACTTAACAAAAAATTAAATTTTGACATTGTCGTACTTTAAGAAACTTATATAGCAGCAAATATAAAAGAAAAGTCTTTGAGACACTACAACTCATATTTTCAATGAGTGCAATATTCAAGCAGACAAGGCACGACCTTTTTAGTTAAAAATAGTATCCCACACAAGTACTCTACAGCTAAGGTTTTCGGTAACTTCCAAATATCATCACTTGAAATCAACCTCAATACAAATTATCTTATACACAACCTATACATATCACCTAGCAAAACAATCACATTATCAATACTACAAAATAACATTAATGTTACTACACCAAATAACATAATAGTAGGAGATTTCAATGGTTGGAGCCCGCTATGCGGATCACCCAGAACAAACAACAAAGGTAACATTATAGAAATTATAATTTTTGCATGCTAAATACCGGAGAAAATACTCATTTCTCCACAAACCACACGTTCACAGCAGTGGACATTTCGTTTTGTAGCGCTAAACTCTTGACAAAACTGTCTTGGAATATAGATGACGACCAGCACAATCCAATATTAATTCGATCTGAACGAATCAATAATTTTGCTAAGTTAACCCCAAAATTTAAAACAAATAGGGCTAATTGGCCCTTATTTCTAACCAAACTGGATGAAGAAACTTTAAAAACACAAACATCGCCCAATATCAACAAAGAGACTGCTTTAATAACCAAATCAATACTCTCAGCTGGAAATAAAAGCATCCCTGTTAGTCACCCATACAAAAGAACTGAGCATGCTACGGGAAGAAAAGATGAAATTGTGGAAAAAAATTAAACTCCAACCACTTTTGGAAATTGTTATCCAATACAGAAAGCTTAACGCACTTTTTAGGAAAAGGGTGAAAGAAGCGAAAACCAAAGCTTATAACGAATTTACAACAAATATATCCCCAACAACTCCACTATAACAGATATGGGAAACTGTAAGAGATTTTTCGGATAAACCCGTGAAAGCAGATTACATTCATGCTTTAAAGAAACCAGATGGTACACTCACAAGTGAAATTCAAGATATTGTCGACCTACTTGCCAAAAGTTTTGCGAAAAAATCGTCTGATGATAATTTCAATATAAACTTGCTCAATTACAAAAATAACGCAATAAGTTTTGTATATAAACCAATGAAACTCACAAAATCCAGCATAAAGATAGAAAAACCATTCACATATTTTGAATTTAAACTTGCATTAAAAAAAAAAAAAAAAGGACAATAGCCCAGGTGCTGATAAAATTTCATAATCAATGATCAAGAATTCTTCACCTGTTTTTAAATCGCTAATTGTAAACCTTTTTAATCATATATTCTTAAGTGGTGTTATACCACATACATAATTGGAAAAAAGCCGAAATCATTTGTATACATAAACCAAACAAAAGCAAAGATGAATGTGATTCATATCAGCATCAATCAAACGAGATTTAGACCGTACAGCAGTACAACCGATCTATTAATACACCTCATGAATCATTTGGCTAAATATTTATCTACCCGCAATCACTGCTCTGTATTTAGCATCGATTTTGAGAAGGCCTACGATAAAATTGGCATTCACTCCATTCTAAACCATTTAAGAAAGTGGAGCATTGGTATTAACATATACCGCTATATCAAATCCTTTTTGACAAATAGAATTTTTTAGTAATAAAACAACGGTTACAAATCGCTAGCTTCAAAGCTAGATAATGGTATCCCACAGAGATCACCACTCTTTGTGATATTGTTCCAAATTGCATTTGAAGAAATCAATCAAATCATGTTAAAAGAAAAACAATTTTCCCATTGTCTATATGCAGATGATCTAATTTTGTTTACAAAAATTGATGACTTTACCATAGTTTAAGGAAATCTCGATAAACTGATGACCGAACTAAACAGATGGTGCTCAATATCAGGCGCAATAATATCTGCTTCAAAATTCAAACACCTTCATGTTTGCCGTAAACACAATTGTGCTGTACCAACTTTGAAAATGATAGATACAAATCTGCAAAATGTCTCAGAACTTGAACTTCTTGGCTTAATATTTTACAAAAAATTAAATTGGAACAGACTAAACCACCTAGGAAAAAACTTGTAATATGTTCGGACAGTTTATCATCAATTAATGCCCTTAAAAATACAACCAACAATGATCCACTAATTAGTAAAGTTCTCTATACTCCAGGTCTTATAGGAATATCAGGTAACGCACTAGCTGATAAAAGTGCCAAAGAAGCTGTTTCATCTCCTACAATATTTTTTAACAACTACAAAAAAAAAATATATAAAAAAAACTACGTAAACAAACAAATTGAGTATGAAAACCAACATTCAATTTTACGCTCCCCAATTGGATACTATAGAAGGATTAACCCGGCATATAAAAAAAGAGGCTATGCCACGGGTATGCCAAAATATCAACAAAAGATCCTAATACGCTTAAGACTTGGTCATAGTAGCCTTACACATCAATATATTTAAAAAAAAAGACAATCAACCTCTATGCCCGAAATGCAACAATCAACTCACGAAGTTGTTTTAACGATACAACGCTATCAAATAGCCTGCTAGAAGCAATAAGAATATTAGATTTTAAAGGTATTAAAAAACACCTACCTCTTGAAATTCTAAAAACAACTGTAAATATGTACACATATCCATATCCTTTTATCTTAGCTTGTATAAATATATAAGTTCGAAGGCCGCTGCAGCCAGTTCCATTTTGTTATTATTAATTTGTAAATTAAGTTGTTTTTTGCAAATACGAAATTCCAATTTTGTTGTAAAAAAAAAGAAATTTGATTAGGTCCGTAGAGGGGTCTGGTTGTTTAAAAATAAAAGATAATGAACGACAACAGCCCTTGGTATAAGGAAAAATAATTGTTGTTCAGCAGCCAATATGGATGAGTTTTTTAAAGACGAATAAGTGAAAAAGGCAGTAGCTCAAACTTCTTGTAGTCTTTAGTCGAAAAGGATAGCCGTGGTACAAATGAGTTGCTGAAGGTGCCAGCATATCAGAACAGCAGATGAGGCTGTTAGGCTGTCACTAATAGTAAAAACAAATCGAGTTTCAAATATCATTAATAAATTAACAAATCATGGTTGGTAAACAGAGAAATCGCGATTTTAAATCCCGCCAGAACCACAGTTTATTGTGGTCTGTATGGTTGCGCTGGTTGAAGCCACATGTCTGCATACGAGTTATCGTAAATTTTCGTCCCACCGATGACACAAAACATGGTGGCAGGCGAGTGAAAAACAAACAACAACTTCCTTGTTTCTCGTCGGAGTTAAGGTCATCTTAATGTAAAATTATTGATAAACAAGAGTGCTACATTCGGCTATGCCGACTCTTATATACCCTTTCCATTTATATAAACCTAGTTCAGTAAAGTAACTCCAATAAAAAAAAACAAATATTGGCGCAACAGGGAATTAAAAATAAGAAAAAAATTAAGTGTATAGATAAAATTTTATATAAAAATGTCATTGGCTCTTAATAGGTAAACCATTTTCAAAAAATTTTAGCATTTTCTTAGAGATCTCTTCAAAAGCTTATAAATAATACCCATATTGATACCTTAAAAAATATGATGCACAGTTGTACTTTTCTATGATAAGTTCAGATACCCATTTTCTAATTCTATATCGCCCCATATATTTTTTTGATTGAAGTTACTTTATTGTACCAAATGATATGCACAAAGTAGAGGCTGTCCCAAAGGACATGGATCTATCATGCTGATTTCCAATAGCACCTTTTTCGACACTATGTTTGATCGATTGACGTATTTAAATTTTCTCTAGCTGATCTAGTGCCTCGGCAAACTTCATTTTAACACTAACACGAACGGACAGGCGGACATCGCTATGCATAAGAAGTCAGAATATATATACTTTATGGGATCGGAAATTAATATTGTAGAAATTTTAAACGGAATGACAAACTTAGTTATACCTTTTTCCCACTTTTTGTGCTAAAGTCTTACACAGAAAAAAAAAAAAACAAATACGAAAAATTTTTGTTTTAACAAACATTTGTTTGAACTTAATTTAAATTTGTATACCCTTAACCACATGTGCAGAAGTTTTTATGCATAGCAAAGTCGCTTGAGCGATGTTCGTGTTGAAATCAACTTTGCCAAGGCACTAGATGAGCTAGAGAAAATTTAAATACGCTAATCGGTCGATTAATCGAAAATTTTTAAGATCAGTTCACATCCGGAAAAACGCCACGCCTGCCTCTCATTTTTCCATATCTTTTTTCAACTTTCGTTTGTGTTACTGCAGGTGGTTGTCTTTACTCAGTTTTTAATACTAAGTAATCGATAGTAAAGACAACCACCTGTAGGAATACAAACAAAAGTTGATGTAACAAAAACGCTAAGCAACACATACAATTTTCGAAGCTTTTTTTGAACAGAAAAACTTAATGGTAGAAAAGAATTTCTTATGCCATATGGAGCACATATGGTGATTCGGCATAGCCGAATGTGGTTCGTGGAGTATACAGCAAAAAAGTTGAAAACAGCAGAAATTTTCTTTAGAATCTTTTAGCTTTGCAAGTTTTTTTGTTTTTTTGTTTGAGTGATGAAACATTTAAAGCAATGAACTTTTTTCCTTACAATTTGAATAAGAACAGTACAATTTTTATGTACAATTATAAATAAGTTATACAATATAATAAGCCTAAAAATCATAAACGCTTTTGAAAATTACCTAGTAATTTAAAAAGCGTAAAGTATTTTCTGCACATATTTTTGCTATTTGGTTTGATTACTTAACTAAATTGTCGCACATGAAAAAAGTTATCCCAATCATATTTTCTTAGTCACATGATTGACCCATGGTGTACTAATTTGATTGCCCCAAAAAGCAATTTGGCAACAATAATTGACACGGCCTAGTCACACGGTTGTGAATTGTAATTATGAGAATCAGCTGCTGAGTGAACTTAAAAAATTATTGCATAAAAATGGTTTGCTTTTTAAAACCAAAACAATGCTTCAGCTTTGTTTTTTTTTAATTAAAAATACAAAAAGAACAAATGGGTGTTCTTCCACTCCCAAGATAAGTTCACTGATTTCAGTGTATGACAAAGATTAAGTCACACTCGGCTTTAGTTTTTTTTTGTCAAGGATGTTGTGATTGTTACTCAGGATTCACTTTATCATATTCGGTGGTCACGGAGTAATCCATGACTTCATATTTCTTCACTGAAATCAATATTAAAACTGGAATAATATAAAACAAGTTATTTATAAAAATGTAAATTGCCGTATATTGTTAACTTCTACTGCCGCAAAAGATCAATAAATATTGCAGCATTTTTATTGCCACGTGGTTTCTTTTTGGCCTGTCACACGATTACCAAACCAGAGTTGCATTTTATTTAAAAAAATAATACAATATCAATCAAAGTATCAATATTAATTAAAATCACAATTGCCGCATGTGCTTATTGATAGTGAAGTCACAGGATTGAGACATATTAGATATAAGGCAATATTTGGCGCATTGCTTCAGTCATGTGATCCCACATTATTTCTTTATTTATTTTCATTTTGCAATAATATACAAAGCCCTTAAGGGCCAATCAATATATATTACAGAGGAATTGTACGAATAAATCACAAAATACAAATAAAAGGCATAGCTTTTTTATTAAAGAATAAAAAAAAAAAAAAATACAATTAATAGATAGAACATATTGGCTCCCCAGCCAAATACTTAATAGGAAACAAAACTAATATAAATAAAGTCCCAAGGTAGTAGCTACGATACTGAGAAAAAGTTAAAAATCGGAAAAACAAATGCTCAAATAAATATACATTAAAATTGTCAAAACTATTACAGATATTTATTATATATACTTACACATATACACATACATATACATGCGTACATACATACATTTACATACATACATACAAGTACATATATATCCGTATTACCTACATACATATGTACACATTAATACTGAATTGAGTAGTTGACATAAATACTTATTCTATCTAAAGGTTGCCTAAAGGTTGCAAAATATGGCTTTTAACAAACTTCTCGAAGGAACATGACAAAAAGCGGAGCATGTATACAGAAATATGCATTCTTCTTCGAACGCTATATACATAGCGTACTACCAAAGTGGGCAAAATCCAATTTATATTTAACATTACATGATAAGTAAACTCCATTGGAGTAAATACATCGCAGGATTCCTAAAACACGATGTAGAACATGATCAACGTGGTTTCCAAAAACCATGGCTTTCATTTTAGCAAAATTGACATGTAAGGAGTTCCTTGATGACCAACGTAAAAATCGTTGAAGACTGAAATTAATATTGGATTGTAATACATCATCATTATCACGATTAGTGCTAAATAGAAGAAAAATGCGAACATGTAAGAACTGCAAATGCTAGTATCAATATAACCAGGGAGGTCATTAACGGAACTATTTCAGAATAACTACTATTCAAATCTACAAACTGATATCTGCCACATAGATAAGAATATATTAACTTGCAGGCGGATTTCGAAAAACCGAAAAATTCACTCAATTTGAAAAGCAGTATGAAGTTAAACGGTTTTTATTAGTATTTTCTCTAATATGGTCAGTCAAATTAAGCAGCAAAAAAAGCGTACTGGCACGGTGAAATTTTCGTGGTAGCAAAGGAAAGAATCTGGTTCTTGAATACATGTTCAACGATCTTGGAAACCGCCGGAAGAATAGAAATCGGTCTTAAATCGTCTAAGGTAGCAACGTTTTTACATTTAGGAATTGGAACAACACGGGAAATTTTCCAGACGGAAGGGAACAACGATGTGGTCAGAATAGAGTTGACTAGAAAAAGAGAAATTTTAGAAATATATGGAAAGATAATTTTAAAAAAATTTATAGGTATACCATCAGCCCCAAGAGATCTAGACTTAACTTTACACATCGCTAAGCAAAGCTCCTCTTCAGATATTGACCTAAAAGAAAATAATCCAATATCAGGTAAGTTATCTATACGAAAGTCATCATACTCTTCAAGGTCCTCAACATTCGCGAAATGATTATTTATCTCATTAGCACTCCAATTACATCGAAATATATTGTCGTTAGAAAATCCACTTCTTTTCAAAACCTTCCACATGGCTGACGAATCAATCCCGCTAAAGAGCCGAGCACAATATTTCTTTCTTTCTTGTCGAATTACTCGCTTGGCCTTATTACGGTAGCGGCAAAAAACTCCAATTTTTATCTGAGCTATTGGACTGAAAAGAAGCATAAGCTAGATCTCTTAACGACGTAGCCAACAATATGCCATTGGCTTTCATCCAATTATCCGCTCTATTCGAACACTTCTTCCTGACAATAGGAACAGATTCATACAGTCCCTGAATTAGGGAATTAAAAAGAGAACATTGGGAATCAATGTCTGAGGTTCTAAAAAAAGATTCAGAGTCGAAAGTGGATAAAATCGTAAAAAACTTACTCCAATCAATGTTTTTGAAGTCACGGTACATACTTTGAATGTTGACAGTGAATCATACTTCAAGGAAAATACAGCAAATATTAAAGCTTGGTGAGATATAGCAGGGCATTGCACTTCATCCGAAAACTTTATCATCGAGTAATCGCTTACCAACCTATAGTCCAATAAAGACATAGATCCATGAGCTAGGTCAAAGTGTGTGGGCTTAGAATTGTGAAACAATGACAAGTTGCATCTGAAACAGCAACACCTCATAATATTAGACCTAATTACATCAAATAAATTGCAGTTAAAATCGCCTATTACAATTATACTCGAATATTTCAGAAACAAATAATAATGACTATTTTCAAAAGAAGCGATATCACCTGTAGGCAAATAAACAACACCAAAAAGAGCTCTAGAATTGTCACTACAAAATTCAAATTTACCTGTAAATATATTTTTCAACTCGTCAAATTTACCAGAGTTAGAGCTAGGCCGAATACTTTGGCAATTCATGTGTCCAATTCTTAACTGATTAGCATGTTTATGTAAGTCGATTGAAGAGCTACTACTCACAATGGAACCATAGGAATCATAATAGCAAAAAATGAGTATGTGGCGGGGAACCAAATGTGTAAGGCTATGATTATTAAATGCAATAAATTATGATTTTAATCATTTCCGTACTTATATTCAGCTGTCTAAAGCAATATAATAATTTAATTAAAAATATAAAAATCATTAAAAATGTAATCAATTACAAATGCTATGACTCAGCTATCTAATATAAATGAAATCAAAAAAAGTATCAAATACATCATATTTCCTAAAAGTATGCTCACATGAGGCACACATCCCACAAAAAAACGTAACCACTAAATAATTCATAATTTCATTCATTTTCACAAAAATATTGGTTACGTTATTTTCGTTTAATAAAGCATTAACGTTGCTCAAGCGTAAAAAAAAAATAATAAAAATAAGTATGTTTATATACACAAACATACATACAATCCATACATACAATACATACATATATACACGTATATCACGTTGTTGTATAGCTCCGCGCATTGTTGCATATTATATACATCCTCCTTGCCATTCAAGAGAGTCAGCTTGGTTAGTACCTTATTCGCATTCGGTATTTTAAATTTAGAGATACTTTTGTTACGCTTCAATTTGAGGCACAAGGTATTTAGCTTAGAAGCAGAAGCCGAGAAGTGGTCATTTAAAAATACCCGGCTTTCAATGTCGCCTCCAATCACATCCTTTACATTCAACAATCTTTCTCTAAAATAAGCTTTAATAAGTGCATCACGTAAGGCTACAGAGTTGAATTTAACCAAAATTAATGTCATGTTCAGAGATATTAACTTTGAAAAATTTACAGAAAGAAATAATGGTCGTGGTTAGGTTAACAAGACTGGCCGGCATGCCACTTAAAATAACATCTCCTCTGTAGAGTCTTCTATAAAGAACGTGATTTTCGACCTCCAAATTACTTATTTTTTCGGAAGTAGATATATCGATGTTATTTATTAATTTTTTGTTAGCAAGGATGTCTTCTTTCATGTGTTTGTTGGCAGAAAGAATTTCATTTTTAAAAGTATATAAAATACTTGCTAAGGAGTTCCTATAGGCATCACGGTCTTCTAGGTTCTTTGTAATAAAGTCATCGAAAGTAGTTCTAATGGCACGAACTTTATCCCGAAGGGAGACATTTTACGAGCATCACTTGCTTGTTATCAGTAAATAATGCCAGGTGCGCCTCAGAAATTTTAGCACAGGAAAGATGGAGCTATAGCTTGCAGACACAACACATAATGCTACCCTGCGTTTTTGCGATACCTTCATTACATATTCTACACTTAGCAGAAGGCATGCTTACGATAACAATTAATCAAGGCCTTCTTACGAAAAAAGAACCAAGTGCAAGCAACAACACACAGCACAAGCAGCAAAATTCAGCAAGATTGTACAGCACAAAGGAACAATGGAATCCTTAAAAATTTGGTATTTCCAGTAACGACTACGTATAAGTAGGCAATTTATTAAGTATTCCCACTTTAAATATACAAAAACTTGTAGTAATTTATAATTTAGACAGCTGAAATAAACACGCGCTTCTATTCGGGCATAGCGTTGCCAAATAAAACTCCTTAAGAGTATTCATTTTTAATTTTTCCTTGTGGTTGATATCAGTTTGCTGGCTTATAGCAAAGTAGGAACTAGCTCCTGAATACATGCTCATGAATATGAGAAAACATTTTTGATCTTAATACGCAGGTACATGAGTGTACATAGTCTATAGAAGAACACGCTTATATGCAAAGAGCAACAAAAAAATTTTTTTTTGCAACACTTGCACAGATTTAAAGGAAAAACAATAACCCAATTCACAATCTTGTGCAAATGGTCTTGCATCATAGCATTTGCAAAATTGTGTAGCATATTTTACTCCTTACTATATGTTTTGTTGGTGTAGACTAAAAATATCCACATTTTTGCAAATGCTATGATGCAAGACCATTTGTACAAGATTGTGAATTGGGCTAATGTAAATATATTTTCTAATGCAATTTGCTTCCTATGATGTATTCGGATTTTCAAATTTTCTTAAAATGTAACCACAAACAGTTTTTCACCTCTACTGAATATTTTAAAATTTTGTTGATCAAAAGCGATATATTAGTTAAGTTGATTAACAAAATCGAAAAGTTCTGAATCAAAATGTTCTAACTCGTTGCCTATACCAAAATTTTTGGTACATATTTTTAGAGTTAAACATTTGAAGCATTTATGAAAACGGAACAAAAGGGGCACAACAAATTGTATTATTTTTAAAATGTCTATTAATTCTAAATATAAATTCAGATTTTTAGCTTTTTGCCGCAGAAATAAATAAATTTAATTGCTAAAAATTTTAAAAGGAAAAACAAATAAAGTGAACAGCGATTTAGTGAGGAAAAAAAACATGAAAAGAAGAGTATGGATGATTTGAAAAATTAAACCGGCAAAACAAAAAGTTAAACTAAATTAAAAACTGCCGCTCGTCTGCTTACGTTGGCCTTTTACCATAATGCACTTTATTTCTCATTTTGGTTTTTATTGAGTCCATTCTTGAAAAAAGGCGTAATTCGTAATTTTTAACAATGTTTTGTGTTACCATACTACGTGCAAAAAAGCAAAATTTATTTGGTAATAGTTTAGTTACAATAACCAAAAACAGAATTTTAAAAATAAAAATCAACACTGATGTCAATATGGAAAGATGAGAGAGGGTGTTTTGCTATTACAATATAATACCGAGTTTGCTAAACATCAGCACCGAGTGCTTAGTGACATCAGAATTGAGGAAGCAGATTTAGTATCTGCACCAAGTAAGATGTGAAACCCTTGGACATAAAAACCAATATAATCAGGTTTTCTGCAGCTTCTCAAGAAAGAGACAAACATAGTGTTATTTTATTATGAACAAGGGATAATAAACAAAACAAAAACAAGATATTTCACAAGAAAACATAAAGCACAAAAAGTTTTTGCCACAAGAAAAGTAATCACCCCTATTCTGCGTTTCGATTCGAATCGAAATTATCTCCGTCTAGCAATTTTGGTATTCTGCGTTTCGATTCCGCTCAGTTTCTTTCGATTGTATGTATTCTGCATTACGATCGGAGCTCCGTTTTTCTCCGTTGTTTTTTTGCTAACGGAGGGGTTTTCTTTATTTGTATTTTTTAGTTAAAAAATTAAAAATTGAAAAAAATAGTAAATAGAAAATGAGATAAAATGTTCAGACACGATTAAAAAAACAATTAAAATTATTTTCAATTATTTTATTTAATTAAATTATTTTTTTTTTAATTGTTGATTTTTGTATTACAAGTCAAAAACAATAACACCAGATCAGTATGAAAAACTGTCAAATTTAATGGCATCTAAAGCAGACATCCCAAAATTAAAATCTGCTCCAACTCCGCTTTGGTAGCTACCTTCTGCAAAGAATCCTAAAGCGGCCACAACTCGGTCAAGCGGTGAAGAAAAAGTCAAAGAATTTGGCTGCACCTCATGAGCAATAATGTCTAAGACATATTTGAACGCGTCTTTGTTTAAACGAAATTTCTTTTTAAATCAGTAAAATAAAATGATTTTATTTTAACTTTTTACTTTCACAAATGGATTGCAACTGTCTCTTTTTCTTTCCATATTTAATAACACTATTAAGTTCTTTTAATTATATACAGTGGCTCACAGCTTATTTCAACCACACTTTTTAAAAAAGAAAAAGTCGATATAGCTTTTGAATAATACAAAATATTGGAAAAATCCGAGTAGGAATTAATAAAACACTTTCTTATCTTCACAACAAATATATTTTTTATTTTAAAACTAACATATTTATAAACATAAAAACTAAAAATAAGAAAACTTATATATTTCTGCAGTCACAGCTTATATCAACCAGCTTATTGTTAGACCTGTTTAGTTGACATCACTTACTGTGTAACGGTAAATTTCCAATAATTATTGTTTGAAGTTATGTTTTTAATTAGTTAGATAAAATTTTAGTGTGATTTTTATAGCTGGTTGATTCAGAGACACATTTTCAAATAATGGGACGACGTACTACAATTGAAGAAAGAGAATTAGTTATTCGCCACTATAAAGATGGCCACTCTCGTCGAAAAATTGCTGAAATGGTTTGTTTAAATGATTCGACAGTGCAGAGTATTATTTATAGATTCAGGCACGAAAACAGAGTAGTCGATAAAGGCAGAAAAGCTCAAAACAAAATTTTTAATGAAGCAGATGAGCGTTATATAGTGAGAAAGATAAAGAAAAACCCGAAGCTATCCACTCCAAAATTAGCTGCAGAAGTTAAAAATGACTTGGGCAAAACTTGCAGTGCAGAAACAATTCGCCGTGTCCTAAGAAGTCATGACTTTAACGGCAGAGTAGCCCGAAAAAACCCATTTATAAATAAAAAGAATCAAGCAGCACGACTAAAATTCGCCAAAGATCACATTACCAAAGACTTAAGATTTTGGGACCGTGTGATTTTTGCGGATGAATCAAAATTTAACATCTTCGGCTCTGATGGTCAAACTTACGTATGGCGTAAACTAAATACAGAGCTGCAAAATAAAAATTTAAAGCCTGCATGTCTTCAGGTGGGGTTGGAAACTTGCAGTTTATTGAAAATACAATGGACAAGAACCTATACCTCAACATCCTAAAAGCCAACCTACTGCAAAGTGCCGAAAAACTAGGTATTAAAGACGAGTTTCGCTTCTATCAGGAAAATGACCCAAAACACAAATCAGGTATTGTCCAGACTTGGCTAATTTGGAACTGTCCCCACTTGATGCAACCGCCGGCGCAATCACCTGATCTAAATGTCATTGAAAATTTATGGGCAATATTAGACCAAAACATCCGTCAACATCAGATCTCTAACCGGAAAGACTTAATAACAGCACTAAAGGAAGAATGGTCGAAAATAACTCCCGAAACGACACGAAAATTAGTGAATTCTATGCAAAGTAGACTAAAGGCTGTAATTGATCAAAAGGGAGGACACACCAAATTTTAAAATTAAAAAAAGAAAAAAACAAATAGTTAAATTTTAGTTTTTTATTACTGGTTGAAATAAGCTGTGACTACGGAAATACCTACGTTGTCTTATTTTTAGTTTTTATGTTTATAAATAGGTTAATTTTTAACTAAAAAATATATTTGTTGTGAAGAAAAGAAAGTGTTTTATTAAATCCTACTTCAATTTTTCCAATATATTGTTTCATTCAAAAGTAAAATCGACTTATTCTTTTTTAAAGAGGGTGGTTGAAATAAGCTGTGAGCCACTGTACCTTTATCTTTACAAGATTCTTTGCACTGTAATATATTTATGAACAATTCATTTTAATTTTGTTTTTACATTTTTTATTTACTTTAATTATTTGTTTATTAAATTTCATCAATTTTTAATTAGGAATACATACAACTTTTTGTATTAAATTTGACATTTGTTTACAAAAATGATAGCAAACTTGCTTATTTTGCTATTTCATTTCCACATTCTACAGTGATGTTATTAATTGTGTAAACATTGTTGTCTTCTTCTTTTCCTTTCGATTCCGTTTTTCTGCAGAATACCAATTTTCGATCGCAACGGAACTGAATGCGGAGACTTAATCGAAACGCAGAATAGGGGTGAATATTTATTGTTGAAAATAAGGAAAATAATTCTTAAAAAAATGTGATATAGTGTGGCTTTACAAGATAATTCCAGAATATAGAAGAGAAAACGTCTTTAAATCTGCAGTGTTTTTTGAACGTAGAAATTGTGATCTGTGGCAGAAATGCACCATTATTGGTTGTAAGTTAACACATTAGATCAATCAAAAATTAAAAAAAAACATGAATTTATAAAAGCATGAACATAAACTTATACAAATTTCACTTATTTTTTAAAATTATTATTAATTTTACAAAAAACCAACCCACCCTTATTTTTGCCAGTAAGAAAACGTTTAATTTTTTCGTACGCCAGAAACACAAATCAAAACTCAAGTCGACAACATATCAAGATAAAGAAAAATACATTTATAGCCGTCTCGTGACACCTTTTTTAAACTTAAACGAGTATAATTCAAAGATATCTATGTTTCTCTTTCACGAATTTTGTTTTGTCAATGTGTTGTTAACTGGAAGCAACCATAATTCATTTTTTAATATACTTACATAAATACAGAAAAATAAGACAGGAATTAGAATCTAAAATGCCTTTATTACTGAAAGAATTTTGTGCAGATTTAAATTTAGTTAATTCAGATAATTTGTAAAGAAAAATGTAATATAGTTCGAAACATTTGTTTAAAAATTAAGTTTCCTACATATCGAATTTAGCTGGAGGAACCCTCAATAACTTACAAACAAAAATTATAATCAAACAAAATTATAATCAATGTCTATCATCTAATTCGTAAATAAGATTATTTCAAATTGGCGTTTTCGTGAAAACTTACACGAGTAAAGTTTATAACATACATATGTGAGCTCTTAATCCCCTTAAGTATATTAATGAAAGAAATATTTACGTACCTGATATCCGCACTCGAATTATCATTCATTTATTAAAAAAAAACCATATGTAATAAATGTGCAAAAAAACGAACAGAAACCTTTCAATTTTCAGATTTTGTTAACAACAGGTAGATTAATTTTGTATTGTTGTTATTGTGTTTATATGTTATTTTTTTAAAGCCTTCAGCTTCTTAAAAAAGGACATAGGACAATTTAAACACACAACAGAAAAAAAGGATTTCTTTTTTTTCAAATAGCAAAAGGACTATAAAAAATCCTAGAATTGTATGTACCTTTTTAATTGTTGTTGTTTCCTTTCTTTCTCAATGGGTACTTTCTTAATAGAATCTTGAAAATTAGAATTTATTTTTAGGAGAAATAAATTTGTTTATTCATTGTAAATGTATTCTATCTCATTTATATGACGTGAATGATTGCAGGAGTTCTGTAAGTTGCTGCTCGTTTAGTTTTTTATGAAGTGAATGTATTCAGCAATTTTTTATTCAATAAGCATGCATTTTTGGTGAAATGAATGCAGGAAAATATTTTAAATCATTATGAACGCATTCATATTTTAATTCCATTCATAATTTGTACAAGTTAATGAATTATATTTTCTAATTAATAGGTAGTTAAATAAAACCCAAATGTAAATTTTTTTAAGAGAAATTCGCCATCAAACACATTTTAAAGTTGTTTTATTTATATTTTTTATAAAAATGTTGGTAATTTATAATTTTCGTACCAATTGGTTAATTGAAATTGAATATGCAAATATTCGAAAAATATATATTGAAAGTTTTTCTACTTACACCACTAAGCAATAATGCATGTATGTATATACACATTTGTCGTTAATTTGTTCAATACGAAGGCTTAGTTTCCACTTTGTTGAACCACCCTATTCACATAATCCAGTCACATTTCAGTTTTGTTACGATACTAAAAAAACATAACTACGTCTACTAAACGCACAAGAACTGGCTTTCCAGTTGCGTACTGTTAACTTACAAACTCAAAACTCAGTCGCTGTGCCTTCGTTTTGCTGCTGAAAATAGGAGACTGAATTCAGTTGGCTTTTAGTTGTGTGTGTGCTCAGTTCAACTATTTTCAGTTGGCGTAAAATACAAAACTGAGTTCAGTTGAATATTTTCAGGATGTAACTGAATAAAGTAAAACGTGACTGCTAATAGCAGTTTTTCGAAACACTGTTTGTGATGGCGCATGAATTAGTTGTTATTTTGCATATATATTTTCCTTCATGTGCACGTGCCGCACATGTGTGTAAATCCGTACCCTGGCTAGTGGTCTTTTGTCTTATACATTTTTTCACTCTAGTACATTTACTTTAAAAATGGTACTATGTAATGTTCATACTGTACAGTTTTTAAGTCTTACATATCATTCCCAAAACCATAACATTGTTCTTGGCTAATTTTTGCTAGTAAAGCGTTTACATTTGGGAGAATAATTTCGAAATTTTCTGTTTACTTTATCCTTGCTACTTTTTGCTATGTAAATTATTGAACATACCTTATACCAACTATTAGTCGTGTCAATAATTGATAAATTCACTACCTTTGGTAAAACCAGTACGAGATGATGTTCCGCAGTATATATATATATATATATATATATATATATATATATATATATATATTATATGACGTTTTGCGCCTTTGGCACTTTCCTTCAGAATGGGAAAATTTATCACTTATCAATAATAGATTCATATGAGCCGGCAAGCTCTTAACCATTTGAAAAATTTTTAACAATGAAGTTGAATCACATTTCGGATGAGAATATTTGTATTCTTAACTATTTATCGAGATTGTTAAAAGACTACTTTAAGCAAAAACAATAATATTTTTTGAAATCATCATGAAGGCTTCTGATTCGTATTGAGGTAAAACTTACTCGAAAACTTCTTTAATAAAAAAAAAACACTGTAATCAAATAGAAAGAAAGTGGCTGAAAAATTAAAGTTGATACTTGAAAAAGAAGAGCTTTAAAAGTTTCCTCAGCCAATTGAAGCTCAGGTACTCTAGTGTACTACCCTTTAAATACATTTCATATTTTTTGTGTACTTGTGACATGCACACGTCATTATGTCCACAAATCAATATTTTGTGAAGAAAGAACATTCTGAAAAGCCCTGAAGTATTAAACTGTTACTTAGAGCACCGTATATTTTACTTAAAACAGCGGTTCAAGTAGTCCAGAGAAAACAGTAACCAACAAACAATTACTCAAGTAAGATTGATATTGCAAAAAGAACCTTAACTTCGTATTCGAGTATCACTAAAGCGATGAATTCTTAAAATTAAAAACAACATTGGTTTAGGTGGTATTAAGCATAAGTTTCAGACTTAAGAAAACTTTTTGCTTCTTCATTTATATTAAAGATATTCATTCACCCTTATTCTGTTTGGCGTTGGCAAGATCGTCGTCAATTTTAAGGCAACATTACTTTACAACAACATAAATACTTATTTGGTATTCCCTAACAGTTTAATGACGACATTGTCTGTTTATCCATAATCGAAAAATAACACACATATCTAATATTTAAGCCAGTTGATTTATTTGTTTACTATGTTTAAATGGCTTAAAAATAACAACTTTGTGAAAATTACAAAAAAAATTTACTTTCTTTCCGACACTGACTCCAGAGATAAAGAAAGAAAGAAAAAATATTGGTGCAAAGAAGACTTCTTAGACAGAAATAAAAAGGAATCTTTCAGTTTACCGATGAAGAGTAAGTGATAAATGCAAAGTTATCCATTTCAAAATTTGCTTTGTTTTTTCATTTAAGGTTTTTGGGGCAACTTGGCTTACCATTCGAAATGATTTCAGCACGTTCAAATTGGCGTTGTCCATGACAACAGGAAGTTCCCATTCACTTGTGACTCTCTGAACTATACTCTTAGGGTTGACTTGTTTTTGTAACTGGAGTAGATTTGCCACAATTTCTGTTAAGGGCTGATTACACTGTACAACACACCAAAAAATTACAAGGTCCGGGCTATAAATTCTGATAGAAGAGACAAAAAAAAGATATACGTGTATCGGCGTTTTGAAAGTTTACATCTGGATTTCATTTGAGAGGGGGTTAAAATTTCCCAGCTCTGGCACATTCTTATTGTTAAACGGCATAAGAAACCATGTGACCCTTACATTTTAGGTATAAAATGTGTTCAGCAAATTTATGTAAAATGTTACGGAGAACATTTTTGTGGAAATGTTAACCCTCTAACTCCTCAAGATATGGGTCTTTTCTGTCCTTCTTTTAAAAAATAGCAAAAAACACCATTAAAACAGGGTTTTAGAGGGTTAAAATGTTCCACAAAAATGTTACCCGTTAAATTTTACTATAAGTCCCTGAATACACCAAAAAGGAAAATTCAACCATAAAGTCAGAAATAAGACGCAACAAAAGAGAGCTTAGGGTTAATTTCGCATTTATTAAGAATTTTGTTTTAAAGCAAATTTGGATTGCATTAATTAAATTTTTTTTAGCTCTAGGCAATTCCACTTCATTATCATACAATGTCCAGCATATTTTAGCGTTAAGCGAATGAATGCTTTTACCTTTATAGCATTCTTCAATGAGTGCGCATGTCTGATGAAATTTTTCACCATGCTCATCAGATTCTGTTGACAACTGGTTCTCAAAGTAATACATATGGGAATTTAAAAACGGAATTTTTGTTGACATATGAACGGAATAAAAGGTTCCTGTTTCAGCGATTGTTCCATCAACATAATGACTAGGACTTCGAAGTTGTAGCACAGGTACTGGGAGTTCGTCAGAATGCGGAAATGGCAGCATGGCACAGTTTTGTATACAAAACTCTTTCGCCTATATCTATTCAATTTTAATATGGCACACGTAGCACGTAGCGTCATTATGTTCACCTGGATCTAACCACCGCATAAGAATACCAAACTGCATTGAATTTCGTTGACCTTCAGGGAGAGTTCAAAAATAAAACTATAGTTTTAGAAAAAAAAAAAATTATTACCTTTGGACCACAAAATTAAGCCATTATAACAAATAAAAAATAAGAAAAAAAACATCAAGAGAAAAAATTGGAGCTCCCCCATATCTTCCGAGGTAAGGAGCTTAGAAATTTTCCAATTTTTTTAAATATCAATATGGATATCATTTTAAAGCTTTTGAAAAGATCTTTAGGAAATAGCATTAAGAGCTAATGAAATTTTTATTTAAAATAATATATATGCAGTACCAAATTTTTTTTAATTCTCTGTCACCCCAATATTTGCTTTTTTATTGGAATTACTTCACTGAACTAGATTTACAAATACTATATGGTGAAGGGTATATAAGATTCGGCAAAGCCGAATATAGCGCTCTTACTTGTTATTTACAATCTTTAAGAGGAGAAATAATTTTGCGAAGTAATTGAAAATATATTTATGGCTTCAATAAGGTGTTGTTTAATCATTATTCTGAAAACAATTATTTTACGAATATAAAAAATACAGATTCAAGGGGAATACTCATATAATAAATGCCTAGGACCACTACTTCAAAGAATTAAGTATTCTTTACATAATTTATATCCAAAACGGGAACTGAAAAAAAACTTTTTTTGGTTTTTGTTTTAAATGTAAATTGTATGTAGAAATTATCGTTACTAATCTGTTAGTAAAATTAGCCTTTGCTGAATATGGTTAACACCATCGTTAATCGTTCTAGTTGCCAATCATAGAAGGAATGGCCCCGTTGATGGAACACTAAAATAATTTATAGAAAATATTTTAAAGCTTTTTCAAGTATTTAAAATATGACTTGTAAAAATGGTTCAACAGTTTGTTATTCTAGTACCTGGTTTTATTTAGGGACATTCCCAAATTTGTGGAATTTTAACAACCACAATTACTAATTACATTATTTTGTACATCCAAATTGACCTGATTTATCATAAAATTTAATTGCTATTTCAAATCTGTTAAATGTTCAATTGAAATTTTTTTTTTTTATATTTACCTGTTTGTTTTTTTTGGTCTATGGACATTCTCGAATTGGTTTTTTCTAAAACAGATTTTTTAAAACCACAATTATTATCCCTTTTCACACGTAATAAAATGTGGTTTATAAAAGGGCAGTAAGTAATAACAATTTTCGTAAGATAAAGGTAAAAGCATTCATTCGCTTATCGCTGAAATATGCCGGACATTGTATGATAATGAAGTGGAATTGCCTAGAGCTAAAAAAAATTTAATTAATGCTATCCAAATTTGCTTTAAAACAAAATTCTTAATAAATGCGAAATTAACCCTAAGCTCTCTTTTGTTGCGTCTTATTTCTGACTTTATGGTTGAATTTTCCTTTTTGGTGTATTCAGGGACTTATAGTAAAATTTAACGGGTAACATTTTTGTGGAACATTTTAACCCTCTAAAACCCTGTTTTAATGGTGTTTTTTGCTATTTTTTAAAAGAAGGACAAAAAAGACCCATACCTTGAGGAGTTAGAGGGTTAATATATCTACAAACATGTTCTCCGTAACATTTTACATAAATTTGCTGAACACATTTTATACCTAAAATGTAAGGGTCACATGGTTTTTTATGCCGTTTAACAATAAGAATGTGCCAGAGCTGGGAAATTTTAACCCCCTCTCAAATGAAATCCAGATGTAAACTTTCAAAACGCCGATACACGTATATCTTTTTTTTGTCTCCTCTATCAGAATTTATAGCCCGGACCTTGTAATTTTTGAAAAAATTTTATTTTGTTGTACAGTGTTACCAGCTGCTTAAATATAACGCCTCTAGTAATCACATTTTTTAAATTTAAATTTTTATTCGCGTCAAATTTGTAAAAAGAATTTTGTCCAACATGAATTTGTCAAGCACTATATATCATACCTTTTACCATTCATCACTGATTCTATTTGGTGGGCCAAGGCCGTTTAGAGCAGTCGCAATACTTTCCCACTATTCCTTAAAATTACTGCCTCTTTTAAAACCTCCGGCAAGTGCTGGGTTTTTCTACTAGTTTTATTATTTTATTTTTTAATTTGTTTGTTCACGACACTTAAATCACAGACGACTATATCACATTTCCTGACAGAATACTAAATTCATATTGCCAGTCATCGATAAATGGTTACATCGGCAAAGATAATACCGATTTTTAAAAAACTGTTCTGTATTCTTCTAAGAGTGACCGCAAAATGGAAGCAGGAACTTCGTCATGTCAACTTACAATGTAAAAACCTTGTAAAGGTTACTAGGACGAGGTAAATAATTTTATATGTGGCCACAGCTTAGGCAATTAATTCGAAACTAATGGGAAAAACCTGCGAACTTGCCGATGCCGTATTCATATCACATGATTCAATGCATCTATATAAAGCTGGTGTCGAGTTTGCTCAGAATTAAGAAATATTGTGATCTTTTGACTGACTTCGTAGATCACCGAGAGGTTTTCCATTGCAATGCTATTGAAAAGAGAAACGAAAATTTCAAAATTGACCTGCTCGAATTATAAAAAATTTACGAGGCTTGTAAATTTCTCAAATGTTATCCGTGCACAATTATATACATTACTTTATCAATTTATATATATTACTATATCTTTAATAGTTTAGAAGATATTTGACTAAAAAAAAAATATTTTTGTTTGGACTTTATTTAGATTTTGCTCATATCTTTCTAGTTTATAGTCCGATTTAAATTTTTATTGCATCATTCGATTCTTGGAACAAATTTTTAATTATCTGTGACCAATATTTTTATATACCCTTCACCACATAAAGTGGAAAAAGGTATATCTTTTAAAGAATTATTGATTTTCGTTCGTTTATAATGAAAAAGATATTGTTAATTTACTTTAAGTCTCCATTTATTTAATCGGTTTCATTCAAAAAAATTCTTTTGCTTTAGGTACCGCAGGTGGTATTCCTTACATTCCTGAAACTATAAATGGTACTACAGTATGCGGAGCAACTCCTGGTGCTGGAGCAAGTCAACAAAAGGGAACAGGTGGCGCTACACAAAAGAGACCACAACGCCGAGGTGGCAAACAGCAGCCTGATCGACCAGAGAGGGCTCTGTTTTGTTTAACTTTAAAAAATCCTGTTCGGGCGTTCTGCATAAGAATTGTAGACTCAAAGCATCCTTTTTAAAAACAATACACATTTTATTTAAAAAAGCGAAAGTGCTATATTCGGCTATGCCGTGATGTAACTCCAATCAAAGAAGCAAATATTAGGGTAAGTCCACATTTACACTATGCAATTTTCTGAAGCATTTTTACTACACTAACATCCCCTCAAAACTTAAGTAATACCATATTGCTTACTCCTTCTGCTTTACAAACAAACAAAAATTTCATGCTAGTTTCATGAAAAATTGCACAGTGTAAATGCCGTACAACAGAAATTCAAAAAATAAGAAAAAATTAAGTACTACATATATATAATTGTACATAAAAATGTCATCGACTTATAATGGGTTAAGCATTTTTTTTAAATAATTATTATTTCCTTTAAGATATATATATATTTTTTTATTTTTTACTTGAGTTACTTTATTGCTCCAAATTATTTGGAACAACTAGAAGTAGGTGTGGTGTTTTGCCCGTTGCTTCTAACGACATGGACCGATCTTACTCAATTCCAATAGCACCTCTTCCGACACTATGTCTGATCGATTGGCGCATTAAAATTTTTGTTGAAATCAAGTTTGCCTTTGCAGATAGAGAAATAATAAATACGAAAAAAACATGAAGTGAAAAAATTGACGCTCGCGCATATTTTGCGAGTTACGGGGCTCTGAAAATTTTCAAATTTTTTAAAATATCAAAATGGGTATCATTTAAAAGCTTTTGAAGAGATCTTTATCGAAATACTAAAATTTAAATGATTAACCCACGAAGAGCCGATGACATTTTTATGTAATATTAAGTATATGTATTATTTAATTTTATTCTTATTTTTTAATTCTCTGTTACCCCAATATTTACGTTTTTAATTGGAGTTACTTTACTAAACTAGGTTTGCATATGTGGGCACTCTTACTTGTTTTTTTTTTTAATTCTCTGTCACCCCAATATTTATTTTATACATTGGAGTTCTTTCATTAAACTAGATTTACATATATTGTGAAGGGTATGGCGAATATTGGACTCTAACTTGTTTTTAAGTAAGATCACCTGCCAAATAAAAAAATTAAATTAGAATCCCAAATGATGGAGGTCTGTGGCCACAAATATATATATATATATATATATATATATATATATATATATATATATATATATATATATACGAACCTTCCTTTTTAATGTTGGTAGAAGAGATGCTCTATGATGATATTTTAAGTACGATTAAATTAATTAATCTGTGCCCAAAACAAAATATTTTTATTAGGGAAGGTTAAATTAAAAAGCTGGTTACTTTTTGCTCTCCTGTAGTGCGATTCACTAACTTTAAACAATGCATTGTATATGTTGGCATTTTCTTTTGTTTGCAGTAATGATTAGGTGACTCACTTACTTAACGATAATAGACATCTTTGATATTGAGTGGCATCTCCGTCAACAAATAACCGAAAAAAAAACACAAAAGAGAAGATTAAAAACATGTGAATTTAATCGAGGCATTTGCGAATTTGCATATATGAAGGAAGTATGACAATAAGAAAAGCATAATAATTGTTTTGTTTGTGGATTTGCGATTACCTCTTCTTATGCGTTCAAGACATATGTTTATGTGCAATTCTTGTGTTAATAAGAAATTTATTTTGAAAATAAACTTTAAATGTACGTACATATATATAATCACATAGTTAAAAGGGTATGTTTAATTCAAATAAAATGAAAACAAGTATGTCTAATTAAGTTTAAATAAAAACAAATAAAGCTTATTTTGTGTCCGAATATGAATCTTCTGTGTTTGCGCTTATGTGTATGTATGAATGTAAATACATAAACATATGTTGTACGTCGTTTATTTTCTCGACAGATTTTACAACTCAAAAATTAACGATGAGTAACTTGCTTACCATATCAGTTGGTTTTTAGCAGCAGCATAAATCGTTAAAAGTGTTACTAAATACCAAAATCGACCATTTTGTTGTTAAGTCAATCATACTACTAGTTTTTCGATCATCTTGTCAGAAGTTATTGTTTTGTCATACCTTCCTTGTTGTTGCATTTTGTGACTTCATCTGGAAGACTTAAACCACCTTCCTTGGGCACAGATTTTCCTTTGTTACATATGTACCATTTGTAATACTGAATTATTTGACCTATTAGGCTTAAAATTCATTGGAAATAGATAAATAAAGCTTAGATAAAGCTTATGTAGTTCTTATAACTAATATTTCCGAGTTTTAGTCACAAAAAGTTGTTATTAATGAAAATGACAAATTTTGTATATGTTTGTCGGTGAGTTTTGATTTCAAATGTATGTATTTTTTTGAATTGGTAATAGAGATGACAAACAAAATAGTAAGTTCTTTTATTTGTCATTATTTGTAAATTATAATGGGTTTCTTAACTCCTAAACTATACGTATACATTACACTTTGTAATAAAGAATCTTTGAGTATTTTATCTTGTTAACCATATTTGCAAATTGTGTGGCCTTAGCTGTTTATACGCCTTATCCTTCTGGTGATTCAAATGTTACAAATCAAACTTTGGTAAGTAAATTTTTATATTGCTTTCAATTTCTATATTTTTTATTTTTAACGAATTACAGGCTGAAATTCATGTTATCTTCTGAAATAATTTACAGAAATTCGAAATTGATTAACTAAAATAGGTCTTTTTCTTTACTCCACACGAAATTTGTTTTCTTACTTTTTAATTGGGTAAATGAGAGCGGTTTATTATTTCCTATTTTTTATTTATTGAAATTAATTTTTCTTATTAAAATAGTCAAAATTCTTTGAGTTTTTTTTTGCGTTTTAAATTTAGATTTTGTGTTCCCGTACTTTCATATAATTTTGTTTTTTATGAGAGAAAAAAATGCTTGATCTCATTTTCACGAACTTTACCCAAAAAGTAAAGAAACAGACCTAATGTATTTGTAGTACAAATCTGATTAGTTTACACTGATGTTATCGACCTGCTGTTTCATTTTCATAATGATTGTGTAAAAGGTAGAAAGCTAGTAGCACTAGCATAAAGTCGGGCAAAGCCAAAGTAAAAAAAATATCATGTACGAGAAACCACAAGTCGAGAGATTACGGCAAATTTTAACGATACAACAAAGTTAGAATATATTCATACAAAGTGCAATGTCAATATCTTCGCACAAATTTAGCTCCATCATAATAGGCAAAGTCGGCTACTTGATTAAGATTATTTTGGGGATTGAAGATTTTTTTAGCCGCTTCAGTTTAATGCTTACAATATATAACAACATCATGCCGTGGGTTTTTCAATATTTCTATTTATTTTCAATTATTTTCTTTTGCAGCGCGATATACAATTTCTTTAAAACCCTATTTAAATAACATTTCTTTTACCCACACAAATAAAAAATGGTTTGTTTTAAGCAGAATTTTATCAAACTTTTGATTTCCCGTGTTAAAATTATCAACTATAATTAAGAAACTTGGAAGTTTAATGAAAATAAGAGATTGAACATAACCCTTCACCATGAGTAGAAAAAGGCCTCATTAGTCCTTACTTTCAGTTGCTGTTCTGTCTCCAAAAGCCATCAACTTGGTATGAACATCATGTTGCACATAAATTCGGCTAATGTAGACACCCATGTTCATGTTTCGTTCATGTGCAACCATCGTTGGCCGAACATTTGTCAGAGCAATGATGTTTGCCATCAAATATGACTTTTAGTATGATTTCTCTATTTTGAATTAACGCAATATATGTATTGATCAATAATGCGAACGGAGTGTTCTTGTTAAAAACATTGAAACAACTCTGACGACAAACAGAAAATTATGCTCAAATACAACATGATCATTAAAACGATTTCGCCACATACAAGATCATGGGCAAATTGATACCGTTGTTCTGCCGGCGTTATGTGCATGTCTTCTTCAATTTGATGGCTAGTGGAGACGTTAGGTAATAAATAAAGAAACCAAACTACACAACACAACAAAAAAAAAACTACAATTATAATAACAAAAAATAGGGGTGTTCGCAATTTTGCACTCACACTACCAAACAACTTTTAAGTAAGTTAACGTTGAATTATATTTTCTATAATTTCTTCGATATCCATTTTCGACTCCATAAAGTATATATATTCTAAGTGTTTTGCAAAGGGGCGATATAAATTGAAAAAATAAGAAAAAAACATCAAGTAAAAAAATTGATGCTCGCCCATATTTTCCGAGTTATGGGCCTCTAAACTTTTCATAGAAAAGTACGATTGTGCACCATATTTTTTAAGATATCAATATAGGTATCATTTTAAAGCTTTTGAAGAGAACTTTCAGGAAATACTAAAATTTAAAAAAAATACGTAACCTATTTAGAGCCGATGACATTTTTATGTAAAAGTATATATTGTGCTTAATTTTTTGTCCTTATTTTTTAATTTTATGTAACCCCAATATTTGTGTTTTTGATTTCACTAAACTAGATTTACATTAATGGTGAAGGGTATATAAGATTCGAAATGCGGCATAAAGCACTCTTACTGTTTTTATTTATTTTTTTATCATCAATTAACTTAAAAAATAGTTATACTTTTTGGAGGTGTGTGGTGTGTATGTATGTTAGTGGCGAAAGAAACAACTATTAGTAGTACTATTAGTTTCAGCTTAAATATATAGACATAAATCAACATTTTTACGACCAACATTCATTGCTTCGTAGCAGCATAAATTTACATTCATTTTATTTATGCAACCTAAAAAATGTAAGTTTTAGGCAATTTTACTATTACCGACTTCAATTATAACAGTATTGGTCTGTATGAAATATTCTTACTTTTTTTCATTCTCTTCATAAATAAGGATGTGAACTAATAATAGTATGCAGTTTTTAAATTTATTTATATTTTTCGATTTTCTTTTTTAGGAAAAAGTTGAATATATATTTTTAGTTATATTTACCTCAGAATGTGTTATGAAAATTATAGCTTATGGATTTGTTTTACACGCTGGGTCGTATCTAAGAAATGGATGGAACTTTTTGGATTTTTTTATAGTTGTAATAGGGTTTGTACAAATAATAACAATATTTTGTTTTTTTTTTTTTTCAACCAAATTCCTTTTTTTTATTTTTATTTAGAATGATATCGACAGCTTTGTCAAATTTAGTTAAAGAAGGTTTTGATGTGAAAGCGCTGAGAGCCTTTCGTGTTTTACGACCGCTGCGTTTGGTCTCAGGTGTACCAAGTAAGAATTCATTCTATTAAAAAAAATGCATAAAAATAACTTTTTTTCTTTTAGGTCTACAAGTCGTTTTAAATTCGATTTTAAAAGCTATGATCCCTTTGTTGCATATTGCGCTGCTGGTATTGTTTGTTATTATAATTTATGCCATAATTGGACTAGAACTATTTTCGGGTAAATTACATAAGACATGCAGAAACCCCACAACCGGCGAATATTTAGGAGATTTAGACGAATTGCATCCGTGTGGTGTAGGTTTTCCATGTCCTGAAAAATTTGTTTGTTTTGACGAATGGGTCGGACCCAACTGGGGAATAACGAATTTTGACAATTTCGGATTATCAATGTTAACAGTGTTTCAGTGTGTTACTTTGGAAGGTTGGACCGATGTTTTGTATAATGTAAGAATATTCTTCTATTGAAAATTTTCAACGCGTTTTGTTAATTTAGATGAGCAAAGGATCTCTGTTTCAAATAGTCGTAATTAAAGTAATAATATCGTTTTTTAGATACAAGATGCTATGGGTTCAAGTTGGGAATGGATTTATTTTGTATCTATGGTTATATTGGGTGCATTTTTCGTCATGAATCTTATTCTTGGTGTGTTGTCTGGTGAATTTTCTAAAGAGCGTACGAAGGCGAAAAATCGTGGAGATTTTCAAAAGTTAAGAGAAAAGCAACAAATTGAAGATGATTTGCGCGGCTACCTCGATTGGATAACACAAGCTGAAGACATTGAACCTGATACAGATGGCCAATTAATATCGGATGGTAAATCGAAAACTGCAAATGAAATAGAATCATCAAATCAATTAGGGGAACATGAGCATGGCTATGAAGCGCAGCAGACTGAATCATGGTTTCGAAAAAAGAAAAAAGACATGGATCGCATTAATCGTCGTTTAAGAAGATCATGTCGTAAGGCAGTTAAATCACAAGCATTCTATTGGTTAATTATAGTGTTAGTATTTCTCAATACGGGCGTGCTTGCAACTGAACATTACAGACAGCCTTTCTGGTTAGATCAATTCCAAGGTAAACATTTTCGCTCTTATATCCATTTATAAAACTGTATGTATTTAATATTTTTAGAATATACAAATATATTTTTCATCGCTCTGTTTTCGTGTGAAATGATATTGAAAATGTATAGTCTCGGTTTCGAAGGTTATTTTGTATCTTTGTTCAACCGTTTTGACTGTTTCGTGGTCATTGGCAGCATAACAGAAATGATATTGACTGGTAGTGAGCTAATGCCTCCTCTCGGTGTTTCTGTGTTGCGATGTGTTCGTTTATTACGTGTATTTAAAGTAACAAAGTAAGTTGTCACATAAGATCAGCTTAGCTTCCGTCGTTTTTCTAACAATTCCCTTAGTTAAATAAATACATCATAAATGCAATTATATAGCCAACATTATAAGTACACATTGTCAACATAATATTAGATATTATTGCTATATACAAAGCGTGAAAGTAATCGATGTCTTATGAACGGTGATTCACTGGCCAATGTTGAATATAGCGGTCTAAAAGTAAAGACTTCAAAGAGACATTTGTGTTTAAATAAGCATAAAGTTCTAACGGCTTAATATTTAAAGTTTGAAATTTATATTGTATCTTTTTTTTAACGTTTACTAATTTTACATTTTAAAAACCTTTGTATAACTATTGAATTATAAAAAGTATCTTACGAGAGAGCCGGCAATCAATTTGGATAAGATTAACATTAAGAATTGTCAGTTTTTCACCGCCATTGGTGGCCATTTTTTTTTATTTTTGTTAAAACTTGCATATCAACTAATGAATCTTACTTACTTCACTTTATATTAAACTTCCAAAAGGTAAGCATCTCCTGCTTACAAATAGAAACGTTAGAATTTAGAAACTGAAATTTAACATTTGTTTGTTATTTTATTTTCTTTATTCTTCTTATTTCCGAACAAACCTTTATTTAAATCTCTCTTAAAATTTACAATTGGTATATGCATTGCTTAACTGGCCTCCAAACTCTCTCCAACCCGCATCCATCTTCACAAATCAACCTACCTACATACATACAGTTTTACATCATCCACTACCATCAACTATGTCAGGTAAATTCTAATAATCTCCTAATAATTATACAATATATTATCATTAAGAAGTAGTGGTATGGTGTTTAAGTGTACCTTAGAAAGAAATTTCATGACCCCTCTTTGAAAATGGGAATGATTCAAATGAAGTGATATGAAGTGTGTAAATAATAAACTCTGTTTATTATTTTATTTCCAAAATTACTCTGTTTGTTATTTTACACTTGAAAAATGTTTATTGAAATATTGATCAAATTGATCTTAAATGTAATTGGAAAAAGGCGTAACGATTGAGTGCTCGTACTTTTTATTGTGATTTCAAGAAAGTCCATATATCAGGGTTGTATACAACCGTAGTAAATATGACGTACTATACTTAATTGTATTGCGGAAAATGATCATTTTCTCAAAGTGCATTTCCGTTACTGACCGGATAAATTTGGCGGAATCCATCACCGAACTTTTATTGGAAAATTATTGTTTGCCATTAAAATGCAAAAACCATGTTGCGGAACTCATCAAGAGATTTCAGAAAATATTATATTCTTGTTACTGTCACTTGTCATAATTAAAGAAACCTCGCATAAAAACAGATTTTAGCTGTGGTAGTGGTATATTAAAATATTGTAATAAATGTTAAAAAAATAAAAATTATTTAAGAACGCATATCAATTATTGAATCAAAACTTTCATACACATTTTGTTAATGCGTTTTCTACATTTGCTGCGGTACATTTCATTTGTTTCAAATCTACATAAGATATCTTCGGCAGCAATGAATGTGTTCCAACATATATTAGTTATATTTATGTATGATATTACTACCAGTAAAGTATTGATAAGTTCATTTTGCACGGACATAAAAGTATTAGCAGCTTGTCTATTAAGTGCCAAAGTCCGGAATAAACGGCGGAAGCAAATTTTAGAATAAATAAAATAGTTTTCAATAGTGTTAAATTTATTTGAATACAACGCTTTCCAGATATTGGCGTTCTTTGTCAAACTTAGTGGCTTCCTTATTAAACTCTATACAATCAATTGCTTCGCTTTTGCTCTTGCTGTTCCTATTTATTGTGATATTTGGATTACTGGGAATGCAGGTATTCGGAGGTCGTTTTACCTTTAAGCCAGAGGAAGAAAAACCGAGATGGAATTTCGATAGTTTTTACCAAAGTCTTCTTACAGTCTTTCAGGTACGAAATATTTTTAGTTACATGTGTACATATTCCATTTTGTTTTCATTTTCTTAATGATATTAGATATTAACGGGCGAAGACTGGAATGCTGTTATGTACGACGGTATTCGTGCATATGGCGGAGTTTTCTCATTTGGCATTTTAGCCTGTATTTATTTTATAATTCTTTTTATATGTGGCAATTATATATTGCTAAATGTTTTCTTGGCTATCGCTGTCGACAATTTAGCTGATGCAGATTCTTTGACTGCAATTGATAAGGAAGAAGAAGAACAGCAACAACAAATAGAGGAGGGTAAAAAATCACGTACCCCTACGCCTACCTTGGAAGATGTTGATGAGGACGAACATATCGATATGGACACTGATCATGAAATCGATGATAATAAAATGTAAGTAAATACTAGACATCTGCATTAATGCATTCAAAACGCCTTTTGTTCTTTTTCGCGTCACGATTTGTTTCGTGCCATAATTTTCGAAACGACAAGAAACTAATTATGCATTACAAAAATGAGTGACGAATCAAGTCAGAACATAACATGAATCAAGTGTGTAGAATATATTTGACACTTAAAAATTTACGAATCATTCAAATTCCATGAGTTGATTTTAATCAGCTTAAAACGAACAACGCAATATTTTAATATGTTTTAATTTATATTCTATTGCGTTTTTGGGACAAAAATATTTTTAATAACGTTAAAATATGTTTTTAAAGTTTTTATAAGGAGATCGATTTTAAAAGAATGATTTATACTTTTTCTATTTACATGTATGTATGTTAAAATATTTGTAATCAAATATTCCTAGGACGAAATGGGATCCAATAGAAATTTTAAATTACGATAATATACACTCGATACGAGAGCAGTTGCATAAGGTAATTTGCAACTATCTTTATTTGACCGAAGCGTGAAAACTTTCACATGTGTCTAGTTACTGTAATATTAAGTAGTATTCTTTCTTATAGTCTACGAGGTCAGACGTGCAAGGCCTTTTTGTAATTATTTTATATAACCGATTCTTGCGAATCTTCGTACATTTATTGAGTTCCCGTAACAATGACAAATTACATTAAATTACACTAAATATAGGGGCAGTTGCATTAGGTATTTGGCAACTTTTTTTATTTGAAGACCGCATGAAAACCTACACGTGTGCTTAGTTTCTATTAAGTGGTAATCAATCTAATAGTCTACGAGGACATACTACAAGTCTTTTTGTAATTATTTTATATAAGCAATTCTTGCGAAACTTCGTACCTACATATTGTATTGTATTAAGTTTCCGTAACAATAGCATATTACGACAATTTACACTGAATACGAGGGCATAAGGTCTTTTGCAACTACTTTTATTAAAATTTAGCCCTAGATAAATACACGAAAGCTAAAGAAGATTTTATGTATGGATGTTTATGTAAGTGGACGTTTGTAAATTACTTTTTGTTGTAAAAATTTAAATTTATAATAAAAAAAGTTTTTCTTTTTAAAACACATTTTTTTATCTTAAGTGCAAACATACAACATATTTCAACAAATTTTTATATTTCTCTCATTACAATGAGGAAATAATAACAACTGTCTTTTTTGTTGACAATCAACCGTTATTTGTTTTGATTTGGTTTCAAAAAAACAAATCGAGTAAGAGAGGCAGTGTTTTGATCAGTACTGCCGTATGGTTACACTTTTTACGTTTTTTGTAACTTTTAATAGATCCACGTAACATGTAAAATTTCGTAACTTTTGGTGCAGACACAAAATAAAGTAATATTGCCGAAAAAGTACTTGTCTCTTTTGATAGCCGTTTTTTCTTAACATATCAATTTAAATTAAAAAACAAACATTACACATTTGCATATGCTATAAAATTCCTATTTATAAACTTAGTTAGAACTAAACAAAAAATAGCGTTGCTGTAGTTATACCTTCTTCGATTAGTAATAAATCACGAATTGTTTCTTGCTGCGTGTTTTGAAACAGCAAAATGTTTATGGCAGAAATTGTTCCAGCTGTGAAATAATACCAGCTGCAATTATTTCGAGTCGAAACCTAAATACCCAGGCACATCTTTTTTACTAGCTAGTAGAGGCTCTACAACAAATACAACTTTGGCAAAAACAAGATGGCTTTTTATTGTTGTTTTGTGCGTTGGAAATGTCAAAAACAGAAAGAGAAATAAATCATAATTGCTCTAAATATAATGATTGCTTTGTTTTGCAAATTCTTGTTGTTAGTGTTTTTTAAACCAGCTGGGCGGACGACACTACCTAGCAAAATAAATATACCTTGCTAAGTACTCTGTTCAAATTTGCGAAAATGGTTAGCAACTGTTGCCTTTTAAAAAAAATTTGGACAACTGGCTATTAAAAGAAAGTTGTGTTTTCATATGGTTATTTTAAAAATATATTATATATTAAAAATATATTTAAAAAATTTTTTTCGAAATAAGATGTTCAATTAATTGTAATAAAAACTATATTTTAATTAAAAACAAAAAAAGTTTTTTAATAATTACGAACTTGAGCAAGAAAAAGAAAAATATATTTACTAACATAAAAAAGTTCAACTATTTGAAAAGATATCTGGAAATTGTAGTAATTTTGTGTTGCAGTTTTAAACAAATAAGTCTTAAAGTCTTATGTCTATCAAGGCTTAATCCATAAAAAAAGAATAATAAACGGATTCATTAAAAAATTTAAAAGTGCTATATCATACCGCCATAGTCTTTACTATAGCCATAACCATTTTTATTGTTATCGAATAATGGTGCCACAGGCATAAAGAGCTGCTATATGTATGTCATTTTTTTTAATTTGAAAAGTTTAAAAAGCAATAATAAAAAAAGAATATGAGCGGTGACGAGGAAATTGCAAATTTATTTCTAAATACTACAGCATTATATGCCAAAAGAAAGAAAATAGAGTGTAGAAGACGCTGGCGCATCCGACCTATTAACATGGATTGGTTTCATAACGGATACCACCGAAAAACGTTCCTGAAAATAAAAGATATGGACGAACAAGAACTGTTTTCACATACAAGAATGCCTCGGCAGTTTTTTTAAATTAATAACTCCTTCACTGTGTAAATTGAAGGGAACAATTCATGCCGAAGAGCGCATATCGCTCACACTTCTGTAGGTCTCTTTAGATATTGTTATCATGTTTTTAGTTAATTTTAATGGTTTTCAGGTACTTAGCATATGGAACTCCGATTAAGACTTACTTGGAGTTACAAAATTGGAAAAACTACAACGGTAAATATTGTCTTGGAGACGTGTGACACAATCTGGAAAGTTCTTTCACCAATATACTTGAGTGAACCCACTCTACAACAGTATAACGATATCACCATTGACTACGGCCAAATGTGGAACATGACAATTTGTGTAGGAGCAATCGATGGTAAACACATTGCCATAAAATGTTCCCCAAAATCAGGCTCTATGTACTTTAACTATAAAAAGTTTTTCAGCATCGTATTGTTAGCTGCATGTGATGCTTAATATACGTTTACAGCTATAAGCGTAGCAGCTTATGGAAGCTACAGTGACGGAGGCATTTTTAATGTAACAAGATTTGGAAAAGATCTGTTGGAAAATCGGTTGCACCTTTCACTCGACACTCCTCTGCCCTTAACTTTACAGCCCTTTCCACATTATTTCGTTGCCGATTGTGCGTTTCCCTTAAAAAACAATTTAATGAAGCCATTTCCAGGCGTAAACACCGCAAAAGCGGAATGCATATTTAATTACAGGCCGTCACGCGCTCGCCGCGTTATAGAAAATGCATTTGGTATTCTGACTGCAAGATGGAGAGTACTAGGAACAACAATGGAATTTCACCCAGAAAATGCCGAAAAAGTAGTCTTAGCATGTTTAGTACTTCATAATTTCATAATGCTGAACGATACGGATCGTTGGTACTGCCCAGAGGATTACACAGAAGAAGGAAGTGCAATGTGAAGAAATGAATTAAGACCATACGGAGGACTATTGCGTTTCTAAAACACATTTAAGCAAAGGGGTCGAAATAGCGCATATGATAACAGGCTATATGTATCTGACAAATTATTTTATGAACGAAGGTGCAGTGACATTTCAAAATCATATAGAATAAAACATTCAAATAAATAATTTAAACAAAACGTGTATATTTAAATTAAAATAAACTAAAAATTACTACAATTTAAATTAGCAATAAATAGTACCGTTGATTACATTACGTAACATAACATGCTTTTTATATGTACAATGATTCCAAAATCATAGCTTAACCCTCTAACCGGCCATTTTTTCCATTAAAAAAATTATTTATTGATAGTTTTTGTATAAATAAAACACACGTTAATGTTAAAATTTGAAAAAATTTAAAACTTACCTTATTGGTGAGAAAATATGTCGACCGCCAAAAGGCGGACCTGCCTGGTAACGTAATAAAAGTTTTTAATTTAGGCATGATTTTACTTGAAATTTTATTTAGTTTTTTTATTGTTTTGTGTGATGAATTTGAAAACATTTTTTATTGTTGGATAAGCATAGTAGTTTGCATACTTTTTTACCACATCGATCCAAAATGTCAGGCATTAAAACGAATGTCATCTGGTGGACCATATGATTTCTTTGGTTTTTGTATTTGTATGCTTCTGCTCTGAGGTCTACCAACAGCTCCTTTGGCGTTAGCGTTCTCATAACGACAAAGTACATCAGCCACCTCAATACGAAAATCTGATAATTTTTTATGAGTAATATCTTTACAGTCAATTCCATGAATACGCTGGAAAAGGAGGTATGAATTCACCAACAATATATCAATTAGGTGATAGAATACGAGTAAGCGCAAAGTCCATTTCTTTGTTTTCATTCTGATGTGACAGCGACCAAGTAAACTGTCCATCAAATCAACACCACCCATAGGGCGGTTATATTCTTTAATTATGTTAGGACAGTCTACATCGACGTAGGATTTATTTTCGCGATCACAACGGCGTATTTTTAAAGGTTGCGAATTGCTGTTCAGTGTTTTAAAAGGCTTAATTCCAGTATACGTGGATACCAATTGAACATATTTTGTATACTTTCATTGAACACAAGATATGTCTACTCCAAAGGCACGGCAACAAACTCTTCTGAGTATCCACGTTCCTTATCTTTTAATTCCACTTTCTTTGTCAGCTTGCAGTTGGGTATCCTGTTAGATCGAACGGTTTCTAATGCATAAGTTCCTCTGCTCCGTAAATAAACAGGAAGTGGCAGTGAGGTATAAAAATTATCAAAGTACAAGATATGATTTTTGAAATTTGAAATTGTTTTTGACAATCTTATGACCACATTGGCTGTTGCTCCTAAGTCGGGGGTGTTAGGTATTACTTTATTATCGCCAGCTCCTTTGTATACTTCAAATCTATACGAAAAGCCATCAGAGTCACAAAGGACCATATTTGTGGGGTTTTGCAAGAATATATTGCCGAACTTTTGTCAACACTTTTGTTGAACAAATATGTTCATCAATTCATAGCCGAGGGTTTATTGGATCAGCATCAAATTGCATATTAAGTCTGTCAATAGTTGTGCGAATTTTGTACAGCTCATCATATCAGGCTTCCTGTGGTTCTTTAATTTTTGTGGTGTCATTAAACTGAAGGTAATTTCTGATTGAAAAAACTGTTTGGAAGTCATTGCGTTTCTAACCGGCTCGAAGGAATGTTTGGACCAATAACTCTCAACATTGGGATACCTGTATACGGACATATAAATCAACATTTCAATATATTTTTTTAAATCACACGTGGACAGACTAAAATTTGTGGAAACATCTTGTTGTTTTGCATACAGATTACTCTGATACACAATTTCATTTAGCAAGTCATCGTTGAAAAATACGTAAAGCATTGCAATGGTGTGGTTATTTCCTTGAATTGTTGCCGCAATTCCTTGTCTCCTTGAGAACTACATAGTTTTTTTCAAGTTCAAGAATTTTTTTCATAATATCTTTTTAAACTCTATGTTTTGGGGAAAAATATCTTTTACATTTCCGACATTTACATTGGACACTACTGCATTTTCACCAGCTTCAACTTCTGGTAGAGGAGATCTTGCCCTCTTTGTTTTTGTCTTCCCAGTTTTTAATGGTAAAGACTCTTCATAATGCTCGTTGTTGTTGTTTACTTCTGGCAGATAATTTTCTGAGTTTTCACAGTCATTTGTGATTTCAGAAAGAAAATCGTGGTTGTCTGCATTTTCACACTCTTCTTTTAGCGTGGCAAAGTCTACGTTGGGTAGTTAAAAGTCTGGGTCTTCCAAATCGTCATCGTCGTCAAAGTCAAAATCACCTTCTGAATCCGCGCCATCCACTGATTCAGCCATGAGTTAATTTAGAAGGATTAACATTTTTTCTTTGCGACATTTTTAAACAGTTAATTCTTTCCTAGAATGTTTAAAACCGAAAAATATTAAAAGAAATATGAAACGAAAAAACGCTGTGAACCAGAGCAATGTGTATGCAAAATTATTTTGTACCGACTAAAAACTAAGTTTTGCTAACAACCTAATATTCAAAACACTTAACACAAAAGAATATATATTTACCTGTATTAAAATAATTTTTTTACGCGCATTTTCTGAATAAACAGGATTATACACTTTTTTCAAAATTCCACTTAATACACAAAAAATTATTTTCTACACTTTGTCAAAAAAATGACTCAACAGTTTACCGTCAAATAACAAATGCTTGCTTCTACTGGTCTCAAAAAGCGAATTGTTTGTTTCTCTGCTGATATTTACTGTGAGAACTTTAGGTTTAACGTCTAATGGCAGGCTCCCCGGCTAGAGGGTTAAACAACTTATTAGAAAAACAAAAAATTTGAAAATAAAACATTAATTTTATTCCTCTTGCATTTCTTCGTGTTCATCGACTTGCGCTTGCATAACAATTTCGGTGCAACGTCGCATCACTAGCGCTTGGTTCGTCTTCTTCATTTTCGAAATTGTAGAGCGTATAATTGTCCCAAAACCGCTTATCCTCACTAATCTCTTCTCTACGTGCTTTACGTGCACATACCTCCTGAAAAGTTTTTACTGTCGCCAGTATCGTAGTGTCTAACTCGTCAAGCTGTGCGGCTCTTCGCTTCCTTGGCCGAGATATTGGTGGTGCAGGAGGAATTGGAGTTGACTGTGCGGGAGAAACTGATCTCAGCTGCGCAGGCGGAATTGGAGATGGCGTGAACGACTCGGTAGAAACATTTAAAATTTCGTCATCTACAGCAAGTTTAACGCTGCACTCCAGTATTAATTTGCTTTGTCTCATTCTGTAAAAATATGTATATCCTCATTTGAAACATAATAATTGAATTTACTTACGGGCGTGGGATAATATGCCTTTTAAGGAACTGAAGATTATCTAATAGCGCCCACTGCCTTCCCATATAAGCACCACTTCCTGAGGTATTTCGTGTACTCCTTATTTCTTTACTGAAACGCTCCCTTAAATTTCCCCATCGCTTTTTAACTGTTGTTTCTATTCAGAATGCATAGATTTTCTTTAGCAGTAACACTAATATAAATTTCTTATTATTTACCATCAACTTCCAAACTACTGGCGACTTCCATAAATGCACGTCTTTTCTTTTCCCGGTCCTTAAAATCTACATTACTTTTGTCATAAAGGCACGCGCAGTTTCGCACAAACTCAATAAGTTTCCCATCGTCCATTTTACCCTAATTGCTTGGAAAAATATTTAGAGAAAATAAATTAACAAAAACAAATAACAATAATAATAATTATTTTTCAATTTAAAAACATAAAAGAAATATGTATGTCAGTTCAGTACTCAATTATGGTAGAAAATTAAAATTCAATTGATATATCTGGTTATGGCTATGGCGTTATGACGTGTCACCAATAATCAAATACAGTGTTTCCTATAAGGTTGGTTTGAACAGCTGTTTTATATGGTTATGGCGCGTCTAATTGAACCTTAAGAAGTCGGAATATATATATTTTATGGGGTCGGAAATGGATATTGTAGAAATTACACACGGAATGACAAACTTATTTATACTCTTTCTTCAGTTTTTGTGGTGAGGGGTATAAAAAATAAAAACTTATGAAAAAATTTCATACGGATGATACTAATGAGGATTTAAATTAAGATTCGATACTAATATGGAAGGGTACATGCTCTCGCAATTCAATTTGATCAGTTAAAGTACGATTTTTTTTAATAAGTCCGTTTTACTTTTTTCTCTGAAAAAGTGAGCTTCGATAGAATTTAATATACTAATTATTTCAAAAATACATTTATTAAAGACAAATATGAGCCTTCCTTGCTTAAAACTTCAACAGAACATTACTGACAATTTTTCTGTAATATAGTTCGGCACTTCCGGAAGGAAATTAAAAGATTTCTCACGAATTGAACAGAGTAAAATTTCAATAATGTTATTTTTTACTTATTTCTTTCAAACTATCTTTCATATGGGATTTTGTTTGCATTTGCAGGTAACGTTTGCTATTAAAATGGAATTGATATGTTAAGAAAGGTTGATATGTTAAGAGAGATACTTACCGCAAATAATAAAACAAGCACTCTTTCAGTGATATTACTTTATTTCGTGTCTTTACCAAAAGTTACGAAAATTTGGCCAAATATAACAAAATTACACATGTTACGTGGAGCCTTCAAAAGTTACAAAAATGTAAAAAATGTTACCAAGCGGCAACGGTTGATTGATTAATGATTACGTGTAAGTTGAAAAACAAATTTACTTATGCAAATCTCTAGTAAATACCCATGAATCAAGAAAACAAGATTGCGCAGGTCCGTTAGTTTGTTGTATAGCGTTCTCTCTCTTATGTGTGACGTAGGCATAGAGAATTTTTTTGCGAACAAACTTTATTTGTGTATGGAAAGTGCAACAGAATTAAACCAAAAACGGTGAAAATTTATATAAAATAAAAAAAGAGTTAACCGAATTAGAGTATGATGGTCTCGAAAACCTCGCATGCTATATTTGCCGCAAACTTAAAAATTATATCTCCGATATTGCAGTGGCACAAAACGAGGAAGGTCCAACGTATTCGTGGGTTGATCATGTATCTGAGGGCGAACTAAAAAAGCCGACACCTGAAACTATGAAACACTTTTTACAACAAACATTCATTCTCATTCTATTGTGACGTAGATGCGCAGTAGAAAATTTTTTTGAACGGCTGAATGCGCAATCTTGTTTTCTTGATTCATGGTAAATACCCATAAAAGTTTTTGGACTTTTGAAAAGTGCTGTCAGTAGAATAAATAAAACCATCTTGATTAACAAATTCCTTTAAAAACATCAATTTAATTTTTACATTTAAACGGTCTAATTCATAAAAAATTAAAACTGGCTAATAAACTTAAAACAGGCAAATGTTGGTCAAATTATATTCAAAAACGATTTATAATTTGAAAACTTATAATAAACAATTTTTAAAATCCCAAAGATTATTGTTGGAATTACCCTTCTTTAACTAGCCAATGATGACCTACTGGTCTTTAAGAACGTGTGTTTAAAATAATCTGATAATTTTATTTTCCGTTATTCTTTTTTTTTTTGCAAATTTTAGTAGCTGCCGCAACCACGTCCCTCACGTCAAAAGTGCTTAGTGAGCACTCGTTGTGTAATTTTTTTACTTACCTGGTAAGTGGGTGCATTCTAGATGTCATACTTTGTCAAAAATAGCGAAAGAAATAAAAAAGAATTCTTGGAACTAATCGAAGTTTATATACTTTGGGGTGAAAGGAGGTCAGATTATTATGGTATTGTGTAACACAATATGCATTTTTATTAGAATGCAAGAAAAAATCCCCTTCGGAGTGAAACATGCAATTTAAGAGAAAAATAGTTAAAAAGAAAAAGCACTTTTTCACCACTCTTTCCTCTATAAATTTTTTTTAATACTTTTTTTATTTTCTGTTTTTGTTTCGTAAACAAACTGCCATATTAGCTGTTTGCTTGTACGTGTAAAATGTTTTTTCGCTAGTTTTTTAGTTTGCAATACTAAAAGCGCAATGTTTACAGCTTAAAATCAAAGTGAAAATGAATGCTTAACAGGTCGTCCAGCATGTGTACATTTTACAGACAACATAATCTTCCATCAGAGCAATTAATTCGATAGAGACGTCTAGCTGTTGTAGAGCGTAGCGTATAGGAAGACCCGAATCACTCTCTCCGCCATCGTGCAAAGGACAAAGGAATATGTGGTTTTAAAGTGTGCGTCCAATATATACAACATTTTGCGAGATCTTGCGGTCGTGCACCAAACAAGGCTTAGATTCGGCGAATGGCCCAAAACAAGATTATCCTTTATCCAGATCTTCATGAACAAATTTTGTTTAGCGATGAAGCTTTATACGAGATGCAGTTGTTGTTTTGTTTTTAAACATTGTTTTCTTGTTCTTATTGCCGAATTACGGTGCAAACATTGAAAAAAGTGATCAAAATTTGGACCGCGAGATTAACATACGTCCAAGTCAGCTGCGGCGAATAAAGTAAATTTTATATCAATTTAAAAAATTCATCTTTGTTTTATTCCATTGCCCCTTTTTTTCAACAAAATGTGTTTAATTATAATTTTTAGTTTTCAATCTAAAATAAGAACTTTTAATGAATTAGACCGTAAAGCTTTAGTAATAACAAAAAAAAAAAAAAATACCTTTTAGTACAATTTAAGAAATCTGCAATTCAGTATATATGTACGTAGGTAAAAAACAAAAGGTTTTTTCAAAACTATTTCCCAGAATTTTAATGATTGATTTGTTATCCTATAATACATAGAGCGTTGCAAAGAAAATCACCTTTACCAATTGGAATATTTTATAATATATATGTCACTTTGATTATTTTAACTCAAAACTGCTACAAATCCAGTCCGAGTTGAATAATTTTCTTCTTATTAACTGCATAAAATTAAAAACAAACGAGAAAACAAAATTTAAACATATTTTGTTGTTTTTTGTTTGTTTGTGACTTTTTCAAACTCCTCTAGAAGTTATTTGAAATGTAACACTGTTCCCATCAGGTACCACCTGTAGTAGTAGTAGACTACTGTGAACTTTTACTGTAGTTATTTACTTTGCGTTTAACAGCTGTTCAAAACATGCAACCTCGTGTGTTTTTCTAAAAATAAAAAAAAGTGAATTCTAGTGCTCATTAAACATTATTTAGTGCAAAAAAAAAACAACCGTCAATCAAACCAAGAAAAAGCTGGATAAATACTATGGGGACTCTGCACCGTCGATTTCAATGGAAAAAAAAATGGTTTACTGACTTTCGTTGTACAAATGACGCTGACCGTTCTGGATGGCAAATTGAGGTCAACAAATTGAGGTTTCGAAGAAAGCTGTCTGCAAATTGGGTTTCGCGTTTGCTCTCAACTGACAGTTCACGTATGACAACTTCATAGGATTGTTTAGAGTTGTTAAACCACAACCCGATTAAGTTTTGACGACGTTTTGTAACTGTAGATGAAACATGGATCTCCCGGTGAACCTGCTCCGAAGAAGGCCAAGGTAAGCTTGTTGGCCAATAAGGTGATGACAACAGATTTTGCAATGCACGTGGGATAATCAACATCGATTATTTTTAAAAGAGAAAACAAATATTATGCTACTTATTAGACCATTTTAATGAGGATTTAAAAAGCAAGCGACCCCATATGGCCAAGAAAAAAGGTTTTTTTATCAAGATAACGTACTGGCGCACACGTCTGCAGTCTCAACGGCAAAACTGTTTGAATTGGGCTACGAAGAAAAAGATTTAGCTCCAACGATGAAAGTGTTGACCAAACAAATGCCTATGTTGAGGACCTCGAAAAATTCTAATTTTGGAAGGGATACGAAAACTGGAGAAACGTTGGATTAATGGCCAGTTTTTGACTTTATATTAAAGTACGCATTTAGGTTATTTGGATTTAAATTTGAGTAGTATATGTTGAAAAATAAATTTTTCTTTTGCAAAAAAACAAAAAAAAAATGTGTTTCATTCAAAAATCACTTAAAATTTTATACATTTTGTCGATCTTCGTTACTTTTAAAATCGCGTGATTTCCTTTAATATTAGAGCATTAGCGTATGCTTCTTCTTCCGTGAAATTTTATTTCCCATATTCTGCTTTCTTCTATTGTAACCTTTGTTAAACCATTAAAAAACTAAATTTAAAATCAATACTTTCCTCCTATCTGTTTTAGGGCAATAACCAGTCGAGATATTTAACCTACTTCTGGCTACACTGCTAATGGCTTAACCAAAAGTTAGATTAATGGCCAGTTTTTGACTTCATATTTAAATACGCATTTAGTTAATTTACATGTAAATTTAAGTTCTACTTAAATACAGTTTCAGTTTTCAATCATATTTGATCGTTCTTATTAAACTATGATAAAAATATGGCAGCATTACAAAATAATTATCAATAGCTTATGAAAAAGAGCTGCTTACAAACACAATGAATTGCAAATTTTGTTAAGAATATTTGGAATATTTAAAAAAATGCCTGCGATACTCATGGTTTCACAACACAAACTTATTTTATTTACTAATTTAACTTTTTAATTACTATTTTTATTAAGAAATGTGTGCAAACCACAAAGTATTGTTTTATTAATGGCTAAAATGTATGTTCACTTTTGTTTAGTTTTGCGATAACCATATGGTAAAACTGTATTATTAGGTCTGTTCAGTAACTAAAAATTGTTACTAATTGTTGCTAATTGTTACTAGAACGTGTTCACATACTCGAAAAACTTGCAAGTAGAGAGTGAAAAAGATCGTAAACATGTGAGAGAAAAAAATTTGTTGCAAGTTTTGGCTACTAAAATAGTTTTTTACTTTTGTTTTCAAAATTATTTTATCAAAAAATTTCTGAAAATCGAAATTTTATGTAACATTAAAGAAAATGCAAGTATTTGGCAAATAAGAAAATATTAAAATAATATTATTTTGTTATTTTCTTTAATTTAGCTTGGGCAGCATGCAGCAAAAAAGCTTAAAAGAGCAGATTTGGCTTACGATCTTCTAGCTTTGCAAGTGTTTTTGTTTGTTTAAGAATTAAAAGTAAACAAGCCAGTGATGAAACATTCAATGCAATGTATTTTTTTTTCGGTACAATTTTAGTAAGAATAGTAAAATTTTTATATACACTAAAAAAAAGTTATACATTTTTCCAATCACAACAAGCATGTTTATTAGAACTAAATGCAAAAAATATTATATTAATGATGCATGAAAATTATCTAGTAATTAAAAAACTTTAAAATATATTATGGTATATATTTTTGTTATTAAATAATATAAGTTCGATACTTAACTTTGTAGAGTGTGGTCTTCTTTTTAATAAGTAGCGGATAGTTAAAAGTACAAAGAAAAAATAAAGAAATTGTTTTTATTTTTTGTAATTGTCGTATTTTGTTCTTATTGAACTCACACGTGTGACTAATTACATTATTGCTATGGTTCCGGGGGCCAAATCAATAACACTAAATATAAAAAAATCTAACATGAAGAGACAGAAATGGTCTCGGCCACTACCTACAGGTATGATCTCTGTGTTACCTTCAACTTACAGGCTGCTGTAGTCTAGGTGGTAAGCACGTTGACTACAAATCTGGCTGACCTGGGTTCAACCCTTGCGGCAGTCAAAAAATAAAAATGTTTTTTTCTGTTTAATGGTATAAATACATAAGCAGAATTAACATAAAAACATGCAGCCTCCTTCGTCGGTACTTCTTCATAGCATATTCGCCGGCGAAGTAAAATAATTAATAAAATGGCTATATCTATCTCCTTTCACCACCTGTCTTCTCTCTCATCTATCCCTTACCTAAAGAATGTAGCACGGTTAAAAAACTAAGTAGGCATTAATGCCTGAAGTGCTACTTCTCTTTATAAAAAAAAAAAAAAAAAAAATCGGTTTAGTGCGCTAGCTGATATTAACGATACGGAAATGGATGCGGTATCCAACATAAATTGGGAAAATAAACCTCCTCCCTCCTTTGGTTGCCGATGATAAAATTCCTCTCAAGGAACTACAAGAAATTTTGGGTAAGCATTCAATTTATAAACACACATACATTGGAACAAAAATCTCTTCACAATCCACTGAATGCTACGAAAACTGCAAAAAAAATTTGTTAGAAAAAAAATTGAATTTCATACTTTTAATTCAAAGGAGAATCGTTTGTACATGGTCTTTCGGAAAGCAGTATCGACGATATTAAGAAAGATATCCAAGGTTATAATTAAACTCCTTTATGTATAACTGAAATAAATACAAAATATAGTTCGGTCAACAACGCCGTCTATAAATTACAATTCTTAAGAAAAAATTTCAACCCAAAATCATTAAGCAATATAACTGCAATATGCAATGTAATCGCAATGGAAAAAGTATAAGCCTAGAAAAAATAACAATCCAACACAATGTTGGAATTGTTTAATGTAGGTCATGATATGCGCAAATCCACATCACACCAATGATTGCTAATTACGGAATCAAGACAAAATACCTGCAGTATTTTCGTGTTTTAACTGCAAAAAGCATGGTGAAGATCGTACAGATGACTCTGCAAACGGTATTAAATGTCCATTGCGTACTTTGTATTTGGAAACAAGAGCTAAAGCAACCAACAAAAAGTCAAACAAATATAACAACAAACCAATCTCTCCACAGTATATCAATAGCGATCTCTCTGAAAATAATCACAGTAACAATAAATAACACAACTCTTTATTATATGCTGACGTTATGAGGAAACAACGATCTTTTTGATATTGATGAACTCTTTAATACTTTTCTACTGCTTTAAGTGATCTTCAAACATGCACAACAAAAATACAACAATACAATACGTGTTATTATGTCAATGGAAAAGTGTGTATATGGTATTCGAAATAAAAATATCATACAAAATCTTCATTGGAATTCCAATGGCATTACTACTTATTCTCATTTACTTCAATTCGAAAATTTGCTTGAAAGAGAAAATATCCATATTGCCTCTTTGAATGAAACTCATCTGAAAGAAAAACACAAAACTTATTTTAATATATGTGATCAATAAAGAAATAAGCGTTTATCGTAACGAAAAATAAAAAAAATGCTATCAAAATTAAGGCCAGGTTAAAAATCATTTTGGAAAATCAGCCGATGTTTAAGAGGTAAACAAAATAGGATAATTCCATATTTAAATAAAGAAGGATCAAAAATTACAACTGATGAGAAAAAGTCTCAACTGCTATCGGATGCTTTTTTAGCTGCTAGCAAACTTACGTTAGACTACAAACACTCTATAGATAAAACTGTAAATTCCTAAGTCAGAACATTCAAGTCAACAAACGTTGTGAGAATATAAGTAATTATTTTTAATAATTGTTTAAAAATTAACTACTTCCCAAAACATTTCAAAGAAGCTAAAGCTGTTGCTATTCTTAAGCCCAACAAACCAAGAAATAATCCTAGTAGCTATAGACCTATAAGTTTACTTAGTAATATAGGAAAAATTTATGAAAAAATTATTCAAAATAGATTTTGTAATGCTATTAAAAGAGAACACAGTGCAGTACACCAAATTAATCGTATTGTAAATACAATAAACGCTTATAAACGAAAAAATCTACAGGCATGATAGTTTTAGACGTAGAAAAAGCTTTCGATACCGTTTGGCACAACGGACTTATATATAAATTAATCAAAGCTTATATACCAAAATATATGTGCATGATTGTGGCTGACTTTCTTACAGAAAGAACTTTTTCAGTGGCTATTAATAATACACTTTCTTCTCCTAAACCAATTACAACAGGCTTACCCCAATGTTCAATATTATCTCCGTAATTGCATTCAATTTACACTTCCGACTTTTCTCCACCCTCATATCTAAATGTTGCGTACTATGCCGACGACATCGCTCTGCTAATGTCCAGCAAACTTACTAAGCCACTACTTAATAAAATGGAAAAAGGTTTTCAAGCTTGCAGGAAATATCTCTACAAATGGAAAATTAAAATTAACGTCTTGAATACTCAGGCCATAATATTTCCGTATAACAACTCACCAAAACGACTTCCCAACCGCCAGCTAAGGCTCCTCGATGATAATGTTTCAATAAAAAATAATGTTAAATATCTTGTTATATGTCTTGATAAAAAACTTAACTTCGCTAAACATATTAAGGAAGTTCCCAAAAAATCTCATAAAACGATTAGAGCGTTATTGTCAATACTATGTAAACGCTCAACTCTCAACTTAAAAAAAAATATTATTTAAAAGTGTAGTTAGACCGACTTTGACATATGCAAGTCCAATTTGGTATAAAGCGGCAAAAACACACTTAAAGAAACTTTATATAATTTAGAAAAAATGCCTAAAGATTATAATTAACAAACATTGGAGATACTCCATGCAGCTCCTTCACAGTGAAACTGGTTATGAACAACTCCTCTAATTCATAAAAAGAATCAATAGTAAATAAATAGTAAATATTACGAAACCACAGAAAGTTCTCCTTATCAACTGATAAGGGAATGTAGTGAATTGGCTTGAATTTATAACGAAGCAACAATTCATCAAATTGAAAATGATATGTATATAATGTATTATTTGAGGTAATATAATTATAAACATGTATATTTTCTAAGTATATTTGGCTATTTATTTTATCAGATAAAGGTTTTCCTATTTTTCCTTTAAACATTATTAAATAATATTAACAATATATAAATGTCTATGATTATTTATATAATTCCTTGTAATATCTAGTGATAAAATGTAAATAAAAACTGCAAATAAAGATCTTTTTGAAAATTGAAAAAAAATATTAAATAAAAAGTTTCAATTGTGTTTTATGTTTAATTTTCCATACAAATTTCTCCTAAAATATATTTCAAATCTATTTAAAAATTTTATGACTACTGCAGTTAGAATATAATTTTCAATATTTTCTTGTGGTTGAAATTAGTTTGCTGGCTGATAGTGGTCTATTGTTTTATATATTTTTTCACTCTAGTACATTTAAGTACTTTAAAAATGGTACTATTTAATGGTCCTGCCGTACAGTTTTTAAGTCTTACACATCATTCCCAAAGCCGCAACAAGTTACTTTGCTAATTTTTGCTAGTTAAGCGTTCATTTACTTTTTTATATTTGGGAGAAAAATTTTGCAAATTTCTGTTTTACTCTCTCGTTGCTAGTTTTTGCTGGTAAAGTTACTGAACAGAGCTATTAAATGGACTTTAAATGTACAAGATTGGTCATTTAAGTTTCATTTAAGTGTGCATTGAAAAACTGAATTTTGTACTTAAATAGAATTTAAATATAAATGACATTTAAATACGAAGTCAAAAACTGGCCCTTAGTGTCAATGCTCTTTTAAATTCCTTTTCTTTAACATTTGCTTTTTCATAATAAATAAATAAATAAATGCGAACTTTAATTTGATTTATATACATTATTTATCTATTTGATGCTAACAATTTTTCCGTTGTTTTATTTGACAGAGATGGTGAAGTTATATCGGAGGAAGATATGTATGGTGAGGAAAGAGAAATGTGTGAAGAGGAACAAGAAGGTAAGTTATTTCGTTGGCATGTTTAACATGCATACTTGGGATGCTTGATCTACACAGAAGTATGTGTAAATAATAAACTAAAATTTAATTAAATATATATTGATTATTGTGTTTTTAAAGAAGATGTTTTTGTTAAGACTTCTTAAAACCCAGAACAATAAAAATTCCTTTTACTAACTATTTATCCTAACATACCAATCATTTTTATACCTTCATGTTGCTTTACACATACATACCCACACTTAAACGCAACATCAATACAATTGGCTAAATAAGCATCAAGATGTGATATTTCAACCAGAGTAACTGCACGACCCCGTCGCCTTTCTGAAATGAGCATAAAGAAGACCAAAAAATCTATGCCACGTGAGAGCTCTTTCTTCATATTCAGTCATACTAACAGGTAAAAATACTTTCCCAATAATACAAAGCTTAGTAACCGTTAAAGAAACACAGTTTATTTGTTGGAAGATGCTTCTAAATATATAACGTAAAAAGCACCAAATATAACTCTAAGTTTTTCGACATTTCATTTAATTATGCAGTTGTCTATTTTAGTTTTCCGAAAAAAATCATCTACGTCACAAATAAGTTTTGCGACAACAAAATTCTGCATTTTTACAGCAGCTCTGCAAAAAAAGAAAATTGAAAAAATCATATCGTAAATTTTTAACTTAACTCATTGCGAATACTCTTTTTTTTACTAAGTACTCGAAACTGGCTAATAGTGGTTTCGTTTTTTTAAAGCCCTCGCCACAGCTGGAAATAGGGTATATCATTGCGAAATCGATTGAAGGTTGTCTGTATGTCCGTCTGTGCTCGGGTTGAAATTAACTTTGCCAATGCACTAGATGAGTTGAAGAAAATTTAAATATGCTAATCGATCAGACATAGTATCCAAAATTTTGCTATTGAAAAGGGCCACGTCCTTCGAGGCAGAGGGAGAAACACCACGCCTGCTCTAATCTTTTCATATCATTTGGAACAAACCTAGTTTGGTGAAGTGACTCTAATCCAAAAAGCAAATGTAGAGAATTAAAAAATAAGAAAAAAACATCCAGTAAAAAATTGGCTCTCGCCCATATTTTCCGAGTTATGGGCCTCTTGAATTTTCATAGAAAAGTACGATTCGTCTTCGTGTCATTTCTAATTTTCTTAAAATTCAAATCTTCTTAAAATTCAAATCTAAAAAGGTTTATTCCAGAGTTCTGTAGACAGTGTTTAAAATTGTTCATTTACAAAAATAAAATATGCACACAACTGTTTCAGTACCATTGTACCAGTAAAAGTGGGTGCTTTCACATTTGTATCTCTTTTTTTCTCTACGAAATGACTTTTTGTTACGAAAACTAGTATTCTATATTGGAATCAAGGTTCCAAGGGACTTCCTCATAAAATTCTGTTCAAATCCATCCAGTAGTTTTTACGTGATGAGAATACAGACAGACAAAAATTCCAAAAAAAAAAGTGTTTTGTATTTTATATTGATTACTATCTACACCAACATCAAAATTACAGAATTGAGCCCGTTACAGTTTTACTATATGTATAGATGGTGCACCTGTGAATAAACAAGCAAAAGTGTTGAGCTCTGATAAAATATTTAAAAATAATAATAAACAAGTAAGAGTGCTATATTCGGCTATGCCGAATATTGTATACCCTTCACCATCTATGTAAATCTAGTTTAGTGAAGTACCTCCAACAGAAAAACGAATATCGGGGTGACAGAGAATTAAAAAATAAGAAAAAAAAATTAACTAAAAAATGTTCTTTATGGGTAAGACATTTTTAAACATTTTTAGCATTTCTTTAAAGATCTCGTCAACATCCTTTATATGATACCCATATTCATATTTTAAAAAATTGGAAAATTTCAGAGACGTGTGTTTTGATTGGCGCATTTAATTTTTCTCTATCTAATCTAGTGCCTCGGCAAACTTGATCTAAACACTAACACGGACGGACTTCCTTTAATCGACTTCGCTGTGCATAAGAAGTGACAGTCAGAATATGTGTACTTTATATGGTCAGAAATAGATATTGTAGAAGTTACAAACGGAATGACAAACTCGGTTAAACCTTTTTTCCAAGGTCAAGGGTATAAAAATTAAGTACTGCATATACATAACTTTACATAAAAATATCATTGGCACTTAATGAATTAAGCATTTTAAAAATTTTAAGTATTTCCTGAAAGATCATATCAAAAGAAAAGGAAAAATTAATGATACATATAGTGATATTTTAAAAAATTTTAAAACTTCAGAGGCCCGTAAATCGGAATATTTGAGCGAGCGCCAATTTTTTCACCTGATGCTTTCTTCTTATTTTTTAATTCTTTAAATCTTCAAAAACATGTGAAAAATTATCCAAAAAATAGTAAAAGATCAAATGGAAAACTACATAAAACAACAATTGTTACTGTCCAAATATCAATCAGACTTCCGTAAGAAATATTCATGTCAAACAGCAATGAACTTTGTTATAAATAGATGGAAATGTTAAAAATATAAGATGTTAGCAATTTTATTTGATTTCAAAAGAGCATTTGATTGCAAAAATTATGAAAAATTATCAAAGACTGAAATAGCTTCAGTCATACTTAACTCAACGAAGGCAGTTAACAAATGTGGATAATACAATATTAAATGCAATAGAAAAATTACTTAGTGTACCACAAGGTTCAATTTTAGGAGCGTTTCGTTTTATTATATACATAAATGATATGGAAAGTATTTGTGGGAAATGTGAAATGGTACATATGCAGATGACATCTTGATATTTACTTAGGTCGATTGGGAAGAGTTATGATAATTTAAAAAATGATAGGGACGATGTACAAACATGAAATAAAAGTGTGGAACTTCTAAACTCTTTATCAGATTTTCGTGAAACAAAGTGCGATTTATAGAGGAGGTCATAAGCTTTTCGCTTATTGTATTTGTTTCAGTACAGGGTACTACCACAGGGCGTCAAAGTAGGTAACCTCGAATTTGAAAAATGCCGACTAACTAAAATCAATAAAATTTTTGGCAAGCAATAAATTAAAATAATTTTTTTTTAATTATTACCACTAAAATAAAATCTGCTTTTAAAATAATTCTATCTTGTATTAAAAAAAATACAAGGTAAAAATTTTGTATTTTAAATCTAAAAGTCGAATTTTTCTAAAAGTATTAAAGACTTCATGCAAACTTCAAGTATGTTTTTCCTTTATCTATCTATGTAGATTACTAATAATTCTTGCCTAAAAAACCGACGTCAAAACAGATTTCATCTGTCTGCCTATAACAGCTCAAGTGTATGGCCACATAAATTAGGTTACATTAACTATTGAGACAGCCTTATATTCCACCTCCAAACTTTATACTTTTTCAACTGTTCAATAGTTTGTCAATATACATAAAATTGCAACAACTATAGGGTTACTCCTTAATTTCCAAATTCAAATTATATACTTGCTGTTTCAGTAGATTTAGCCATTAGGTTCTGTTTAAATTTCAACCGTCTGTATGTAACGGTTCAACAGTTTGCCTATATACATTAGATTATATCAACTATTGTAAAACCCTTTAATTTATAATTTAAAATTTTTATACTTCTTATTATACCAAATAAAGTAGTGGACATTCTGCCTAAAATTAAGGTGTTTGTATACAACGGTTCAAAAAATACGGCCATACAGAACAAATTACATTTACTTTCTAAATTCAAATTATAAACTTCTTGTTATAGCGGACTAAGCAATGTGGCAATATAAATCAAATTAAATGAACTATTGGCGCACCCTTTAATATTCATACTTGTTACTATAACGGCCATAGCAATCGACATTCTGTCCAATTTGCAAGCGTTTGTCTATAACGGTTTAAAAGATTGGTTCATATGAGTTAATCTTCATATGAGTTAATTGAATGAACTATTGGCACACCCTTTAATTTATAATTTTTTTTATTAATACTTGTTAATCTAACGCCCATAGCAATCGACATTCTGTCCAATTTGCAAGTGTTTTGCAAGATAGGCCCATATAAGTAAATTTACATTAATTATGGGGGCACCCTTAAATTTTTAGATTTATATTTGTATAATTTTTTGTTTTTCGGAGCTATAGTAATTCGCAATCATTTTAAATTTTACAGAAGTGCTCTTTACAATTCATAATACACGTAAAATATATGTATGTTGTATGGGGACAACCTTTAATTTTTAAGATTATGAACTGTTTTTAAAACAGGACCAAACTGTAATTTTCAAAATCGGATCAGAATTGACTGAGTTCTGGAGGCACAAATAAAAAAAAAGCAACATTCAGCCGAATTGTATAACCTCCTTCTTTTTTTGAAGTCGGTTAAAATTAAAAGAATTTTGAAATCGGTCCACTTTTGAAAAAGTTATAAGTTCTAAAAAATTTTTCAAATTATAGGTTGCCTACTTTGACACGCTGTAGTACTACCCTGTTTTGAAACAGGGTGTATCCAAATACAGTAGACAATAAGCTTATGTCCTCCGCCTTAAATCGCAGTTTGTTTTATGAAATCAGGTGAATGGTTTAGAAGTTCCAGACTTTATTTCATTTTTTTTGAATTTCACGCCACTCTGCGACGGTATTTTGAGGTAAACTAGTTTCATTAACTTTAGGCAAAATGGAATGGTTTGAATTTTGAGGGGATTTATTGACACTTACTTTGTGTACGTTCGCTGCATATGGTTTGTTGTTTGTGTATTATTTGAAATAACACAAACAACTAAAGTAACGAATATGAAATTAAAATCCATATGTACATATTTAGATGTCATGAAAAATTTAATAGCATAACGATGCGATGAAACTCGCTGAAAATTTTAAACAGAAACGGACGAAATGGCATGAAATAATTGTATGTGTAAATTTGGACTAAGTTGATATACGCAAAGTGAAAATTTATTTTAAAAATGAATTTCCTGTTGAATAAAAATTACACGTAAATATAATATAAATATAATTTGAGAAGGTTAATCGTAGTTCACAATTATTATGCTTTTCTTATTTTCATATTCCAAACATGCTTATTAGATAATTGTTGCAAAAAAAAAAACCGACTCCAATACAGATTTCTTCAGTCGGTCTATAACGGTTCAAGAATATGGCCATCAAATTGCATTAACTATTGGTACACGCTTATATTCCATCTCCAAACTCTACGCCTGTTCAACTGTTTAACAGTTTGGCAATATACATACATTTAGAGCAACTATAGGGCCACCCCTTAATTTTAAAATTCAAATTAAATACTTGCTGTTATAGTAGACCTAGCAATCAGTTTCTTTGTTAATTTTAATCGTCTATAACGGTTTAACTGTTGGTTATTATACCAAACAAAGTAGTGGAAATTCTAAATTTAAATTATAAACTTGTTATAGCGGACTTAGCTATACTGGTCCGTTGTAAGTTTTGCTGTCTGTCTACAGCAGTTAAAAAGTTCGGAAATTCACATTAAATTACATCAATATTGGGACACCCTTTAATTTTCAAATCCATATTTTATAATTGTTATTATAGCGGAGTTATCAATACAGGTAAATTACAGCTGTCTGTAACGGTTCAAAAGTTTGGCCACATATATAAAATTACATTAAATATTGGGATACCCGTTAACTGAAAATTAAAAATCTTTGTATTTGTACTGTAACGTTTATAGCAATCGACATTCTGTCGAATTTTCGAGCGTTTGTCTATTAAAAGCCCATATAGGTAAATTTACGTCACCTACGGGGACACACTTTACTTCTTGGATTTATTTTTCTAATACTTTTTGCAATTGGGAGCTATAGTAATACGCAGTCACTTTAAATTATAAAGAAGTGCCCTTTACAGTTCATTATACACCTAAAAATATATATGTTGTTGTGAACTGTTTTTAAAATGGGACCATCCTTAAGCATAATCTATCAAATTACAAAAAATTTTCAAAATCGGTTCAGAAATGACTGACTTCTGCAGGTACAAACATTAAAAAAAGCAACAATCAGATGAGTTGATAACATCATTCTTTTTTTGATGTCGGTTAAAAATACGTATTCATGTGTGTAAATTGAGGCACATGCATGTGCCTCGTTTGAATTCACAGGTTTTTACTTTCCCTGTTCTGTTTTTCGTTAAATTTTTTTTATTTCAATTTGTGTTAATAGAAAAATTAAAGTGCCTAGTATCATTAAGCTGAAATTAATGAATCAATTAAGTATTACTGCAAGCATCAGAAAATGTCGACAAATATAACGATTGTCGTATTGTTTAAAGCTAGAAAATCGCATTATTAAAAATGAAACATATACCCACAACTTCAAAAATAACATGATAATATATATAGTGTGTTGCAAAATAAATGCACTATATTTTTCGTTAAATTAAATTTTCTTTATTAAAAATAAAAAATGGTTTATTTAATAAAGCAAAGTTCTTAGAAAAACGTTTATAACCTTTTTATTAAGAAACGTGGTTAAGCAGACGGGCGTAAGAAAAAAGGAAAAAGAGCAAGGGTTACCATAACGTTTTTTTTACCAATCTTGGCTCACTGTGAACCGCTGTCACTTTCGGACGAGCTGCCACAGTACTCCCCTCTGAGAGGTGATAATGGTGCGTGTTAACGTTAGCAATGTTGGCTTCAGAAGGATAAAATGCTGGCTTCAATCGATCAATGGAAACTTTACTTTCTTTTCCAGAAATGCATACGGTGTAATATTTAGGTGATCGTTTAATAACTTTAAATGGGCCGCTATATGGAGGCGTTAAAGATGGTCGTACTGAATCGTCCCGCACAAATACGATTTCGCATGATTTCAAATTTGGATGAACAAAAACTTTATCGTGGCAGTGCCAGGTCGCGTCGACTGGTCGTAAAGTTTCCATAGCCCGCCGGAGTTGTTGTATTATCTCTGCTTCAGAATTGCAAGAGTTTTCAATTAAAAAATCGGCAGGTAAACGTAATGTAGCACCGTAAACTAGTTCCGCAGGTGTTGCTCGAATGTCCTCTTTGTAAGTACATCGCAGGCCTAGCAAAATAATTGGTAAATATGTTGTCCATTCGTTCACATTGTGGCATAAGATTGCCGATTTTAAGGTGCGGTGCCACCGCTCTATCATACCATTTGACTGAGGATGGTATGGCGTAGTTTTTAGATGATGTACTCCAAGTATGCGCAAAAGTTCTTTAAACAAGGTGCTTTCGAACTGTCGACCCAAATCAGTCGTAATATAAATTGGAATACCGAAACGAGATATCCATTCTTTAATCAAAGTTATTGCTACGGTTTTTGCAGTCATATCCGGCATCGGAAATGCATCCGGCCATCGAGAAAATCGATCTATAACTGTTAAGCAGTATCGATTACCTTCTGACGGAGGAAAAGGGCCGACAATGTCGATGTTCAAATGAGCAAATCGTTGGCTTGGTATACTGCGTCGCATGAAAGCGGCCCGGGTATGCCGAGTTACTTTGTTTCGTTGACAATGTAAACAATTTTGTGCAAAAATTTTGCTGTCTTTCTGTACACCCGGCCAAACAAATCTCTCAGCCATTAATTTAGCTGTGGCGCGTGTGCCCGGGTGTGACATATCATGTGTCGCATGCAGAAATTTCTGACGCAGTTCTTTAGTAATGAAAGGACGTACGCGGTCGCACGAAATATCGCAGTAAACTGGCTTTGGTGCATTAGGAAGAATAAATGGTTTTAGTTTTAATGAGCTGTTCCCATCTGAATTCAGTATGGACTGAAATTCTTCATCCACTGACTGAGATAAGGCCAATTCGTCGTAGTTGATCTCTACTGCGTTAATCACCTCAATTCGGGACATTAAATCTGCTGTAATATTTTTTTTCCTTCTATATGGCGTATATCTGTGGTGATTTGGGCAATAAAGTCCAATTGTCTGGCTTGCCTATCCGATGCTCTCTCTAGCTTTTGTTTAAATGCGTATACCAATGGCTTATGATCCGTATAAATGTGGCAAACACGCCCTTCAACCATGTATCTAAAATGACGCACTGCCATGTAGACCGCGGTCAACTCTCTATCATATGTACTGTATCGCATCTCTGCTGACGAAAATTTTTTGGAAAAATATGCAAGAGGCTGTATTTCATTTTTAACAACTTGATTTAGCACGGCTCCTGCAGCAAAGTTTGAAGCGTCTACCCATAGGGATAGCTCGGCGTCTGGGTTTGGGTGAGCCAACATCGAACAATTTGCGAGCTGCAATTTGCAATTTTCGAAAGCGTCTGTCGTTTCACTGGTCCAGTGTCATTTCGTTTGTTACCGTCTATCATATTAAACAGAATTCTCTGAATATCGATTGCCTTAGGCAGAAAACGCCTATAGAAATTCAGCATCGCCAAAAATTTCTTTAAATCTCTTACCACTTTGGGGCGAGGAAAATTAAGTAGTGCGTCAACTTTTTCAGGCAAAGGTCGTATACCACCCTTTGATATTAAGTGCCCTAAAAACTTGAGTTCAGTTAACCCAAACTCTGATTTAGATGCGTTGATTGTCAAATTGTTATCTCTAAATCGATTAAAGACGGTTGTGAGATGCTTCATGTGCTCATCCTTTGATGGTGATGCAATAATTACATCGTCTAAATAAGCAAAAACAAATGGCAAGCCTCTTAGGACCTCGTGAATTAATTGTTGAAAAGTTTGGGCTGCGTTTTTCAGCCCAAAGGTCATATGCGTAAATTCGAAAAGTCCAAAGGGCGTTGTAATGGCGGTTTTCGGTATATCATCGGGATGTATTGGTACCTGATGAAACGCCTTCTGTAAATCGATTTTTGAAAAAATAGAATTTCCGACCAGCACCATCGAGAAATCTTGCAGATAAGGAATAGGATAGCGATCGTGAACCGTGATCGCATTAAGCGCACGATAATCGCCGCAAGGCCTTCATGTTCCATCAGGTTTGCGGACCATATGAAGTGGGCTGGCCCAGTTACTACTGGACGGGCGACAAATTCCTAGTTTAATTAAAGATTCAAATTCATTACGGGCAGCCAAAAGTTTCTCTGGTGACAGCCGGCGAGGGCGGGCAAATACAGGTTGACCCGTGGTCTCGATTCTATGCGTTATTGTTGTTTTAGAGACTGCTCCAGGTCGGGCAGGACGAGTAATTTCGGCAAACTGTTTAAGAATGTCCGAGTATTGTATTTTTGTATTAAATGTTCTGATTGATAAGTGACCTGTTTTCTCAATCACGCAATTAGTTTTTAAAGCTGTTAAACGGTCTACTAAACATCTATTTTTCAAGTCAACTAATAAATCGTAGTGCGCCAAAAAGTCTGCACCAATAATTGCCTGATTAACATCTGCTATCAAAAATTTCCAAAGAAAATCACGTCTTAAATTTAAATTTAATTTGAGTAATACATCACCGTATACTGATATTGTAGATCCATTAGCTGCAAACAACTGCATATCTGATGGTTTTACATTGGATGACTGCAATATCTTTGGTATAACTGATACATCCGCGCCCGTATCAATTAAAAAATTTATTTTTGTTGACGAGTCGTAAATTCTTAGTCGATATGATTGCATATTTTTAGGCTGGTCAGTTATTAGAGATACTTCATCACACATTTTATGTCATTGTTGCGGTTTAAGATTCGTTGCTGCCGTCGTTGAATGAGAATTAAAGCTACACGGTTGTCGACATCTCGTGGCGTTAGTACCAAATCTGCTATGATACCAACAAAGGCCATTGTTTATATTTGGGCTGCGTGAACGAGAACGATTCCTAAAACTGTTATTTTGCAGAAGTTTTTGCATATCGCGAGTAAGTTGCGCCACTTGGTTTTGGAGACTTTGCATTTCCGCTGAAGGAGTTGTGATTTCTCTGATTTGACTATGCTGCAAGTGCATTGATTCAGTAATGGCATCTGCTATTTTGATTTTTTCCAAGACATCCACGTTGGCAGCGATGATGGCTGGTTGCATATGCGTTGGCAGACGATTTACCCATAAATCTTGTAATATGGTTTGACTTAATGAATCTCCTGCTACACGTTTCATTTCGCTATAGAGTTCGCTAGGCTTCCTATCACCTAATGGCATATCCGATATGACGCGCTGAACTCGGCGTTGTTCGCTGTCAGCAAAGTGTTCGATCAGTGTGCGTTTGATGTAGTCATATTTTTTGGTTGGAGGTGCTGAGTCAATGATGAGGCGTAGTTGCAGAAGTTTTGATGGTGGTATGGATGCACATATTGTGTTAAATTTTTTTATGTCCGATGTTATGCCAGACGCTTCAAACCAAAACTCTATAGCATAAAGGAATGCCTCAACACCTGTCTCGGTCAGGGTTGGCATTGGAATTTTTAAAGAAGCAACTACATCCATTGCCGGTGGAGCTGCTCGTTACTCTGATTTGAGCTCCATGGCATCGTCTGTCGAGCCAGTCAGCGACATATTTAAAGCCGGGTAAAATGTTAAAATTAATGTTTTGTCGAAGGGTCACCAGTAATATAGTGTGTTGCAAAATAAATGCACTATATTTTTCGTTAAATTAAATTTTCTTTATTAAAAATAAAAAATGGTTTATTTAATAAAGCAAAGTTCTTAGAAAAACGTTTATAACCTTTTTATTAAGAAACGTGGTTAAGCAGACGGGCGTAAGAAAAAAGGAAAAAGAGCAAGGGTTACCATAACGTTTTTTTTACCAATCTTGGCTCACTGTGAACCGCTGTCACTTTCGGACGAGTTGCCACATATATATTTTTATAGTTTTTTTTATGGCGGATGCGTTCCACTGTTTTGTTGTTACTAACCATCTTCGGGATCTTTTGCCTAACATTTCCATTTTTTTTTTTTGCATACCAGACGTTCTTCATTAATAACATAGTCATTTACGGTCGATTGGCCGATTAATCGCAGTACTTACCAGTGATGCCAGAAAAACTCTGGCTCTTATCTCTAATTTGACGAATGATATCCCCAAAATCTCCATTTTTAAACGAAATTCCCTGATTATGTCTCCAAAAAGAAACAATTTTAAATTCGCATCTTTATTAAAAATAATTTCTTCGTGACCTTCTTCAACTCTTTTGTACATATTTACTGATTTAAAACTTTTTATCATTGCTTCAAGAACTTCAAACCTATAAAAGCTGATTTTTTAATTACTTAAATGGGATTTATTCTTATCAGTGATTCCAACATTTTTAATACCCCTCAGTTTGGTTTTCGTAGTGCTCACGCACGAAAATATTCTTTCTTCAAATGCATTGAAAATTGATTGAACACAGAAACAGCGATTTTACGAAAGAAATAATTTCCAGTAATTACTTCGTATTCGTAAACTATTACCCAAAAGTCAAGAATGTCTTTGGGCATGGAATTTTTTGTGCTTAATGCATGGACGTTTGAAAATTTTATATACTAAAGCAAATTTTTCCTGTTTTAATATTCTTAAGCTGTACATTTTTGAAGAGTTCAGAGTTTTTTATATTTTCGGAAATCTTTTGAACATTTCTTTTGCTAGTACAGTTAAGTATTGTAAACGAATTTCTTTATAATCAATTTGGTCCCAAAGTCGTAACATGCGTAATTCCTCAGAACATTATATGCCAACATCTATGTCGATGATATCCAAATAATTCTTGCTTATGACTCAATAAAGTGTTTGTTTTGTCAATATCGAATTTAATATATTGTGGCTTTAAAAATTTGAAACAAATTAACATAAAAGGTAACAATCAATGCTCATATCCGGATATACATATGTAGATCAATATTATCTCCTTAAAATGATAAGATGACCGCATTTACTTCATAATTGTTATTGGACTTAAAAAAATAAATACGACTTATTAGAATTGATATTAATGTCAGCCGACAAATGTTGTGTCATTTTGTTATTATTTGAAAATGATGTTGTAACTCAATCCATTGCTACAAGACTTTTTCACAGCCATCTGGTGTTAGATATTTGCACAAGTTTAAAAAATTTATTTGAATCTACACCTAAATTTATTAAATCGAATACATGTTTATATTTTATTGTTCACAATGTAGAGTGCGAGAAGCAGTTATACAGTTCCTTCACAAGAAACTCGACAGAGTTGGGGATTCATTTTGCGCTTCCGAGCTGCATTAGCTAGGTGATTGACAAACGCATTTAACTTATTTTCCTTTTTAAGCAAAACATAAAGAGACTTATTTATATCTCATATATTGCTTGCACTATCTGTTTCAATCGTAGGTAAACTATTAACACTTAAACCCGTACAACGTAGAAAAATATTTAAACCACTATCTGGTGTCTACACACACAAATTTATACCATGCTTTTAACATGTTAATTCGACTAGACAGTAGTACAGGTAGAAAAAGCATTCAAAATATAAAATTCAATGCCAATAAATGAAAGTGTTAATAAGAAAAAAACTTATGTTGAAATTCCCAATTTGGGGAAAAATTCCCCCTATCTGGCTACATTGGTACTCACTATTGGGAAGTTTGTTTTTTAGTCGAACAGTTTAAGCGTGAAATAAACTCCTTGTGAAAGTATTTCCTGTCAGAATGTGCGTAGACACAGCCTGTTTTAAAGAGAATTATAACATTACCCGATTTTTTTTACAAACCATTCTTCAGTGTAATGAAAAAATATAGAAATTTGTTGGAGTACGTAAATTTAAACGTAATATATGCTTGTATGTATGCAGTTAAATAACAAAATGCTATTTTAGAAAAAAAAAATAAGTAAACACTTCTTATGAAGATTTTAAAAAATCTTTTTGTATATTTAAATTATTTTCTTTTATTATCGTAAAGTGCCACTGTACAGAAACTCAATACGTGTACTAAGTTTCGCAAAGACCTTACACGTCTGACCTCGTAGACCTTAAGATAGATTATTAATTAATATTACAAAAAGTAAGTAAGTTTTCGTTCGTCAGCCATATAAAAATAGTAGCAAAATACCTTATGTATCTGCTGTATCGTCCTAGGACTTTTTGATTACAAACATTTATTTATTTATTTCTTTGATTTTATTAATAATCGAAAAGCCTAAGTAGGCTAAATTGATTACATAGCCATTGAATAATATTTTCGCATTACATTGCGTTACTAAGTTAATTGTTTCATTCTGTGTTTTATACACAGTTGTTGTACAGTGGTAAAAACTGAAAAAAATTTTTTTTAATTAAATTTTTGTATTTTCCTAGCATAAAAGTAATATTTTTTCAATGGCGTCTTCAACTTCAGGTATTTGGAAACTCAAATGTGTATCTCAGTTAAATATTTTTGTTGTAGAAATATTTTTAAAGTTTTTTTTTTGGAAAATTGGTGTAAAAAACAATAATTTTTCACTTTCAAGTAGAAAATTAGATCCGGTTTGGGCAAGCTTGGGTAAAAAAAAAAATTTTTTTTGGAAATTTTCTATAATATGTATACTTACAAATCATATAAAAACATTTTGCGAGTTTTTAGCGGTAAGAAGGAAAAAATTGTTTTCTATTTCAACATCGAAAAAAAATTCGTGTATGCTTAGCAACGCATTAATCATGTATGTAAGTGTGTACATATATATGTTGTTTTGTTAATGTGAAGTAGTAAATGAAACCAGATCAAAAATACAGATCGAGTTCAGACAATAAACTCGATTTATAGTTGACCAACCAAAACCAGGATTTAACGGGAATACAGCCAGATGTTTTTTTCTTTAAAATCCTGAAGTTTCTGCGGAAATTGCAAAAATTGACGTTGTACTTATCAAAAAAAAAAAAAATTTTTTTTTAAGGAGTAGTGATCCACTTCATAATATGAAACGAAAAAATAAGTGCTACCTCTAACGCCTGAACTATTTTTGTTAGCAATTTCAACCCAATGTGCGACGCGTCACTTAACGCAATTAATTTCAATTTTACAAATAAGTTAAGTTTGATCAATTAAATTAAATTAATACAATTTAAAAAAAATCAACTTCTAATTGAAATAAAATTGTTATTGAAATTGGTGGCCGTTTTAGAAATTAACCAAATTGTAAAAATTCTTTTGTAACCTTTGTATTCATTGGCATTCCGCCATTACGTGTCACCAGCAACGATGGAACAAAATTTGACTCCACCTTACACCAACATTTACAACAGTTTCCCTGCCAGGAACGGTTTCCGCAGCAAGAAACTTTTTTTATCGAGTATCATCAAACAAACGAAAAACACAAAAGACTATTCTAAAAACATATGCACACATGAATACGTTTTATCCAATACTCGTATGCATGCATGAAGTATGACGATAAGAAAAGCGTAATAATTGTTTTGGTTGTGGAGTTGCGATTACCTCTTCTTAATACGTTCAAGATATATGTTTATGTGCATTTTCTGTTCTAATAAGAAATTTATTTTAAAAATAAATTTTATATGTGCGTATATCTATTTACATGTTAAACAAGTATGTTTAATTTAAATAATGTCCCTATTGTCTTCCTCAACTCAGTTTGTTTGTACACAAGTCGACCCAACTTTCTCACCACCAATTTGTTTTGTTTTTATTGAAAATTGTGAAGTCGTTACATCAAATATCAAGTTTGACAGAAAAGCAGACAAATTCATGTCAAATCTTAGATGGATATACATATGCTTAGATTTCTTTATGAAGATGCTATAAATTTGACCCTATTGAACTGCTAACAGCAAAGTTTAAATATGCAAAATATAACTTACATTTACAGTAAGAATTTTTTTTTACAGATTTATTTATTATTAAATTTCTCCGCAAATCCTTCCCATAAATGTTTGCAATGATTCTTTGGTCATTTTGGTTTCCCACGAGCAATCTTTGGATTTTTTTTCGCATAAGCGGAACAAGTCTCTTAAACTGAGGTTTCGTTGTAATTTTCGAATCTTTGTAAATATATTAAATGTTGACAAACTGTAAAATTAAAGGCAAAATGTTTTTTACATACGATCTCTCCATAATTCTGGACTTAATTTTGATTAAACTGTAACGTACAAAATCCCAACTATTAATATGCAGTTGTGTATATTGCTGAGTTGCTGAGAATGGCAATGCGAATTTATAAACGACGACCAAATTATTTTAAAAGTTGAAAACAAATATGTCTAATTTAATTTAAATGAAAACAAACTGTGTTTATTTTGTGTTTGAATATGTATGTTCTGTGTTTATGCTTATGTCTATTTATAAATGGACATACATACATAAATATTTGTATGTTAAACGTCGTTTATTTTCTCGACATATTTAACAACTCAAAAATTATAATTAGTTATTTAACAATGAGTAACTTGCTAACTATCAACTGGATTTTAACAATAGCTATTTTCGTTAAAAGAGTTACTGAACAGCAAAATCGAAAACTTTGTTATTAAATCAATTTCATCAAAAGCTAATCATTAAAAAAGAGTTGTCAATCGCACTACTGATATATCTTCTTATGTCACGGAGTTTTGGGACAGCTCTTTCTCTTTCTCCCGTGTGTAAATTTTACAATACTTTAAAAAAATTATGATTGCATAAAACAAATAAACTGTTGGATTGTCAATTAATACTATATATTTATATGCATGCAATAATAAAAGTCTAATAGCCTTAAACAATCCCAAATTCCAAAATTCCTTAACTCAAATTAATAAAATTATTAATTAAATTCTTAAATTTGAATAATTTCGAAGGAATTTATTATTTTAAGTATTAATGTCTGCTCATACGTTAATTGCCTTCAATAATTTAATCTATTATATTTAAATATTATATTTATTGTCATCATGTATTTTTGGTAAAAAGTATTTATTCCAGTTCTAGGAAATCATGCAATAATTTTTGTACTAAGTAAAATGATTTCGTTTACGGACACATAACGCCAAGTTAGAAATTTTAAAGATTTTTCAGAAAATTTCCAGACAGTTATTATTGTGACCTCATTTTTTGCCAGAACCTCTCTAACAAATCACTTCATTTTTTGCCAACGCAATTCTAGTGTCTGATTGTAGCTTATCTTTAGAACGGCTTTATTTGACTGAACGAAATTCTGAATTAATTGAATGACGTTTAGTTTCAAACTTTTTAAAAAATCAATAAAGTTATAACTAAAGTACTTATTCTTAACACTGTTACTGCCATTATTAAATTTCACTTTAAATGAAACTTTACTGCAGTCACCAAAAGTGAATCATTCTTTCAGTCGCGACAACAATTGCTTGGATAACCATTTCTCTGCTCTGGAAATATTCTGTTGTTCTGAAAAAAAAAAACAGATATTAGGTATCGACTTTTGAGTCAATATTTATTTCAAAAAGAACAATTTAATTTATGATGCAGATAATTAATAAAAAAAAATATCAAAATTGGTCAACCCGAACTTTCCTTTGAGCCTGCCAGACCGTGAAAATGTTTTCTAAGATTTGGTTTGCTTACACCACTACCAAATAACATATTAATTTCCCTACATGATAAACTTAACTTTTAAATATGTTCACATATATGTAAATACCAGGTCCAGATTCTGCTAAAAAAGGAAATGCGGCAATTACTTTTACTTAGTTTTTTTAATTCTTTTTTTTTAAATAATGGTTCTAGTATTTATACATCGCTTGGTCTGTACCTGGTACATACTTTTCCATATTTTATTGTTTTAAAAGTATGTTCAATATTTAAACTTTTCTTTATCATGTAGAATATGATGACAACGGTGTTGCCACTGCCAGACCCAGACGTATGTCTGAGGTAAATACAGCTACCAAAATTCAGCCCATACCTGAGGGTTCATCATTCTTCTTATTTTCACAAACTAACAGGTTTTGTTTCTTAATTTTATAATTTTTTCATAATTAAATTTTATTTTAATAATAGACGAAATTATTGTACAAAAAATTATTTGCAGAATAACATTGTCGATCAGTCACCAATTTCACCCCCTAAATAATAAAATACAGCACAAAAAGAAAGCAGAAACCGGCTTCATTAATTGTGCCAAGTATTTTTCTTCTTTGTAGAAATTACTGCTATTGAAAACTTTGCTTCATTTCTCTAGTTAAAGTCTGAAAATTTTGGCAACAGATTTTTACCGTCATTTTGTTTTTTATAAGGTCGGCTAAAGTAAATCATGAACTTTTTCGTTACATTAAATTAAATTTAGCCCACTCTGTTAGATCTAACTTCTTTAAGCTATATTAGAATTTATATAATGCTGAAAGCCTAATAATAGTGGTTGGGCGTCTTTATAAAATGTGATTTAAAACAGTTGGAAAGAGCTTTAGAGACAGTAAATCTCTATTATCCGTACACATATGCGTCATTTTAAAATATTTTATAAATTATATTGATTCACTTCTATCGTTCACTTAAATTTTTTAACTTTAACGCGTCTTTATCAAGTGACTTCTCCAGCTTTGTATCTTCAATAACACTCTCTCTCTCTCTTTTACCTCTCTTCCAAATTTAATGCAATACATCGCACAGTGGCGTGAAATTCAAAAAATGCAATAAAAGTCTGGAACTTCTAAACTACTTGCCCGGTTTTCATGAAACAAACTGAGATTTATAGAGGAAATGCTTTTTGCCTATAGCATTTGTATACACACTGTATCAGTACAGGGTAGTACTACAAGGTGACAGAGTAGTAACCTCGAATTTAAAAAATGTTACAGTGCTTATAACTTTATCAAAAGTAAACCTATTTCAAAAAGGATAAAGGAAAAACGTACTTGGAATTTTAATGGTATCTTTTACACTTTTAGAGAAATTCGAGTTTTTAATTTAAAATACAAAATTTTTTCCTTTTTTTTACTTGTAGTTTTTTTCTAAGAGATTTATAAAGCTAATATTATAAGAAATAACTTGTAAAAAAACTTTTTTCTTTGACTTCCTTATTTTAGTGGTAATAATTTTTTTATTTTATGGTCTTATAAAAAGTTTTTTTATTAAATTATTATTTAAACTGTGAATATTATAAGTGAATTGAAATTATTTTGGCTTGAGTTCATTTATTTTTAATTTCTAAAAATCTTTTTTAGAAAGAAAATTTGTTTTACAAATGTATGCGGACGTTTCCCAAAGAAAACAAGGAAAATTAGATGCTAGTAGAATGAAATGCTGCACTTTCCGGACCGCTGCGACCTTCATCAGCATTCTTCGCATCTATCTACCTTAGCTGTGTATTTTTATAAACATTATCTATTTAACCAACTAACTCAATTCAATTAATTTATAATAGTCACAGTTCAAATAATAATTTAATAAAAATTTAATTATAAGCACGCGCGACACTGCGAGCCTTCATGCTTACTTCTTAAGGTACGGTCACATTTAACAAACATTTGAAAAAAATTTGTTTGCTCTTGTTTGTTTCAAAAGAATACAAAATTTGTTTTGTGGTCACACTACGCACATTTATTTGCATATTTTTATTGGTTTAAACAGCTAAGAAATAATGTCAAATAAAATACAGGCAAACATGTTTTATGTGCGGTCACACTTAAAATAATATTTGCCTTAAAAATACATTTGATTAAACTGAAAATAAGCATAAATATATTTGTCCAGAAACTGCTGCTCATGGGATGTCTTCGTGTCCATTCAATTTCTTTGGCATTATTACGAAGTAATTGCAAAGAAAATGTTTAAAATAATATTAAATGCTAACTACAAGTGATAAAAAATAGTTGCTTCTGATAAATTTTTAATTGCGGTGCAATATACCTACATAAGTTCAAAACAAACAAATAATAACCATTTGTAGTCGGAACAAAAATATACAAATTTAGGAAATTGTTTTCCATCTAGGCAGACTCTGGGCGCATTTTTTTAAAAGTCGCATATAAAGTTTTTATTCTGTTCCTATAATATACTTTTCCTATGTTTTGTACGGGAAGTAAAACCCTAGTTTTTTATATAAAAAGAAAAAATCAACCGCTGATGCAATAAAATAAATAAAAGTTGGTCAAGTAATGATGGATAATATTAAATTTATGTATGTACACGCTGTTTATTTATCTATTTTACATACATAAGTGTGGACAAATAATATATAAAATAAAAAGTCGCTTAAATTAAAAAGCCATTTCCACAAAGAATCAGACTCTAAATATGCAAAATTTTAATTGGGACACAAAGTCCTAAAATTTTTAAGAAACCTAAATATTTCAAATTTCAGAAAATAGAGGAAAAACACTTGCATATAGTTTTTAAAATTGTTACATTATAACTTACCGTCAAGCGAATATATAATGAAAAATGAAAAAAGTCAGTTTACATTAATTGTAAAAATAAGCTTTCAGCTTAGGACTTATAGAACACATTTTATTTAATATCATATCGAAAGTTATGCAAGAATAATTTAGGGGCTTAAAATGGATTATCATTAAGGACTCTTAGCTCTATTCCTACGCTCGAACAGGGTGGAAGAATAATTTTGTATTTGCCCTGTACATAGCCGACTTTTTTCGTCTCTTTAAGCAGTTAAAATGTGCGGGCACTTTGCAAATCTTAATTAAAGTTTAATTTATGTTGGTTAAATTTCAGCATGCAAAATTTTTGTTTCATGTAAATTAATCGATATTGATTTTTGAACTGAAAGCATGTTGCTTGTTGTCATATATAACTTAATTTAAAAGTTATTTGTAAGAATTTCAGAACAAAATGCATCTTAACCTGATCATAGGTTTATGTGCAGATATATAACAGTATGTAATTTACAACTTTAAATCTCTATAATTCCCGAACAAATGGCTTTCGGCAGGATTACTTGCCCTCTACTCCAAATTTTTAATATAAAATGGACTATTATATAATAAGCTCGGTATATATTTGGAAAAAATGACCTTTTGTGGAATTTTTTATTATATAAAAACCTTTTTGAAAAAATTTTAATATAATTTACTGCGACTCTATTTAAAACCAAAACTTAATTAAAAATGTATAAAGGAAAATTTAATAAGCCCCAATGCAACAACTATTTTAACAACTTTTTTAATTTACCTTTTCTTCTAAAATTGCATTTTGTTCACTAATATCTATAATTTGATTTTTAAATTTACTGTATTTTTTTTGTTTAATACACATATATTATAAAGTTAATTGTTCAGCGAGTTTTTCCGAAACTTAATAATTTAGTTTAAATAGCAGGCAACATTGATGATACAGCTGTTATTTGTCTGTGGTTGTTCTTACAAAAACTTTGTAAGTACAAATATTTATTTGCCTAAAAATGATCACATTAGAAGCATTTTTGTTTGCTAGCAAATAATTTTATTTGCCCAAAATCAGCTGTGGCATAGCTTGGTCCTAATAAATATTTTGTGGTCAGACTACGGCAAACAAATATTTGAAGATTTTAGGCAAATGTTTGAATAATGTGACCGTACCTTTACAATGTTGTAAGTAAAAAAGTAAGAATGACTAAAAACAAAATTTGCATTCGTATTCAATCGATGACTGAAACAAAAAGCAAAAACAAATGTACAAGACGAAATACAGCGAGAACAGTTAAGAAATACGTTGGTTTGTGTGTAAATTTCGTCTAACCAAATTAATACTAATATGAATATATCTCGTATTCTTATTCACAAAGTAAGCTGGTTAAATAGATAATGTTTATAAATTACACAACTAAGGTAGATAAATGCGAAGAATGCTAATGAAGGTCGTAGCGGTCCAGAAAGTGCAGCATTTCATTCTGCTAGAGTCTAATTATTCTTGTTTTCATTGGAAAACGTCCGCATACATTTGTAAAATAAATTTTCTTTCTAAAAAAGATTTTTAGAAATTAAAAATAAATGAACTCAAGCCAAAATAATACAATTCGTTTTGTAAAAAGTTAAAAAAAGGTAAAATTTTGGTCATAAAATACTTTCAGTTTTTTAAGTAGTTTTTTAACGTTTTTTAGTAAATTTATAAAATCTTTAACTTTTTCTTTAAGACAAGGCCTTGTGTAATCCATCTGATGTGATTTTATGGAATTTTTGTGAAGCATAGTTCGAATATGGGCAATTTTGTAACAAAAATCTAAATTTTCGAGACTGCAAAAAAATGCGCGCGGATTTTCATTATTTTTATATACAACTATTCTAGAACGATAAGTTTTCAGTAGTTTCCCAAACTTTGTGGACATCCTGCCCATAAATGGGGTCTGCGGAGGCGATTGAAGAAAAATTTATAATTTTCGGGAAGAAATTTGTTTTAAATGCTTAACCCATTAAGAGCCGGTGCCATTTTTATGTAAAGCTATGTGCATGCAGTACTTAAACTTAAGAACAACCGCTTAAATTACCTTTCCAATGATACCCATATTGTCCTATTCTGCCATCAAATACTCGATATATGCCATCTTAAACATAAAAACTTCGGAGGCCCGTAACTCCGGAACTAAGGGTTGGCGCCAAATTTTTCATTTCACATTTTTTGCTTAGAATTGAATTTTACAACCCGTAGGCAACCTTTTTTCTTTTGGAACGGTGCCCGTAAACTGGACTTAAGCCCAACATTAACATTTGCGGAAAAGGCAATAAGACTTGCACATTCTTGGATCAGCATCAGCGTAGTTTGTACGGAAAACTTGAAGATATAACAGTGTCTAATAGCGGGTGGATCATCGAGGAATAATAAAATTTATATTGCTAAGAGGAAGTTCTGCTAGCACTTCATCATTTATTAATTTTAAAAAAACGCCACATTAAGCATTGTCCTTCGACTTCATAAATTAAGCAATTTGATAATAGCCAGCCTTGCTGTAAATGAGGGAAGATAAAAACCGTGATCACGGAATAAGTATTTCAAACACAACAATGGAATTTGTTTTTGAACTGATTCTATACGCTCATGAACTCTTTTGATCATCTCTTAATAAATGCAAGTACACCGCGAGTTTTGTTTGCCATCATAGTAATATGCATCCGAAAATCTAACTTACGATCTAGATCCAGATCTTAGAATTCAGTTACTGATTCCAATAAACATTCATCAAGTGAATATTGTTGCGTAGAAATTAAATCCTGCTGCAGGAAGAATCTATCTGCCGACAGTTTCTAACTTAACAAGAGTGCCGAATCTTTTATATATTTAATACCCTTTACCATATTTGTCAAAAAGACAAATATAGGGGTAACAGGGAATCAAAAAGAAAAAGAAAAATAAGTAAAATAAGTCTTCGGCTCTTAATGAGTTAAGTATATTTAAAAAAAAAAATCTTTGTATTTCCTTAAAGATCTTTTTAAAAGCATTAAAATGATACTCACATTGATATTTAAAAAAATTTTTAAATTTCAGAGCCCTGTAACTCGGAAAATGTCGGTGATTTGTTAACTTGTTGTTTCTGTTTTCTTATTTTTATACCCTTCACCACAAAAAGTTGGAAGAAGGGTAAATGCAACTTTGTCATTCCGTATGTAATTTCTACAATATCCATTTCCGACCCCATAAAGTATATATATATTCTGACTTCTTACGCGTTGCGAAGTCGATTAAGCGATGTCCGTCTATACGCCTGTGTTAGTATTGAAATCAAGTTTGCGGAGGCACTGTATTAGCTAGAAAAAAAATAAATATGTTATTCGATCAGATATAGTGTCGAAAGTGGTGCTAATGAAAATTAGCCCGATCGTTCCATGTCCTTTGAGGCACCAAACAATAAAGTAACCAAACAATAAAGTAACTCCAATCAATTAATGTTTTTTTTTTATCTGGGCAGCCGTTAATTCCCGTTTTAGTCATAAATCACGAACGCAACGACCGAATTCGTGCATCTATTTTTATATGTATACATATATAGATACTTACATACATATGCAAATGTGTTTGTGCAGATAGAGTTTATATTCTAAAAATTTTTAATCAAAAAGTCGATAATACGATACGATAATTTACAATGTATACGAGGGCAGTTGCATAAGATATTTTGCAACTATTTTTATTTGACCTACTCATGAAAATTAATACATGTGTTCAGTTTGTTGAGTTTCCGTAACAATGACATAACAACACATAATAAGGTCTTATGCTACTATTTTTATTTCGGCATGAAAACTTATACACGTGTTATGTTTTTGTAATATTAAGTAGTAATCTATCTTATAGTTTATGGGATCAGACATGTGCATCTTTTCTGTAGTTATTTTATATAACCGATTCTTGCAAAACTTCGCACCTACATGTATTGAGTTCCCGTAACAATGACATATTACGAAAATTTACACTGAATACGAGGGCATTTGCATAAGGTATTTTGTAACTACTTTTATTAAAATCTAGCGCGTTTATGTTTATGTAAGTAGACGTTTTTAATTACTTTTTTGAACTTTTGTTGTAAAAATTTATAATAAAAAATAATTTAAATATGCCAAAAAATTTCTAAAAACTTCATAATAAGTTTTCACTTATTTTTGTTTGTAAAACATAGTTTTCTTTTTAAAAATGCTTACACAAATGCATATATTAGTTTAAAAATTTACATATTTCAACTAATGTTTATAATTCCCGCATTACAATGATGAATGAATCACAACTGTGATTCGTGTCTATTTTATTGACGCAGTATTAATGTTGACAATCGAATGTTTCCTGTTTTGATTAAAAAAAAAAAGGAAGAGTGCTGTATTCTGCTAAGCCGAATCTTATATACCCTTCACCATCCATGTTTAATAAAGTAATTTCAACCAAAAAAGTACAAAATTTCAGAGGCTCGTAACTCGAAAAATATGGGCGAGCGCCAATTTTTTCACTTGATGTTTTTTTCTTATTTTTTAATTCTCTATCTCTCAATATTTTTGGTTTTTTTTAATTGGAGTTACTTCATAATAATAATATGGAAAAAATAAAGAAAGTCGTGGTGTTTTGCCAGCTGCGTCTAAGGACATAGACCGATATTGCTGATTTCCAAAAGCACCTCTTTCTACACTATGTCTGATTAATTGACAAACTTGATGTCAACACTAAAACGGACGTTCATCCCTTTATCGACTTCACAATGCATAAGAACTGAGAATATATATACTTTATTGTGCCGGAAATGGATATTGTAGAAATGACAAACTTAGTTATACCCGTTTTCACTTTTTGTGGTGAAGGGTATAAAAGAGCAAATAGAGTAATGTTATTATTCCCCTTAAAAGATGCGGTGTTTTAATTCATTCAACAAGTTTATATTTTTCATTCTATTCTCTTTTTTTGCGTAGGATTTAAAGCCCAACTAAAATGTGCATAAGCTAGCTTGAGCTTATGTTAAAACCCAACGAAAAGCTTTTCAAATGCTTAGGTAACCCATTAAGGAATTTCAATTGACTACAATGTACTTACAAACACTTAGACACTAATTTGCCACAGTTGCGCACTTATGTTTAATTCGTACTATTGCCAAAAATAATTTATTTATAAATAAACCAAATTTTAAAACAAAAAGGCATTTAAAGAATATATTTTATATATTTGACAACATTCACATACATATTTACATTTTCTGTTCATCTTCTAATATAAATTCGATAAAAAATGTTCAAGTTTCTCTCTGTTTTTGTATTTGTGGCTAACCATGCAATAAAAAATTTAATTTGGATTTAAATGGACAAGATATAAAATTTTAAGACTGAAAGTCCTCACTGCAATTTTTCTTTACGAATGTATAACACAAAGCATAATCAGCTGTTTCCGTACAGCTGCTGCAGCCTTATTCTGTAATTCTCGTAGGTAAATCTAAATCTCGATCGCTAAAAAGCTAAAAATAAATTACTGCAAATATTTTAGCTGTATCTCCAAGTTTGTATTCTGTATCTTCAAACGCTTAGCTAGAAAATTATATTTTCGCCGTAGCTAATTTGCTCTTAAAATAAACAATAAAATGTAAATTTTTAAAAGTTATTTTCAAATGCACACTAAAATTTTCCCTTTTTAACCGACTTCAAAAAAAAGAAGGAGCTTATCATTCGATTGAATGTTGCTTTTTTATGTTTGAGCATGCATAAACCAGTCACTTTTAAACCGATTTTGAAAACTTTTTCTTTATTAAAAAGGTTATGCTTGCAAATTGGTCCCGTTTTAAACAGTTCATAATTTTTAAAATTATATAGTTTCCCCGTACAACATATAATTTAAAAAAAAATTAAAAAAAAACTGAGTGATAGTGAATATCACTCCCAATAGCAAAAAGTAATAGGAAAATAAATTTAAAAATCATAGGGTGTCCCCATAGTTGAAGCAAATTGACGCATATAGGCCTATCTTTAGACAAACGCTTGAAAATTGGACAATTCTGAATACTATGATCGTCATGAAAACAAGTACAGATTTTCAAAATTATAAATTAAAGGGTACCCAATAGTTCATTTAATTTAATGTATGTATATGGCTATACTTTTGAACAATTGCAGACAGACGGTTGAAATTTACAAAAACTGTGTTTCTAAGTCCACTATAATAACAAATATAAAATTGGGATTTGAAAATTAAAAGGCATCCCAATAGTTAATGGAATTTGATAAATGTTGTCAAATTTTTAAGCCGTTATAGATACACCGCTAAAATCAGTTTTGAAGTGTGGTTTTTTTTTTGCAAGAATTATTGTAACATACACTCTTCACATACATATGTATTTTAATAAAAAAATATAAAAGTTAAACAATATGTTAAGCTTGAAACAATCAAGCGGTGGAATCATAGGCACTAAATTCCAGCACATGGTTTTAATTCATAATGTAAAGAAATTATGTACATTTTACCGCATATATGTCCATGTTTTTTTTTTTAATTTTCAAAATTTTTCAGAGTTCCTCCCAAGGCTTTAGGTTTTAGCGTAAAGGTGTCCCATTTCTCACCCAGATTTTTAAGTCCGGTAGAATTTACAAATTTGAAAATTTACTCTTTTTTCTACTTGACTTCAGCAAAATATGGTTTCATACCTGTCATGAATGAGCACAAATATGATTCTGGGTTTTTTATAAGATAAATAAAATTTACACAATTAACACCAAACAAAGAAGCATATTTGCTTTACTTACATTTTAGCACCACAAAATAATCGTTGCGAAAAATTAGAATTTTTTTTGGAATATCAAACTGCTTAATTGAAGTAGAGAAACCAAAATAAGAACAAACGCTACATATGCGGCAAATTGAATTTAGAGAAAAAAAATTTAGAGAAAAAGTGTTACAGAATTGCAATTATACCCATAAATCTCTAAATAGATTTTTAAGATTTTTAGCGATGGAGATATTTAGCTTTAGTGATTTACAGAATAAGGCTGCAGCTTGGTACATTGCTTAAAGAAATGAAATTTTAAAATTTTGAAAATATCAATAAGGGTATTTTTTTTTTCTTTAAGGAAATACTAAAAACTTTTTAAAATGCTTAACCCATTAAGAGCCGATGTAAAATTATGTACATGAAGTACTTTTTTTTTCTTATTTTCTACTTCTCTGTCACCCAAAATTTGCTTTTTGATTGAAGTTATTTCACTAAACTAGATTAACATATATGGTGGAGGGTATATAAAATATCAATCTTAATTGGTTTAAATCATTTTTAAAATGAAATGTTAATTATTTTTGTTTACATTATACACAGCTGATTTATATAAACTTGCCAAAAAAAACAAAAAGTAGAGAAGGCAGAAATCTTTCATGCTTCGCCAGTAGATTTCAACAGAGTCATCTCATCAGAGGTGCTTCGCATTAAAGATTTTATATCGCAAAGCGCATTGATACACTCGTGGTTGAGGTATAATCTTTAATTAGAAATGTCAGCATGATACGATAAATATTATCGAAATCTACCACTTATGGAATTCAAACCGAAAATAAAATAAGTTTTCATTTGTCGACAAAAGGGTTTATTTGTTGAATTTAAAGCGTTTTTTATTCATTAATATTGCCAGATAAGTGACAACAATATTTGTAATAATATATCAAACTGTTTGTTAGCGTTTTTTTTCGGGAAAACAATTATTTATTAATTATCATAAATCACTTAATAATAGATAAATGATTTAAAATAAAATAATTAAAAACTTTTTATAATATTTTGTGTAATTTATTAACAGATTCCGTGTCTTCTGCCACAAACTGTGTAACCACAGTAACTTTGGCAATTTCATATTGTGCTGCATTATGTTTTCATCGGCCATGTTAGCTGCGGAAAACCCTTTAAAAGCAGACGCAAGTAGAAACCTTGTAAGTAATAAAATATGTAAATAATTTCGTAATATTATGTTTTAATAAAACAATTTTACAAACACCATAGTCAAAAATATCTAAAAGCATTGTCCTTTCGCAAAGTTTTTTTTGTTTTTACATTTGTTTTTTAAACATGCCAAATTTGCAAAGCAGTTGTAATATATAATACACTATAGCCCTATTCACGATCTTTGTGCAATGGTCTTGCATCATAGCATTTGCAAAATGTGTAGCATATTTTACTCATTACTGTGTGTTTTGTTGCTGTAAACTAAAAGTATGCAACACTTTTTTGCAAATGCTGTGATGCAAGACTATTGCACAAAGATCGTGAATAGGGCTAATATATAATGGCCTATATTAACTGTTATCGACTCTTGCTAAAACAAACTCTAAATCAAACAGCTATATAACTTTGATAACAAATCGGCATATTTGCAAAAAAAAAAAAAAGGGAAATCGGCAGTATCTGCAGTATCGGCAATTTCAAACCAAAATCGGCAAATAAAAAAACCCATTTCATTAACAAAATATAAAAAATAGAACAATTCAGTATTAAATAATGTTAAAAACGTAAAAAATAACACAAAATAAATAAAAACAGCTGTTTTACCAATAAATTGCTTCCGTTATTGCTCTATTGTTCGTATATAGCGGAAATAATCCAATGTTTCTATTTATTTTGATCACTAGAGTCACTTAAAGCAGTTTTATAAAACATCGCATAAGGTTCATTTTTCTTGAATATCTTCCATTGGATTTGGAGACAAATTAGGCAGCGGTAGTTACTTCTTGTTACCGAATCTTTTGTTGCAATAAAATTTTGCCGCTAAATTCGTTGTACTTAAAATTAATTCTTTCACTCTCTGTTCATTTAATTCATTATAGTGGACAGGATTACGAAAGTAATTATACTTTTTTCATTATGTAGAAAGGTATGACTAGATACCAATAATTTGTGATCTATAATTTCAATATTTTTTGACAAATTTAAAGACAGTTTCTAAATTTTCTAAGTTAAAAGCATTTTTATAAATAGTTCATTTTTGGTAATATCCTGAAAATCTGATGAAACTTATTTAATTTAAAGCAATGTGGTATGAAGGTGATCAGCTCTTGTTTTTATTTTGACGTACATAACTTCCAGGATTATTAAGGATACAGTTTTCCAGGGAACAACGAACTTATTATTGATATTTTTTTAATGTAACAAGTATTCTAGTGATACCCAAAAGTAATATTTTTAACTAAAACAAACAACATTACAGTGTTTTACGAGTTTATCAAAAAAAATAGGCATTTTTGGAGTTAAAATCGGTATTTTTGCAGAAAAGCGGTACTTTGATAATTCTAAGGCAAAATGCTGATATGTGAGCAAATATGGTAGCCCTGTTTCATAGTCAAAAATAAAGTATGCTTTAAGTTGACCCGACTTTAAGTAGGTATCAACTCTATGCAGCTAAGAATCAGTTAATGTAAGGGCATTGTAGCTGACTTTTTTTTATTGTTTTCTCTTATGACTCTTTTGTAGTAAGTAAGAGAATTTTATGATGTTTTATCAACCGATTTTTCAAGTGTTGCCATAAACTAAGCGTATTAATTTTTAAACAATTTTTAAACAATATAGAAAAAAACAGCGATTTTGGTAACACCGCTCAAGCATAGAACTTTAAAAAACAAAAGAGAGAAACAGGAATGAGAGAAAAATAAGAGAAAAAACTGAAAAGAGTCATGAATATTCATTTCTTGCTACTTTTGCTACCCTGTAAGGTTCTCTGCACCTCTTGCCATGAAACTTCTGCATCATGACTTCTTTTTAGCTGATACAATGCCCTTAATTAATAAAATAAATAGTAGAACATTTTGAAAACTGAAATAAGTACCTGAGTTAATGAGTAAGCCTGCATACGGTTGAAATTAGGGGAATAATTAAAATAAGTACTTACAAAATCTCTGTTAGTATCTTGCAACCTAACCATTTGTAATTTTTAACAAACTATTTAATTTTACAAAAAAAAAAAAAATATAATAATTCTTTACAAAAACCCGACTTCAAAACAGATTTCATCGGTCTGTCTTTAACGGATTAAGAGTATGGCCACAAGCATCAAATTACATTAACTATTGGGACACCTTAATGTTCCAACTTCAAACTTAATACTTGTTCAACAGTTTGGAAATATACATCAAAAAAGAGCAACTATAGGACCACCCTTGAATTTCCAAATTCGAATTTTATACTTACCGTTGCAGTAGACTTAGCAATCAGGTTCTTCGTAATTTTTAGCCGTGTTCTCTAACGGTTTGGCTATATACAGCAATAACAGTAGTACTCTTTAATTTTTAAATTAAAATATTAATAATTCTTATTATACAAAACAAAGTAGTGGACACTCTGTCTAATTTTCAAGTGTTTGTATGTAATGGTTTAAAAAGTACGCCTATATATGTCAAATAACATTATTTTTGGGAACACCCTTTAATTTCTAAGTTCAAATTATAATTTTTTTTATGTAGTGGGCTTAGCAATACAGTCCCTTTTTAAGTTTCAGCGTTCTATCTATAACGGTTCAAAAGTTCCTTTAATTTGTAAATCCAAATCTTATACTTGTTATTATAGCAGACATAGGAATACAGGTCCCTTGTCAATTTCAGCAGTCTGTATATAACGGTTGTTGAGACATCCTTTAACCTATAATTTTAAATGTGTATACATGCTTGTTATTATAACGTTCATAATCTGTGACATTCTGTCGAATTTTCAAGCGTTTGTTTATAACGTTTTAATTTATTAATTAGGTTAATTCACGTCACCAATGGGAACACCCTTTAATATTTAGATTTAGTTTTTTATTACATTAAAAGCGCAACATTCAGACGAGTTGACAACATAATCCTTTTTTGGTGCCGGTTAAAAACAGCTGAAGATTTCAAATGAGTTAAAGATATTTTATTTGTGTCTTTGAATATGGCCGAATACTGTTACGTCTATTCGATGAATAAATACTAAGTATATTGAGATCTTTTATTAAAAAATAATTCGACACAACTTTTATTCGCGTTTATTGCACAATACAAGATTGTAACTTTACCCATTTGAGTAACGAACAAAAACTACTTAATCAAATATTTACACAGAATCTTTACTCGACAATGTTCAAAGTGCGAATGACTCTATCGGTATGACGGTAGCTTTTTCATACCGACTTCTAGAGGTTCTCGAATAAGCTAGAAGTTTCCGTTTGGAATATTCCATAATCGCATTTTTTTTATTGTACGTTTTTAAAAGGAACCTAACTTTGCCCACAAAGATGTACATCCAACTTCAGTAAAGGAAATTTTAAAAGGCTGATTTTTGGAGTCTTTGGCATTATATGTGGGTGTGGTTATGGGTAATGGTTATAGAAATTATGCTTGGCTATGGTTTGTTTAAATTGTTTTTTAATGTTTTTTTTTAAGTTAATTGAATTAATAGAGCTCATAAATTATTTTTTTTTAGGTTTTAAACAAGTTTGATTACTTTTTTACGGCTGTCTTCACAATAGAATTGTTGCTTAAATTGATTTCATATGGCTTCGTATTACATGACGGAGCATTCTGCCGATCAGCCTTCAATTTATTGGACTTGCTGGTCGTTTGCGTTTCGCTAATATCAATTGGCTTCAGGTAAGAATATCTTTTGAAACTTGGTGCGTCTAGATACTACAGTTGAATCATAGCACAATTATTTACATGGTGAGTGCAGTTTTACAGATGACTATTTTAATATATTTAATCTTTTTTGATCTCAAACTACATATGCAAAAACAGCTACTGTATTTACTTGATGAATTATTGTGCAATTACAATAACGATGTATTGCAATAATGATGAGTCGTACCATTAATGGTTAACGTTATCGGATAATCAGTAGTTACTATTTGATCAAGTAAACATTTAAATTATACTAAACGTGCTACTTTTATATTGCAAATAAAGAAAATTTCAGTAATTAATTCACTTTTTAGCTTGCCTATATACGGCTGTCCGCCGGGAAGGTAAACTACTAGCAGCCATTGAACTGTAATCCTGACGTTAAAAAGTTTTCAATCATATCGCTATATCGCTTCCTATTCACAGTTACCGTGAATAAAGTTATTCTTTGAAAACCAAGCTCCTGTGTACGGCGTTAAATAGAGGTTGATGGATCGTTGTGCACCAGTGATGTTTTTAGCCAATCTTGCAGTACGTTGTGGTCCATGTTTGAGTCTATCACCTGCAGACCGCCTTTCTTCGAAATCATTTACTACACGATAAATAGTGCGGTTTGTTGGCACGTTGTATCTTCCAAAAATTTCACGTAACTTTCTTATCGTCACAGTAATCAATGATTGATTTTGATAAGATGTTTAAACGATTAAAACGCGTTGGTTTATCAAATATTTTTCTATTATAAATATGCCACGTGTCTTCTTTACGACTGCCAAACATAAACTGTCAAGTCTAATGTTTACCAAAATGGCGTCAAAACAGAGCAGTTATCTTCCCTGCGGACGCGCTGTATATAAAACCATAAATGTTAAAAATGTTGTTTTTGTATAAAATAACTAAAATATGTTGTTTTTGAAATAATCGCAAAAAAGTGGTGCTTTTTTCAGCACTTTATATCTTGCTGGTGAATTTCCAATGTTCTGGAAGTAGCTAACTTAACGCCAATCCCCAAAAAGCAGAGTCTGACAAACCTGAAAAATACTGTCCAAATGCAATTTGCTTTACGATGAAGAGTATTATAAATTTTCATCTTGTGGGATTATATAGAGGACAATAGTTTGCTAAGCTGTCGCCAGTATCGTTTCCGTTGGAAAAAATAGCTTACTCCATAACCATTTCGGCGGAGGTAAGGTGGTGGCTCTAGAAATCTTCAAGGCGCTTGATAAGTGTGGCATGGTGCACTTCTATTAAAAATGTTTGCTTTTTGTGTCGTTTATAACATTTATCGATTAGTATCAAGCCTCCTTAGGGATCGCACTATTAGAGTTGTTATAGATGAGATTTCGTCAAACGAGTTCAAGATATTCAGGGTCATTATAAGGCTCTATTCTTTCTCCTACAGTATTTCTTATTTTTCTAAATGACTTTCTTTGTCAAACTTTAAACCCTATTTACTCATTTGCACATAACAGCAGCACTTGCCGTTCGTATTCCTTCAACGAACGGCCAAGCCTTTTAGAGGTTGGGCCCAAATAAATGACATGCTTAATCAAGAGCATATCATTGCGGCCGGGAGAATAGAAACTATTTGATTGGTCGTAAGGTTTAAAGCTTACGTACAGACGTTACAAAATGGTGCTTCATCTGTAATTATGGCTGGTATAAGTATTGAGGAATCAGGAGCTCTTTATGTTCTTGACATTAAAATTCAAAAGAAAAAGAAACCGATTATTTTAACTGGTGTCAAAGATATTTCAATCTATCTTATGCCCTTTATACTTATACCACTTACATCCGGCTAAAATGGAGTACAACTATCTCTTATGTAAGGGCCGGGGCTTCAATTTCTGCTTTGGGCCTATTCGATCGCGAGCAGGAGAGAGAGAAGCATAAGAAGTCAGAATATATATACTTTATGCGGTTGGAAATGGATATTGTAACAATTACACACGAAATGACAAATTTATTTATACCCTTTTTCCACTTTTTGTAGTGAAGGATATAATTCAATGGTTTAACTTCTTTCTTTGCTTATGTGGCAAAGCTGTTTTATTTTTAATAAACTTCAAAAAAAAAAAGAAGGAGGCTATCAATTCGTTAGAATGTTGCTTTTTCTTATAATAAAATTTTTATTTACAAATTAAAGGGTGTCCGATTTCGTTTATGTAATTGGATGTATGTGGCCAAACTTTCGCACCGTTATACAGAGACTAAAATCTGTTTTCAAGTCGGTTTTTTCAGAATTATTTAATTATTTACTTTAAAATCTTATCTTTGTAAACAATAACTTAATAAATCTGCTTGTTTTTCTAATATTGTATGTGTTTACCAACTGACTGAAACAAAAAATTTAATTTTTTATTTTAAAAACTTATAAAACACAAAAATATTTACAATAATTTTCACATTTTAGTAAATAAAGGTATATTGTGAAATTAAAATACTTTCTGCACACCTGTTGCTAGAAAGGAATAGTTGTGGGCGCTATTATTATTTGAAAAAAAAAAGAAATATATATATATAGCTAACAAAAGACTTCCGAAACCAGGCGGAAGTTCAGTAACGACAATTGATATTTTGTATTGTAAGTTATAATTACTACAAGTCTGTTGATATCGCATATGTTATTTGCTTTTTATAAAATGTTTCACTTTCTTTAGTTGCTGCACTTCTCATTACATTCAAATCTGTGAAAGCTGGAAACTCTATTGGGCTAAAGTGGCCGGCAATCGCTTCGGGTATGTTGGTGACATTATGTAACATATATGTAGGTGTGCGTTGTAAATAGTTGGCCCATTTTTGATATGAATGCGAGGGTGGAGAAGTTCCAGAAACGGCATCAATTGTCAGATCTCTACGTTGAGAAATCGGCGAGGAAGTCTTCATCATAAAGCCATGGGATTGAGATATTATATACATTTCCATTTTTAAGTCACTTGGATCAAGGTTTACAGCAACTGGGTGAGATTCAGGGCGTAAACTGGTGTCCGAGGTACGTCTGATGTAAGACTGTGATAGGGCTGAAACACTGCTTCTGGCTGAAACATGTTCTGAATAATAACCAAATGATCCTATCTCTTGCTGCTGTTTTTTCATCTTTTCTGCTTCACTAAAGTCATCACAAATTGACAGCAATTTAACGTTCTTTGGAACATCATTGTGAGTTAATGTGAATCTTGTTGTTCTTGGCCTAGGAGCTTGACGCGTTTTATTGCAGCGACTAAAAATACTTCGTCGCGATTGAGAAGTACTAGAAACACCTGAACTTGATCCATTACTGGTGTGAGGAGAAAGGCTCCGTTGAAAACAGTGTCTTTGGCCCGACGTGGCAATAAAGTAACTTTTTAATGTATTATTGTTAATGTTATTATCGGTGTTTAAAGTACTTGTACAACAACCCATTTTTAATATTCCAAGCGATGGTGTGTACTTTACAAATCTGTATTTCAAATTGAATTTGAGTATTTGTAACTCTTATATTTATACCTAATTTTCTAGCTTACAATTTTTCTCTTACGTACTAAGAAATTTAATTGCGAATAGTACTAATTTTTACCTGTGCACTGTTTTATTATTATCCTATTCTTGTAACACAGGTAAATCATAAGTTCGCTTTAACGCAAAAAAAAAAAATACCCATGAATATTGAACCCTTGTAATCTTTTGTTTGAGAATTTTCTGTTTCTTTTTCCATTAAATGGGAAAAACTTTAATATTAATTATGATAATTAAGGGAACTTTATAAAATTTTATTTTTGGCTGCTGAGTCGCGAAAAAAATATCAAACCAACTGTTTCTGCTTTTAGTCAATAACTGACATCGGAGAACCGGCTTCAAAACAAATTTCATCTGTCTGTCTATAACGGTTCAAAATTATGGCCACATTTATAAAATTACATTAACTTTTGGGACACTTTTTAATTCCCATACACAAACTTTATACTTGTTATAGTGGACTTAGCACTACAGCTCCCTCATAAATTTAACCGTATATCTACAACTGTTCAACAGTCTGGCAAAATACATCACTTACATCAACCATAGAGGCATCTTTTATTTTCCAAATTCAAATCTTATTCTTGCTGTTGTAGTAGACTTAGCAATCAGGCTTTTTGAAAATTTTACCGTCTGTCTATAAAGATTCAACAGTTTATCCATATACATTAAATTACAAGAACTATTGTAACACCCTTTATTTTATAATTTTAAATATTTATACTTTTTATCATACTAAACAAGGTATGAATAATTACACTTTTTAGTATAACAGTCATAATAATCGATATTCTGTGTAATTTTTAAGCGTTTGTCTATAACGGCCCATATAGGTAAATTTACGTCGCCTATGGAGACACTCTTTAATTTTTAGATTTATTTTTATATTAATTTTTGCTATTAGGAGCTACAATGATACGTAGTTTTTTTAATTTTAAAGTGGTCCCCTTTACGGTTTATAGTACACGTAAAAAACATGTATGTTGTATGGGGACACTCTATAATTTTAAAAATTACAAACTGCTTTTAAAACGGGACCAATCTATTAGCATCACCTTTCAAATAAAGAAGATATTTTAAAAACCGGCTTAGAAATGACTGACAAACAACACGAACTGATCACCTTCCTCTTTTTCGGAAGTCGTTTTAAAAGGATATCTTCTCCTTTCAACTTTATGTACATATGTGTGAAGCACTAATTTTTTATCCTAGATAATTAAAAAAATTGTGCATAAAATAAGTAAATGTTAACCATATTGTAGATAGACCTACCTACTTTTATTTTAATAATATATCTTTTTTAAGTGAGATAGGTGTAATATTATGTCTGAGATCTAAAGTCACCTTATACCCTGGTAGCAGATGTTATCACTTACACGAAAACAAATATATGTTGCCATAGTGTCACGTTTTCCTAAGAAAGGCAAGGCATACACATTAATTTCACCGAATTTTTGTGATCAAAATGTGTATTTAGCGTACGAAGACTGGGAAAACATTTATTTATGAGTTGAAACCATTAAATCAATTGTCATTGTTAATGATTTTGTTTTTAACTAACTAACTTTTCAATTAAAGCTTTCCATTCAAAACCATTTTTAAAATCATTAGCACTATTTATCATGCAATGCTTATGAAATTGTCATTTAATTAGTTCTCTAATTAATTACTTCCATGTAGTATTTACAAAAAAGATAAACCTGTGTGTGTAAGTGTGTAAGTCATTTTAAATAGTAAAACTATTTAAGTACACTAAAACCAATTAAACCTATATATTATGAACTCTTGCTTTCTCTTGTAACTTAAATTTACTCAAATGACAACGTAAAATTGAAAGTTGTATATTACTGATATAGTCTCTTCTGTCTTGCCTTATTGCACTCAAGGTCGTTTAATATTTAAGGATTTCCACTTTATTTTCTACCTAACGGTTTCAGCTAATCCCAGTAAAAGCAAGAGCAGATTAAATGAATATGTTTTTACATACATATATATATGTACTTAGGTACAAACTTATGTGATCATTTGTTAAAAATTAAGAAAACAAAAGTAATAAGATTTAAACAAAATGTCATGACAACATTATAATTATTATAGCATATTTTTATACCCAGGATTAACATATTTTTCTACACTCTAAGGCTCTAATGCACGCAACGAAATATTGAAAGAAACATAGGTAGTTTCGACTTAATGTTCTTTCGTGTGTAGCAAAGTTTCTTTTGAAATTCATGTTACCTGAATTATCAATTTTCTAATATTTCATATTATCTAGTACGATATCAGTGTTGATGTTTTAGTTTTTAGGTTATTTAATTAAAAGTAGTCGTTGCCTGATGTTTTGTTTATGATTCGCGGAAGTTTAAAAAATTCATATTTCTTGCAAAAAAGAAACCGACTTCAAAACAGATTTTAGCTGTCTGTCTATAACGGTTCATATGTATGTCCACATACATCAAATTACATTAACTATTGGGACACCCTTATATTCCATCTCTAAACTTTATACGTGTTAAAGCGAACTTAGCACTGCAGCTGCTTGATTATTTTAGCCATTTGCTTACAACTGTTCAACAGTTTGGCCATATTTATCAAATTACATCTTAAACTTTTTCTTATAGCAACATTAGCAATATAAATTCCTTGGTAATTTCTCTATAACGGTTCAAAAGTTGAGTCAATTCATTAAATTACTTCAACTATTGGGATACCCTTTAACTTCTAAATTCGTATTTAATACTTGCTGATACAGCGGACTTAGCAATACAGGTTCTTTGAAAATTTCAATCGGCTGTCTGCAACTGTTTAAAAGTATGGCCATATAAATCAATGTGGAAATTGAACTATTGGAGCACCTTTCAATTAATATTTTTGAATATTTATTCGTGCTATAATAACGGTCATAGTAAGCAACATTTTGTCCCATTTTCAAGCATTTGTCTATAACGGTTCAAAATATAGGCACTTATAGCTCAATTTACGTGCCGTATGGGAACATCCTTTAATTTATTGTTTTATTTGTGTATTACTTTTTTACATTGGAAGCTATAGTGATACCCAGTTTTTTATGGCTCATAATACTTGTAAAAAACATGTATTTTGCATTGTGACACCCTTTAATTTTTAAAGTTATGAACTGACTTTAAAGCGGAACCAATCTTTTAAGTCAACAAAAGATTTTTAAAATGGATTTATGTTTGCGCGCGCAAACATAAAATAGCAACATTTAGTCGATTTGATAACCACCTTATTTTTTTCAAATCGGTTAAAAAATTTAATGGCAGCAACTGAAAAAAGTGAATATTTCCTGAAAAAACAAACTGACTTCAAAACAGATTTTAGCTGTCTATCTAGAACGGTTTAAAATGTTGCCAACATTCAGCAAATTACGTTAACTATTAGGAAACCCAAATCCAAATTTTATACTTGTTATTATTGCTTAATTAGCAATACAGCTTCTTCTAAATTTAAATCGTCTGTCTTCAACTGTTCAACAGTTTGGTCATATACATTTAATTACATAAACTATGGGGACACCCTTTACTTTTCAAATCCAAATTTTATACTTGTTGCTATAGCGGGCTTAGCAATTAATTTTATTTTTAAATTTCAACCGTCTGTATACAATTGTTCAACAGTTTGGCCATATACATTAAATTAAGTGAACTATTGGGGCACCCTTTGATTTATAATTTTGAAAGTTTATACTTATTATAATATCGGTCATAGCAATTGATATTTTGTCAAATTTTCAAGCTTTTATCGCTAACGGATTAAAAGATAGACTCATATTGGTCAATGCAGCTATGTCACCTATGGTTACACCCTTAAATTTTTAGATTTATTTTTTATTACTTTTTAGAATTGGGAGTTAGAAACGATGAAGTTTTAGTTGCTGGTTCTGTCGTATAGGTCGGTTTACGTTTCAAGCTTGTCAGAGTGGAACTTGAGTTTTATTTTTAACGTACCATTTATAACAAAAAATTTTTTTTATTTGTTTTTAAGCAATATTTATAATTGGATTTCAGTTAAAAATTTTTCGCGTATGTATTTAAGGCATAATTACACACAGAACTTATATTTCGCCAAATGCTTTTTGTTTCGTTGCCTGGTTTATACTGAAAAATTTAACTGGTTTTTAAACCATGTTTTACTTGATGTTGCTTTGTGCGTATCTAGCTTTACGTTGCATTTACATACGAAGGGTAATTTATTTATATTCTGTACACATTTACACAACATTCCTTTAATTAATAAAAATAAATGTACGACAAGACTGATTTCAACTAAAGTTCTACAAGTGGATGCGCCTAGCCAAAAGACATTAAAAATTTAATTGGTTTTCAATTTTAATTGCCCAAGAATTTTGCAAACATATAAACAGCACTATTCCTTTTCTCCTTTACTTTATTTAAAACTCAGTTAGAGTTTAAACAAAGAAAAGGCTATATTCGGCTACACCGAATTATATACCCTTCACAATTAATATGTTGATCGATTGGCATATTTAAATTTTCTCTAGCTGATCTTGTGTCTTAGCAAATTTGATTTCAAGCCGAACACGGACGGACAGATGGACTAGGCTAAATCGACTTTGATATGCATAAGAACTCAGAATATACATTTATACTTTATGGGGTCGGAAATGGATATTGTAGAAATTACAAATGGAATGACAAATTTAGATGTACCCTTTTTCCACTTTTTTGAAGGGTAGAATAACAGGTTTACAAATACATAAATTGCTTAACCAGCGGTAGTTTTCACTCTTTTTGTTAATAATCTTTTGTTGGAATAAAATTCTGCTGCAACAATTGTTTAATGAAAAAAATATTTCTTTCACTGCACTGATCAATCAATTCCTGATAATAGTCAGGATTAAACAAGTAATTATCCGTTTTTCATTTCAAGGCCATTATGTAGAAAGGTATGACTAGATACCAAACATTTTAGGTCTCTCATTTCAATATTATTTGACGAATATAAACTCAATTTTTAATTTTTTTTAAGCTTGAAGAATTTTCATAAATAGTTCATTTTTGGTAATATCGTGAAAATCGCAGGAAACTTATTTAGTTTAAAGCAATGTGGTGTCAAGAAATTGATCAGCTCATGTTTTTATTTTGACTTACATTAATTTCATTATTAAGGAAACAATTTTCCAGGGTACAGCGGACTTATTTACGAATTTTCCTTAATGTAACAAGTATTCCAGTGATGCCCAGAAGTAATATTTTTTATTAAAACAAACTAAATTACCCTTTTTTAAGAGTTTATTGAAAAAATTGCTATTTTTGTAGCGAAAAGCGGCAAATCGACACTTTGATAATTTTGAGGCAAATATAGCAGATCTGCCTGCCACATTGTTTCGTCATGGCTGAAAGGAAAGTAAAAAACGTGAGTGTATTAGTGGAAAAGTGTGAGTGTGTTGTAGTTTTCAGGCATTTACTTTTATGTTTAAACTCTAAGTTAATCTAAATTGGTTTTACCTTGTGCAATGTTTGCTTGCTTTTAAGAAATGTGTTTGCTTTTAATTGAATTATAATAGTTTGGAAATAAATTGATTGCAGTTAAGATATTGCTTTTTAGTTAATGCTGAACTTTCTAGATCTATTCAGTAAATGTGTTATGTAGAAAACGGTGACCATCCGTTTTCGGCGTAGGGAACGAACTTCTGAATTTTTTTCCTTCATTTGAAAGGTGATCCTTACAGTTTGGTCCCTTTTTAAAAACAATTTATTATGTTTAAATTAAAGGATGTCTCCTTACTACATACATGTGTTATCAACCGTTAAGCTCACAATGACAAAAAGTATAATAAAAATAAATCTAAAAATTAAAGGGTGTCCCAATATAGACAAACGCTTGAAAATTGGGCAAAATGTCAATTGCTATGACCGTTATAGTAACAAGTATTAATATTAAAAATTATAAATTAAAGGCTGCCCCAATAGTTCATTTAATTTGATGTACATATGTGGCCATACTTTGGAACATTTGTAGGCAGACGCTTGAAATTTATAATTAACCTATATTGCTTACTCCTCTATAACATAAAGTAAAAATTTGTAATTGGAATTTAAAGGGTGTGCCAATAGTTTATGTAATTTGATGTATGTTGCCAAATTTTATGAACCGTTATAGACAGACAGGTAAAACTTACAAAGTATCTGTATTACTAAGTGCGCTATAAGAACAAATAAACAATTTGATTTTAGAAATTAAGGGGTGTTCCCAAAATTTATATAATTTTACCTATATGGCTGTTTCAATTTTGGAAAATTAAGGATTCCCCCATAGTTGATGTAATTGATGTATTTTGCCAGACTGTTGAACAGTTGTAGAGAGTCGGTTGAAACTAAGAAGGAGCTGTAATGCTAAGTTCGCAGTAATAAGTATACAATTTGGATGTGAGAATTAAAGGGTGTCCCAATAATTAATGTAATTTATTAATGTGGCTATACTTTTGGAACGTTATAGACAAACAGACCGAAATCTGGTTTAAAGTAGGTTTGTTTTTAAGAATTATATGTATTTAAATTTTGCCAAAGAAATTGTAAGTTTTGAAAAATAGATGTTTTTTTTCTTTCTTTCTGAGTATACCGCATACTTACTCTATATTTTTCATACTCGAGTATTTTAAACACCGCAATAAAAAGATGCGGTGTTTATTTTACCCATTCTTGTAAGTGTTTTTTGTTGTGGGTATATTTAAAACAAAGAGCCTAAAAACGAGTCTCAAAAATATCGCAATAAGAATTTTAAGTATTTTCTATACTCATACGCGAGAAATTTTTAATTCTCTTTATTTGTAAGCAGCGTTGCCACATTTTTACCCTATAAAAGTTTTTTACTGCCGTTTAATGAAATTCTTCATTGTATGCAGATCTATTTATAAATAATAAAAAAACAAAATTTGATCAAATCTATTGCTTAAACATTATAAGCAGAAAAACAGGCAACAACCATTTTCATACGTATAAAATACAGCACATATTCAATGAATAAAATGCAATAAAAACCGCTTAAAGGCACAGCTTTTGTACTATTTAAAGCAGGTATACTTATTTTGTTGCTGTTTTTTATGTACAAATATTTTCAGTTCATGCGCGTTGTTGTCACAAACCTGCTACTAGGAAAACAAAACAGTAAAAAATAAAATAAATTTAATTTTTTAATCCGTGAGTAAAAGGAACAGTACTTAATTTAAAATGCAGATGTAATACTGAAATGACTGAATCTCATTAGACCTCATAAATAATAAATTGCAATAAAGTTTTTAGTTTACATATTTTATTTTGTTAAATATAATTATTGCTTTTATACCTACATAATTATTAATTTTAAAAATCTATTTGCTTAAAGAATCTAAGCAAATATGAATTAAAAAACCCCTAACAAAAACGTAATATAATAAACAATGAACTATTCTTGAGTTATTAGTAAACTTTTGTTGTGTTTTTAATATATGAAAAAAATGGCGAATTTTCCGGGTTCTATTCAATTTATTTTCTGTTACATATTAAATAAACTTTTATAATTTCAAAGAAGTATGTATGTTAGCTAATTTAAATATTGGCGACTTTTAATATTGTGTTTGATTTAATAATTCTGATCTGATAACTCTGTTTTTCTTACACTACATACGTTAAAATCTCTCTCTTGGTGTTTGCTGTAAGTATGAGTACGAATAAAGTAACTCCAGCATCGCAAGCATTTTACTTGAGTATGCTAGAGACTCAAAGTCATCAATACTTAAATGGAATGGATATAGTAAATACTCGCACAAAAGAAATGCGGTGGCGATCACACCGCAACCGCATTTAAGATGAGTATACTTAGAGTATTAAAAATAGGCACTCTTGCAGTTCTCTGGTTGTAACATCTTTTTTGGCAGTTATCTTCCATGACTCCTTAACTACAGCTAAAGTTTAGATTCACAGAAGGCTTTCTTAACTTCAGCCAAAAGATTCTCTATTGGGCTTAGGTCAGGCGACCATTTCTTGATGTACGCATTACCCACTGACGAGCTGTTTTTCTATTCGAATATTTTAGGTCATTATATTGTTGAAAGACTCAAAACAAGCTCCACATTTTTTAAGGCAACGTAAAATGATTTGGTCCTACTCTGCTATATAAAAAGCTTTATGGTCTTGGACACAGCTCTTAGATCATATTCTAAATTCGGAGATTCTCGGAACAAATAAACAAGAACATTTTTAAACTCATCTGTCTACAAAATATTGTCCACTTACTAAAAAAAGACATGATATTACTAATACCGATGCATTTTTTTGCCGCACTGTACATTTGTGTTTCCAACTCAGCTTAAATTAAGAACTAAAATCAACTCGTTTTTACACAATGCACACCAATTATTGCAGGTTATAAGAGATTAACATTATAAAAAAAAGTGAAATGTAATAGTTGCATAAGGATTTATATATTGCTGGTTTCATGTGGAAAAGCCGTAACTCTCATAAATGTGATTTTACAGAAGCAGGTAAAAGTATTTAAAACAAAAAGGTGTGAAATGTATTGGAATCAAAAAAAAAAAAAAATAAGTTTCGAAAAAATCGATTTAAGGCCTCTCTAAATGAGACATGTAGCATCGATTTAGTTCTAGGCGCACAAATCTTACAATATTAAAATAATCTTGCACCTATTGACCAATTTTTATCTTTTGTTGTATTTTAACAGTTCGAATGCGATTTCAGTCGTGAAAATATTGCGTGTATTAAGAGTTTTAAGACCTCTAAGGGCTATAAATCGCGCTAAGGGCCTAAAGGTATGTTATTCTACTTAAATACTAATTTATACTAACATTGTGTTTTTGATTGTTTGTATGGTTTTGTTTCTACTGTAAATTAATAATTAAGTTACATTTCAAATAATGGCTTTTGAATTACATATGTGTATGTTTTGTGAAGAAATAATAAATAATAAATTAAGCATTTAATATTTTTGATGAAAAGATTTTACAAAACCAAAAAAATATATATATATTTATATATTCAGTGTTATATCAAAGTAGGCATTCAATTTATTTATATAATAATAATATAATTTATTACATTTATTTTTTATTCTATTTTTTTTTTTTTTTTTTGTTAAAAGAAATGGCAAATATTGTAATTAAAAAAATCATAACCATGGTAAAACACTTGTTTTGGAAGTTTTCTTTACTACCTCATTTATTTATTAGGGCCTTATCTGAGGGTTTTAAAAAAATACAATTTAAAAAAAAATGCAGTTAAAAAGATTAAAATCTTCCTTAATGTTGGCTTATTTATATACGTATTTTATACATATATAGTTCTAACCTTTCAATAATAAGAGTATGAGCTGTTAAACATGTTTGTTTTATAAATTATAAATGTATTAATACTAAATGATGTCTTCCACTAACTGCACTAAATAATATATTATATGAACTTATCAATTTGTACTAATAATATGCGTTCGTACGTATTTATATGAATTTCTTTGTTAAATCATTTTATTTTTATTCGGACTTTTGTACGGTTGATGATCTAAAAATATCTTTATATCAATTTTTGATATCTGTGTCCATAGTCTCGAAGTCACTTTTATTAAATTGCAGCCGGCTCTTTTTCATAGCGTATGGGTATGCCCAAGAAGTATTTTGTTTCTGGATGGCTAGCTAATCTGGCACCTAGGCACAAAAACTTCCAAGAAGAATCAAGCCATTGCATTTTGATAAATGCAATGCCAGTTTAGCAGATTATGCCGCTAATCTTACTGTATACCTCAAATAGACATATTGCTGATAACGTGGAATAAAGAGCCGAATATATGAGCAGAAAATGAAAACCCTAGCACTTACAACATATAAAGCAATGCCTCTTTTATTGTGGGAGAATCATCCCCCCGGGGGCACCACGAGTCTGTGCTGACCTAACCTAGGTGCAGTCGAGGGTCCTCGGAGGTATAGGGGGAACCAGGGTCCCGCAAGCCATGATCTTAAAATTTCACAAATAGTGGTTTGACCACCGTCTGATAAGGGCTTGCTGCGAGGTACAGACGTTAATTTAATCACTTATCCTGTGGGATTCATAAACCAAATTCCTCACAGTAGATTTTAGAGCCACGCAAAAAAAAACTTCGATCAAACCTCATTTTCTTAAGTCGAAACGTATTCTCAAATTTAAAGCAGCTGATCGAACATTCTAAAATGATTGTCAAAACTATCAGAATACAATAATACCCATCGTATAAAGGTTTATTAGATTTAAGTACAGTAACGTATGACTAAGTCGTGGCCTTGTACCTGTCGGAGTTTAGTGTTTGTTATTAACAGTGTACCAGTTTCGTTTTGTTTGGGTTAACTCTCAAACTGATCGTTGGTCATGATATCACTTATTCATAGAAATACATTGTCAGTCTTATGGTGTAGTGCGTATTGTAGTGCACTGAACGTTGTACAATGTAATGTAATTATTAACAAACACTTCTAAGTGTTAAATGATTTTGAGTGCATTACAAAATAGCACATTGTTATTAATCAAGAGAAGTCATGCGTTTTCAATCTAATGCTATTTCCATGGTAAAGAATAAAACAAATATAATGCTAACGATAACCTAGAATATTCTAACTTTTTTAAATAAAGACAAACTTAATTCTGACTCTATTTAGCAACTTCTACCTTAACTTCTATTGGCAGTTCTTTTGATCGCCTACTGTTAACTTGTAATTCTTTCAACTATAAAATAAATATAAGGGGCACATGTTTTTACTAATTATCCTACGATCAGACAATCAAGTTTTACTTAATAAAATAACGGAGAGATACGTCCCGTGAGCGATACCCAACAGATACGGGTATCGCTGTGTTGGCAGGTTTCGTTGAGATATTTATTGGCAAAAATATGTTTTTTTAAGTAACTATCGAATTTAAGTTACTATCGAATATAAGCTCATAATCTATGACAGTCACTGGCCTTTTTTTGGAGCCACTATCTATATCTTTATAGTCACCCAGGGAGTACAGTTTATTACAGAGAGATCTCTCCATTACCTCAATAACTTGTGAAAAGCGGTTTCTGTAAATTGACCACTTAATTAATACTGCTGGTTTTTAAGCCATTTTCTTCTCATTACTCGTAGGACCCTTCTGTTGACTAGACAATCGGTCTGTTCATTAACCATGTGACCTATTTTGTTATATAGGTGGGAACTATACAGGTTACTTAACTCTAAAGCCCTTGTTATGAAGAAGTTGGTTGCAAAGTTTTATATTCATCGCAATCCTAATATAATTAAATTATAATTATAATGACAAACTAACAGTATATAGCCTTCGCTACACGATCTCTTAACATTATTTTTATCCAAATCATAAAATCTAGTACTCAGATAAAAAATTAAAAATACCGAAGATTAAAAAATTAGCAAAGCCAATTCACCTAAGTTATGTGAGAAACAATTCAAGATTGATATAACAGATATTTGTGTACAAAGTCTACAGGTAACAGTTATGTATAGAAGCAAACGTAGAACCTAAAGAAACTTTATGATAAAAAAAAAACCTGGAATATATGTATAAAAGTAAAATGATTTATTTTAAGCATTTAATAAAATTATTTGTGTTTTTATCATTAATATCTTTAACTTTAACGAATTCTTTATATAAAACTTGCTGTATTTTCTTATGTAATATGGTATTATATATATTATTATAGCATGTAGTTCAGTGTGTAATAGTCGCTGTAAAGACTATTGGAAATATTGTCCTTGTGACATGCCTTCTACAATTCATGTTTGCTGTTATAGGAGTCCAATTGTTTAAGGTATGATTTAAGTGGTAATAATAAACATATTCATTTATAACCTTTTTTAATCTATAATACTTAAATATATACATAAATAAATAAATAAATTTTAAAGTTCAAGCTGTAAACTTGAAAATAGCAGTACCCTCAGACAATTTTTCCTATTTAAATAAATTCTTTTTCAGGGAGCAAAAACATTAAAACTGATGCACTAAATAATCTTAAGAGATTAATAAATTAGATTGGATATAACATGGCAATTCTTGAGATAACGGTCGTTTTCCAACGTCAGTGAACATTAAAATGGCAGTGCGACTAAAAGTTTTAAGTTTTCTTTGAAAAAGTAAAAAGTTAAAAAAAAATTAAACAAAAGTGAGTTAATTATTTTTTTTTTGTGCTTTTTATAAAATTAGAAGAACTATTTGTACCTCCTTTTTTGTTTTTTATTTTGTGGATCGCGCAGACAATGTTCTACCGATCATCGAAAGCGAAATACAAAATTTATCACACTGCTCAGCGAAAATGACATCTATTGCCATAAAGTACGTAAACAAGTGGAAAAGGAGAAAAAAAAGGCAAATTAAAGTTCAAGACGATCGTAGAATCTTAAGACTCTCCAAGGAAGACCCATTCAAATCGGCTAGATAGATAATAATGAGATGAATCTGGATATTTAAGATATGACTGTACAACGAAGGCTACTGTGGAGAAAACCATCGGTTTGCTGTCCAAGAAGGAAGCCACTCCTTACAAAAAAAAAAAAAAAAAAACAACAGAGGCAGGCATTTGCAATTCGTCAGAAAATATGCACACTGGCCTGCTGTTTTCTATTGTGGAAGTGGTTTACGACAGTTTTGTTCTACGCTAACCTGGCACCACGTGCCATCCTAAGTACACTCTGAAGACAGTTAAACACAGTGGTTCAAAAATAATGATGGAGCTGTTTTTAAGACAAAGGTGTAGGCCCATAAACAAAATTGATGCCATTATGGACCAATCTGCAACGTAGGCATATTGGAAAGTGTTATGCCACCCTACAGCAAAGAGGAAATGCCACTTAAATAGGTCTTTCAGCACGACAACGACCCAAAGAACACGAGCCGAAAAACCAAGGAGTGATTTCGCGATAATAGGGTTGAGGTTATGGAGTGGCCAGCTTAATCTCCTGATTTTAATCCTATCTTTTGGGTAGACATTAAAAAAGGCGTGTTTGCTACAAAACCAATAAATAGTGGGTAGCGTTGGGAAGTTGTCCAAAGAGCTTGGTGGAAATATTAACAGAAAGGTGCCAACATTTGGTGGCCTCAATGACTCTACGCTGTTAAGCCGTTATTAAAAATGTGGAAAGTTAAACTAAATACTAATATAAAGCTTAGTATTAGAATAGTATTTCTTTACTTAATTCTTTTTGATTACTTTTTTATCTTTTCATAAACTAGCCACTGCTATTTTTATGTTATCTTTGAATTTCGGTTATTTAATTAATATATTGGTCATTAATAAATACATTAATTTAATAATGCTTTGAAATATATTACATGATATTCTTTTGATTTAAAAATAAAATGTTGCGAAAAATTAGTACTGCTATTTTCGTGTTCACAGCTGTACATATATATTTCACCCCAAACTGATGTGGGAATAAAAGGCATTGCAGCTTTAATGAATGCCAAACTAGACTTAGCTTCATGCCGTCAAATTCTTTGTTATAAGCACAGTTTTTAATAAGCTCGAGATGTGGAGCTACCCACGCTGCTGACAAATAAAAAGAAATATACCAAAAAGTTGTGTTGCTTTATATTTTTGTACAATTTCTTTAATTTCCCCATGCAGAGATCGCCATTAAAATAGCTGTTAGCACCCTAAGCACCCGGGTTAAAAAATCGCTGTTATTTTAAATTTTTGGTTAAAATTTTTTTGGAATTTTAATTTAAAAATATAACTTTGAAGGTACAATTTTGTATTGAAGTGTTACAAATAAAATCACACTTAGAGATTTTTTCCACGATTAATATATTACACAGCCCATGTGGGTCCATTGGCTGATCCCTTTGTATCTCCTGCGAAGTAGAAAAGAGGAACGATAAAGTCAGGTCAAATAACTAACCGCAGTATCTCAAAAAGACACTAATACCCCTCGGTTCTAAAAATATACTTTATTGAGGTATCACCAACGTCGGTTTTCTAACGCGTGGGTGGTATAGGCACAGGACGTTATCGATCATCTCCTCCTCGTTGTGTCAGGTTCTACATAAATTATTGTTTGGAGACTTATCCTTCTCGCATGGGTTTTAAATAGCCCATGCTCAGTTGCTGTATCTACCAAGTAGCGCAATTGCAGGCTTGACAAACGCAGTATTGTAACACCATCTGACCTGGGCTAGATAATAAAGAACAGCTTTAACGCGCTGCCCGCAAGCAGAGAGGGGATACCACAAAAAGTATCAATGGCACCGTTATGAAGCAATACCCTCTGGCCGATATAAGATTGAGGTAGTAGGCTTGGCTAATCGTACAGAAACAGACATCCCTACTAAATATCCTATAGTACCTTATTAGGACCGCAGCCTTTCTAATAGCCGATATTTCTGCCTCCTGCATGTAGATTCCTACCCCTTCTCGTCCCTTTCCTAGAGACAGCCGTATAAACACGGCTATTAGAAAGAAAGGAGAAGGGTGACCTTCCGTTAAGTAGAACAGAAATCGTATTGTGAAGAAGAGGACTGGGGTGCAGTAATCTATGAGATCAGAAATCAAATTCCTGATTCCTAGAGCTAGCATCTCCCCATGATCTGTGGTTTCATGTACCTACTATGATATTTAGTCCAACTGCCCAAAGAATTTCAGGCATACATATATTTCCGTAATGGCCTTAGACGCCCAGATTACTACCTAAGATAATGCCCAAGTATTTCGCACTTGGATAGAGTAAGAGATACCCAATTCAATGTTGATAATCTGAAGCAAGGGAGCTTGCATTTCCTAGAGAAATATACACTCAATCCACTCTCCTCTCCCAGGAGTAGATCGTTTTAATGTCGTTTTAAACCTTTGTTTTATCATATCAATATGCATAACAGCCGCTGCCACCGTTACATTAGTCGGTATTAATAGGTATACTCAAATATTTTATATATAGATCGTTTCTATCTCCAATTTTTTTTCGTGGCCATCTTGCCATCCCGCCAATTTTTTCTTGCACTTTCTTGTATTTCTTTTAGTATAAAAAAAAACCTGCACCAGTGACTAGATTTGACCAAAATGTAGTAAAAATCAAATAGAAATTGCTGTAATTCTTTTATATACTTGATTAAGTTCAAATGTAACTGCACTAAAGGTAAATTTTATATGGTGTAATATAAATGTTAGGGTCTCTTTTGAATGCAAATATGAACACGCCAATTTTTTATTTTATTCTTCTGTGACACTTATGTTTGTTACTTACTTCTTCCTCTGTAGCTCTGCCTATGCGCTGTTTTTGTTTATTCACTTTAAAAAAAATCACCCAATTAAAATTATTTATCCTACATTCTTGCCGAGGATTGCAAGAATTGGTAATAAATACGAAGATATCTCTACAACTGTAGGCAGCGCCCAACAAACATATTTTTACGTTTTTCCCTTTTGACAAAAGTGTGGGTTCTTTTGTTTGCAAGTACCAGCAAGGAATTATTTATTTCGCGCTATTGTTGCATATTTTCCTCTACTTCTTACTCTGTGGCTCTGGCTATACTTGATTCTTCAATCGGGTCTCTTGCTTACGAAACATGTTTTACTCCGGCGAGGCACGAACTCCTCGATATCTTGTTGTAGTAAACTAATCCACTTACGGTGTTATCCCGGCAGAGACGTTAACTCATAAAAACCACCTTCTTCTCTCGTGTACATCCTAGCTAGTCCCCTTTACACAATAAATATCTTTTCTTTTCTAATTTAGACTCATGTTTGATGGCAGACTCGAACTCAAGTTAATGTTTGATATTCTGTTTTCAAAGCAGCCACCGGGGTTGCGCAACATGTGTTAACTAGTTGTCACATTCTACACACACACAAACTCATGTGGTGGAACTAACTTTATTCACCTGTATTTTTTCAGATAAGTAGGGGTTGCCAGATTTTATTTTTGTAACAATATATTAGCATAACAACTTATTTACCTATGTTCACCACATACTAGTGGACATCATCAATATTAGCGTTTGCTTTACAGATATTATCTTTATAATTGATAAACCTTCTTTAAGATTCAAACTTAAGTCTTTTTAAAAAGATGACATTTGTACTTGAACAAACCATTTTTAAGTTAACTTTAGTTTAGTCTTTTTAACATTAACAATGTTTGTGACAAACATGCATAAAGCAAAAAATAAGAAGCCATCTTGGCAATGCCACCTGGAAAAATACGCCTTATTTGTAGTTTTGCGCATAAAACAAAAAAAAAAATAAGTTTTGTTTTATTTATTTATTTATTTTTTTTTATAAACAATGCTTTGTAGAGAAAGGTGCTTAGTTAGAGAAATTGCCACAATATTGTGAGAATTGTACTTAGTGCATCACAAATAAATAAAAATCGGCTGTCGTTTGATTTATAATTTGAACTGCCGCCACAATTTAAATGAATCATTCTTAAAGACGCCGCAGCTCATTATTATTTCTCTAAAATAATATTTAAATAAACCAGCTCAAATCTAAAGGCCGTGTGAGATAAAACTTTATCGCTTTGCGTGACGTTTCAAACTTTGAAAAAAAGCGTATAACGCAAGAGTATGTCACAATAAAAACTTTAACAGCGCCTAATTATTGTTTTTTTTTATAAGTTTTTCTTCCATAATTTTCTAAAAAAAATAATAAAGGAAGAATATATAATAAAAAAATAATATTTTAAAATTCTTAACACTTTTACGTTCGATTTTGCCAAAAATAATATACAAATGTATAGCAGCTAATTGGCAAAGCGCGCAAAAAGATGAGTGTTGCCCAACTTTGCGCTTTGCTTTGCGTTAAAAGTGCTTTATGTGACATACTTCATATAAGTTCGTGCATTTTATTTTATATGTCAAAGCGAATTTGCAACGCAACGCGAAGCAAAAGTTTTATCTGACACGGCCTTTATGTTTTAATGGCCAGTTCAGCAGTTTTGACCTATTGTTAAAGAAGGAGAGAGAGAGAGAAAAAAAGTGAATGTATAAATACTAGCTTTAGTAGCTTATGTATCTATTTATTTATGTATGTTGCCTAATTTAGCAACTTTTTAATTGTAAATTATAACATAAGTAGTATTTTTCGTTACGTATTTAGAATAAGAAAAATTTCTGTATGTACGTATGTCTGTATATTTATAGGTAATTGTGTATATGTGTGTATGTGTGTGAGTATTTATATCTTTTATTTAACGGAAGCACCGAAGGAACTTGATTCTTAGAGGATAGCGAGGATCGAACTCTCTAAAACACTTCGTTCGCAGTGTGAATAGACGTAGAACTCAAAGCAGAACTATATTCCTAGTTTTACACCATACGCTACTAAAAAATAAAACAAGTTTCCATCGCAGCTCGTTCTATGCGTATTAGTGTGTCATTGAAATTAGTAGAGGAAAGACTGAAAACAGCTATTTCAATTTTCCAGTCACCATAACTATAAAGATAATGAATGTAGACTTCATTATCGCTCATTTACTTCTAAAACGTCATAACCCAAAATTTCAAATTTTGTAGTTATTCATACAGAATTGTTCTCCACTTCATTCTTTATGTTGTGTGTGCGTTTCATCTTTCTGTCTTTTGTAATTTCCACGTTTTAAGATAGTAAGTCGTTTTTCACTTTATGTTTGGAAACTTTGTTTGTTTATAAATCATCACCACACTTCATTTTGTGGCTCTATGTATGGAAAAGATATATTTTTAAAATTTATCGACTTTTTGCATATAATGTATTTTTTTTTTTGAGTAAGGGCTGTTTTGATGAAAAATATTATTTAGTAAAACTCCGTTTTTCTTTTCACAAATAACGATACATTTAAGTTAACGAAACAGTATCAGATATATTTTTACAGAAATAATGTAATAATTCAAACATTCCACATAGTTTGTCCAGGACCTCCCCTTTAATATATAATCGATGAAAGTTTTCTTAAACGGATTTCTTATTTATGAATCATTTTACCAATTGTAGTGGAAACTTAAGGAGTCTGATATTTTTCTCGATGCTGAGAATGAGTCGAAAACTTAAACTACGATGAATTTTTTTGAGTTATGACGTTCTTGAAATAAATGAGCGATATATTAAACACGGAAAGACTCGATTGAAAACCTTTTAAAAACATAACTTACCGCAACGCAGTTTTCAGTACTTATATATTGACCATACTGAATACGCGCAGAAAATGGTACTTTTAACTATTTCTTCCGCAGAAATGTTGGTATGTTCAAGCTTTTTATACAGAATACACTATCGACTCTGTCTATTATAAAAAGAAAAACTATGAAGAAGGATTGCTTAATAGCTTTCCACACTTTAGCAGCAAGACAAGTCTGTGCCTTTTCCAAAAGGTAAAAAATGTCGCTCTGTATAAAGGAATCCATAAGGAAAAGCCAGTAGTATTAACAATATTCTTTAAATTATTCCTATTACGAAGCATAAATAGCGGATTAAATGACCGCAATCGTCACATCTGATACACTGGCTTATGTAATTACATGGCTTTGCGCCCTAAGTGTAAACAATTTTTATATATGCTAGGCCTAAGAATTTCGTTTGCCTCTTCGAAAGCCCATCCAAACTTTAAGTCTGATGTTTCTAAGAGTTGGGTTTGCTAACCCTAGGCTTAACACTAACTGAAGTTACCACATCATTATCTTTAGTATGTATATAGTAATAGCCCGCCCGTATTATTTTCACATTTCATCAGGACGGTTTAGTTTATTGACATCATCCATTTGTGGACTGTACTCCCTTAATACCTAAATATATCTTATAATCCAGATGTAGTTTTTAAGATGCCTGCCCGTTAAATAGTGCTTCAATTGTTCTTTCCATCTTCCGACAGATGCGTTCCTTACAACTGTTTTGAGTTGCTTAAATGATCATTTATTTTCTGCGGTACTAATATCACTTTTCGCCACCATTGCTTTTTTGAGGGATGGACTGCTTTTCCAGTTATTTCAATTGCCGACGATAATATTGAAATATGTTAAAATTAAGAATACTGTCCATTCACTCAAGTTAATGCAAAATTTACCACGCAAGATTAAATTTTCAGCAGTGCTGTCATCCATCTACTTTTGTTAACGATGTTTTATACAATTTGCGTTATAATGGCTGTTAAACTTTTTGGATCTGATTTTGTGTTATTAACTTCTTTTAAAGCATAGACTATGCTTTTTCGGCTTTGCTTCTTTAATTCCTTTTTTTAATTTGATACCAATTTGTTCCGTTAAGAGACTTAGGACCTCTATGTTACAGCACAGTGATTTGTATTTTTCAGAATTTAGCAAAAACTCCTATAATGCTAGTGTAAATGGGCAAATATCTCGCTGGGATTACCCTTCAACTGCCTTAAATATTTGTGAATTCGTTTTGTTGATTTAATAAAAAAACTTCGTATATTATAACTACTTCTTCACCCTGCGTGTTATGAAAATTGTTTTTTAATTTTACTACTTGACTTTCTCCAGCTTTAGTTACTCTCAGTGCGTTAAATTCCACTTAATGTTTTACGTAATTGTTTAAATGCTTTAGCACTCGGATTATGTGTTTTGCTTACTTTCGCTATTGGAAAAATATTTTTTTTTATAATGATGCGTTCTTACTTGTCACTTGTGGCCAGCTTTATATTCATTCCTGGTTTTCGATTTTTTTGAAACATTTTCAATGCTGCTTTTTAATATCTATCTACTAACCTAAGGAGTAATCGTATCAATTTTTTTCTCCTTCTAGTAGGGCAATGCTAAAGACTATCGTCAAACAAACAAAGATGATCCAAGTTTCAGATAGATCCAATCAGTATTTTAGAAGTTACAGATTTATTACCATTTATTTTGCTGAACTGCACAATGTGCATTGTACTTTTAGAAACGTGTATTGTTTAGCGTTCTTTGCAAGGACTTTCGGCTTATTCAAATTTCTGACATACTTGAAAATATATTATTTAGACTTATCTTCAATATAAAGTAAAAACGAATCTCAATTCTCCTATAAATTACTTTTTCAAAGTTGTGTATATACATCCATATGTAATTGCTTAGGTACTGTCACAAGCGAGCTGTAGAAAACAAAAATTTGTTTTTCGTGTATGTATGTATAGGAAGCCAATCTGATGCATAATTTTATAATTAAAATAGTTCTGTCTATAACGGTTCCAAACTATGGCCGCATAAATCAAATTATATTAAATATTGGGATGCCCTTTAATTCTCAAATCCAAATTGCATACTCGTTGTTATAGCGGACTTAGCACTATATCCCTTGTAAATTTTACCCGTCTACAGTCTGACAATCATCCTTTAATTTCCAAATTCAAATTTTATACTTAATGTTGTAGGGGATTTAGCAATCAGATTTTTTGTAAATTTCCACAGTGTGCCTATAACGGCAGATCAAATTGCAACAATTATGGGAACACCCTTTAATTTTCAAACTCAAATTTTATACTTGCTGTTCTAGCGTACTAAGCTATACAGGTTCTTTGTAAATATCAACCGTCTCTCTACAAATGTTGAAATACTTTTCAAAATACACAAAATTAAATAAACTATTAGGACACCCTTTAATTTTTAATTTTGCATATTTATACTTGTTATTATAGCGATCATCATAATTTTCAAGCGTTTGTCTATAATGGTTCTAAAACTAGGCCCATATAGCTCAATTTATGTCACATATTAAGGCACCCTTTAATTTTTAGATTTGTTTTTGTATTACTTTTTGATGTTAGGATCTATATTTATGCGCAGTTTTCTTGAATTTTTAAGTGGTGCCCTTTACAGTTTAAAATACACCCAAAAACATGTTTGTTGTTGGGGACGCCCTTTAATTTTTAAAATTATGTACTGTCGTTAAAACTGGGACAATCTGTGATCTTAAACTTTCAAACAAAGAAAAAAGTTTTAAAATCCCTTAAGAAATGACTAAGTTTTGCAGGCACAAGCGTTAAAAAAATCAATTCTTGTGGTAATCCATTTATATAATTATGGGTACGTTCTCGTACTTTTTTGGTAAAGTTCAGTAAAATATGTGTAAACAAGAATTATTCTCCATTATAAGCAAAGTTAAGTACGGGAACGCACCTTATGTAATTTAGTATGTTGTTATTTGCATAGTGATGCCAACTCTATTTTACTTTTAACTACAAAAGTGAATTTTGATAAATTATTATTTTCTTTACCTCTGTCTACTTTGTGATACCTCTGTATATTTTAATAAAATATTTATAATTTTAACAGTATAAATAATATGTTTAAACTTAACTGCAGGAAGACGTTATAATTCAAGATTTTTTTTAAAATAATTAAATTATGAACCAGTAAGACAGTTACTGTTAAAACCGTCGACAAAATCCATATGAAGGACTCAGTGACCTGATAGTGTGTAAACAAACAAAAAAATACTCTGCTACTATTTTTTGACAAAATCTAATCAAAGTCTTGTAGTACTAATTGATGCAATTATGTTTTCTTCCAAGATTATAAAAATACCGCATGTGTAAGAAAAAATGCAAAATTTTTGATAAAATTAAAGGGATAAACATAACTAAAAAACAAATCTTCTAAATTTCGTTGAAATGTAAATCCACTATTAACCAAGTAAAGTTACTGGCAAAAAGAGAGCAACCATCACAATAAGATTTTCAAAACATTGTTAAGAGATTTTCTGTGCACTCCTGTATACCTTAAATTATTATTATATAATCATCAGATGATTATATTTTGGTCTTAAATGGCTTATTACGTGTTATTTGATAGTTAAGTTTGTTTATTATACAGCTTTTATTTAAAAATAAAGGACTGCAGAATATTGATTTTTGGAAAATACTTTAAAGACATTTAGCCTTTGAAAATAAAGTAACAGCCTGAGATTCAAATATAAATTCCTAGCAAAACAACTCTAAGTTCCCACCAACGTCTAATGCTATGTTTTTATATAAATGAAATACCGACAACTGTTCTGCTGGCGCACATAGAGGTATCTTGCCAATCTATCCGTACATTACTTTTTATACCCTTCACCACAAAAAGTCAATCCGTGTGTAATTTCTACAATATCCATTTCCGACCCCATAAAGTATATATATTCTGACTTTTTAACTTTTCAACTTTTCAAATTTTTTAAAATATCAATATGGATGATACCCATAAAGCTTTTGAAGAAATCTTTAAGGAAATACTAAAATTTTTAAAAAAATGCTTAACCCATTAAGAGCCGATGACATTATTATGTAAAATTATGTAAATGTAGTACTTAATTTTTTTTAATTCTCTCTTACCCCAATATTTGCTTTTTTGATTGGAGCTACTTCACTAAACTAGATTTACATATATGGTATGGTATATAAGATTCGGCATAGCCGAATGAAAAAATAAGCAGAAAAATATGTTTTTAAGGAGAAAAAAGATCCCCTTAGACGAACTAATTCTTTTAAATTTTTCTGTCATTTTGTTTAGCAATTATACCTTTTAAGGTCAAAGAACTTTCACGACCTTAAAGTTGGACACAAGAGATACTAAAATGCCATTTTAGCCCCGCTCTTTTTGTGGGCGGTGAAATAAAATATTATTAAAAAAATAATGTAATTATTAAAAGAAATGGCGTATGTACGCTTTAAAAACATAAAACTTATTTTTTATGGGCAGGAGAGGTATCCCTTAAATCCCACCCCCGGGAACATTCCTGTAAAAAATTTTTTTTTGCCAATTTCCTATGCCTAACCAATCCCCGCTTCTTAAGAATATTATTAAAAAGATATTTTTTTATTTATTTTCCCAATCAGGATTTGAACCGTGGATATTATAAATGAATTAAAATTGACTTACTTTTGGCTTTTGGTTTATTACTTAATGATTTTAAAACATTTCTTGATAGAAAAATTGTTTACAAATGTATGCGGACGTTTTCCAAAGGAAGCAAGAAAAATTAGACGCAAGCAGAATGAAGTGCAGCTTTTTCTTCCTTCTTAGCATCTATCTACCTTATGTTATGTACGTTGCAAATTTCATTTATTTAACCAACTAAATTTAATATTAATTTGGTTAGACGAACTCCACATGCAACTTAAAGCATGTCTTTGTCGTTCTGTCTTTAACTGGTCTTGTACATTCCTTTTTGCTTTGTACTAACCTTAGGTATAGCACCGAAATGCAATTTTTATTTTTAATCATTTATACCTCTTTGCTCACAACATTATGAGATGCTGTTCCAGTATCATATTAACTGTAATGAGTTAAGTATACTTCATATATGAATGTAAATACGCTGTGTCTTACGATGGCGGTCCAAAAAAATGTTAATTTCATTATGATAGCATCTAATTTTCTTGTTTTCTTTGAAAAAAGCACGCATACATTTGTAAATAATGTTCTTTCTTAAAATGTTTAGAAATTAAATTCAAAAATGAACCAAAAGCCGAAAATAAGTAAATTTTAATTCATTTAAAAGATATTTTTTGTAATTTGTTTCTTTATAGTATTTTATTTATTTGAAAATAATTAGGTTATTCATAGCAATAACTTATTTATGATCGTAACAATAAATTTTATTTTAATTTATAATAACTAATTTATTTGAAACAACTTCCACTTTGCACAAAAAGATCATGATGAGTGTCATGGTTCTCCTGCATCTGATTCTTCAAAGACTTCTTCCGAATGTGAATCCTCTTCACAGTTAAGTAAAGGTGGAAGCAAAATTATTTTTGGCCTAATCTCCGGCTAGATTGGCAAAATACACATTTTTGACGTGCAGTAATCTTCTGTAGATACATTGTAATAATAGATTTGACGATATATTTTCGCACAATTGCGAATAAATGGCTTTGTTGTACACAGATATTTACTTGTAACTGCCAAATCTATATGTCGAACATGCTCATGTTCATACAAAATGTAGCAATTGGAAAATTCGAACTTTACAGAGTGTTAGGTAGTGAAGTTGGCTGTCAAAATTGTTTTTGTAATTATTAAAAAATAATAAAAATTTAGTTATTTTCTGGTCTATCTAGATTTAAACTTTATTTTTATTTCAACTCATGGGTCCTATTACAAAAAATTTAAAACTCAGTTTTTTCTGATTTAGATTGGTTTATAATTCCAGACGAGCCTCGAATACATGGCAGCGTTTACTTTAGACTGATATACCCTTACAACCGTAGACCTTGTTCGAAATCTAGTTAGACATTCGCACATACTGCTACCGTCCTTGCCTCTTTTAGACACAGCATTTGGACTCTTTCAGTGCCATGTTGAACCTGAGCCTTTAGTAGGTCAGCCAACATATTTTCGTTTCATTTATAAATATACATATATATATATATAAATATATATATTTTTAGAATTAACATTAAAATATGCAGCCTCCTTCGTCGGTACTTCTTCAAGGCATACTCGCTGGCGAAGTAAAATAATTAATAAATAAAATAATTAATAAATAAATTTTTCCTTTCACCACCTGTCTATGTATCTCTTATCTATCCCTTTCCTAAAGAATGTAGTCGGGTCCTACAAATTACTAAATAGGTTATGTCTGAAGTGCTACTTCTCTTTAAAAATATATATATATATATATATATATATATATATATATATATATATATATATATATATATATATATACACTAACCTGTCTAAAATTTTACTTGAGTTAAAATTCCCACGATTATTGCCCTTCACCTTTTTCACCGGTCATCAATTTCTGCTGAAGTGATGTCGCCCATTCACATATTAATGTCATTACGGCTCCAGTATCCTTTTTGACCGATGCAACCTCTTTTGAGGTTGAGGTTACGTACGTAAGTTGTTTTCTAAAACACGTTATTTACCAGTATTGAGGTGCGAGGCCGGGGTATTGAAACACACAGTAACATCCCAGAAAAAAATTAGACATTACCTAAAACAGTACTTGCCACATAATGACTTACTTTTGTAATTGCCATATTTTGTTACTCGCTTACAAAACACATTACATTAGTTTGGAAAAGAAGAAAGTAGTAATTGACCTAGTTCTTGAAGTTAATAGAGGATACCTTAAAATACACACTAATGATAATCACAACTTTCTGCAATAATCAATTCTCAGTAATTGGTTATATATGGTTAAAATCATTAGGTTGGTAATCTAGTTGGAAAGTCCTTCCGCCAAAAATGCTTAACACTCGATTGCGTTTTTTAAATTTTTTACTGGGATATTATCATCTTACTTTTGTTGCATCTTCCTATTTAAAACCTAAAAAAGTTCTTTAGACAGCATTATTTGCCATTAACATTTATTCAATTATTGAAATGCAGTGTATAAGTATGTATGTTTGTATATATGTTTGTATATAGATGTTTAGTTTCTGTATGTGTGTAATTCGTGTTAGTGTGTAGCTTACTTAACCTTTGTCAAATAATGTTTTTATTTATACATAATCAAATTCTCCAAATATCCTGTTAATTAACAAAAATCTTATTCTTTTTCTCTTTTGTCTCTTTTCATATAAAAACAAATGTTATAAACAAAAAAAAAAAAAAACATTAACGCACTTCTGATAAACCATACAACTATGTATTTATTCATTTGTTTTAATTTTTTGCAATTTCATATATAAATAAAATATACATTATACTTTTATTATCTACCTATTTTGTTAACTTTGATAATTTTTTTTAACTCCTTAATTTAATTTAATCAAAAATTTTACGATGGACGTGTGTGGATATGTGTGTTACCTTCCTCGTTAAAAACATTCACACATGCGAAAAAAAAATGTTACTCTTTTTCACTTTTTTCTCTCTCGTTTATTTTTGTTTTATTTATCTAAACATATATGTGTAAAAATGATCTGATTATCTCAATTATATAAATAAAAAATACATATAAATGCCATCGCAATATGTTTTTAACGTAATTTTGCAAATAAATTAAAAAATAAATAAATGTACGCATAATTTTTTAAAACAAATAATTTGCAAGTGCAGTATGTAGTTAAATGCGTTGTAGTGGCAATAAAAACGATTGGTAACATAATGCTAGTAACTTATTTGTTACAGTTTATGTTTGCCGTCATTGGAGTTCAGCTTTTCAAGGTAGCTTTACAAAAAGCAAACAATAAAAATTGACTTCGCAATAGTTTTAAAACACAACCCTATCTAGAAATAACACAGTACAGCACTAAAATCTAATTAAGAGTCCCAAATCTTAAAGCTTATGATGGTAAAAGAAAAACTCTAGCTGGGTTTTTAACTATTACCTAAGATATTTTTTTATATCTAATTTTTAAAGACTAAGTCAGTTTTTATACCCTTTACCACAAGAAGAGGAAAAGTGGTATATATAAGTTTGTCATTCCGTGTTTAATTTCTACATTATCTATTTCCGATCCCATAATATATATATGTATATATATATATATTCTGAATTCTTATGCATAGCTAAGTCGATTGAGTGATGTCCGTCTGTCCGTCAGTGTTAGGGTTGAAATCAAGTTTGCCGAGGCAATCATCAATTATCTCAATTATTTCAAAATTTTTCAACAGTGTAATTGGTAGAACACAATCAGTGTCCAAGAATAACTCAATAAATCTTTGCAAAAAGACAAAAAAATTATTCTAATGCGGTATAAACTATTAACTATTATTAATTTTTATTTTTCGCTATGAAGTGATTTTTATAAAGTTAGACCTTTTCAATTTCAATAACTAAAAGCCAAATATTGAAAATAAGGGGGTTGCAGAAGCAGTTCGAAACTTAAGTCGTGCATTTGCAAAAAATATAATCACTTTTAACATTTCAAACGTCTAAGCAACAATAAAAAGCTATGTAATTTTCGTAATAGCAAAAGACTATTCAAAAAATAAATTTACATTGGTGGAACTTTAATGCTCTCTATATGATGTTATTGGGCTATAAATATAGACTTACTCTAGCAGAAAAATTTTTTTTTAAACATATAGAATTGGAAATTAGTGTTTGTTTTGTATATATGAAAACTACAGATTAATTATATAAAAGCAAATCTGTAGTGCGATCCACTAACTTTAAACAATGCGACAAATGTTATATTTGTCGACACTATCTATTGTTTGCAGTAACGATTAAGTAATTCGCTAACGATAATATACTTCTTTATATTTCTATTAACACAAACTGAAATTGAGTGGCATCTCTGCGAACAAATCAGCGAAAAATACGAATAATATATATAAGTATAATAATAATAATAGATGTTTTTATTAGTGAAAGTGTTATGATGGGCAGTTGCCCAACAATCTTAACTCCTGACAAATGGTTTTTTTTCTTCGCGCAGAAACAATTGCCATTTGTTACGTTTTTTACAAAAACAAAATGACATTCGCGTTTTAAAAATGCAAACATGGGAAACGGTAACGTTTTTGTGCGTCTATACGGCAAATTGTGTTCTGTAACTGGCTGTAAGCTTGTCATTCCGTGTGTAATTACTACAATATCCATTTCCGGCCCCATAAAGTACACATATATATATATTCTGACTTCTTATGCATAGCGAAGTCGATTGAGCGATGTCCGTTAGTCCGTTTGCCGAGGCAAACTTGATGTCACGAAAAAATAAATATTTCAATCGATCAAATATGGGGTCGAAAGAGGTCCTATTGGAATTCAGAATGATCGGACCATGTCCTTCGAGGCAGCAGGCAAAACACCACGCCTATCTCTAATTTTTTCATGTCACTTGAAGCAATAAAGTAATTCCAAAAAAAAAAAAAAAATGTGCGGTAGAGAATTAAAAAATAAGAAAAAACATCACGTGAAAAAAATGGCGGTCGCCCATATTTTCCAAGTTACGGGGCTCTGAAATTTTAAAATTTTTTTAAATATCAATACGGTTATCATTTTAAAGCTTTTTTAATTCCCTTTACCCAAATATTTGCTTTTTTGATTGGAGTTACTTTACTAAACTAGATTTACATAGGTAGTAAAGGGTATATAAGATTTGGCATAGCCGAAACTCTTGCTTGTTTTTTTTTTTACTACATATTTTTTCAGAAATAATTGATAATTCCTGATTTTAACTATATTTGGCAGAATAGTTCTTATTTTGTGGTTTATATTTTTTTGGTAGAAATAATTGTGTTTCATTGCTTTTCAACTTTTTTTTATCAGAAATAATTTATATTTTCTGATTATTACTTTTTTGGCAGAAATAATTGAAGGATCGCCGCGAATAACGTTGCAAATGACAAAATAATAGTTTTTCAGGAGAGCAAAAAAACGTATTTAAATGGTTTGATTATCTCCACTGACTGACTCATTGTAATTGCGTTTTGACGGTGATAAAATGCATAATTTTAATGTTTTGTTGTTGGAACAAATGTAAGAGAGTAAAATTAACGGTAATCTGCAAAAAAACAGGTTTTGCAAAATTTGTCTTATACAACGTTATTCGCGACTTTGCTTCAATTGTTGTTATCTGATTTTTATTTTTATTTGATTTTTTCGCAGAAGTTATTGCAATTTTTGGATTTTTATATCCCGCGAAATTTCAAAAATTTTTAACTTTTCTTACACAAAGGTATTGATAAATCTAATTTTACTCGTTGATTTTATTCTTTTGAGAATAAGAATTACAATAACTTTTGTGAAAACAATAGATAAATAAAATAACAGTGTTTTGGACAAATCAATATCAGAATACAATATAAGTCGATATTGGAGAAATACCCATATGTATGAATGTGCATAAGCACATGTTGCACGTTCTTTATTTTGTCGACAGATATAACAACGCATAAATTATAGTCGCATTCTTATCGGTGATTAGTTGGTTTTTAGCAACAGCGCAAATCTTTAAAAGTATTACTGAATAGTAAAATCGAAAATTTTGTTGTTAAGTCAATTTCACCTACCGATTATCGTTAAAAAGAATAGTGGATTGCACTTCTGATTAATAAAAAGTATATACATATATGTAGACAGATTTTGATATTTTTATTTAAACCAATAAATTTTTCATGAATACATTTAAAACTAAATAGGAAATATGAAAAAAACAAGTTGTTGCACTCGTTAAAAAAATGAAAAATTGTTTAGTCGAATACATACACGTAAATTAAAAATTTCTTACAAGCTAAATTAAAATTTTATATGCTGTTCTAATTGATGGTGATCCTGACTGAAAACGAAAATTGTAAAAGAATACTTGATTCCATAATAATGTTTTTTGTTTTAAATTTAAAAAATATGTTTATTTGTTTTATATCTTTTAATTATTTTGCTGATTTTTAAAAATTATATAATATAAAATAAAACTTATACCCAGGGAAAATTTTTCAAATGTTCGGATGGCTCCAAAATGTATGAAGCAGACTGCCAGTAAGTAAATTAAAAAATGTGAAAACAGAATAAAACAAATATTATAAAAACATTTATTTGCAATATTTGTGTACATTTTATTAAAATAGTGGAACTTATTTGATTTATGAGAATGGTGACATCAATAAGCCGCGACTAAAGGAACGCGAATGGAAAAATAATAAATTTCACTTTGATGACGTGGCCAAAGCAATGCTGACTTTATTCACAGTGTCAACATTTGAGGGGTGGCCTTCGTAAGTATATATTTATATTTAACTAAATTTTTTACTTTCAGCTCTAAAATTTTAAGTTTTGTATAAAAATTAGCCAATCGCTTTTTGTTGCTGCACCTTTTCTTCAGTCTGTCAATACAAATGTTTAAAACTTAAGATCAGATTAAATGAGGATTTCAACAAAAAAGACTTATTGTATTTTGATGCTTTATTTCGTCGATAGATGACACTTTACAACCACTCCTCTACTATATATTTTGAAATCGCCGAACAAATAGGAAAAACAAATTTGCACATCGGCATCAACTTTTCTCTGTCAAAAAAAAAAACAATAATTTTATGGCAAAATCTTTTTAAAAAACGTGTTTCTGATAAATGTTAAATAAGAATAGTGAGTGGCAAATTTAGTGAATAGTGAGGCAAAATATAGGCATCTGGGCTGTTAAGTCCATCTGTTATGAGTTCGCCTCGCATATGGCATTATGGTGTTCATTCGAAAAAGTAGGGTTATTGTGAATGTAGCTAAATTGAATTGTTCACAATAGTGCATATTGATCAGCTGGCACTATGCATGGTGAAATCATGTTCCAGGTGGTGGCAGTGGCAAATTCATTCGTTTTCGCCGTTGCTAGAAATGTCAAACTCCATGTATAAAAAATTGGCGTCAAATATTTTTATATGAAGTTTGACATTTTCTGTAACGCACAGTGGCACATATATTGAGAAGGCGGCCAAAAATTAATTTTTTTTAGTTAGCAGTTGTAGCAAAATAAATTCATTACGTTGTTAAGAAGTTTTTACATTTTTTGTTTTAAACAAGGTAAGAATTCTTTAAAAATATCGTGCTTAATAGGGCATAACTCCCTCCTGTCAAACAACGTCAAAAAGATATTTCTCTGTGTTATAGCCCAAAACCTCCCCTACACACCTAGACCCCATTAAATGCGCGTCAGGTTGCGCTCGTGTGCAGCAGAGCAATTTTTCTGACCAAAATAAAAAAAAAATTTCCACAGTTATTTTTTGAATTATTTTAACTTTTTAACACAAAGGTAAAGCCAAATTTTTTTCAAATCTCCTTGAAAGATGGCGTTTATAATTTTTTAGTAATGTACAAATGCACTATATTGTACCTATCACATTTACAAAATCTAAGTATTCAATAATATTTTGGTTACCCGTCAAGCTGCATTACATGGCAAAAAACATCAAGCCAATTAAGTCAACCTCCAGGACAAGACGATAGCTTTGAGGAAGCTTACGAATTCGGATTGTCGCCTCTTTATACTAGGATTCGTTTTATGGATCATATTCTTTAATTGGATTGTGATTTGGAATTTGGTTCTTTAGGCGAAACCGTAAGAAACAGTAAAGAAAATGCAGAAAAATGACAGTAAAAAGAACAAATTCAAGAAGGATATCAGCATTCAGCTAGGCCTTATAATCGACCAACCTAAACAAGGAGAAGGAAATTTGAATGATGGTGATACTGCAAGAAGATTTTTTTCCGATCCAGAAATTGCAGCATCTATCACAGGTGTAGATTATGAGTTAGCAAGATGATTCAAAATCATATTGCAAGTCTTAGCACGCAGCAGCAAGATAAATGCAGAATAAAATTGGAGATTACACAGATAAAACAGCTGCACTTTGCAATGAAAAATACTCTTGGAGATATACATATATCTTCAACAGTTCATCAAATTTTGTTTCATGGGGAACAAATCATTTAACATAATATGCTACAAATAGGAGATCTGTCTGAAGAAGCGCAAGAAAAAAGGAACAACGACTACAGATTCTTTCACGAACTTAGCACAAGAAAAATCTCTAAATGTACTAATGAAGACATTGTGTGTTGTGTATTGCAGATCCATATAATTCTAACATTCGGCATAAATGGAAAACAACGCCAGTAGAATTAGAAAAGAATGCTAAGAAGATGAACACCAATGCTATTTAAAAAGAATTTTTACTAAAATTGCTTAATGTATAGTGGCTCTTTTATGTGAAAGTATACGTATGTATGTAAATTAATCAATATTTATTTTATAAATTGTTACAGAAATATTTCAAAATAAAATAAAACTTTAACTTAAATAGGATTTTTTCATTAAAACTTTTCTTTATTAAGACAATTTTAACTTTTTATTGCAAAAGGCTGTTTAAAGAACAAACCTTCGGTTCATTTTGCTTTAAAGCTTAAAAATATTACGAAGGCCAAAATTTGGCGTTTCCTGACAAGATTTAGTTTACAAAACTATTAATTATTATAATTTGTAACGTAGGACATATGAAAAAAGATTTTTTTAATGTTTCAACACTCTTCTTTTATACTCAAATCAATTAGTAATGGTAACGAATATTAAAGCATTCGTAAATTTTTTTTGTCGGCCGACTTTTATGTTTTTTATTAATTAATTAAGGATTAAAAAATTAAGGTTTAAATTCCCCACCTACCAAAAAGAAAAAAACGCATATCAAAATTCCTATCCAATTAAAAGTTACGGATTTTTGACCGCCTTCTTGCCAAATGTGCCACTGTGCAACGGGGGAAATGTTGAAAATCGCCACTGCCACCACCTGGTACATGATTTTGCAATGGCACTACGTATAAGCAAATATTAGTTGTTTAAAAATTTTTAAAAGAGAAAATTGAATTAACATGACCACTGCGAGATTATGATACGATGATTCGTATAATAATGATAAATGTTTTTTTAATGGCCAGAAAAGGTTGAGGAATGCTTCCAACATTTAAAAAATCGAATTCATCTCTTAAGCATACAAAGCTTAAAAAGGGTGTTATTTAAGAACTTGTTTAAGGATTTATAGCAAATTTCCGACTGTCCTAGGAAGTGTTTGTAAATTGTTGTGTTTGTTAAACAAAGATAAACAAAAAATTGACAAATTTTTAAATTTTCAATAAGTGTTACAAACTGGTATACGGTATGGCAAGGAAAATTAAAAAAAGCTCATTAAATTAAATCGAACATATAATGCAGTTCATGATATGGGCAATAAGTTCAAAGCACAACAGTTCATGTGCGCTTTTTTAATATACATTAGTGTTATCATTCTTAACCGACTTAGTGTTATCATTCTTAACCGACTTCAGAACAGTTTTCATCTGTCTGCCTATAACAGCTCAAATGTATGGCCACATAAATTAGGTTACATTAGGTTACAACACAATGGGACCTTTGGGACCCAAGTGAGTCGGTCTTTCTTTCTTTAGGTTACATTAACTATTGGGACACACTTATATCTCCAAACTTTATACTTTTTCAACTGTTCAATAGTTTGGCAATATTCATTAAATTGCAGCAACTATAGGGTCACTTTTTAATTTCCAAATTCAAATCAAATACTTGATGGTGTAGTAGATTTAGCAATCAGGTTCTGTGTAAATTTCAATCGTCTGTCTGTAACGGTTCAACAGTTTGCCCATATACATCAGATTATATCAACTATTTAATTTATAATATAACATTTTTATACATCTTATTATACCAAATAAAGTAGTGGATACAACGGTCACATACACCATATTATATCAACTATTGGGACACCTGTTTATTTCCAAATCCAAATTTAATACATGTTGTTATAGAGGAGTTAGTAATATAGGTTCTTTTTAAATTTCAATTGTCTGTCTACAACTGTTTAAAAGTATGGCCATATACCAAATTAAAAGAACTATTGGTGCACCCTTTAATTTATAATTTTAAATATCAGCTGTTACTATAACGGCCATAGCAATCGACATTGCGTCAAATTTACAAGCGTTTGTCTATAACGGTTTAAAAGATAGGCCTATATAAGTAAATCTACAGTAAGTATGGGACACCCTTTAATTTCTAAATTAAAATTATAAACTCGTTGATATAGCGGACTTAGAAATACAGGTCCCTTTTAAGTTTCAGCGTTCTGTCTATAACGGTTCAAAAGTACGGCCACACACATGAAACTACATCAACTATTGGAACACCCTTTAATTTCCAAATTTACGTTTTATACTTGTTGTTATAGCGGACTTAGGAATACAGGTTCGTTGTAAATTTCAAGCGTCTGTCTATAACTGTTAATAATAACTATGGCAATATACATCTAATTATATGAACTATTGACGCACCCTTTAATTTTCAATTTGTCATATTAATACTTGTTTGTCTATAACGGTTCGAAAGATAGGCCCATATAAGTAAATTTACATCAATTATAGGGGCACCCTTTAATTTTAAGATTTATTTTTGTATAACTTTATGTTATTGGGAGCTATAGCAATACGCAGTTATTTTAAATTTTACAGAATCGCCCTTTACAGTTCATAATACACGTAAAAAATACGTATGTTGTATGGGGACACCCTTTAATTTTTAAGATTATCAACTGTTTGAAAAACGGGACCAATCTGTAAGCATAATCTATTATATTACCAAAAATTTTCAAAAACGGATCAGAAATGACTGAGTTCTGGAGGCACTTCTTTTTTTGAAGTCGGTTAGAAAGAAAGAGGTTATCAATACGAATAAATGTTGTTTTTTATATTTGTGCATCCATAGCTCAGTCATTTTTTGAAATTTCTTTTTTATTTGAAAAGTGATACTTACAGATTGGCCTCGTTTTAAAAACAGTTCATAATCTTAAAAATTAAAGGGTGTCTTCATAAAAAACATGTTTTTTACATGTATTATAACCGTAAAGGGCACCACTTTAAAATTAAAAAAACTGCGTATCACTACAGCTCTCAATGGCAAAAAGCAATACAAAAATAAATATAAAAATTAAAGAGTGTCCCCATAGGTGTAGTGAATTGACCTATATGAGACTATCTTTTAAACCGTTATAGACAAACGTTTGCAAATTGGACAGAAAGTCGACTGCTATGACTATTACAGTAACAAGTATTTATACTTAAAATTAACAGTAAAGGGCCATATGGCCATACTTTTAAACGGTAGACATTCATTTGAACTTTACAAAGAACCTGTATTTCTTAGTCCGCTATAATAACAAGTATAAAATTTAGATTTGAAAATAAAAGTACTTTTGAACCGAGAGATGGAATCTGTTCTGAAGTCGCTTTTTTTTCGCAAGACTACTTGTTTAAGCAATTATAAACGGACAATGGATGATAAAATTCAAATCACCAACATTTCTAGTGCTTTGTTTTATATCACGTAAAAAAATTACTGCCAACAAAAAACTTTAACGATTAAATTAAAAATAAGTAAGAGTGCTATATTTGGCTGTGCCGAATCTAAAATACACTTCACCATCTATGTAAATCTATGTTATTAAAGCAACTTCAATCAAAAAAGTAAATATTGGGGTGACAAAGACTTAAATAAAAAAATTTTGGTACTGCATATACATATATAATTTTATAGAAAAATGCCATCCGCTCTAAATGGGTTAAGCGTATTTATAAAATTTTAGTATTTCCTTAAAGATCGCTCAAAAGCGTAAAAATGATGCCCATATTGATATTTTAAAAAATTTGAAAATTTTAGAGCACTATAACTCAGAAATTATGGGTAAGCACCAATTCTTTCACTTGATGTTTTTTCTGTTTTCTTATTTCTCTATTGCCGCATTTATTTTTTTATTTTACTTTAATGTTCCAAATGACAAGAACAAATAAGAGGTAGGCGTGGTGTTTAGCCTGCTGCCTCGAAGGCCATAGACCGATCATGCTGATTTCAACACTATGTCTAATCGATTGACATATTTACATATTGACATATTTTGCCTCGGCAAACTTGATTTCACAACGGACAGACAGACCGACAGACATCGCTCAATCGACTTCGCTTTGCATAAGAAGTCAGAATATATATACTTTATGGGGTCAGAAATGGATATTGTAGAAATTACGCACGAAGTGACAAACCAATATATACCAATTTAACTATGATTCAACTAACACTTACACAAATGGGAGCTTTTTTTTGGCGGACTGTATCTGGTTAAATATAAGAGAAAAATATTTAATGCTGAAAATATGTCGTAAATCATCAACTATTACGTTTCGTATCAAACTTTTTAAACAGACAACTTAAAAGGCCCAACTATAATATGCATTAGCTAGCTTGAGCCAAAAAAACTAACGAAAAGCCCTTTAAATGCTTACGTAACCCATTAAAAGAATTTTAGGTGACTACAATGTACTTACATAAACTTAGGAAGTAATCTCCGACAGTTACATATTTATGTTTAATTCGTACTTTTGCCAAAAAATAATTTCTTTATAAATAAACAACAGTTTAAAACAGAAAGGAATTTAAAGAAAATATGTATATATTTAATAACGTTCACATACATATTTACAGTTTTTTTCATGTTCTAATAAAAATTCAATAGAAAATTTTACAAGTTTTTTTTTCTATTTTTGTAGCCCACCATACTAAAACATGTAACAGTATATACATAAAATTAAATTTTAATTTATTGTGCTTATTAAAAGTGGACAAGAAATTTTAAAATACATAACACAAAGCACATTCAGTTGCTTCCGTACTGAAAGTACGATTAGTTTCGTACTTTGGTAAAAGAAATTACATTTGACGTTTGCATCATATAATTTAATGTATTTATACAGTTGGTTAAGTTGGCTTAATATATCTTATGCACATTATAGTTAAGCCTTAAGATTTATGTTTGTTATAAGAACGCTGTATCTTTGATATATCTAATGATGTAAGGGTGTTTAATCTAATTTCGTAATAAAATAATTTCTTTTAAGCCTTCTCTATGTCTCAATCGATTCAAATAAGGAAAATGGTGGACCCATACACAATTTCCGTCCAATTGTAGCTGCATATTATATTATTTATATTATCATTATTGCCTTCTTTATGGTCAATATATTCGTCGGCTTTGTTATTGTCACATTCCAAAATGAGGGTGAGCAGGAGTATAAAAATTGTGAGTTGGACAAAAATCAACGAAACTGCATTGAATTCGCTTTAAAAGCGAAACCAGTAAGGCGTTACATACCAAAGCATGGAATACAGTACAAAGTGTGGTGGTTTGTTACGTCATCCTCTTTCGAGTACTCCATATTTGTTCTCATCATGATAAATACTGTGACATTGGCTATGAAATTTCATAAACAGCCCGAGTATTATACGGAAATATTGGATGCCTTGAATATGATATTTACAGCAGTTTTTGCATTGGAATTTGTTTTTAAGCTGGCAGCATTTAGATTTAAGGTAAGTTTAATATTTTTCCATTTTTTATTATTGCCTCTAGCAATGAAATTTTATAAAGATACGGATACAGCATTCGTTGAGACATTGCTTCATATTTATAATTTTAAGTGGAAAACTTTAATTTTGTCTGTGTAAGAAATCTGTTGTTATTAATTTATCAGTAAATAATTAAAGACTATATATTCAAAATATCGCCCTATCTTTTGGTTAGATTTTCGCATAATAGGAACACCATCTTGACATTTTCTTGCTAAATGTTGTAAATATTTAACATATCGTTACCTACAATGCAAAAAGGCGTAACTAATAAAAAAAATCAAAATCGATTTTTTATTATGAATACCGTTAAACTACATGTTTTGACAAAATTTAACTCTTCTGCGATCAAAAATTACGCTTTCATCAACAAACAACAAAGGGACGTAACTACATGCGTGCTTATTTACGTATCGTAAAAGGAAGGATTTACACACTTGTTTTCTAACAAAATATAATGATGTAAGTGAATGAGGCAAATGTCACATAACTCCTTACATACAAAAAAATTTGTTTTGGTTAAAAAATAAATTTCTTCCGTTGTGTTTAAAGTGGAATTATAATAAAAAAAAAACTTCGTTAAAAATGTTATAGTTTTCCATTTACTAAGATTTTTGCTTCTCCTATAAAATTATATTTTTGTTAGTTACGCCTTTTTGCTAACGATATTCAAATATTTTTTAATTATTTATAATAGAAAAAGTCAAAGGCGTTAAACAGGATGGTTTTTGCTAATTTTTTTGTTTTAATTTTGTGACTGATTGTTATACCACTGCGGTTAAAAAGTAGCACTAAATGTGACGCTTATCTTTATGTATTAATTTTACCTATTTTTTTGTAATATAACTATTTTGGAAACACATAATTGGAATAAGAGAAACCCTAAGGCCACATCAGATAGATCTCTATTATATATTAACTTTTATTGAGACAAATTACAAAATACGCTTAATAGTGCATTTACATTACACAGAAATCTACTAGATTTGATTTAAAATCTCTTTCAAAATCTAGGTCGTTTACAGTGTATTTTTTGGCACTAACAAGATTTCATATTAATAAAAAATCAAAAAATGGATATTTAAAAATGTTTTTTAGACTAGATTTATAATTTTCAAATCGTATTATAATTTTCATTTTGTTAACATTTTAAGTAAATTTTCTGTTATTGTTTAAATAAAGCTGTAATTTTTCTTGTACAGCGTAGTATGGAGAAGTAGATTTTGTTTTGTATAGGAAATCTGTTTAAAATCAACTAGATTTTGCTCGAAATCTCGTTAGTACTAGATTTGGGTATATTGTAAATGCACTATAACAGTCAAAATTGTGTCGATTAAAATTATAGCACTATTGAGAATAAACTACACAAAAAGCAACGATATTAAAAATATATACTAAAGAAAATGATGACGGCTTTTGTTAGCAAAAGCGTTTGCACGGAGGCAGCCAAATCTTCGCATCTTTATTTTGGGAATCTTTTTTCACGACTGTTACATCCCAAAGTTCCTTGTCTTTCTTGGCGACAGTCCAAGGATTATCGATCGGTCCTAGGTCAGGCGACTCTGCAGATCATTCAACGATGTTAATATTGTAGTCTATATATTGCTGACGATCATTTTTATGCTCCTATGTAGTTGTTTTGTTGAAAAAAGAAGAATTGGTTCCACTGTGCAATATGAAAAGCATTTCACAACATTATACTAAACCTCCATGCTTTATGGTCTTAAAAGTAATTATTGGATCATATTTTGGATTCAGAGGTTCTGTAACACATAAAAAAGAACATTTTGCACAGTATAAAACGGTTTAAATCTCATACGTTTTCAAAATATTATTGTCCACTTACTACAAAAACAAAATCATGTAACTAATAACAGTTGTATTGTTTTTGCGTGCACTGTATGTCCCCGATACCATCCGGTTGTGTCTATGGTCGCATGGTTTCAATTCAATAACATGGTGGTCATTGTCATAATACGTACTAATTTTTCCAAAAGTAGGTTGTAAACACCTTGCTCAATATCCTTATTTAATTTAAGAACGAATAATGGATGTACAACATGCCTTCATAAATGTATATGTCATATCTGATGGTTCCGCGATGGTTACACTGTGTAGTTCATGTTAGGTCTAAGTACATATCGTCACCTCAGAATTGTTTTGGCACATATGCCAAAAAGTCTGTAATGAGAAAAACGTTAATGAAGGTTTACACTAGTTTTTTCAAAATATAAACGATCAGTCTTTTTTTTTTTTAAGCCAAAAAATTGCTGTAGATATATTTTACAAATAAGAAAGTTTTAGTACGTTTAAATATGATAATTCATGATATATCAGTTTTCTACGCAAATAAAAATTGATGTTTTGTGCTCCATATCAAATTTTGTTTTTGAAATTGGCTCTTTGTGTTTCATATACATATAAATTTTCAATGTTTCTCGTTTCTTTTACGTTAAGATAAATAAATTATGCAGTTATTTTGTTGCAGCTGCAACCAAAGTAAAATTATAAATAAAAAGAAGAGTTAATGTTATTTGAAGGAAAAATGTGATGTCTTCGTCTGTTTTTTTTTTAAGAAAATAATCCTTAAATTTGTATTTATTGATTAATTACAAAATATATAACGTCAATAGTTCTACTATTATGTACATACATACTTAAAAAAATTTTAAGAAAACAAAATTCTAAAACATAAAATCGTAAAAATAATTACTTTAGCTTACATTTCTTTGTAAAAATAAAAAAATAGACAGCCCTACTGTTATGCTTTCTTTTTTGGTATTTTTTGTAAAAATATAAAAATCACACTTTTCTTAAAGGAACGATGTTGCAAATAAAATAACAAAAAAATAATAATTAAAAAAGGGTAATTGCGGTTCTTATTAAATTTTCAGCAAATTTTTAAAATATAGTTTATCTACATTCGGAATGAATATAAGCAAATCTTTTATGTCCTTTTTCTTTTCATTTGAAATAACTACTTCTTTCAACATATTAAGCTTTTGCCCAAATATATTTGTTGGGGTTTTTAAGCAATTTCTTGAAACTCATCAGAGTTTATATACATTATCACTTTAAATTTTGAAAATGGGACAGTTCTAAAGTCCAATTTATTTGCCACTACAGAGTATGTATGAAAATCATTTGGAAGCATTTCCAAAATTTTTAATTTCGTTTTTTTTTGTCGGCATATTTTCAGGCAAAAGTTTAAGATGTAGTGGGCTATTAATTTCAATTTTTTTTAATACCTATCAATAACACCATGTACGCAGTCCACTTCTTGGATTAATGAATGCCCAGGTTCTGAAAATTTGTATGTATTAGAGCCAATTAGAGCCTATTTATTCTAATTGTTTTATCGTGTTGTTTTGCTCTACTTTCGATAAGCGGTAATGAGGCAAAACAATAATAATGTTAATTTTCATGTTTTTTTTGTACTATTATTGCCTTATACTCCAAACATTGGCATTAGGAGCAAAACAATATTAATGTAATCTTAAAATTGTGGATGTAGAGCAAGGTCGATAAACAATTCTGAGGTGACGATATGTCGGATAAATGATGCAGTTTTTGAATGAAATTAATTTCAGTGAGTTGTGGATTTTTAACCAACTTAAAAAAAGAAGAAGGTTATAATGTGGGTGCCTGCAGAACTCTTTTATTTCTGATCCGATTTTAAAGATTTTTTCTATATTTGAAAGGTTATGTTTGCAGATTGGTCCCGTTTTAAAAACAGTTCCTAATTTGAAAAGTTAAAGCGTGTTCGCGTACAATATAAATGTTTCTTATAAGTATTTTAAACTGTAAAGGGCACCATTTAAAAAAAAATGTTTATCATTATACATAATCCCAATATTAAGTAATACAAGAACAAATCCAAAAATTATAGGATGTCTCCATAAGTGACACAAATTGACCTAAACCGAACTTTTAAACTGTTATAGACAGATAGCTGAAATCTGTTTTGATGAATTATTTGTCATCTGCCAAAGAGAATTGGCATATAAATATATTATAAAATATATGTAAATGTTTCTTTGACCTTTTTAAATAATTTTATATTTTCTAATTTATTAAGCACTAGGTCAGTTTTATAAATAATAAAAATTTGTATTTATATTTTCAATATTTCGCCACACCTTTGGGTGGCATCATCAGGAAACAGGAAACAAAAAATTAGATTTTCTTTTTTTAATTTTATTTTTTTATATAATAAATATAAATACAAATTTTTATTATATATAAAACTGACCTAGTGCTTAATATATTATAAAATTATTGCTCATAATCTGATACGTCTTTATCCAGTTATGTTTGTTAACGCACGTTTTCTTTGCATTTTCATAATAATAAAAAAATTTTCAATTTAATTTATAAGAACACAAATCAAAAGTTATACACCTAATAAGTTTATTAACCGCAATAATAAAGTTAAATTAACTGTTATTTTGGGTAGAACTATTTCGGCGATGCTTGGAATACGTTTGATTTTATAATCGTGCTTGGAAGCTTCATCGACATTGTTTATAGCGAGATAAAAACCAAGGAACAGGTTTTAACATCACCTTGTACTGTAATGCAAGGCTGTAAGCCGAAGGCTAAGGTATGTAAATAAAACAAAAAGCTATAACTGCTGTGTCTTTATTTATTTTTTTTTAATTTGTTTTTCGTTTTCTGTATTTTAGGGCGGTTCTACATTAATTTCAATCAATTTCTTTAGGCTGTTCCGTGTTATGCGCTTGGTAAAACTACTGAGTAAAGGCGAAGGCATAAGAACACTACTATGGACATTCATAAAATCATTCCAAGCTCTACCGTATGTTGCCCTTTTAATTGTAATGCTTTTCTTTATCTATGCAGTTATTGGTATGCAGGTCAGCAGTTTTGAAGAACAAATTGTTGTCATAAAATCTTAAATTCTTTTATGTTTCAGGTATTTGGGAAAATTGCATTGGACGATGAAACTGCTATACATCGAAATAATAATTTTCAAACCTTTCCACAAGCGGTTTTGGTTTTGTTCCGCTCGGCAACTGGTGAGGCTTGGCAGGATATCATGATGGATTGTTCACCTCGCGATGAAGTAAAATGTGACGAGGAATCAGATTCGCATCCAGGAAATTGTGGTTCTAGCATTGCTTTTCCCTACTTTATATCGTTTTATGTTCTCTGTAGTTTTTTGGTAAATTATTAGGAATTATTTAAATAATAACACTGCCAGATATTCCATGACGTTGATAAGCTTTGTTTAAATACAGTTTTATATTAGAATCAAATATTTTAAAATTGATTTATAGATCCGTTCAGTAACTAAAAATGGTTGCTAATTTTTACTAAAACGTGTTTACGAACTCGAAAAACCAGCAACGGAAGAGTGAAAAAAGAGCAAAAAATATGAGAGAAAAAAAATTTGTTGCAATTGTGGCTAGTAAAATTTTTACTTTTGTTTACAACATAATTTGCTTTAAAAATGTCTAGTAAAATAAATTTTTGTAATACTGTATTGATGAAAGTACAAGTATTTGGCATAAAAACAAGTAAGAGTGCTATATATGGGTATGCTGAATCTTATATACCCTTCACAAACTCCAATTAAAAAACCAAATATTGGGGTAACATAGAATTAAAAAATAAGAAGAAAAAATTAAGTATTATATATAATTTTACATAAAAATGTCATTGATTCTTATTGGGTTAAGGATTTAAAAAAATTTTGGTATTTCCTGAAATATACCCATCAAAAACTCTGCTGTTGTGGATGAATTTGTTAAATACATATATTTTCTACAAGATATCGGCAAAGAATATCTGGCATTTTTTTAGACATATTTTTATTTCATTTATTTAATTTTTTAAGATTATTAACCTTTTCGTTGCTGTTATTATGGATAATTTTGATTATTTAACACGCGATTGGTCTATTTTGGGTCCACATCATTTGGATGAATTCATTCGCTTATGGAGTGAATATGACCCCGATGCTAAAGGACGCATCAAGCATTTGGATGTAGTGACTTTATTGCGAAAAATTTCTCCACCTCTAGGTTTTGGAAAGTTGTGCCCTCATCGTATGGCTTGCAAACGATTGGTTTCTATGAATATGCCCTTAAACTCAGATGGAACGGTCTTATTTAATGCCACATTATTTGCTGTGGTGCGCACCTCCTTAAGTATAAAAACAGATGGCAACATCGATGATGCGAACGCTGAGTTGCGTGCGACTATTAAACAGATTTGGAAACGAACAAACCCTAAACTTCTAGATCAAGTTGTACCACCACCCGGAAATGACGATGAAGTGACTGTTGGTAAATTTTATGCTACCTATCTTATACAAGATTACTTTAGGCGCTTTAAAAAGCGCAAAGAACAAGAGGGCAAAGAAGGCCAACCAGAGAGCAATACGGTCACTTTGCAAGCTGGTTTACGAACATTACACGAAGTATCACCAGCTTTAAAGAGAGCCATATCGGGCAATTTGGATGAGCTTGCCGAAGAACCTGAACCCATGCATAGAGTAAGCTTTGCGTAAACTATTCCAAATTAAATTTAGTTTAAAAAAAACTTCCAAATTTATTGCAGCGTCAACACACTTTATTTGGAAGTGTTTGGTCTTCATTTCGACGTCATGGCAATAATACACTACCACAAAAGCCGCAAGGAAATGGCAATGTTGGTGTAGGTGCTAGTGATATGCAAATCTGTTCCGACGGTTCCAATATCGATTCCGACTATATCTACGATTCTGTGCACTGCAGTGTTGCGGATGGCATTAACCACCTGACCAGAAACTTAATGCAAACAAGATTAGCGATTAATGCTGGAAGTAATCTGGACAACAGTATGAGCGATATTAAAGCTAATGAAGAGTTGCGCTCTTATAGCGAGGCAATTTCAATGCGACCTTTAATGATGAAGAGTAGCAGTAGTCGTGCTGGTAATGTAAACGGTTTAAGCCCAACATCGATGTTAGAATCTAATGAGTAAGTAAAAATTTATTAAAACGTTACTTTAAAATTATTAATCTGGCATACACGCATAAAAACATAACTTAGCACAAAAATTATTAAACATTTCGTTGTCCTTATTTATTAATTCTTAAAAGTTAACTACAATCACAAAAAAAAATGTATGGGGTAACAGAGAATTAATAAATAAAAAAAAAATAAGTACTTCATATAATTTTAGATAAAAATGTCATCGGCTCTTAATGGGTTAAGCATTTTTAAGAAATTAAAGTATTTCCTTAAAGACCTCTTCAAAATCTTTTAAATTGATATCTTAAAAAATATGGTGCACAACCTTCCTTTTTATGAAAAGTTCAAGGGACCATAACTCGTAAAACTTATTGTGTTAATTAAAAATGGACAAGAAATAATAATCTTCTTTTCTTCCGCATTTTCTATTAAATTAAAAAGTAAACATTTCAGTTTCGCACTTTGATATTTGATAGTTTGCTAGATATAATGTAATTAATTTGCACAATTGTGTAAGTTTGCTTAAGTTATCTTATGCACACTATAGTTGGGCCTTTAAATTTTGTTTTAATTATTCTTATATTCTGTCTCAACAAATAAGTCTTTCGTACCTTTTATTAATACGTATTATACGACTGGCAAACGTATGTATTGAAGAAAATAATAACCGAACAAAAACAATTAATTTTTATAAGTAAGTGGGCTAATTCTTATATTATGTATATTGTTTTATTTAATGCAGAATTAAAAAAAACACACACACACAATAGACAAAACAAAAAAATTTATTTCTTATTCACGCACTTTATCTAAAAAGCAAATTACACACCTTTGTTTAATTGAACTTTTTAGAATTAGATAATTATGCAACATGTAAAGTTGGAACGGCGATCTTTTTTTATATATAATGGTTAAAAATAAAACGATCTTTATTTAAGGCGCTTAAAACTTTCCAACAAATCCGATTCGTTAGGAACAAATGTTTGCGTGAAATTAAAAGAAACAAAACACTTGGGGTATACTCGTATTAACTATCATATTAGTATTTAAATCAACAGAAAGATTTTTGAAAACAAATAAAGTCCTAAGCCGACTTAAGAGAAAGATAGAAATTTATTAATTGTGAGAAAAATCTTAATTAAATGCTAGCTCTCAATAGCAGTGGGCTGGAACCCACAATTGAGACTTTAGCACAGACGATAAACTAGTCACATGATGTAAAGAATACTTAATAAGTCACGAACTGTTTAAAAAGGGCAAACAAATGTAATAAAATTGTTTTACTTACATTTATTATAAGGCCCAATTAGCTTATTTTAACAATATTTAAAAATATAGTTTAGGAATGTTAATAACACACGTTAGCATAAAATGAGCTCAAATTTTTGCTTGCGAGTCACAAATTGAAGTAATGCTCATCTAATCTAAGAATTTTGTTTAGAAATAAACAACTCTTGCCTTAGAGCATGTGGGATCTCAGCTATATCTAACAGGACCGAAATCAAGCACTACTTATTATACGATTTTTAAAAAGATAGTCATAGGGCTTAAATATCCACTTCGAAGACTTTAATTGGATTTGTTATACCCTTTACCACAAAAAGTGGAAAAAGGTTATATATTAAATTAATTGGGTTGATTCCGCCAGTATATATTAGACTGTTGTTATAATTTTCGGTAATAACCGTCGTCACTGCCTGTGTACTTTGGATGTTCGGCGAGCGCTTTCGATGTGATAACATCATTTTCAAGCCACGTGTTTATTAAAACTGAAGAGAGTGTTAAAGATAGACAGTGTTAAGAATAAAAGGTGGTGGGTTTAGGTAATTTTTGCCCGTTTAAATAGTATTATGCAGGTAGATTCCCTGATATCTGTCTTGTTTATTGGGGTAAATAGTTAATATTTGGGTCTTTTATTATTGGATAGGTAAGTGTGACCGTCTGTGGGTATTTTTCGTTTGTAAGAGTGTTTTAGTAATTTTAGTGGTGTAATAATCGTGTCAGAGGTTGTGTTTACCTGTTCGTTAATAATGTCTCTGTTAAACGTTCGTGTTTTGTAAATTTCCATGTTTTCAAGAATGTCTAGTCTTCGTCCTTTTTTACTTGGGTGTAATACTGTCATACATTCATCTATTTCCTTTGGTTCGTGTCCATGTGTGTTAAGGCGTTTTGCGAAATTGGAGTCTTCCCTTTTCCTTTTGTATGATCGTATGTGTTCTGTAAACCTTGTTTTTAATGTTCGTCCAGTTTGTCCGATGTATGTATGGTTGCAAGTACAAGTAAGTCTGTATACTCCGCTGGTGCTAAATTTATCCGTTGTTTCTATTGATGTCTTGAGATTGTTACGTAGAGTGTTGCTCGTTTTTAATGTTGCGTGTAAACCTTCTTTTCGGAAAAGGTTGGTTAATCTATATATTTCTGGTCCTGTGTAAGTAAAGATGTGTCGTCGTGTTGTGTTGATTGTTTCCTTGTCTTCTTTCTTCTTGTTTTTGTTGTTGTATTGTCTGAGTAGTTTATCGATGGTTGTGTGGTTGTAACCGTTATTTTTAGCTATAGTGTAAATTGTATCGAGTTCTTTGTTGTATTTATCTGGAGCGAGTGGGACTATTTTAAGTCTGTGAATCATGTGTCTAAACGCTGCGAGTTTATGTTGAGTAGGATGGTTTGAGGAGCTGTGGATAGTTGTGTCTGTCACAACGTTTACTGACGGAAAGTTATACATATTCATGAACATGAACCCAGGACCCCCTACACTCAGAGCACAACCCAAAATTCATAAAGAAAATATTCCAATCCGACCTGTAGTAAATTACAAACCTGCGCCTGCATATAACTTGGCCAAACACCTTGCCACATTCTTAAAAGAGAAAATAAATTTGCAGAACACATACATGTTACGAAATACACAAGACCTCATAAACAAAATTAAGGACATCAAAATCACTGATAATACGAGACTCGTTTCCTTCGACATAAAGGATCTATATACATCAATACCCACACACGAAACTTTTACTATCCTACGTAACACACTTTCCAACTTATACGACAATCAATATATCAACGAAATAATAGATATTGCAAAGACGATATTAAAACAAAACTACTTTAGATTCAACAATAACTTCTATAAACTACCTGATGGACTCTGCATGGGAAACCCAACATCCGCAATCTTTACAGAGATGTTCATGCAACATTTAGAACAACTACACATCAAAAAACTGACGGAAAAACATAAAATAACCCATTACTACAGATACGTAGACGACATTATATGCATCCTAGAAAGAGACAACGCCGAACAAATTCTTATAGACTTAAACATAATACACAACAAAATCACATACACACTGGAAAAAGAGCAAAACAGAACTTTACATTATCTTGACATATCAATAATACGAGGAATTGATACCTTAAACTTTGACATTTATAGAAAACCAACCATGACAGACACAACTATCCACAGCTCCTCAAACCATCCTACTCAACATAAACTCGCAGCGTTTAGACACATGATTCACAGACTTAAAATAGTCCCACTCGCTCCAGATAAATACAACAAAGAACTCGATACAATTTACACTATAGCTAAAAATCACGGTTACAACCACACAACCATCGACAAACTACTCAGACAATACAACAACAAAAACAAGAAGAAAGAAGACAAGGAAACAATCGACACAACACGACGACACATCTTTACTTACACAGGACCAAAAATATATAGATTAACCAACCTTTTCCGAAAAGAAGGTTTACACACAACATTAAAAACGAGCAACACTCTACGTAACAATCTCAAGACATCAATAGAAACAACGGATAAATTTAGCACCAGCGGAGTATACAGACTTACTTGTACTTGCAACCATACATACATCGGACAAACTGGACGAACATTAAAAACAAGGTTTACAGAACACATACGATCATACAAAAGGAAAAGGGAAGACTCCAATTTCGTAAAACACCTTAACACACATGGACACGAACCAAAGGAAATAGATGAATGTATGACAGTATTACACCCAAGTAAAAAAGGACGAAGACTAGACATTCTTGAAAACATGGAAATTTACAAAACACGAACGTTTAACAGAGACATTATTAACGAACAGGTAAACACAACCTCTGACACGATTTTTACACCACTAAAATTACTAAAACACTCTTACAAACGAAAAACACCCACAGACGGTCACACTTACCTATCCAATAATAAAAGACCCAAATATTAACTATTTACCCCAATAAACAAGACAGATATCAGGGAATCTACCTCCATAATACTATTTAAACGGACAAAAATTACCTAAACCCACCACCTTTTATTCTTAACACTATCTATCTTTAACACTCTCTTCAGTTTTAATAAACACGTGGCTTGAAAATGATGTTATCACATCGAAAGCGCTCGCCCAACATCCAAAGTACACAGCCAGTGAAGACGGTTATTACCGAAAATTATAACAACTGTCTAATATATACTGGCGGAATCAACCCAATTAATTTAATACCGGATACAGCTAGTCAAGCTAAGGTACTATTAACTAGACTCACTAACAAGACACTACAACTACACAAGACAATAGCAAACATACGATTCAACAAACAATGTCTTAAAAACAACATTACTCCACGACAAAAGACAAACTCAATAAGGAAACTTATCATCTTCACTTAAAAGTAACAGACTTATTAACAAGACATAATCTTTACCATTTGTTTCCCACATTTTTACACAACTTACATGAAAGGATACAAAATCAGATGACTGACAAATACAAGCGGATAGAAAGAAAATTTACAAAACTCACAAAACAGACTGAAAAACGTACAAACTCAGAATTTTATCCACGAGTGAAAAACCTGACAAACATAGAATTCAGCGACAATGAAACAAAACTAATAGAGAAGGGACTTAAACATAATCTACCTTTTGACAAAATAGAAAAAACAATTGAAACCCAAATCGTAGACGCCGAAGCTACTATTACACACTTACCAACTGACCGACAAGAACACATGAGACACAAGATAGCCGATGTACTTGAAAAAACAATAAGAGAACACACTTCATCTAAAACTAATCCTTACGAACAAAAAACTACTAGACAGATAAAAGCAAAACTTCGTAATGATAATCTATTACTTACTAAAGCAGACAAGGGGAACACAACTGTAATAATGCACAAGAAAGACTTTATAGAGAAAACACAACAATTCATTCAACAAGCAAAATGCACAAAATTCAAGAATGACCCAACCGATTCATTCCAAAAGGAAATACGAAGCCTACTAAAACGCTGCAAAACGTTTACTGACGGAAAGTTATACATATTCATGAACATGAACCCAGGACCCCCTACACTTAGAGCACAACCCAAAATTCATAAAGAAAATATTCCAATCCGACCTGTAGTAAATTACAAACCTGCGCCTGCATATAACTTGGCCAAACACCTTGCCACATTCTTAAAAGAGAAAATAAATTTGCAGAACACATACATGTTACGAAATACACAAGACCTCATAAACAAAATTAAGGACATCAAAATCACTGATAATACGAGACTCGTTTCCTTCGACATAAAGGATCTATATACATCAATACCCACACACGAAACTTTGACTATCCTACGTAACACACTTTCCAACTTATACGACAATCAATATATCAACGAAATAATGGATATTGCAAAGACGATATTAAAACAAAACTACTTTAGATTCAACAATAACTTCTATAAACTACCTGATGGACTCGGCTGGGAAACCTAACATCCGCAATCTTTACAGAGATTTTCATGCAACATTTAGAACAACTACACATCAAAAAACTGACGGAAAAACATAAAATAACCCATTACTACAGATACGTAGACGACATTATATGCATCCTAGAAAGAGACAACGCCGAACAAGTTCTTATAGACTTAAGCATAATACACAACAAAATCACATACACAATGGAAAAAGAGCAAAACAGAACTTTACATTATCTTGACATATCAATAATACGAGGAATTGATACCTTAAACTTTGACATTTATAGAAAACCAACCATGACAGACACAACTATCCACAGCTCCTCAAAATATCCTACTCAACATAAACTCGCAGCGTTTAGACACATGATTCACAGACTTAAAATAGTCCCACTCGCTCCAGATAAATACAACAAAGAACTCGATACAATTTACACTATAGCTAAAAATAACGGTTACAACCACACAACCATCGACAAACTACTCAGACAATACAACAACAAAAACAAGAAGAAAGAAGACAAGGAAACAATCGACACAACACGACGACACATCTTTACTTACACAGGACCAGAAATATATAGATTAACCAACCTTTTCCGAAAAGAAGGTTTACACACAACATTAAAAACGAGCAACACTCTACGTAACAATCTCAAGACATCAATAGAAACAACGGATAAATTTAGCACCAGCGGAGTATACAGACTTACTTGTACTTGCAACCATACATACATCGGACAAACTGGACGGACATTAAAAACATGGTTTACAGAACACATACGATCATACAAAAGGAAAAGGGAAGACTCCAATTTCGCAAAACACCTTAACACATGGACACGAACCAAAGGAAATAGATGAATGTATGACAGTATTACACCCAAGTAAAAAAGGACGAAGACTAGACATTCTTGAAAACATGGAAATTTACAAAACACGAACGTTGAACAGAGACATTATTAACGAACAGGTAAACACAACCTCTGACACGATTTTTACACCACTAAAATTACTAAAACACTCTTACAAACGAAAAACACCCACAGACGGTCACACTTACCTATCCAATAATAAAAGACCCAAATATTAACTATTTACCCCAATGAACAAGACAGATATCAGGGAATCTACCTCCATAATACTATTTAAACGGACAAAAATTACCTAAACCCACCACCTTTTATTCTTAACACTATCTATCTTTAACACTCTCTTCAGTTTTAATAAACACGTGGCTTGAAAATGATGTTATCACATCGAAAGCGCTCGCCCAACATCCAAAGTACACAGCCAGTGAAGACGGTTATTACCGAAAATTATAACAACTGTCTAATATATACTGGCGGAATCAACCCAATTAATTTAATACCGGATACAGCTAGTCAAGCTAAGGTACTTTTAACTAGACTCACTAACAAGACACTACAACTACACAAGACAATAGCAAACATACGATTCAACAAACAATGTCTTAAAAACAACATTACTCCACGATACATAACTAGTAACATTACGAACCAAACGTACGCTTCCCAACGCGCAAAGCGTGTAGCCCAACTGACATGGATAAAGACTGAAATACGCTCACTTTACGTTAAAAAAGACAAACTCAATAAGGAAACTTATCATCTTCACTTAAAAGTAACAGACTTATTAACAAGACATAATCTTTACCATTTGTTTCCCACATTTTTACACAACTTACATGAAAGGATACAAAATCAGATGACTGACAAATACAAGCGGATAGAAAGAAAATTTACAAAACTCACAAAACAGACTGAAAAACGTACAAACTCAGAATTTTACCCACGAGTGAAAAACCTGACAAACATAGAATTCAGCGACAATGAAACAAAACTAATAGAGAAGGGACTAAAACATAATCTACCTTTTGACAAAATAGAAAAAACAATTGAAACCCAAATCGTAGACGCCGAAGCTACTATTACACACTTACCAACTGACCGACAAGAACACATGAGACACAAGATAGCCGATGTACTTGAAAAAACAATAAGAGAACACACTTCATCTAAAACTAATCCTTACGAACAAAAAACTACTAGACAGATAAAAGCAAAACTTCGTAATAATAATCTATTACTTACTAAAGCAGACACAAGAAATACTTTATAGAGAAAACACAACAATTCATTCAACAAGCAAAATGCACAAAATTCAAGAATGACCCAACCGATTCATTCCAAAAGGAAATACGAAGCCTACTAAAACGCTGCAAAACGTTTACTGACGGAAAGTTATACATATTCATGAACATGAACCCAGGACCCCCTACACTTAGAGCACAACCCAAATTCATAAAGAAAATATTCCAATCCGACCTGTAGTAAATTACAAACCTGCGCCTGCATATAACTTGGCCAAACAGCTTGCCACATTCTTAAAAGAGAAAATAAATTTGCAGAACACATACATGTTACGAAATACACAAGACCTCATAAACAAAATTAAGGACATCAAAATCACTGATAATACGAGACTCGTTTCCTTCGACATAAAGGATCTATATTCATCAATACCCACACACGAAACTTTGACTATCCTACGTAACACACTTTCCAACTTATACGACAATCAATATATCAACGAAATAATGGATATTGCAAAGACGATATTAAAACAAAACTACTTTAGATTCAACAATAACTTCTATAAACTACCTGATGGACTCGGCTGGGAAACCTAACATCCGTAATCTTTACAGAGATTTTCATGCAACATTTAGAACAACTACACATCAAAAAACTGACGGAAAAACATAAAATAACCCATTACTACAGATACGTAGACGACATTATATGCATCCTAGAAAGAGACAACGCCGAAAAAGTTCTTATAGACTTAAACATAATACACAACAAAATCACATACACAATGGAAAAAGAGCAAAACAGAACTTTACATTATCTTGACATATCAATAATACGAGGAATTGATACCTTAAACTTTGACATTTATAGAAAACCAACCATGACAGACACAACTATCCACAGCTCCTCAAAATATCCTACTCAACATAAACTCGCAGCGTTTAGACACATGATTCACAGACTTAAAATAGTCCCACTCGCTCCAGATAAATACAACAAAGAACTCGATACAATTTACACTATAGCTAAAAATAACGGTTACAACCACACAACCATCGACAAACTACTCAGACAATACAACAACAAAAACAAGAAGAAAGAAGACAAGGAAACAATCGACACAACACGACGACACATCTTTACTTACACAGGACCAGAAATATATAGATTAACCAACCTTTTCCGAAAAGAAGGTTTACACACAACATTAAAAACGAGCAACACTCTACGTAACAATCTCAAGACATCAATAGAAACAACGGAAAAATTTAGCACCAGCGGAGTATACAGACTTACTTGTACTTGCAACCATACACATCGGACAAACTGGACGAACATTAAAAACAAGGTTTACAGAACACATACGATCATACAAAAGGAAAAGGGAAGACTCCAATTTCGCAAAACACCTTAACACACATGGACACGAACCAAAGGAAATAGATGACAGTATTACACCCAAGTAAAAAAGGACGAAGACTAGACACTCTTGAAAACATGGAAATTTACAAAACACGAACGTTTAACAGAGACATTATTAACGAACAGGTAAACACAACCTCTGACACGATTTTTACACCACTAAAATTACTAAAACACTCTTACAAACGAAAAACACCCAACTATTAACTATTTACCCCAATAAACAAGACAGATATCAGGGAATCTACCTGCATAATACTATTTAAACGGACAAAAATTACCTAAACCCACCACCTTTTATTCTTAACACTATCTATCTTTAACACTCTCTTCAGTTTTAATAAACGCGTGGCTTGAAAATGATGTTATCACATCGAAAGCGCTCGCCGAACACAGCCAGTGACGACGGTTATTACCGAAAGGTTATATATAAGTTTGTCACTCCGTGTGTAATTTCTCTATTATCCATTTGCGACCCAACAAAGTATATATATTCTGACTTCTTATGCATAGCGTCGATTGAGTGATGTCCGTCTGTCCGTTCGTGGTAGTGTTGAAATAAAGTTTGCGGAGGCAAACTTAATTAAAAAAAAATAAATATGTCAATCGATCAGATATTGTGTCGAAATAGGTGCTATTTGAAATCACCATGATCAGTCCATGTCATTCGAGGCAGCAGGTAAAACGCCACGCCTACCTCTAATTTTTTTATGCCATTTGGAACAATACAAAAAATATATATGGGGCGATAGCGAATTAGAAATAGGAAAAAAACACAAGTGCAAAAATTGGCGCTCACCATTACTTTTCGAGTTACGGGGCTCAGAAATTTTCAAATTTTTTGAAATATCAATATGGGTATCATTTTAAAGCTTTTGAAGAGATCTTTTAGGAAATACTAAAATTTAGGAAATACTAAAATTTTTAAAAATGTTTAACCCGTTAAGAGCCGATGGCATATTTATGTAAAATTATATACATGCAGAACCAAGATATTTTAATTTTTTAATTCTCTGTCACGCCAATATATGGTTTTTTGATTGGAGTTACTTCACTAATCTAGGTTTATATCAATGGTGAAGAGAATATAAGATTCGGCTTAGCCGAATATAGCACTCTTACTTGTTTTTTTTATTGAAGTTAATTCACTGTTTCAAATGATATGGAAAATTTAGACGTTGATGTGGTGTTTTGCCCGCTGCAAGATCGGTCCATGTCGTTAACATGGACCGATCTTGCTGATTTCCAATAGCACTTATTTCGACACTATGTCTGATTGATTGGCGTATTAAAACGGACGGATAGACGGACATTGCTCAATCGACTTCAGTATGCAAAAGAATTTAGAATATATATACTTTATGGGGTCGGAAATGGGTATTGTAGAAATTACAAAAGGAATGACAAACTTAGTTATACCCTTTTTCCACTTTCGGTGGTGAAGGGTATCAAAAACTCCTTCTTACGAGCGACTTGCTCATATTTACATACGTATGTACATATTTGTGTTCTCTTTTCAGAAATTCTAATCACGGATTCTTATTAAATCCTTATAATAACGGTAAGTTGTGATAAACATAAATTGTTAACAAAGCTTGCTTAGTTATAAAACTAAAATAAAGACAAATTATGTTGAAATGTCATTACCCAAATTTGGAATGCATTATAATTAATTCTTCCTTTACATTGTTGCCTTACACATGTAAAATAATGTTTTCTAATAAAATTTTATTTCAAATCTTTACTAAAACATACATATAAGAATTCTACAGTAAAATTGCTTATTAGATTTTAAGTAATATTTTAACAATAAAATTGCAGGAACTACTTTGTTTCAATTTTTTATTACGTATTTGTCATATATGCACGCTACATTTTGCATTGTACTAAAAATATATTTTTTATATTTTTTGTATATATATGTACTTACATATTTATAAAATTGTATTACGTGTACAACTTTGCTTCGTTTGATTTACTTAAATCCGCGCTTTGATTAAAAAATTATATTGTTAGTTTTTCTAAGACTTCTTCCTAGAAATCATAATAATTATGTAGGAGACTATTTAAGTACCATTTACGTTCTTGTTAGCACAAATATCGTTCATTATTTATTCGTTAAATAAAAATAATGTTTGTTGGAAGATCTAGCTTCTGAAGATAAATTGTGATTTTCTATAGATCATGACTAAATAAAAACAAGTAAGATTGCTATATTCGGCTATGTCATATCTTATGTACCCTTCACCATCTATGTAAATCTAGTTTACTAAAGTAACTCCAATCAAAAAAGCAAATATTGCTGTGACAGCGAATTAAACAATAAGAAAAAAATTAACTACTACATATACTTAATTTTACATAAAAATGCCATCTGCTTTTAATGGGTTAGGCATTTTTAAAAAATTTTACTCTTTCCTGCTGCTTTAAAAGACATTGACCGATCTTGCTGATTTCCAATGGCTCCTCTTTCGATAATATGTCTGATCGATTAGCGTATTTAAATTTTCTTTAGCTGATCTAGTACCCTGACAAGCTTGATTTTAACACTAACACGGACGGACAGACCGACAACCCTCAATCGATTTTGCTATGCATAAAAACTCAGGGGTCGGAAATCTATATTGTCGAAATTACAAACGGAATGACAAACTCCTTATGCCCCTTTTCCACCTGTGGTGAAGGGTATAAAAACGTTCCCCATTAGATTAAACCTTGAACCAACAAAAATGTTTAAAAAATCATTAAAGGAACACTAAGATGCAAATAGATTTCCGGCAAAATCACAAGTATTTTTTTTTTAAAGAATTTGGTTACTATGTGAACAAACACTTTGAAATGCTCGAAGTTCTTGGCGCATTTTTTAAATGCGTTTGAGACAGTCAGCAAAATTCAATGTGTTGGCACAAAATGCTTGTTGGCATATCTAGTGTAACAAACAAGTAAAGGATGACCCATCTTGGAGCTACTAACTTAACTCAATAAAAAGCACTAAAAACCCTATATTTTCCCCAAAAGTTTTTTATACCACATTTACTAGCCATGTGATTGTTCGATAATGCTATGCTTTCTCCTAATCAAGAATGGTGCTTCAGATGCATTATAAATATATTTTCAAACATTTATGTCACATTTGGTAAAAGGTTAAGGTATCATCTCATCCTTTTTATACCCTTCGCCACAAAAAGTGGAAAAAGGGTATATCTAAGTTTGTCATTCCGTGTATAATTTCTACAACATCCATTTCCGTATATAGATTCTGAATTCTTATGCATAGCGAAGTCGATTGAGCGATGTCCGTCTGTCCACCTATTTTAGTGTTGAATTCAAGGTTGTCAATCGATCATAAGTATTGGCGAAAGAGGTGCTATTGGAAATCAGCATGATCGGTCCATGTCCTTTGAGGCAGCAAGCAAAACACCACGCCTACCTCTAATTTTTTCATGTCATTTGGAACAATTAAGTAACTCCAATTAAAAAATAAATATATTGGGCTATAGAGAATTAAAAAATATGACAGCGAGTGAAAACAATTGGTGCTCGCCCACATTTTCCGATGTACGGAACTCTGAAATTTTGAAATTTTTTTAAATATCAACATGGGTATCATTTGAAAGCTTTTTAGGAGATCTTTAAGGAAATAATTAATTTTTTTAAAAATGCTTAACCCATTAAGAGCCGATGTCATTTTTATGTATTACTATATATATGTAGTTCCTAATTTTTTTATTTAAGTCTCGGTCACCCCAATATTTGCTTTTTTGATTGAAGTTGCTTTAATGACATAGGTTTATATATATGGTTAAAGGTATATAAGATTCGGCTTAGCCCAATACCTTAAAGTGAATAAATTATATTTCAAGACAGAATTTTACTTCAGTTGTCAGGTATTCTATAAACGTATGTTCAATAAAGTTTAGAATGACCATTTTAGTTGTTGACCGCAGATTATAAAGTCTTTGGCTTCAAAGTAGTGAATGTTTTATTATGTGAAACAATTGATTAATTCACAAAACCCCCGGTATCCGTGTATACTGTGTATTATTCAATTAAAATACAGTAGTGTATGCTTGTTGTTGGAAATTTTAATATAAAATTTCAATACACCAATACACTTTTATTTTGCATGTTTTTGAAAAGTTGTATTGGTAATCTTGTTATGAACTACATGTGAATTCCATATCACATTGAGCAGAAGAAAATAAACAAAAGACAAGCATATCAAAAGTATACTTTTCGCATAAAAAATTTAAAATTTTGCTTTTTTCAGTCCTATTGTCTATTTTACTTCCTAAAAACCTTCTTCTGAACACTTATTTTCTTCTTATTTGCTTTTTGACGTTTAATATACAAAATAAGTTGATACAACAATACACTGCGTGTTCACATGCATATAAACAGAAAGTGTATTCAATACAAATTACAAGATTTTGTGAATTAACAAATAAAGTCATGTTTTGTTTGCCATCTAAGTTATATAACATGAATGTGACTTTTTTCCTCCTAGAGGCATCACAGTTAATTTTCCTCTGAAAATATGGAAAAAGTAGATCTTTAAATATGGATTTTAAATAACTCCAAGAAGTGTCGCGTAATCAAGGTATAATAATAATCTATTCATGCATGTAATGATATTTCATTAATAAATAGCTCTTGACTTATAAACCAAACCACCGTTTTGATTTCTAAAATAAAAATTTTGCAACAAATTATGCTTAAACAATTTTAATTAAATAGTTCGCGCTGTAGACTTAAACAATTTCATGCCAGTATTACCAGTTCAGGGTTTTTGAGGCTTAATTCCAGCTTAACACAGTAGTATATTTAAAATTTTTAATAGGCAAATTTTTTAAGCTTAATTCACAAATGATTATTATTAGTATTTGAAACTATTAAAACGATTAACTATGCAATGATTAAAATCTAAAGTGCGAAGAGTGGTCGGCGATTGAAAATATAACTACCCTATTTTATCATGAGGGATCTACCGGTGTTTTAAATTTCATAAAAATCGGTTCAGTCGTTTAGCCGTGATTAACGCACGCACGAAATAACAAACAAACAAATAAACAATCAAACTTACAAAGAGATTTATATTATACATGTGTATATTAAAATGTCTTTTCATTTAAAATCGACGTTGACTTCTTAAAGTATATCACATGTAGAATCTACATACGTAAGTAAACAAACGGTAAATTCGAAGTTGTACACTTAATACTTGCAACTCTCCTGTGCATTTTTGAAAACACGAGTTATTTTCCAAAACCGAAACCATCACCTCTGTATTAAAATGAGAGCTTTGTAATAGTGTGTATTTAATTAAATAAATATAATGAAATTTTCAACATAATTTAATAGATTTTTGCATGATTATAACCGCATTTTTGTGTTGACATTAAAAAAAAAATGATTTCCTGTTTTTTGTTTTTATTTAAAGGATTACGCCATGTTTCCATTACAACATTCATTCGATCTCTTATTCGTAATTTAACTTACAATTACCAACTGAATCACGTTATTTACGATACAAATTTTTGAGAGCGAATAACGTTTTTTGTTAGCAGTTCATTAAGAAATACCTTCTAAAAAATGTCTTCTTTAAATTTTATTGGAAGTTTATCGATATGGCTGACAGAATAAAGAAGTAAAAACAAAACTGTTTCGACGAATTCTAGGAACAGGAAAATTTATAGTCAATATAAAAAACTTTTTTTTTCCCTCACCAAAAAAGTCGATTAAGCGATGTCCGTTTGTCTGACTGTCCGTCCGTTTTAATGTTGAAATCAACTTTTCCAAGGCACTGTTTCGAAAACTTTTGCTATTGAAAGTTAGCAAAATCGGACCATGGCCTTCAGGGCAGCGGGCAAAACACCACGCCTGCCTCTATTTTTTCCATATCACCTATACAAATCTAGTTCAGTAAAGTGAATTCAATAAAAAAAAAAATAAGAAAAAAACATCAAGTGCAATAAGTGGCGCGCGCTAATATCTTGCAAATTGTGATCTTTTAATGGAAAAGTACGATTGTACGTCATATTTTTTAAGATATCAATATGGGTATCATTAAAAGATTTTAAAGAGATCTTTTAGAAAGTACTAAAATTTTTGAAAAATGCTTAACCCATTAAGAGGCGAATGTAGCACTCAAACTTGTTTTTATTTTAAAATTAACTTTCTTTGACTTAAGTTCACGTTTTATTTTAATTTCTAAAGAATCAAATTACATACACGCTCGTGAAAAGATTAAAATGTGAAATATTAATTTAAACAGCGAATTATGTAAAACAAGTAATGGAAACATGGTATTACAGCATCGATTTTGATGTATTTGAAATACGTTAAACAACAAATACACAAAACTACTTTTGATATATTAGATTAATTTTCTTTTATTTATTTTTTACACATTAAAGTAACAGGAGTCGGTAGCTCCGCAGTAAGCAAACGAACAGAGGATAAACCGGAGAATAAATGAATCAATTCATTTGTAATAGCAAAAATTGGTTTAAAAAAAAATTCATAATACAACTTTTTCATAAGGTTAACAATTATATCAATATTTTAGCTATTATCGTATTGTGTCAACTAGCTTTAGAGAATTTTCTCTTTCTTGGATGTTAGACTTAAAAGTAAAGGTGCGGTCAGATTAGTCAAATATTTGACCAAAAAGGCGTAACCACTAAATAATGGGAAAAATTTGTCCTTCTCAAATACTTATTAAGAAATATAAGATCCTACTCAATATAAAGATATCACATTTATTGTATTTTAAATCATTATTCCTAATGATACGTGTCGAGGAAGATTGAATAAAAATTTGTAAAAATAGTAGTTACGCTATTTTGGTAAAATATTTGACTAATCTGACCGCACATTAACAATAGCGAGATTCGTTTTAACGTTTTATTTTACAAACAACTACTGTATGCTGTATTGTAGCAGGTTGAAACTAATAAAAAATTTGTAAAGTAGTTCTTCTAAACGTTAATTAAATTAGAAAAAAAAAAAACATTAAAATGAATTTGCAAATTGTTATTCAATGTTAGTTACTTGTATCACATGTAAATACGCACAGTGACTCAAAGAAATTTTTTTTGAGATTTTATAATTTTATTTAAAGCTTAGGAAATTATGTTACTCAAATATAGAGGAATGCGAAGAAAATTTTATTGTAAACAAAAATGCTAAATATAAAATTTGTGTTGCTGGTTTCACTAATCTTGAATTTATTTGTCCACATTTTTATTTTTGATTACTTCTGGAAACTCGAAAACAGGAAATATTTATGCATTTGTTTAAATTTAAAGGTGTTAACAATTCGGACCTGAAGTCATGAATGTTTGTGTTTGAGCATTATGCTGATGGTAGGCGCACTAAATTTGCCCAGAATATATATATATATATATATATATATATATATATATATATATATATATATATATATATATATTTTTTTTTTTTTGTAATTCTCTACTGCACATTCCAATATTTTGTCATAATCTAACTAACCGATATTATCGCCCTTGATTATATTGTTAAATCATTACAAAAGCTCTAAGTAGCTGCTAATTGAATCACATGATTGTGTCTTTTGTGGCGAAACGTGTCATGGTTCAAATTTTAATTATTTTTTTCGCGAAAAAAACGCTTTGCCGTTTGGTTTTAATTCAAACAATTGATAGTCAGAGGAAAAGCTTGTCTAGTAATTTAGACAATTAAGGTTAAGCTTTCTGTTTTACATATTTCTAAACTATTGTGGTCTTCTTAATTTTACAAATTATTAACTTTCGGTAATTAAGCCGAAAGGCGGATTTTTTTAAACATAGCGTAAAGAAATTTTTATAAATAACGCTTAATTGCCCAACTATAATGTGCATAAGCTAGCTTGAGCTTATCTCAAAAACCCAACATAAAGCCTGTCAAATGCTTAGGTAACCCTTTTAAGAATAAAAATAAACTAAGTGACTAATTTGCCACACTTGCTCATTTATGTATTTTTATTTCATAATTTTGATAAAAATAATTTCTTTATAAATAAACAAAATTTTAAAACAAAAAGGCATTTAAAGAACATATTTTATATATTTAATAACGTTCATATACATATTTACATATATTGTTCATGTTCTAAGAAAAATTCAATAAAAATTATTAAAAGTTTTTTTCTGTTTTTGTGGGTGGGCCATACTAAAAAATGCAACGGTGTACATTACTTAAGTCATATATATACAATGAAAAATTTAATTATTATTTATTGTATTTGTATAAAATGGACATAAAATAAAAGTGTTCTTTTTTCTACATTTTCTATTAAATTAAAACTTAAAATTTAACACTGTAGGTCCTCGCTGCAAATTTTTTATGAATGTATAACACAAAGCACAATCTGCTGTTTTCGCATGGAAAGTGCGATACGTTTCGTTTTTTTCCTTAAAGAAATGACATTTGACGAAACTTGACGAAAGGTTTTCTTAAGTACATTATAGTTTGCCACATATAATTTAGTGTATTCGCACAGCTGTTTAAGTTTGCTTAAGTAATCTTATGCACATCATAGTTGGGCCTTATAAACTTTGTTTAAGACCACCGACAAATGATTGATACGTGAAATCTTCTAAAGGCCTTTCTTTCGGGATAATGTTATTATTTCAAAAACCATAAGATGTTTTGGATTTATAGTGGTCATTCTTAGGAGTTGACTGAGCACCTTTCATTAGTAGTTATTTGTGTTGATTTAGCGAACTATAAATAAGGGTGTTATAAATCCGCCTACAGCGCTCATAAAACGAATGACCGTAACTTGCCATCCATGCTCAGCTAAAGGCATAGAGCCGATTTTCCTTTTTCCTTTTCTAGCGTTTGTATGACCCTTCACATTCGATTTGACGAAAAATTCTGCTTTACATATTCTTCTTCCAATAAGTTAAAATTTAATTTATCATTCTCTTTATTTAAATAACGAACACGGGCTAAATTTGCGCCTGAGCTTTCGATGTTAAAAACAGCCTTCTAAAGGTTAAAAAACCTTTTAGCCAATTTTTTCTAAGCGCATTCTTGTATTTGTTGGAAATGTTATTTGTGTTAATCTAACGTCCAATCATACAATCCCCAGTATCTTGTCTGATAAATACTTAACCAAATCAATTTTAAATATCGCGGTGAAAGTCCGCTTAAGTGTAATTGCTAAAAGTTCTACAATATGCTTTCGCATCTTGAAATTTGATGCAAGTTAGTTCGAGCAAGTTAAACATTTTATACCCCAAAAGAATACCCATTTGGCTATTTTTTCTGTATAGCTCTCTTCATATGCTCTGGCCTCTTATTTCTTCAAAATAAACCTTAGAATGTTTAATGCACCTGTTTTTGCATATTTTTTTTTTAAATTGTGTCATTGGATTTCTAGCAAAATCAAAATAGCAATTCTTAAAAGGTAAGCTTGGAACCGTTGCTTTTTTGCTTTAAGTTTTTGAGAAATACAGATATACTACATTATCCGCCTTTCCCACCAGAACTTACACTACTAAATTTTTTCAGAGTGCATTCTTGGATGTAGTCCCATACCTTAAAGTAGTGTCAGAGATAGCAATGTTTTGGCTATTAAAAATATTATTAATTAAAAGTAGCTACAGATATTGTCAGCATCAAGTAAAAGTGCAATGTTCGCTGGATTAAACACAAGTCCCACAACTCAATTTCAAGTATCTAATGCTCATGTGAGCTTATATCCTTCACTACAAAAAGTGGAAAAACGGTATAACTAAGTTTGTCATTCCGTTTGTAATTTCTATAATATCTATTTTCGACCCAATAAAGTGTATATATTTTAAGTTCTTATGCACATGCGATGTACATGTCCGTCCGTCTTAAAATTAAAATTCAAATACGCCAATCGATCAGACATGATGTCAAAAGAGGTGCTATTAGAAATCAGAAAGATCGGTCCTTGTCCTTCGAGGCAGAAGGCAAAACACCACGCCTACCTCTAAATTTTCATGTCATTAAGACAAGAAAGTAACTCCAATCAAAAAAATAAATATATGGGGCGATAGAGAATTAAAGAATAAGAAAAAAACATCCAGTGATAAAATTGGCGCTCACCCATATTTTCCGAGTTATGAGGCTCTGAAATTTTCAAATTTTATAAAATATCAATATGGGTATCATTTTAAAGCTTTTGAAGAGATCATTAAGGAAATTCAAATTTTTTTAAAAAATGCTTAAACTATATATGTATGTAGACTTAATTTTTTTTCTTATTTTTAAGTTACTTAACTAAACTAGATTTACATAGATGAGGAAGGGTATATAAGACTCGGCAAAGCACAATATATCACTCTTACTTGTTAGATATTTTACTTCTCGCCGGCGATTATGCTATGAAGAAGTACCGGCGAAGGAGGCTACATATTGTAATTTTAATTCTGAATATGCATTTATACCATTAAACAGAAAAAAAACATTTTTTTTTGATTGCCGCAGGGGTTGAGCCATGGCCAACCAGATTTGCAGCCTATAAAGATATTAACCTTTTTGGAAACCCTCAAATGCAACTCTGACCATACACAAGGGTTTCCAAAAAACGTTGGTAAAAATTTTGGTTTCTATTTATATTTGCGCGTATTCTTCTATTCAATATTTTGTAAAGATTCACAGCCAATAAGTCAAAAAGAAACTCCATATACCGGTTTAAATCTAACATACGTTTTTCCATTTCCAACGTGGGGATACAATTATCTCCAATTTTTATTTTATTCTTCTGTGGCTCTGCCACGGTTTGTCTAACCGACTTTTTGTTTACTGACTAGATGCCTTACTAACACTATAGTACTCCGGCAAGATTCTAACTAAACGATGTCTTGCTTAGCAAACATGCGCCTTCAACCAGTGCGCGCATCACTGTCCCCGTTTTACCAATCAAACCCTTTAAACCAATTCAGTCACGACTGTCACACTCTGTAGTTATGTTTTTATTTCTTTCGCCAACTTCAGGTCCAATTATTATGTGCATAAAATATCTTAAGCAAACTTAAAGAACTGTGCAATAGAAATTTTAGAAAAAAACAACGTTTTTATTTCTGCCCAATTTTTAACAAATATAATAAATTAAAAATAAACTTGTATTTATACACATATATGTATGTATTCGATATAAGCGATGAACACTGTTGCATTTTTTAGAAAATAACTTGTAATAGTTTTTATGAAAATTTATTTTTAAACATGCACCAAAAAATGTAAATGTGTATGTGAATCAGAGAACTGCAAGAGTGTATGTTTTTAATACTCTAAGGGCCAGTTTTTGACTTCGTATTTAAATGTCATTTATATTTAAGTTCTATTTAAGTACAAAATTCAGTTTTTCAATGCACACTTAAATGAAACTTAAATGACCAATCTTGCGCATTTAAATTCCATTTAAATAATACAGTTTTATTATATGGTTATGGCATTTTTTGTTGTTGTTTCGCAAAACTAAACAAAAGTAAACAAACATTTTAGCCATTGATAGAACAATATTTTATGTTTTGCATACATTTCTTAATGAAAATATTAATTAGAAAGTTAAATCAATAAATAAAATAAGTTTAGGTGGTGAATACATGAGTATCGCTGACATTTTTTAATATATTTAAAATATTTTTCACAAAATTTGCAATTCATTGTGATTGTTAGCAGCTGTTTTTCATAAACAATGGAGATTTATTTTGATATTTCGTAATGTTGCCATATTTTTGTGATATTTAAATGAGAACTTAAATTAGGACTGAAAAAATGAAACTGCATTTAAATACAACTTAAATTTAAAAGAAAATTAACTAAATGCGTATTTAAATACGAACTCAAAAATTGGACCTAAGTATACTCATCTTAAATGCGGTTGCGGTGTGATCGCCACCGCATTTCTTTTGTGCGAGTATTTACTATACCCATTCCATTTGAGTATGTGTCTAGCATACTCAAGTAAAATATTTGCGATGCTGGCTTTACTTCATTCGTACTCATACTCACAAAAAAAACCAAGAGAGAGATTTTAACCTGTGTAGTGAGAGGAAAACAGAGTTATCAGATCAGAATTAATAAATCAAACACAATATCAAAAGTCGCCAATGTCTAAATTAGCTAACATACATACTTCTTTGAAATTATGAAAGTTTATTTAATATATAACAGAAAATAAATTTAATAGAACCCGTAAAATTCGCCATATTTTCATTTATTAAAAACACAACAAAAGTTTTCGAATAACTCAAGAATAGTTCATTGTTTATTATATTACGTTTTTGTTAGGGTTTTTTTTAAATCACACAGGAGAGAAATTTAAAAATTCTATTCGTTAAGCAAATAGATTTTTAAAATTATAAATAGGTATAAAAGCAATAATTATATTTAAGAAAATAAAATATGTAAACTAAATACTTTATTTTATTTATTATTATTTATGAGGTCTATGTCTATTCAGTGAACGCAATATTACATCTGCGTATATACAGTTTTGTTAAAACTAAAAAAATTAAGTAATTTTCCTTTTATTCACGGATTCATTTTATCATTTTGTTTTCCTAAATACCGTTAGTAGCACGTTTATGACAACAAGGCGCATAAACTGAAAATTATTGTTCATAAAAAACAGCAACAAAATAAGTATACCTGCTTTAAATAGTGTACAAAAGCTGTGCCTTTAAGCGGTTTTTATTGCATTTTATTCATTTAATATGTGTTGTATTTCATACCTATGAAAACGGTTGTTGTCTGTTTTTCTGCTTATACTGTTTAAGCAATAGATTTGATCAAATTTTGTTTTTTTTATTGTTTATAAATAGATCTGCATACAATGCAGTATTTAAAAAAACGGAAATAAAAAACTTTAATAGAAAATTAATTAAAAAATTCTCCCGAACGAGTATAAAAAAAAATTAAAATTCTGATTGCGATATTTTTGATACTCGTTTTTACAGGAATGGGTAAAATAAACACCGCAACTTTTTATTGCGCTGTTTAAAATAGTCGAGTATAAAAAGTATAGAGTAAGTATGCGGTGGGTTGCGGTGTACTCGTGCAGTTCTCTGATGTGAATGTTATTAAATGTATAAAATATATTCTTTAAGTGCTCTTTCGTTTTGCAATTTTGTTTACTTATATAAAAAACATTTTTGGCAAAAGTACGAATGAATCATAAAAGTGCAACTGTGGCAAATAAGTTATCAAATTTATGTAAGTACATTGTAGTGACCTAAATTTCTTTAATATAGTACCTAAGCATTTGACAGGCTTTTCGTTGGATTTTTGACATAAACTTAAGCTAGCTTATGCACATTATAGTTGGGCCTTTAGACTTCTTCTTCTTCTTAAGTCATACTGGCGCCTTAATAATCTTGTTGGTGTTCTGAAATACACGCGCTTACGCCAACTTATCTACTAGGACTACACAATTTTTGTTTTTGCTTTTTTAATCTCCTTGTTTCAGAATAGAAACGGCTTGGCTATCTCATCTGCTGCTCTTACATACAGGCGCCATCATCAGTTATTAACAATTGCTTTCTCTTTTTATTTTTATTGAGACTTTTCTTCGTATTTACACTAGACTAATTATGCTGGCATAAAATTGTGCACGTATACAAAGCTTTGTGTGTGTTAGTATTTTCTTTGTTTATTTCACGTTTGCCTTTCGTTCGTTAAACACATGCATAAATTGTGGAACATACTTGGCTAAAATAAGTTATGATGAATTGCCAATTGATTTTAAGAGGAATTTCTTAACTTATGCCACATTTTCACAAGATTTCAATTAATATTTTATTCATATTTGACAAAAAGTTCGTTTTCAAAGTTTTTCCCTGTAAAATACATATAAAAATCAACTCAATTAACTTTAAACTTAAGTGCTGTTTCTGTATTACAGGCGATCAACTCGTCTGAAATAATTATATGAAAAGCACTCAGTTTTTTTATTTTCATATAAATTTTTCAGACGTATTAATCGCCTGTAATATAGAAACAGCACATAAATTTCCCTTGATAAAATATAAGAAAATTGAATTCAATCATAACAAATCTCAATCATGTACATTATTAATATCATTTTCTTTATATTTATCTTTACGCGTCGATGGACAACTAAATACTAAAAATCGCTCTGCAAAAAAAAAAACGCAGAACCTGTGTTTTCAAAAGTGTGCATGTGTTAGTTTTGTTCTGCTTGTGCGGGGTTGAAGCTGGTTGAAAAATTTTGCCAACCAAAAACCACTCTCCTCACCGAAAAAGCCAACAAACTGCGATTTTATGCCAGCACAATTAGTCTTGTGTGAAAAGGCTCATTGAGTCTCTAGGAGTGGTTTTACATTAAGGGCATTGTAGCTGACTCTTTTATTGTTTTCTATTTTGGAGCATCTCCGTAAGTCATCAAGCGTTTACATTATGACTCTTTTGTAGCAAGTGAGAGAATTTTATGATGTTTTATCAATCAATTTTTCAAGTGTTGCCATAAACTAAATACATAAATTTTTTAACAATTTTTGAACAGTATAGAAAACAAACAGCACTTTGGTAGCACCGCTCAAGCATAGAACTGCAAAAAACGAAAGAGAGAAACAGGAATGAGAGAAAAAAGAGAGAAAAAACTGAAAAGAGTCATGAATATTCATTTCGTGCTACTTTTGCTACCCCGTAAGCTTCTCTACACCTCTTGCCAACAAACTTCTGCATCATGACTTTTGTAGCTGATACAATGCCCTTAATGTAAACTCCCTCTAGGACTTTTGTATTCAGTGATGCCATTTTTCGCGCTATTTTTAACTCTTTTTGATTACCGCTGACGCAAAGTGTTTTCTTTAGCTTCTTTAAAAACAATAGCTACTCTACCTTATTCTATTGTTATAAACAACGCGCTTGGCACTTTTTTATTCTTGAATAAATTTTCTCGTTTTACCCTTTATAAATTCATATTTTTATACCCTACACCATAAAAAGTGGAAAGAGAGATCTTTAAGAAATACTAAATTTTTTTTAAACGCTTAACCCATTAAGAGCCCATGGCATTTTTATGTAAAATCATACATACCAATTTTTTTTTTTTTTTAATTATATATGTATATGCGGTACCAATTTTTTTTTTGTTTTTAATTTCTGTCAACTCAATATTTGCTTTTTTGATTGGATTTACTTCACTAAACTAGATTTACATAGATGGTGAAGGGTATATAATATTCGGCATAGCCGAATATAGTACACTTACTTGATTTTTGATTGGAGTTACTTTATTCTTCCAAATGATATGGAGAAATTAGAGGTAGGCGTGGTGCTTTGCCCGCTGCATTGAAGGACATGAAACGATCATGCTGAATTCCAATAGCACCTCTTTCGACACTTTATCTGATCGATTGGTGTATTTAAATTTTCTCTAGCTGATCTAGTGCCTCGGCAAACTTGATTTCAACACTAACACGGACGGACAGGCGGACATTGCTTAATCGACTTCGCTATGCATAAGAACTTTATGGGGTCGGAAATGAATATTGTAGAAATTTCAAACGGAATAACAAAATTAGTTATACCCTTTTTCCAATTTTTGTGGTGAAGGATAAAAAAATAAAAAATAAATTGATAAAAATAAAACGAAATTTATTTGTAGCTGTTAGTACATTTATGTTAGCAAATTAGTTACTTATAAATTTCAACAAAAAATATTTTTGGTTTGTTTAATCTTTAGATCGTATTTTAATCTCTATATCGTATTTTATTTACAAATTCTTGAAATTTAATCCTTCTTAAAGACGCTAAAGAGTTTTCCAATAGTTGTATCACTGTAGTGGGGTTGCCAGATGGCCTAAAATGGCCTGGATTGTCTAGTTCTTGTTCAAGTTGTCAGTTAAAATACAATTTGTCCAGTTATAAAAAATTTCTTTATTTTGAAAAATAATTTTTTGTTAAATATAAATTTGTTTTAAATAATTGAATATTTTCTATAGAAAAACTATTTATACCAAATAGAAAGAAAACAAAATATGTTATTTTTAACCGACTTCAAAAAAGAAGGAGGTTGTACAATTCGGCTAAATGTTGCTTTTTTATATTTGTACCTCCAGATCTCAGTCATTTCTGATCCGATTTTGAAAATTTTTGGTAATACGATGGATTATGCTTACAAATTGGTCCCGTTTTAAAAACATTCCATATTCTTAAAAATTAAAGGGTGTCCCCATACAACATACATACATATTATGAATTGTAAATGGCACTTCTGTAAATTTTAAAATTACTGCATATTACTATAGCTCCCAATAACAAAGAGTTATACAAAAATAAATCTAAAAATTAAAGTGTGATGTAAATTTACTTATATGAGCCTATCTTTTGAACCTTTATAGACTGTGGGAGTCTTTTGACTTCCCGCAAAAAGAGAACACGTTGCCAATTTTTAAATAAATTTAGTTTATTTATAAAACTTTGCTTAATAATTAACTTCTACTTTAAGGCAATAGTCGCTCTATCAGCAAGGGCGTGTACAACAAGAAGAAAGAAATGTGTATCACATTTTTTATGTATATGCAAAAATAACACTGATGTAAAATATATTACTAGCTATGGTAAATGTTTTCAAGTAGAACAGGGTGTCTCATCATTGTAAATAAATGTGCAATGTGGAAGCCACATACTCCCCCACCAGTGGTCAACCAATCACGTTGAGAAAGTCACTAATCGGTTAGGTGATTTTATTAATCTACCTGATCGTGTTCTAGTTTCTGTGGGATCCTTATTTACGTTATTTGAATTTCTCATATCGTTAGGCGATTCATTGTCCACCTTAGATCTATAGATACCGTTACCAACCTGCCGTTTACCCGTATGTCGACATTTTTACCCTTTCTTTCAATAATTTGATATGGGCCATCGTAAGGCTGCTTGAATGGAGCTCTAACGGAATCATCGCGTAGGAAGACGTGCATGCAATTCAAAAGTTCTTTCTGTACGAAATTGTTATTTGCTGAATGATTTGATGTTTCAATGGTTTTTATTTTATTCATAGTATCCCTGAGGTTGTTAACAAATTCTGATGAATAATTAATAGTTTTGTTGTCGAAAAAATCACCTGGTAGCTTTAACGTTGTACCGTATAAAATTTGTGCTGAAGACGCGTGTAAATCCGGTTTGAATGTTGTTCTTAATGCGAGCATTACTAGGGGTAAAACGTCGTACCAGGTATTATTTTGGTGACACATAATCGATGACTTTAGAGTCCTATGGTAGCGTTCAATTATTCCATTGGCCTGGGGGTGATATGGTGACGTTCGTATATGTTTGCAACCGAGCAACCGGTTTAATTCTTTAAATAAGTTCGATTCGAATTGTCGACCCTGGTCGGTTGTGAACGCCGTAGTGTGAAATCCAATTGTGAATGAGTGCAACAGCGACAGTTTCGGCTGTAATATTTTCAATTGGAATAGCCACAGGCCAACGTGCAAAACGATCAATACACGTAAGACAGTATCTAAAACCCTTTGACAAAGGCATAGGCCCAATGAGATCATTGTTTATGTGTTTGAATCTACCGTCGGGAACTTTGAAATTATCAAGCACAGATTTGTTGTGTTTGTGAATCTTGCTTTTTTGGCATTCAATACATTCGCTTGTCCATTTAGAGATATCTGCTCTGAGACTTGGCCAAACATAACGTTCTGTAATCAGTTTTACAGACGCTATTTTGCCCGGATGTGAAAGGTTGTGTACAAGGTTGAAAATTCGTTTTCGCATGCTTTTTACAATGAAAGGTCTGATGTGTTTTATGGACGTGTCGCAGTGTATATAGAGATCAGAGTTAGGAATGTTAATTTTATTCAAATTCAAAGAATTATTTTTTTCCTTAATAATATGTTGTAATTCTTGATCGTTAATTTGAGAATGTGCCAGAATTTCTAGGCTGATATCATCCGCTTTAACTTCTTCAATGCGAGACAACATGTCAGCGACGATATTATTTTTGCCGGAAATGTGACGAATGTCAGTTGTAAACTGACCTATGAAGTTAAGGTGATGTGCTTGGCTTGGTGACGCTTTATCAGGTTTTTGAAGAAAAGCAAAAGTTAACGGTATATGATCCGTATACACGATGCACTCGCGCCCGTCGATCATAAATTTATTATGCTTTATTCCCTGATAAATTGCCAGTAACTCACGATCATAGGTACTGTATCGTTTCTGGGTATCTGTTAGTCGCTTTGAATAAAAACTTAAGGGCTGAAGTTGTCCGTTATGAATTTGATGTAATACTGCTCCGATAGAAAAATTACTAGCATCCACGTGTAATGCTAATGTTGCATTAGGAATAGGATGCGTTAGAAATGCGGCATAAGCGATATCATTTTTGCATTGTTCAAATGCATTGAGTGCGTCATTACTCCAGACAATTTGCGAGTTGTCTTTTTTCCTGTTGCCCTTGATTAATACTTGAAGTTTGCCTTGAATATGCGCGGCTTTGTTGAGAAAACGACGATAAAAATTTAAAAGTGCCAAAAAGCGGCGAAGCTCATGTGCTTTTTCAGGTTTTTTGCATTGTAAAATGGCTTCAATTTTTTCTGGAGTTGGTTTGATGCCATTTTTTGAAACAATGTGTCCAATAAAAGCGACTGTTTCTTGACCGAAATCACATTTGGCTAGGTTAATTTTGATATTATGTTCTCGTAGGCGTTGGAAAACTATTCGCAAATGATTTCGGTGTTCATCGATACTTTTGGATGCTATGCAAATGTCATCGATGTAAACAGCGACGAAATCAAGATCACGAAAAATATTGTTCATGAAACGTTGAAATGTTTGTGAAGCATTTCTGAGACCAAGTGTCATGACATTAAATTCAAAAAGACCAAAAGGTGTTATAATTGCTGTTTTTTCTTTGTCTTCGTTAGCAATTGGTATCTGGTTGTACGCGCTAACGAGATCGATTTTTGAAAAACATTGTTTTTCAGCAAAAATGTGCGTGAGATCTTGGATGTGTGGTAAGGGGTACCGATCAGGTATTGTGATTGCATTTAATGAACGGTAGTCACCACAAAAACGCCATTGGCCGTTTTTCTTTGGTACCATGTGTAATGGGCTTGCCCAAGGGCTTTTACTGGGTTGACAAATACCGGTCGAACTCGGTTTTTGCTAATTTTAATTTTTCTGGGTTTAAACGCCGAGCTCGTGAAAAGATGGGCTGACCCGTTGTAACAATTTGGTGTCGTACATTACCTGGTTTCAAGGTGTAATATTTATTGAATGTTAGGGGCAAAGTGAGATCTTTGAATTCACAAATTAAATTATTGAAGCTCGATTTGTTATCTACTGAACTAACTCGTTGATATTGCGTGAATTGTGAATTGCACCTAGTGCGCAAATTTGTTTTTGAATCGATCAACTGTTTATTTTTTATATCTACCAACAATCCGTATTCACTGAGAAAAGCACCTAGAATGGGTTTAGAGACATTGGCAATAAGAAATGTCCAAACAAAATCGCGACGAAGAGCTAAAAAACCGAAAGTTTCAATAGGTGTGCCGTTAGCGGCAAAAAGTTTATATACATCTGGCTTTTTTAATGTAGGGAATAAATATTTTGGCAAAATTGATAGGTCGGCGCCAGTATCGACCAGATATTTGCGATGGTTTGATTGGTCGGTAAGGAAAAGACGGCGAGTGAAATTTGAATCCACTTCGTGTACCGACGATGACAAAGTGGCTTCTAGTTTTCCGAATTATCCGATAAATTGTTATTAGGCTTTTTATACCGACATGGCTGTTCACATTTTCGCGCTAGTGCGCCGAACCTATAGTGAAATCTACAAAATGGTCGCTTGCTATTTGACTTGGAACGATAGCGCCTACTTTCGTTGTTTTTGTTATTGTTTATGCCGTTCGAATTCGGGATTTTGCTACGACTTGCTCTAAAGTCCCTAAAAGATTTTGTAAGCTCGTCGATTTGTTATTTCAATTGTAACAATGATACATTATTAATGTCCGTTTTGATTTCGGAGATGTGCTTGGGTGTAGCTAACTCTACAATTTTGTCGGCCAAAGTGGCACATGTGTTCAGATCGTCATTTGAAATTGCGACGACTGCCCTCACGTTTTCCGGTAGGCGGTCAATCCATAATGACCTTAATGCCTCATCGGTTAAAGAATTACGCGCTAATTCACGCATCTTCCGCAATAAATGAGATGGTTTACCGTCACCAAGTTCAATTTCCGTCAACAAAACTTTCAATTTAGTTTGATCAGACGCGGTGTATTCACTAATTAAGCGCGTTTTTAACGATTCATATTTTGAGCCGTCCGGTGGCGGATTGCGAATCAAATCAGAAACCATTGACAAATATTGAGGATCAAGTGCAGCTATAACATGATTATATTTTGAATTGTCACGTGTGATTCCCGCGTTAGCAAATTGAGCTTCCATTTGTATAAAAAATAAATCCGGCTCATTTTTTGGTGCTCTTATTGTTATTCGACCTATTTCGGGTAAAGGCAAATTGCTAATGGTACTTACGTTTTGTGTTTGTTGCTTGTGTTGAAGTCTCGGGCATGTTGAATGGCTTCCGCGGGTGTTGGTCAAAGTCTTTGGTATCCACTTTGGTTTCTGTTGGGCTCGCTTCCCAATTCAAGTTGCTTTGAATATTTGCTGCTGTGGTTGTTGACCAGATGTGGCCGGCTGAGAATTCTCTCACTTAGAATTGTTGCTTTCTTGTTAAAAATATGAAAATTGAATAAATCCTTAGCTTCACAATTTATGTGGCTATTGCTGCTCTTTTGACACAGAGTGTTTTAAAATTGTGCTTAGTATCTGGATTGGCTGCAGAAGTTGCCTACCAGGTGTAACTTAGGTTATGTACACGTTTTACTTCACAATATGTGTCGGGGTCACCAATGTGGGAGTCTTTTGACTTCCCGCAAAAAGAGAACACGTTGCCAATTTTAAATAAATTTATTTTATTTATAAAACTTTGCTTAATAATTAACTTTTACTTTAAGGCAATAGTCGCTCTATCAGCAAGGGCGTGTACAACAAGAAGAAAGAAATGTGTGTCACATTTTTTATGTATATGCAAAAATAACACTGATGTAAAATATATTACTAGCTATGGTAAATGTTTTCAAGTAGAACAGGGTGTCTCATCATTGTAAATAAATGCGCAATGTGGAAGCCACAAGACAAACGCTTTCTTGTTACTATAGACAGAACGCTGAAACTTAAAAGGAACCTGTATTTCTAAGTCCGCTATATCAACGAGTTTATAACTTGATTTTAGAAATTAAAGCGTGTCCCATAATTACGGTAGATTTACTTATATAGGCCTATCTTTTGAACCGTTGTAGACAAACGCCTGTAAATCTGACGCAATGTCGATTGCTATGGCCGTTATAGTAACAGCTGATAATATTTAAAATTATAAATTAAAGGGTGCACCAATAGTTCAATTAATTTGGTATATGGCCATACTTTTAAACAGTTGTACGCAGACGATTAAAATTTACAAAGAACCCGTATTACTAACTCCTCTATAACAACAGGTATAAAATATGGATTTGGAAATAAACGGGTATCCCAATAGTTGGTATAATTGGTGTATGTGGCCGGACTTTTGAACCGTTGAAGGGACATTTTTTGCTTAGTCCGCTATAACAAGAAGCTTATAATTTAAATTTAGAAAATAAAGGGTGTTCCCAAAATTAATGTAATTTGTCCTATATGGCCATATTTTTTGAACCGTTGTATACAAACACCTTAATTTTAGACAGAATGGTATTATTTGGTATAATAAGAAGTATAAAAATGTCATATTATAAATTGAATAGTCGATATAATCTGATGTATATGGGCAAAATGTTTGCTTAATCTACTGCAACAGCAAGTATATAATTTGAATTTGGAAATTAAAGAGTGTCCCTATGGTTGCTGCAATTTGATGTATATTGCCAAACTATTGAACAGTTGAACAAGTATAAAGTTTAGAGATATAAGGGTGTCCCAATAGTTAATGTAATCTAATTTATGTGGCCATACACTTGAACTGTTGTAGGCAGACAGATGAAATCTGTTTTGAAGTCGGTTTTTTTTCGCAAGAATTATTATCTTATACTGTTGTGCTTCCGAATGTATTATCAGTTGAATTTTTTCCCTAACATTGATTAGTACCTGTATACTTTTGTCAAAAAGGCGATAAAAGTAAAGTAGAAAAATCTATATAAATTGATCTCATTTGTTCTTTGCATGCTAATTAGTAAAGGTTTTATAAAAAGAACAAGTAGGTTTTTAAATAATCTACGCTCTCAAGAATGATGTAGAATGTCCCTCGACTTAATAAAGGAAGAAACTTTAATAAGAGTAAATTTTAATGAATGTTGCTGAAATGTTCAAAAAATTTTACGTACACCTTAAGCAAAGGGGTTAATAGATTCTGTAAATAAATATTTAAAATAAACGTGGCAAGAAAAATAGATACGTATGTAAACCATTTTTTGAAATTAATATATGTATATGTACATACAAATATAATATGACATAAGACTGAAATATATATGTTACGTTTCCTTGCTTTTATGGTAATATTATTTTTATTTTTTATTTATTTTAATCGTGCTTGATTCCTTCAAATATAAATATTTAATGATATTCTTATGAAATATTTTTAATTTAAAACTACAAGTTACTGGCGGGAAAAGCATATCCAAATGGCCATTTCACTAATGAGAGTTGGGTGAACACAAAAGCCTAAAAGAGCTTAACGGTCTTATTCATAAAAAACTCATATTTTTGATAAAAAGTTTACAATATTTATTAAAAACTTTCTCTTTTATTTTTTTTTACGCAAAAAAGGTATTTTTTAGCGCAAAGAAAGATTCTTAGTTACTGCAAAATACTTGAACAATAAATATAATAAAAAATTTATAAATAAATATGTTTTGTTTATTTTGGTCCTAGATAAAATAAAATGTATTCGAATAATGATTTCTATAACGAGTTGTCTACGTTTTATATACATCATTATTTAAATAAATTTGTTTTAATTTATTTTTAAACATTTTAAACAACGGGATTTGTTTAAATAATTATATTAATTAATTTTTAAATTTTAAAAAATTCTTTTTTCATGCTATTCTCCCGATTTATTATTTAAATCACCGATATTGATTATTGAGGGTCAAAGCACGTCTCGATGGCCATTTCGTTATCGCTTACTTAACTCTTGAGGAGACTTCTGACAAATATTTTAAATAAACTAAAGATTTTTGTCCAAACAATAAAGCAAAGACAAAAATCAAAGTTTAAGCAAAAAGAACAATAACCAATTGTAATTCTATTTTTCTTTCTCTGCTGTATAAGGCAGAGTTTTTTTCTGCTCTTTTATACAGTTGAAAGAGGATGAAAAATAAAATATCACAAAAGGGGGGTTAAGACGGTACGACTTTACGTACGTAAAATCCAAGAGAAAATATTATCAAATACCATCCGTATTTTAAAACTGAGAGTAAAAATCTTACGACAGATTATTTTTGCGTTTACCCAATTGGTATGGGTAAAACTAAAATAGCTGTTTGCAGAAAATACATCCCTGATCTAATGATTCGTACTTGTCTTTTGAAAATTTCCAAAAAACAAAGAGAGCCATACGACTGTCAAATTTTCATCCGTATTTTCTCTCAATTTGTGCAGATTCATTGCTTATTTAGTTTAGACGATCCCACTGGTACTATTCTGCACAAAAATTTGACATGTCGTAAGACTTCTGTGATCATGTAAACCGCCCTAAAACACTACGATAATTTTTTTATGCACAGGCACTTTGCAAATATTAAACATTTTAAACAACGGGATTTTTTTAAATAATTATAATTTGACCCTCAATAATCAATATCGGTGATTTAAATAATAAATCGGGAGAATAGCATAAAAAAATAATTTTTTAAAATTTAAAAATTAATTAATATAATTATTTAAAAAAAATCCCGTTGTTTAAAATGTTTAATATTTGCAAAGTGCCTGTGCATAAAATAAATTATCGTAGTGTTTTATGATATTTTATTTTTCATCCTCTTTCAACTGTATAAAAGAGCAGAAAAAAACTCTGCCTTATGCAGCAGAGAAAGAAAAATATAATTACAATTGGTTATTGTTGTTTTTGCTTAAACTTTGATTTTTGTCTTTGCTTTATTGTTTGGACAAAAATGTTTAGTTTATTTAAAATATTTGTCAGAAGTCTCCTGAAGAGTTAAGTAAGCGATAACGAAATGGCCATCGAGACGTGCTTTGACCCTCAATAATCCATGTCGGTGATTTAAATAATAAATCGGGAGAATAGCATGAAAAAAAGAATTTTTTTAAAATTTAAAAATTAATTTATTTTTATTTAATTGCATATTTCTATGCGTATTACTATGGCTCCCAAAAACAAAAAATTATACAAAAATAAATCTAAAAATTAAAGGGTGCCCCCAAAATTGATGTAAGTTTACTTATCTTTTAAACCTTTATAGACAAACGCTTGCAAATTGGACAGAATGTCATTGCTATGGCTGTTATAGTAACAAGTTTTAATATTAAAAATTAAATATTTAAGGGTGCGTCAGTAGTTCAGTTAATTTGATGTATATGACCATACTTTTTAACAGTTATAGACAGACGCTTTGAGTTTACAACGAACCTGTATTGGTAAGTCCGCTATAACAACAAGTATAAAATATGGATTTGGAAGCTAAAGGGTGTCCCAATAGTTGATGCAATTACAAGTATGTGGCCGAACTTTTGATCTGTTATAGACAGAATGTTGAAACTTAAAAGGAACCTGTATTTTTAAACCCGCTATATCAACGAGTTTATAATTTGAATTTAGAAATTAAAGGGTGTCCCATAATTTGTGTAGATTTACTTACATGGCCCTATCTTTTGAACCGTTATAGACAAACGCTTGCAAATTTGACATAATGTCAATTAATATGGTCGTTATAGTAACAAGTATTACTATTAAAATTAAAGGGTGCTCCAATAGTTCATTCAATTATGTATATGGCCATAATTTTAAACAGTTGTAGACAGACGATTGAAATTTACAAAGAACCTGCATTACTTACTTCGCCACAACAACAAGTATAAAATTTGGTTATGGAAATAAACGGGTGTCCCAATGGTTGATGTAATTTAGTGTATGTGGCCAAACCTCTCAACCAGTGATGGAAAATGAGATTTTCATTTCGGTATCAAAAAATTTTTCTGAGAGTACTTTTTTACCCTCAAGAGTAAAAAATCGTAATTTTTTTTAAATTTTTATTAAACAGTAAAAAAATCTTTATAAAAACAAATAGTTAACAAAAACCATAAAAAGTTCATTTAACCTATAAACAAAACATTATTTTAAATTTATTTTGTACTTTTTAAGGTACATCACTTTAAAATGAAATAGCCCCTAAGATAAATAGCGCCAATTGAATGAATTTGGGCTTATTTCAAAAACAATATTCTCTTACATTTTAAGACCATTTCCAAAAAAACAACTTCCTCCATCACATTAAAGTCAAAATCATTGAGTATTGTCCTTCAAATAAGCCCAAATCTATACCAGTAGCGTTATTCGCCTAGGATTTATTTCAGTTTAAAGTTTTGTATCTTAAAAAATAACCAAAATAAAATTGTACATATTAAAATATAATTAACAGAGATCATAAATATGTATGTATGTTTAAATTATTATAACTAAACAATCTATTTTAAATAATAGTATTAAAAAACAAGCATTAGCTGTACTTTACAAGTATCTATATTTAAAAAATATTTGTACTTAAATGTGGATGTGTTAAAAGGAACGAAGATAAGTAAATAATTATAATACGAGATCAATAGTAATAAAGTTTATAGCAATTACAATTTGTTTGACATTATTTTATTAGATATGTCAAAGTTATAACAACATAAGACTTGATACGGTTTCAACATTAAGTCTATTTCTTTGTTTGGTTTTTATTATATTTTGACACGAAAAAGTCCTCTCTACATTTGCAGAGGAGTGAGGAATAGATAAAATTCCATTTGCAATTTTCAAAATATCGGAAAACATATACTCGCCCAAAGAGTTTTTAGTTTTAGCCACTTTAGACCAAAAACAACAAATATATATACAGCGGAGAAAGAAAAATAGAATTACAATTGGTTATTGTTGTTTTTGCTTAAACTTTGATTTTTGTCTTTGCTTTATTGTTTGGACAAAAATCTTTAGTTTATTTAAAATATTTGTCAGAAGTTTCCTGAAGAGTTAAGTAAGCGATAACGAAATGGCCATCGAGACGTGCTTTGACCCTCAATAATCAATATCGGTGATTTAAATAATAAATCGGGAAAATAGCACGAAAAAAAGAATTTTTTAAAAATTAATTAAAATAATTATAAAAAAATCCCGTTGTTTAAAATAAATGAGATATGGCTTTGACAACAACAAAAGTTTTAATTAAGAAAATATCGATGAATGAATTAAAAATTTAAAGAGGAAAAACATATACAAAATTGGTTTTTATATATAGACAGCATTGATTTTCCCACAAAATATTAAACTGAACTGAACAAGACTGTTTTAAATATAACTGATACGTTAATTTTACAAGAAAGTTGTTTTCTATAATTATTTCTTGATCGACTTCCGGAAAACATGTATAGTTTCAAAGCTTATTGTGAATTTTCAATTTCAAAATGCCATAACTCTGTATATAAAATTAAATATTTCTGCAGTTGAAGAAGTTTTTTTAAAGACCCTCTTGGCGCTTATAAAACACAAGTTAGACTCAATCTATATATATAAAAATGAATGTCTGTCTGTATGTTTGAGCTTTATAGGAGGCCAAACCCTTGGACCGATCTTCCTGAAATTTTCACAGCATGTTACTGTGACTCTGGAAGGAATAATAGGCTATATGAAGTTTTAATTGGACAACGGGGCGTGGCACCGGCCATATAACCCAAAAATTTAAATCGCCATATTTTGGCCATTTTTTGACCTACGTCGACGATATTTGGTACATATGGTATTGGCATAATTAGGAATACGTACCGGGAGAAAAGTGGGTGGGACCCCGCCCCTTTTTAGAAAAATTAAAAATCGTAATATAGTCTTAACTACTGGACCAATCGTCATTAAATTTTCGCAATAGGATATTCTTGACTATATAAAGTTGGGAGTGGACAAAGGGGCGTGGCACCACCCATATAACCCAAAAATTTAAATAGCCATATTTTGGCCATTTCTTGACCTACGTCGACGATATTTGGTACATATGGTATTGGCATAATTAGGAATACGTACCAGGAGAAAAGTGGGTGGGACCCCGCCCCTTTTTAGAAAAATTAAAAATCGTAATATAGTCTTAACTACTGGACCAATCGTCATTAAATTTTCGCAATACTTTTAATTTTATTTAATAACGAGGGGGGTAGCGAAGCACACCGGGTTCATCTAGTATTTCCATAACAAAGTACCAAAAACTCAATACAAGTTCTGGCCTATTAATTTTTAACCGTTTTACCAAAGATAACTAACTTATGAACCTTTTATTAAGACTGTAATGGAGTCACGTTCAATACTAAATTCAAGTCAATATGCAACGAGTATTTTTAACCGATACGAGTACTTTTTTACCGATACCTACTTGGTACTCGGTGGTAAAGTATCGATGCTAAAAGTACTTGGTATCGAGAGGAAAGTATCGATATTTACTTGTATTTACTCGTATCGTTTCATTCCTAGATAATATACTTTCCTAAGCTTAGAGCGGCTAACTCCACTGCAAGAAATATGGCAAGTGCCTCAGCAGTAAAATTGGAACAGTGGCGAAAGATATACTTAGTTTTTATAAGTTGATTATCTGCTTTTAATATTGCGAAAGTTGTTGAGTCGTGGGACTTAGAACCAGCGGTGAATAACAAACTCCAGTTGTCATTGGCCTATGGTTCCACAATACTACTGAAAGTTTGGTTATAGACTAAAGATGGAGTAGTTGACTTAGGAAGTTGGGTTATAGACAGGATGAACGAAGATTCTTTGACTGTCCAAGGTGGATTCAGTGTTTGTTTGATAAATATAGGGCTTTTCATAATATTTAACTCACGGAAAAAGTTTCTATCAATAACAGACTCAAGTCTGTAACATCTTTTGTGTTTGCTGGACTTTTAACTTCTTTGAATAGAATTTTATTACGGCATATAAAGAGTTTGGGTATTAGCTTTTGTGTTTAAAATGAGACTCTGTCTGCAATAGAAGGAAATCCAGATTCGGCTAAAATATTGCTGATTGGGCTTGTACGAGAGGCACCAATGCTACGTCGTATTGCCGAGTGATAGGGCCCCTAATTAATTTTATGTGGGAAGGTGCGCACCACCCATAGATAGGTAGCGCATAGTCTATTTAAGAAAGTATTAGTGTTCTTGTTGTGTTCAGCATTGTATTAACATGTATTTTAAAATTTTTTGACGTAAGGTATTTTATGATATTTAAGGATGATTTTAGGTTTTTCCGTAATTCTGAGCAATGTTTATGGAATGTAAGTCGTTTGTCAAAAATAACACCCAACATGCGGAGGTGATCCACTTGCTTTATGCTAACATTGTTGAATTCGATATCAAATGTGCTACAATTTTGTTTGTTACAAATGTGTAATAAACTGCACTTTTCCAATGAAAGTTTCGCCCCAGATGATTGATACTAATTATTGATGTCTCTAAGGATGCTTAAAAAAATTTCTTTTACTTTATTATTATCCTTAATTTTTGCAAATATTACAGCATCATCAGCATAGATAGCGTGTTCAATGTGTTTGTGGTTTAAGATAACTTTGCTGAACATGTTAAATGCAATAATAAATAGGGCCACTGACAAGGGTGACCCTTGGGGTATGCCATTCTGGAGTGGAAATTTTTTGGAGTGTTGGTGGTTTACTCGGACCTTGAATTTACGGAGCTCTTAAGCTCTTAATTATGGAGTACATATTTTTGCCAATCTTTCATTCTTCTAGCTGTTGAATTATTACACGAACACCAACGAGATCAAATGCTCTCTCAAAATCAGTTGAGAGTATGTTGACATGGTTTTTGCTGAACAGCCACGTGGAGAAAAAATGTTGGATGTGTATAAGGACGTCGTCGGTACTCTGCTTTTTCATGAACCCAACTTGATTTGCTGAGATAAAGTAAATGGCTTTTAAAAACCACATTAATCTTTTAGCGATTATTTTTTCCAATATTTTGCTTGAACATAGTAAAAGAGAGATTGGTCTGTAACCCCATAAAGAAAAATGGTCTTTGTTTGGTTTAGGAATTGGCATTATGGTGACAATTTTCCAATACTGTGGATAGGTGTGGCTAGAAAAAATATCGTTGTAAGTAGAAAAAATATATTCTTTTACACATAAGGGCAGATTTTTTAGCATAGGGTATGAAATTCGATCATCACCTGGAGTTTTACCTTTGGTTGAGGGTAATGCGTCTTCGAATTCCAACATAGATATGGGTATTTCGATTTTCTTTGCGTTGGTATTTACCAATTGGGGGTTATAAATATGATTGGAGGTGTTTATTTTAGTTTTTTGAAAACTTGCTGGAAAAAATTTGTCTTCAGATAAATGAGACCAGTGTTTGGCAAAACAGTTGACAATGTCAGTTGAACATGTCAGTAGGTTACTTTCAAATTTTAAATATTTTATTGCATTGGAAGCTTTGTTTCCTACCAGAATTTTGATGTCGTTCTAAATACGTTTGGTTAAGGAGTTTGGGTTGATGTTGGAGGTGAGTTTTTGCATGCAGGCGGCTTTGCTATCTTTTACAGCTCTCCTAATATGTATTTTCATATTGTTAAACCAAATTTGAAAGTTTTTGTAGTAAATAATTGTTATACATATGTAGTATGTACACATATTCTGGCGTACTTTTTAAAACTAGACTTGAGGGCTAGTTTTTCATTTTTAATGCTTGAGAATCTTATTGGTTCATAATGAGTTAACAATTTGCTTAAGAAGTTAAAAACTCTACATACATCCCTTAATTTCAGGTTATTTGGGTATTTGTAAATTGTATTTAAATAAATTAAATGCTACTTGGAAAAGAGTCAACAAAGAATTATATTTATTATAAACAAAGCCAACTCAAAGGCATATAAACAATAAAAATAACAAAACATATAATATGTACAAGAAAAAAATCAACATACAGCTATAAAAGCTATAAGTTAGTAAACCTTTTAAACTAAAACAAAGGTCAAATTTATTTTTTTTATATTTAGTAGGACCACCTTGAGCAACTTTTACTGCCTGAATCTGGCGGGGCATTGACATCACTAAAGTTTCAGTGATATCTGGAGTAATTTTTGCCCATACACGAATTAATGCGGTTTTTCGAACCTCTCGACTTTTACTGTCATATTTTCTCACTAATCGTTCGATCGGGTTAAGATCTGCAGACTGAGGTGAGGAATTCAGCGTGGGGCACAATAAATTAGCCAGTCTCGAACAATGTGAGCGGTGCGCTTGGGGTCTTTGTCTTGTTAATAAATACAACGATTTCCAGACCCAAGCTTTCAACGAATGATGCTATAGCTTCCCAAACTATAACACTACCACCACCATGATTCACCGTAGGTATTATATTCTTCGGTTCAAATGCAGTGTTGGGTTTTTTCCACACATTTGCGCAGCCGCCGCTTCCAAAATATTGTTCATGCTCTCATCGGTAAATAAGACAGTTTTCTAGAAATTCAAAACCTTATTTAGATAAGCTTTTGCAAATTCGAGCCGTAGGTACCGATTCTAAGCAGAGACGTCACAGAAACATTAGAACACTTTTCCATGTGTTTCGCCAATTTCAGTGCAGTTATTCGTTGATTTTGCTGCACTTCTTTGAGAATACTTCGCACATTCCGAGCTGAAAGTTTACTTGGCCTGCCAGATCTTGGCATATTTTCGGTGCTGTTTGTGCTTTCGTAGTTCTGCACTTAAATCGTAGTAGTGTTTGTCAAAAAAGTCAAATATGCGAAAATAACGGCATTTTTTTATGTTTACTCTGTATAATCTCACAAAAACTATGGGGGATGCCGCACTGTATGCAGACTTTTTCACACTAATTTGTGTTATATTCTCCAATATCTTTGTTGATGAATATTTGTATTTGTAAATTTGCATCTATAAATAACCTTAACTCTTAACGTTAGAATTAAGCTCATACTAATTTCTTCTCAAATATCACTATAAAAGCTGAAATCTAAAAATATTGGCTGTATGTAGAGTTGATCGAAATTTTTATAAGATCTCCTACGATATTAATATTGTACCATTCTGCATCAAAGTGTGTGAGATATCACGAAATATTTATAAACACTTTAACGAAACGTAACTTTGAAAATATGTGGTCAAATAACTTTTTCTACCCCAGGACCAACATTTATTTTTAAGTAAAATATCTAAATAATAAATTTAAATAAGGTATATCCATAAAAAAAATTTTCGATTTAAAAAAAGTTTTTTTAGTCTATTAATCGTTTATGAATATAATTTTATCAACGTTTGTCTATTTTAGGTTTGTTAACCTGTTTTAAGTTTTTATGAATATAGCCGTAAGTCCCTATTCCTTGATCTTTGAGACGACTCTAAATATAAATACGGTTAAACACTTGTCGAAAACAAGTTTAGCTATTATTCTTTTTGGGCACAGAAATAAAGATTTATATAAAACTAGATGAACCCGGTGTGCTTCGCTACCCCCTCGTTATTAAATAAAATTAAAGGGGCGAAAATTTAATGACGATTGGTCCAGTAGTTAAGACTATATTACGATTTTTAATTTTTCTAAAAAGGGGCGGGGTCCCACCCACTTTTCTCCTGGTACGTATTCCTAATTATGCTAATACCATATGTACCAAATATCGTCGACGTAGGTCAAAAAATGGCCAAAATATGGCGATTTAAATTTTTGGGTTATATGGGCGGTGCCACGCCCCTTTGTCCACTCCCAACTTTATATAGTCAAGAATATCCTATTGCGAAAATTTAATGACGATTGGTCCAGTAGGTAAGACTATATTACGATTTTTAATTTTTCTAAAAAGGGGCGGGGTCCCACCCACTTTTCTCCGGGTACGTATTCCCAATTATGCCAATACCATATGTACCAAATATCGTCGACGTAGGTCAAAAAATGGCCAAAATATGGCGATTTAAATTTTTGGGTTATATGGGCGGTGCCACGTCCCGTTGTCCAATTAAAACTTCATATAGCCTATTATTCCTTCCAGAGTCACAGTAACATGCTGTGAAAATTTCAGGAAGATCGGTCCAAGGGTTTGGCCTCCTATAAAGCACAAACATACAGACTGACATTCATTTTTATATATATAGATAGATCTGTAAAACAGATAGCAATATTTTTTAGAAAAAATATTTGTGTGTATAACTTTGCCCAATAATGTATATTTAAAAAAAATTTATATGGTTAATATAAATTAAAATAACCTCAATAGAGATTTGAAATTAAGGTCAGAGTGCCCATTTAAAGAATAAGTATCAAAACCAATAACGATAGAAGAGTAAGTAATAAAAATGCAACTTCCTTTTATAAAAGTTACTTATACAAGGCTTTATAATGTAAGGCATATTCTAACTTCTTAGCAAATACTTCTTGTACAAAAATTTATGCACATATTAGGAAAAAAATATATAGATACGTATTGTGTGATATTAAGGACCCAAAAGCAAGCCTCCCAATTTTGGTAAAAACAAGACTTCAAGCCACAACAATACGCCTTGAAGACTTTCAATGAAATTCGTTGATTTCAACTATTTACTCTCTACCTAGATTTTAAATCGCAAAAAGTCAGTAAATTAACTTTTATAATTCTTTAGGTCCTTGTTTTTTAGCTGCTGGTGATTATAACGCCCAACATTTTCAAATGGGGTCTCGGTTGATAATTCCAAAAGGCCGAACTCTCTTCAAAAATACATATTTCAAAATGGGATGTATATATAATATACAGTGGGTAAGCTACGCACTGGTCAACAGACAGCTTAAAAATTTCGGACATTATTGAGTTTGGCGTAGCAAAATTTTCTAGCAAATTCATGACCGCGAACGCTTCTCTTAATTTGTCATTAGATCATACACCCACTATCGTCAGAATTTCTCCTATTGGATTACCAGCGTCAAAAAGCTGGCGTAAAAACAGGCTAAAATACAGAAAATATCTGAGAACAAATTTTTCAGAAAACTTAGTCCTACGAACGCTCCAAGATGTAGAATTTGCAACTGGAACTTCGGAGAGAATCTCAAACAAGCAGTTCAACGCGGAACACAAAAAAAACAGAGTTTTCTTTGCTGAAGTTGCGAGCTTCTAACTGTAAGAAAAAAATTTGTAGGGAATGGCAACAACATAGATCTCCTCTACTCAAGAACAGGTTGCGGGAAGGTAAGCAAGCGGCTTCAGGAAATGTTAGAATCGAGAACCATTGCTTATTTAAATGAATACTTAGAAGGTCTAGATTTAACACTTTAAAAGGACCCATCATACGAAAGTTGCCTTTGCGTATTCCTAGCGGAAGCTCGGAAAGGAACAACTCTGAGGAAAGAAACTTATTTGTTAGCCATATAAAAAACGTATACTCCAAACTCATTAGCAGGCAATGCTGATATGTAATGAATCACTTTAGTTTATAAAGAATTTTTGTAAAAAAAAAATTAAATTTATAGGTGAACGATTACAAAATGTTTTGAGGGTAATTAATATTGTACACTGGCTTAAACTCAGTGCGTTTCGATACCCCACTCATAGCAAAGAGAAATAAGTATATAAATGATGGCTATTTCATAAATGTTTATTTATTGTTTTTTACACTGAAAGAATTTTGTATTAATTTCATTCTTATTGTATTTCTTCGGTAGTTGCGCTAGTGACTGCAGCATTAGGGTTCGGGTAGTGTTATATGGGGCTCCAGGACCCATAACTCATGCCTGACGGATGCAAAAGGAATACACGTATTGGTCAAAAATCCTTACGTTGCGAAAATATACCGGTTTATAATAGAAGGAATTGATTGAACTTTGCTGCGTTTTCACTTAATCGTTTTGCATGAGAGATTGTTTTAGCGCCACAATAGCAACTGAAGTACAAGCAATGATTTGATGAATTGTGTAAACTTTGTCTCACCAAATTAACATTCAGATTAGTTGGTTAAATAGATGATGTTTACGGCGTACATAACATTAGGTAGATAGATGCAAAGAATGCTGATGAAGGATGTGGCGGTCCAGAAAATGCTGCATTTCATTCTGCTAGCGTCTAATTTTTCTTGTTTTCTTTCTAAAAATGTTTAGAAATTAATTAAAAAGAACCGAAAAGCCGAAAATAAAGTAAATTTTCATTAATTTAATAATTAATTTATTTAAAGTAATAACTTATTTATGATTGTAACAGTTTATTTTATATAAAGTTATAATAAATAATTTATTTAAAACAACTTCTTCTTTGAATGGGTCTTATACTAGTAAATAGTGGGTTAAACGCAAAAACGTGCAGTGTTTTTTCTGCAGTATAAAAGTAGAGATCGCAAATTTTATAGTGAAATTTTAACCTTTTAAGAATCGCGATGGAGATCGCTCTCAAAAACTATTTAACTTTTTTTAAGAAAAAATTTAACAAAAAAAATTCCATTTCGAATTTCGAACAAAATTTTTTATCATAAAAATTTTAAACATCAACACAAAATCTTTATTCGTTTATTGCAAACCTCTCAAAATCGTTACACGCCAAAAAAACAACGTATGGGATTTATCCACCTTAATGGCTTTAACAGTTTCACAAATGACAAATCTTAGGCAAAAGCCTTGATCGTCCCTGAAGTAACTGTATCGCTAAGATTTGATGTCAAAGATATTGTTAACGCTATTTTTTACTTAAATCCATAAAAATCCTTTGTTTTTACAATATTAGCAACAAAATGCTTCTAGAGCTGCCCCGTGTAGCCTCAAACATAACGATATTCATTTTCAATGCTATTTTGCGCCTAAACTATTACCTCCAGAAATTGAAGCTTCACTGGTAATAATGATCAAAGAACCATGATCCTGAAAAATCTCATACACAAGTAGAGCTTTATAGACGAGAAACTTTTGTGCGCAAACGGATTTATTCCAAATCGCCAATTTGGCTTCAAAAAAAAAGCGTAGTACAAAAGAACAAACTCATAGACTTGTAAACATGATCAATAAAACTCTATTGCAGGCATGAAGACCTTATAAGTAACTGAAAATAATTTACCCAAAAATGTTACTTAATTCCTGAATAGGTTTTGAACTTTTGCATTGAATGTTTACATCAGATTGGATATTGCTAATGATACGACATTCTTTATCCTTCACGAAAAGCCTCAAGAAGCATCCAAAAAACTGCAAACACGTGTTGAAATTGCAAAAGAGATTAAAAAATGGAGGATATAAGATGTCTAACTATTGCTTTTAATCAACAAGTAGCACATTCAAACGTTAGGTATCTTGAAATATACCTCGACAGACGCTTAACCTAATATAGCTATATTAACGTAAAGCTAACACAAATGAAAATGAAACCGGCTCAACTAACTGAACTCTTGTCTTAGACTGCAAGCTCTCTTTGTATAAGCTTATTTTTAAACTAATATAGTGCTACGGAATTCAAAGGTGGGATACTGCTTTAGCTCTTACTGTAGAAAAAGTTCAAGGGCACCAAAGTAAAATTTTCCAAATGATCCTTGGTATATGTAAAATTCAAACATAGATAAGGAAATAAACGTGCCCTTGTTAAAAATTGAGGCAAACAATTTGCTGTTTCTTTCTTGAAACAAATGGAAACATATTCAAATCTTCTTGGCGGTAATGTCCTTAATCATAGGGATTATACATTCTTGTGTAAAAAGGGGAGACATTGCCATTGTAACACCTTTTGGGTTATTTGAGTTTTTATATATGTCATTTGCCTTGAAAAGCAGACCTTTCAGCGGCACATAAGTAAAGTTTTAAGATGACTTGATTTCGTATTTGTCTATATAGACGATATACTTATCGCGTCTGATACCGAAAAAGAGCATAAAAGTCATTTACGTATCGTTTTAAAACGTCTTCATCAGGCAAATTTAAGTAAGTGTGAATTTGGAAAGCATAACTTAACCTTTTTGGGACATATAAATGATCAGCTCAGTTACTTGAAATCTGCTGCATGTAGGAAAGTTAAATGCATTCAGCCAAAACAAATCCAATTGATTTGTTACTCAATAAGTCCAATTACCGTATGAAATAGAAAGTTGAAATAAAACCAATGGGATTAGAAAAATGAATTAAAAAATAATCCACTTGTATTTATTGAAGTTAAGTAAAATTCAATTCTACCAGTATGCACATTTTTAACAAGAAGCCAAAAGTTTCCTTTAGCGGAAATGAGTACCTGCACCATTATTTGGTTTTTTAAAGTTTCGTTAGGAGATAAAGTACAGAAAGTTACGATTAATGTGAGTAACCTAAGGGTGTTCACCATTAACATTATCGCCCGCCTTGCGCTATATAAGCCGAAAAACGAGATATAAAATCAAATGTTACAAAACTAGTCTTTTCGCTAGAATACATTCAATAGAAAAATACATTACAGATATATAGATAAATTAAATTGCTTTAAGTCTTCATAATGATATTAAGTATGATAAATACAGCAAAAATGAAATTAAAAATTCATAAATTTTTATTGTCTGAAATTTGCAATGATATCAATTCAGCATCATTATATCTCGAAGAGAAAATTAAGCGGAACAAATACCATATACTGTCCATCCAAAAATTGTGCTCTGCGCCGTTGCAAAACAAGTTCTAGTCATAATTCCCTCACAAATTACCTTCGAGTACACATCTACCTCTAACACAATATCGATGCCTTTAGTTTCATAGAACTCTGGGTCAGCTAGAACAAGATCACGGAAATGTTGTTGAATCATCCTGGGTAGCATCTGGTCTAGAGTTCGAATCAAACCGAGACCTAAGGATTACGGGCAGCGTTGCCAAAATGATGATTTTATCATATTTTTAATGATTTTTTTTCTTAAATTATGATTTCTAATTTATAAAAACTATGTTTTTTTATTTCAAGTGTGTAGTACTTTCATTGTAATTGTACTACATAGTGAAGTTGTAAACAAAACAAATTTTTTCAAAGCTCATCCTGTCAAATACATAGAATGTATGAGGAACTGCAACGCCTTTACTTAAAAATTTTAGACAATTTTATACAAACAGAATATGTGAACATGACTTTAACTTTGAAAACAGAATTCTATTTCTGCACAACAAAGAAATCTCTCTAGGTGTTTTTGTTAAACAAAAGATTTTTAGCTCAAAGCTCACTGTAAATAGAAAAATGAATTTATTGAAAATCGTGAGGCATTTTACATTGAGTTATGTAAACAAATATTAAAACGATTTGATTTTAACGCTACGTTTTTAAAAGAGCTCTCATGTCTTGACCCTTCGAAAATTATAAATAGAAAAATTAATTCTCTGACAGGCTTAATACACAATTTTCCAAATTTAATTAGTGAAAAAGATATTCAAAATTTAGATAACGAATTTATAGACCTCTGTTTTATAAAATTCAGTGATCAATTTACAACTCTGGATAATCTTAGCTGTGAGGAATTGTGGTAAAAAGTTTCAAAAATAATTCGTGCTGACAACATTTCAGCTTTTCCGGTGTTGTCAAAATTTGTTCAAAACTTAATAAGTCTTCCCATTTCATCAGCAAATGTCGAACGAATATTTTCAACAGTCAATTTAAATAAAACTAAATATAGAAATATATTAGACAACAGCACCTGTTTTCGTTTTTGGCTACTCTGTAAATTAAAGCAAAAAATTAAGTAAAATAATTTTGCTATTTTCAACCCGTACCGGAAGCAGCAACAAAATTACAATTTGGAGCCACAACACGAAGATATGAACAATACAAATGCCTGCCTTAATCCAACTTCGAATACCGACGAATGAACGCGAATGACTTCATCATGGTGTCATACTCGCTTTCCCCTTTAATATCGTTAGCCTGCTAACTAGGCGGGGGATATTATGATGTAACCGCAATGTTCATAACTTTCTGTTTTTCAACACTTTTTAATATCGTTTTTATTTTACGTTTTTTAACACTGTCATGTTTTTAATGAATTTTCCAGAATTAGAAAAACAGCTTTCGTTTCGTTAACACTTTTTTTTTGGAGTCTTAATAAAAATGAAGTCTTAATAGAAATAAATTTAAAAGCACACAAACACCTCCACACGTTCAAATAATAACTTCCATTTAATCCTTTTAATTGCGCACTTTAAACCCCTTTAATATTGGATACTTATTTCTAATAATGCATCATCCTTAACTCTCTCTATCCGCTTGAATATCATTCGCAAGCCGACGTCAGCACCCTTATTAGGTTAGCAAGATCTAACACATTAAAAATGCATTTTTGATAGGATAAAATTAGGATAATTGTGGTTCTGCGGTTCTTGTCTAAATAATTTCAAAGATAAAAGGGGTTTTTGTTTGTTGTTTTTTCGTTTTCTTTTTGTAAATTTGCTTAACAGTTTTTATTTTGATTGTTAAGATAAGTTTAATGTTTTAAAAATTTATTGCCTAAATAACTTTATTTCTTATTATTTTAGATTTTATCTTGATTTTGTTTTTTTTAGAAATACGAGTATGTATTTCATGCTTATATTTTTTAAGCTTCTTTTTTTTAATTTTTGTGTCTATCTGCATGTTACATTTAATAAGACAAGTTTTGTAGTCGTAATGTTATGCATATTAATTGTAAAGTGCTACAAAGTTAATCTCTTTACAGTATATATATTAATTGGATATTTTTTAATAATACACTTCTTTAGCTAATGGTAACATAACCGGTCAAGAACGAATAATTTCTTCTATACCTGGGAGTCCATATTTGACACATATACAGCGAATGCCACCGGTTTCGTGTGAAATGAATGGGTTAGCCGAGAGTCTTATTGGAGGCGTAAGTATAACGATAGTAAAAAATCCTTTATTTCTGTAAAAGATGCACAACAATTTCTTTTCTTATATGAATGAGTTCAAAACTTCTAATTTTGCTTTTTCATTCTTTAGTTAGCTTCAGATCAGTAATCATTTTGACGTTCCTCTCTTCCACCTTCATACACCGCCAATCTTTCACTGAAAATCCCATTATTATCTATGATTACATACAGAAAAATTTAATATTACTTTGCATGGGTGGTTCCATTTCGATATTAGTTCTAAGTGAGCTTATGTTAAATTTAGTAGTTTTAGTTCTCTAGATATAGGATAATTTATAATTACTTTGTAGGTGGTGTACTCGCTCGTCCATATCAAAGCGTTAATTAACTATTATTAATTATTTAAATTTCGAAAGCGCAAATCAAATGGTCCATAGATATAGGATAATTGCTAAATTGGATTATATGATATGTATATATATAAGTGAAACTATATTCTTGTTTTTTTTTCTTTTTTGGATTTGTTGAGAATTGTATTTTTGCAATACATTAGGAGCTGTACACATATTTATGTGCATACACACAAAAAAATTCAATACAATCCAGATCAAAAAATATAACTCCGAAAGTATGGGAGAACTACTTTTAGTATTGAGTATCCAAAAAAAATATATTTGACTCGATACATTGCCAGTACTACTGCAGATGCCCCTTAAAAAAAGTTGAGCAAGCAAAAGATTTCCTTTCGTGTAGGAAATCATAAGCCAAAAATAGATTTTCGTATAGGATTTGTTTATTTAAAAAAAGCTTCTAAATATTTTTGAAATTCTTGTTTGCGTTGAATAGAAGAAAAATAAAGTTTTGCTTTAATTGGATATCAGAAATTGGATAATAGAATTCTTATAAATGTTTCATTTGTTGTAATAAAAAAGATATGGTGGGGTTAAGATTGTTTAGTTAATAATAATAATATTTACAAAGTTGAATTAAAATACATTTTTTTCTTCTAATTTAAGGTTTTAGTTGCAGAAGGTTTAGGCAAATATTGCGATTCAGATTTTGTCGGTTCAGCAACACGCGAAATGCAAGAAGCCTTAGATATGACTCCGGAAGAAATGAATTTAGCCGCCCATCAGATTTTGTCAAGCGCCAATGTGTTCTCCGATATAACAAGTATTCGATCAACGGATGTGCCAACATCACCTACCTATGCACCAATTCATCTGTCTACAATTTCAAGAGCACAAACAAATACAAATTCACCCCAAACAACGCTTTCTTCGCCATCTCCCACGTTATCATCTTCTCCAACCCAGCCAAAAATATCTACAGTACGCAACAATGTCTACAGACCAAATAATAATAATAATAATAATAATATTGGCTCATAACAAAGGCCCTTCAAAATAGTTTGTAAACGATAATTTTGTTTTCAGTTTTTGTAAATGTATTTGGCTTTAAATATATTTATGTATTTCAAATTATAATAACACAAAATAAAAATTAAAAAAATTAGAGGGGTTTGTTCGGCTTTGTCGAATCCTTTATACCCTTCACTTTTATGTAAATCAGCAAATAAAATCACTTTCATTTGAAATATTTATTTTAATAAATAGCAATCTGATTGCCCAAAGAAATTTTCCCCAACTTATGTGTTGTTTGATATATCTGTAAAGTCTGGTAGGTTTGAGTAGAACCAACAGATTCAGGTCATATCTACATTTAAAATATAGTTTGGGTAGCAAATAAATATTTTAAAAAATAAAGATGAAATGTTATCTTTACAAACATCCTTTTTTAACCTTGGTGAAGGGTATAAAACAAGAAGGGAATAACAAAATTTAATAACTAAAAATTATATATGTTTTATAAGACTTTTAATTAAAACTTCCAAATGTAAAAATATATGCTTCAATGTTTATGTTACCGACGTGCAATTTTAGGAACAAAATTGTGACCAGTCCAGCAGGAAGTAGAAAAATAAATAAAAAACAGTTTTCAAAAATAAATTATTTTTTTTTTTTTTTGCATAAAATTCAAACTTTACTTGTTTATAGAAATACTTTCATATACACATGTTATTAAATTAAAAATACACTTCAGTGCTCGTTTTTTAAAGGTAACAAATTCAATTAAATAAATATCAAATATTTTCGAAACTACCAAAAAATATATAAATAATTTCACCTTTTAAAAAAAATTCTTATGGGATTCACAAGATGTGCTATCATGTCGTATTAACACAATGTTATAACATTATACAAGAGTAAAAAAATATACATATATATGCATGTATATATTATTAATAATAAAACTTTTTTTGCTATGTTTATTATTTTTCTCATAAATAATCAACAGAACAGATGATCCGACTTTCTCGAGCCGCCCAAATTTATTTTTAAGCCGCGTTTAAATAAGATATTCGATTGTTCTTAGTACTAATTTCTAACAAAAATGTTGGGCTTAAATTTGTAAAACCTAGAGCAACGGCAGAATTTTAACAAAATAAATATATTTATACCCATACTTAAAAAAAGCTAGAAATCCGTACGATTATATAAGGACTCTCAGGAATAAAAATATAATTATGAATATGCAAATATAATAAAGTTTAATATTTTATCAAAAATATAACCAATAACAGTTTTCAATCTTTTTTGTTTTTTTGAAGGTGTTAATACAATTATACATAACAAAAAGATTTTTTATTTCATACCGATTAACCAACTACATGCGAGCAAAAAATTTTAACATCTCTATAAAAATGAATAAGCTGCTGCCAGGTATGTAAGATATGGCGATTTCTCGCCAAACTTAGCGATTTTCAAACACATTTGGGGATCTAACTTTTGATTAGGCGACTTATAAAGCATGTGGCGATTTTTTTTAACATGCCTTGATAAGTATTAAATTTGTCTTGACAAATCTTCAATATAAAAAAATTGGGTGGAGCTGATGACCATTTTTTGTTAATTTAAAAAGCGGAAAATGATAAAACAGCGTGTACAATTACAATGAATTTTGCAATGAAAAAACAAGACTTTTTTGGTACTTTTAAATTCTGTAGTTAATGAAATTAATAACTAAAACATAGAATTTTAATCATACAATGTGGACGCAGACAGTATTCATCAAAGGCGGTATTCTAGTTTAATATTATTTTCCTCAAAAATTTTTAAGCCATCAGTTAATAGTTTGAACAATTTATAAAGAATATGACCACATCTATTGAATCTACTAAATGCTATAGACTATAGGTCAACATTTTAAACTGAATTACCTTATTTTGAAATGGATGATGAAACCAATACTTTTTGATGGTTGCCCTGATGCGTTCAAGTCCGCCTCTTTGCTTCCTCATTTTTACCTCATTTTTAAACTAAAAAAATATTAAATACCCACAATTTTTTGTACAATTCCTTTGCAGTTTTTTTTTGGCGGAATTATTACCAAATTCTCTCTTTAATTGACGTTCGTTTTCCGGGGAAGGACTCCCATTGTCGAAGTTCGTTTAGAAAAGAGGGAAAGAGAATAATTTCCGAAGAGAGATTTTATTTAGAAGAGAAAAACACGGAAAACTTTTAATAGAATTACAATTCAGAACTGGGGTGTGTATAGTTATTTCTGATACATTCAATGTAACAAATGACAATTGAAAGTGTCATGAAATTTTTATATGAGTAATTACAATATGCCTAATGCTTTCTTTGTCATTTTTACTTTTCCACCTACACAACACAATCAATGAGATTCACTACAATTTTTTCAAGCTTTGTTTTTGTCTTTTAACAATGTATTAACTACAGTAACGAACTAAATTATATGTGGTAATTCATTTCATTAAGCAAGGTACGAAACTGATCGCCCTTTCAGTACGGAAACGGCTGATTGTGCTTTGTGTTATACATTTATAAAGAAAAGTTGTAATTAAGACCTAAAGTGTTAAATTTTTAGTTTTTAATTTAATTGAAAATTTAGACAAAAATTAACATTTTGGTTTCTGGCCAATTGTTTAACAAATAGTTATAATAAATTAATATTAAATTTGTATTTATACACACATATGTCTACGAAATAAGGGATGAACACCGTAGCATTTTTTAGTATGGTTGACCACAAACACAAAATAACTTGTAACATTTTTTGTGAAAATTTATCTTAGAACATGAACCAAAAAAATGTAATGAATTAAACATAAATTTGCAACTGTGGCAAATAAGTTACTAACTTTATGTTAGTACATTGTAGTCACCTAAATTTCTTTAATATGATACCTAAGCATTTGACAGGCTTTCCGTTGGATTTTTGACATAAGCTAAAGCTAGCTTATTCACATTATAGTTGGGTCGTAAGCTTTTTCTCTATGGTTACAGGGATTAAAAGATTAAATTACGCAGCGCATAAAATAAGCTTGAGCCACTGTATATATAAAACTTTATGTCTTTTCTTAACAAAAATATCATTCAAATTTAACAATAATAATTGTTTTCATACAAATAAGTGTAAGTGATATTTTTGGTAACTTGAATTATCTAGTAATTAATGCTTGCAAAAAAACCCGACTTCAAAATAGCTTTGTTAAGGGGGACTTAGCACTACAGCTCCTTGTAAATTTCAAAAGTTTTGTAATATACATTAAATTATAACAAATATTGGGGCTCCTTGAATTTCCAAATTCAAATTTTATACTTGCTGTTGTAGTAGACTTAGCAATCAGGTTCTTGTAAACTTCAACCGTATGTCCATAACGGTTAAAATATTAATACTTTTTATTATACCAAACATTCTGTCTAATTTTTAAGTGTTTGTATATAACGGTTCAAATATACGGCCATATAGGTCAAATTACATTAATTATGGGAACACACCTTAGTTCATTTATTCAAATAAAATCTATTATGGCGGTTTAAGCTGAAATTGTGGTCTGAATTTATCTGAAGGTTTTGTTTGTTTTAGATTGTCTATTAGATTTCCAGTAACTTTTATTGAAACACGGAAAGGGTGGGGCATAGAGCAGGCACAAAATGAGTACTCCTAACCAGCATTTTCTGAGCTTTCAGGTCCATTTATATTTTTAGGACGAAACACGGAAAGGGTGGGGCATAGAGCAGCCACAAAATGAGTACTCCTAACCAGCATTTTCTGAGCTTTCAGGTCCATTTATATTTTTAGGACTACAGTGCATAGAATGTTTCTGGTATTCAAACTCGGACCCATGATTGACTGAATCAGCAGACAGACAGCTAGGTACACTCCATTCCAAGTTAGCATATTTTACCACCCCTCCTTTTCCCAAAAATTGTACACTTGTTGTTATGGCGCATTAAGCAATACAGGTCCCTTGTAAGAGTTGTCTGTGTATAACCGTTCAAAAGTTTAGCCACATAAATCAAAGTACATCAATTATTTAATTTCCAAATTCAAATATTACAATTGTTGTTATAGCGGACTTAGCAATACAGGTTCTTTGTAAATTTCAACCTTCTGTGTATAGCTGTTTAAAAATATGGCCATATTTATCAAACTAAATAAACTTTTGGGGCATACTTTAATTTATTATTTTTAATATTAATACTTGTTACTATAACGGCCATAGCAATCGACGTTCTTATCGATTTAGAAGCGTTCGTCTATAAAGGTCAATTTACGTCAGTCTTTGGTTCTTAGATTTATTTTTGTATTACTTTTTGCTATTGGAAGCTGTAGTCATACGCAGTATTTTTTTTCTTTTTAAGTGATGACTTTTACAGTTCAAAATACACATAAAAAACATGAAAGTTGTCATATTTTTAAAATTGTGTGCTGAATTGAATTGAAATTATTTTGAATTGAAATTATTTTGGCTTAAGTTCAATGCGTCGTGTTTTAAAAATAGCTCAAAAGGAAATGCTATGGAAGACAAAGACCTGCACCGAATCGACTAAAAGTCGGCTAAACCGAGCCGCCGAAGGTGTTTACAAGACGAGGCCGCCGGCAAAAATATGACTTAACTCGGCTTAAAATCAGCCGCCGATTAATCTTTTTACAATTGTACTTAAGGCCCAACTATAATGTGCATAAAACAACATAAGCAAGCTTATACAACTGTGCAAATACATTAAATTATATGTGGTAAACTATAATGTACGTAAGATAACTTTTCGTCAAGTTTCGTTAAATTTCATTTCTTTATGCAAGGAACGAAACTGATCGCACTTTCCGTACGGAAACAGCTGATTGTGCTTTGTGTTATACATTGATAAAGAAAATTTTTAATTAAGACCCAAATTGTTAAATTTTTCGTTTTTAATTCAATAGAAAATGTTTTTCTACAACATGTTTCTTTATGGCCAATTTTTTATAAATATAATATATTTTAATTAAATTTGTATACACACATATGTATACGATATAAGCGAACATGAACATCGTTGCATTTTTTAGTACGGTTGGCCACAAACACAAAACAGAAAATAACTTGTAATATTTTTTTTTACTTTTTCTTAAAACATGAACCAAAATATGTAAATGTGTACGTGAATGTTCTTAAATATCTATAATATCTTCTTTAAAGCCTTTTAGTTTTTAAATTTTGTTTATTTATATAGAAATTATTTTTAGCAAAAGTACTAATTAAACATAAATGTGCAATTGTGGCAAATAAGTTACTAAATTCATGTAAGTACATTGTAGCCACATAAATTTCGTTAATAAGTTACCTAAGCATTTGACAGGCTTTTCGTTGGATTTTTGACATAAGCTAAAGCTAGCTTATGCACATTATAGTTGGGCCTTTAAACATCATTACATATATATATAATCTATTTTTTTATAGAGTAATTGGGCAACACTTTACTATAGTACAAAAAATATTGCAGTATTAGAATACTCGAAAACACTAATACTTTTTAATTGCATGTATTATTGCGCAGTGTTGCCATGACTTGATACTTAAAACCCAAATCTTTATCAATATATAGTTCCTTAAAATTTTTGAAAAAATTAAAACATGTAATTCATATAAATTTTAAATTTTATGGTAATTTTTTATTAATTCTTTAAGATTTTTATTTTTTAATACTTGACCCTATAGCGGATATCTCTTTACATACGCTGTACGAATGTCAATTTGCTGTCTATCACGGTGAAAAAAGAGACATACAGGTAAATATCACGTTACTTTTGGAACACCCTTTAATTTTTAACGTTATTTATTTATGAGGGTTATGTGTTGATTTCTCCAAATATAAAAAACGTCGCTCACCGGCCAATATATATTATTTATAAATTTTTAATAAAGGAAATAAATTTGTATTATGAAGAAACTGTGCTTATAAAACCTAATCGTACAATTGTAGCTCACATCCAAAAACCTATTAAAAATTATCTTAGAAAAGTAAAATTGACAAAAATAAAAAACACACAAAAAAATGTACTGTACAATAATATTTTATATTTGCTCCTTATTTACATATGTGCAAATCAAACTTAAATCAACTTTATTACTTGAAAAAAAAACTTTGTTATTTTATTTTTCCAGCATTTTTTACTTTTAAATAAAACTTTTTAAAATTTTACACAATTAAAATTTGCTTTTATTACACAGTATACTTTCCTTTGTTATTTGTGAATTTGGTAGTACTGACAATTTGCGCTTTTTTACGGCTCATATGGCAACTGTTCTAATTGTTCGTTACATTTAAGAAAAAGTTTGAGTCGAACACAAGTGAAAATAGAAGGCAATAAAATTACAAAGTTGTTTCAAGTGATAAATAATTGTGACCAAATGATCCCGGTATTAATATTTTATAAAATTTGAAAATTTCAGAGCCCCGTAACTCTGAAAATATGGGCGAGCGCCAGTTTTTTCACTTGATGTTTTTTTTTCTTATATTTTAATTCTTTATCGACTTATATATTTATTTTTATACCCTTCAACACAAAAAGTGGAAAAAGGGTATAGCTAAGTTTGTCATTCCGTGTGTAATTTCTACAACATCCATTTGCGACTCCATAAAGTATATATTTTCTGTTTTAAAAATTATTTTGGGAATTTTTATAATATTATTTATTATATTATGCTAATATCCCATAACATTTTTAAATAAAAATGCAATTTATTTGTTGGATGGAAAAGCAGGTATCTATACGTATTTCGCCGGTTGCTTAAGCCAGCTCATCAGGAAACCTTTATCCAAATTTTTAGAAAAACCAAAAACATTTCCTTTAAGTATAAAAACTTCAAAAACAACATGAGAGTTATTTAAGAAGCCAATACAGAAATGTTAAGGCTTTAACAAAAATTACCAACAAACAAACCACGTTTTTATTTTTGCTTACATTCCCTTCTGCGGTAGGTTGGTTATATGCCAACTCTTAATGCAGACGTAAGGCGTATTAAAAATAAAAACAACACAGTTATTTTTTAATTTCTCAAGAGAAAGAAAAAAAACAACAGTGATGCCAACAGTTTGCACAAGCAATTGCATATAAATTTTATTTTAAAAATTATTTTGGGAATTTTTATAATATTATTTATTATATTATGCTAATATCCCATAACATTTTTAAATAAAAATGCAATTTATTTGTTGGATGGAAAAGCAGGTATCTATACGTATGTTAATAAATAATATTATAAAAATTCCCAAAATAATTTTTAAAATAAAATTTATATGCAATTGCTTGTGCAAACTGTTGGCATCACTGTTGTTTTTTTTCTTTCTCTTGAGAAATTAAAAAATAACTGTGTTGTTTTTATTTTTAATACGCCTTACGTCTGCATTAAGAGTTGGCATATAACCAACCTACCGCAGAAGGGAATGTAAGCAAAAATAAAAACGTGGTTTGTTTGTTGGTAATTTTTGTTAAAGCCTTAACATTTCTGTATTGGCTTCTTAAATAACTCTCATGTTGTTTTTGAAGTTTTTATACTTAAAGGAAATGTTTTTGGTTTTTCTAAAAATTTGGATAAAGGTTTCCTGATGAGCTGGCTTAAGCAACCGGCGAAATACGTATAGATACCTGCTTTTCCATCCAACAAATAAATTGCATTTTTATTTAAAAATGTTATGGGATATTAGCATAATATAATAAATAATATTATAAAAATTCCCAAAATAATTTTTAAAATAAAATTTATATGCAGGGATTTGTTGTTAATACCACCAAGGTACAACCATCTAAACGCAAGTAGATTCTTCTTCATCAATGCCATAAAGCTCTGGAACTCATTACCCGCAAACATAAAACTCATTGCTGACAGACAGGGTTTTAAGAAATCCCTCATGGAATTTTTTATACGTGATATATAGTCCAACTCATTCTCCCTCTTTCTATCTTATTCTTCATCGACTAAATTTTTCTAATAAAGTTATTCTAAACCATCACTTTTTTTATATTCTTGCTAAATATTTTAATTTTTATTTTTTTATTATTATTCCATTCCTTATTATTTATTTAGTTTTTATTGTTTTTAATTTAATTGTTTTCTTAATTTTTAAATTTTTTGTTAGTTTTTAATACAAATTGCTATATTGTAATTTTAATGTAATACCATTGCCCGTTATGTAATACCACTGGACTGTAAAAGAATTTCATTCTTAAAGTCATGATACGTAAATAAATAAATAAAAAATAAATAAATTGCTTGTGCAAACTGTTGGCATCACTGTTGTTTTTTTTCTTTCTCTTGAGAAATTAAAAAATAACTGTGTTGTTTTTATTTTTAATACGCCTTACGTCTGCATTAAGAGTTGGCATATAACCAACTTACCGCAGAAGGGAATGTAAGCAAAAATAAAAACGTGGTTTGTTTGTTGGTAATTTTTGTTAAAGCCTTAACATTTCTGTATTGGCTTCTTAAATAACTCTCATGTTGTTTTTGAAGTTTTTATACTTAAAGGAAATGTTTTTGGTTTTTCTAAAAATTTGGATAAAGGTTTCCTGATGAGCTGGCTTAAGCAACCGGCGAAATACGTATAGATACCTGCTTTTCCATCCAACAAATAAATTGCATTTTTATTTAAAAATGTTATGGGATATTAGCATAATATAATAAATAATATATATTTTCTAATTTCTTATGCATAGCGTAGTCGATTAAGCGATGTCAGTCGATCAGCTATAGTTTTCAAAGGGGTGCTGTTGAAAATCAGAGTTATCGGTCCATGTGCTTAGAGGCAGCAGGCAAAACACCACGCCTACCTTTAACCCTTTGCACCCGAACCATTTTTTAGTATGGGTACTCAGCTAACCGACAGTAGTTTTAATAAAAAATTGTAATACATCAAACATAACTTTTTTAAACAAAAGTAGTTTATTAACAGATTTCATTTTTTTTTTTACTTACTACAAAAATAATATGTTAATATTAAATTTTATAATTTTCCTTGGTGTGATATTTGAGGAAGCACTCTCCAAGGTGTAACCTGGACAACGCATGCACGCGTGCATATGGTGCAATATTATCAAAAATAGTAATGGCGCGTGAGAGGAGCCGTTCGGTTGCAAAGGGTTATATTTTTCATGTCATTTCGAAAATTAGCCATATTCTGCTATGCAGAATCTTATATACCCTTCACCATCTATGTAAATCTAATTTAGTGAAGTAACTACAATCAAAAAAGCAAATATTGAGGTGAAAGAAATTAAAAAAATAAAATTAAATAGTACATATACTAAATTTTACATAAAAATATCATCGGCTCTTAGTGGGTTAAGCATTTTAAGATCTCTTCAAAAGCTTTAAAAAGATTCCCATATTGATATTTAAAAAAAACTTGAAAAGTTTAGAGGCCCGTAACTCTGAAAATGTGGGCGAAGGCCAATTTTTTTAATTGATAATTTTTCTTTTTCATGCTCTATCGCCTCATATATTAGTCTTTTTGATTGGAGTTATTTCATATGTGGAAAAATAAAATAGTGTTTTCCCGCTGCGTCTAAGGACATGGACCGATCTTCAACACTAAGACGGACGGACAGACGAACATCGCTCAGTCGAAATATGGTATGTGGATGTATGTAGGCAGAAAATAAGCCCAGATCTTACAAAAAAATTGACTCATTCGATGCAGAAACATTTGCAAGCTGTCATTTAAAACAATGACAAACACACTTTATACTAAAATAGTTTTTAGTATAAAGTAAATACTTTTTAGCATAAAGTGACGGTGACTTTTGTCCAACAAAAAACCACACTGTAACTATTATATTTCCTTTTTTTATAAATAAAGATAGAAATTGCCTTTTATTTGATCTAAAATAGAATTTATATAAATAATACTTTTTGTTAAATAAACTACTTTTTATGCTTCCATTATTTTCTGGGAATGGGTGCTGTTATAATCGTCCATCTGTGTATATAATATTTAACGTAAAACTACCTTATTCCATTCAAACACTCCTTTTATAGGAGAACCAGCATTATTCAGTTCTTAGACAGAAGAATTCCAAAATTCTCCTAACATATCTTTCGAAAGTTTTGCAAAACCACATGCAATGGATCGGTGGTTTTGCATTCTATTCAGAAGGACGTCATTTTGAATTCTATTTAACGACTTAAACCAAAACACTAATTTTGAATAATCTAAATATTAAAAGGAAGATATAAATTAATTACATTTTTTATCGTATTCCCTAGAGAAAACAAAGTGAACGAACAATTACAAAAAAAAGGGGAAGAACAACTTTTCAAAAGTCGTACACGATATGGCGTATTTTTTTAATCGGAATAATTTTGCAAGCTGATGCTGTCGACAGAGAATACAGAGCATATAAATTTTCTCTCATATCATACAGCACAGAAAGAGAGTAAACTTAAAAGGGTATACGTCTGACAGACAGCTCACAGTGTTCCCACCAGCAAGACCATGAATATTCATTCATTCTGCAAGTGTTCAAATTAACTTGTCCTCTAATTCTCGTTTTTCTTAAAAAATAAATTCTAAAGGCGAATAAGGCAATAAAACTGGTAATCTAGCAAGAATGCAAGCCAATATCACAAAGCAAAGGAGGAAATAATAGTTTGTTATTAATTACTTTATTACAGAATTCGCAAACCAAATTAGTTTTTGGCTGTTATTTTGGCAATATAATATTTTTAATCGGATCTAAAAATAGTTTTATTAGAAGGTAAAAGTGGTAAGTACTTTGGATCCTTACAGTGTTGTACGAAAGGAAAGAACTATTTTGAGAGTTTTTAATTTTATTAGAAAGATTTTTTTTTTAAGAATTCATTGTCTTATTTTGCTAAATGATTCTGTCATTAGTTTAAAAGTGTGAAGGATAATGCTTGTTTTTCGAACTCCTACTCAAATTTAAAGCTTTATCAAATTTACCTCCTGGCTAAAGTTTTTAAAAGAACTTCCAAATTTTGGAAAGCAATTAATCGCTGTCTGCACCGGAAACAGTATCAGTAGCTAAGCAAAGTTCTTTCAAGTCCGTGCTTTTAAAGAGAGATTTTAGCAGATGAAGCTCCAACACTGGTCTTGAAGCGTTGCTCTTCGATATAAAAGTAAAAGTTTTGAGCATCTTGAACCATGTAGAAGGATTGCTACTGTAATGTCCAAAAAGGGAGAGGCTAGCATTCCTGAAAATTACCACGCAATCGCTATTTGCTCTGCTATTGCTAAAGCTTTTGAAGTATCTGGAGACCAACACCTTGCTTAGCAACTGACAGTACTGCTTTCGTAGAAGGCGCATTTCAGCTGATTTACTAATTTTTCTTTCGGATAAATAGTTTTAATCCACGCATCAAGTTGGCGAAGGCGATGGTATTTCCAAGATATTTAATAGAGTGTAGCATGGTGCAGTAAGACCTAGTGATATGTACTTTCGCGCAAATGTTCTACTACTGTACATGTTATCTCATCTATAATTATAATGTAAATTATAGCTAGCTGTGTATATTCTTGAAATGAAAATGCAATGCGATGTTCGGTGAAACAAAAACATTCTTATGCCGAAAAAAATCATTTGGCTTAAGAGTTATTAGACTATAGGTGACAATAGGGTGCTTAGATCTGTTGAATCACTATTTCATTGTTTTATGGTTACTAAATCAAAATTAAATAAAAAAATGAAATTAGGAATTTTTTTTTTGAAAACGTATTTTTTACGCCCAATATATTCTTTATTGAGCAAGGTTGGCCTGTGAATCGCCGCACATCGCTTTATTGTGAGTATTCGTTTTTTTAAGCAATTCTTATCTGGAATGAACTTTCTACAAATATATGTATATGCTGTCACTTTTAATATAGGAAGGTTCAAATCAAATATACACAAACATTACTCCCTTCATCGTTCTACCCATAGCCCATTTTTTAGTTGTGGCATAATGGATAGGGCATGCATTGGTTAACACCGGATGCTGTTTGCATGCTTCACTGTTGTTTGTTAAAAGAACAAATTTTGTTATTAGCCCAAATAACTGCTTCCTTCATTCACCATTGAGTCTGAGTTGTGGTCTGCTTCCATGTTCCTTCTGCATGATTGTTTACAAGTATAAGGTGTTAATCCTGTCTAAAGAGAGAAAAACAAGTATGTACCTATTTGTGCAAAATAATAATTTTTGACTCTATGGCAATCTCTATCGCTGTGTGCATCATGCACTTCTACTTCTTCCTTCTAGCATTTATTTTTATCATCACATTCTCTTCAAAAATGTAAAAGATTTAAATACAAAACGACGAAGGCAAAACGGTTCACTTACGAGTAGTAACTTTATTATAGTTGGAAATTTTTATGTATATTTTATCTTTTAGGGCATGTGTAAAACAGTAGCAAAGTAGTGAGATAGTTTTGTGTTACTGCTATCTTTATTTTTTGAAGTGTTTGTGTTGTTGTAAAAGCTCTGCACCTATCGAAAACCTGGGTTGACAATCTTTGGCTGAGATAGACCTGGGTCGTTCCGGAGCGAAGATCCAATTGTCGTGGGAACATTTACAGCATAATTATGAATATTTTTACGGTACTTTTTTCCCACGAAAAAAAAATTATAAAAAAGTGGCATCATCGTAATTTGAAGGGAGTATTTTTTGTTTATTTTCATATAATTTTTTAATAATTTATAATACCTACTTTTTTCCGCCGCAATTTTTTCACTTTCCGCAGTCAATCAAAGGCGGAAAAATTTTATAATTGGAGAAAAGGGAAAAGTGAAAGAACTCGCACGGAATTTTGTTTATAATTAGGCTGAGTTTTTTTGGGGTTCTGCTTTCATTTTATTTAAAAAACGGTTATATTTTAATATTTTTTGAGGATTTTTTTGTCGAATTTTTAAACAAACCTATATACTTATATTGTATATTTATAAATATTTAAAAGTTAAAAATTAAAAAAAAAATTTTTTTTTGTCAAATTTTTTATGCTTTTGTCAAAAATCCCTCAGGGCTGGTAAAATTTTCGTCACCTCGGAATATTTTTTACTATTTTACTTATAAGAGTACTTTGCTACCATTTCACACACGCCCTTAAGTCATTTGATGTACATATTAATAACGATCACTCTAGGTCTAAAAACTCATTTAAATGTTTTATTAAAATCATTGGATGTTTGTTACATAAAAAATTTCCAGAGCTTTATAAATTGTTTTATTTTACTTTAATATTATTTTTTTATTTATAACTAATTCTAATAATGTTTCTTATTTTTTATGTTTTTCTATTTTATTTTTTGAGATTAATACATAATTTTTCGTTTTAATGCGTTATATTTTTTTAGTTTTATATAGTTTATTTTAACATTTATATAAAAAATTAAGTAATCTTTTGTCGTATTATGTATATAAATATATGTATATTAAATTTATTTATATCAGATTCAATCGGTTAAATAAAATTCGCTACTTGTTAGATTTTCTTAAAATTTCGACGTTGTTCTAAAAACAATTTTGAATTCTATAAAAAAGGATTTTAATAAATATACTTACATACATAGATACATTTTTGTAATACATGCAATACAGACATAAAATCTACTTTTATAAATACAAAATAAAAAGAGATGGGTTTAGTAGTTCTTGAAATTGAGCGTACTTTTGTGCTCTGTTCTAAGTAGAGGAAAGTTTTTTTTTGAACGTCAGAAAATTAAAAGATTAAATTATTCTTTATTGCAAATAGCTACTGAAGTTAATGTACGTAGGAGATCGCAGATTAATACTATTTGTTGCATTCAAAGTATCGTAGAAAGTGGTATAAGTCCACTTAAAAAAACTAAGTAAACGGTAATTTTAATAAGCTGTAGACACCTTGTCTCTATAGTTACAATCACGATTTCAATAGAGTTCTATCTTGACATAAAATAAACAAAGGATGTTTTTCTGTACAATTTTATCGTACAAATATTTCTTTTAAAAGCGGAATAAGTCTATTCACAAACAGCATTAAAGAAAAAAGACCAACTCTTCACTGCCCAAGACTATTATAATGCAAGATAGGCTTGCCAAAAAAGCTTCATTTCATAAGGATTGAACCTCACAAAATCAATTTTATAAATCTATTATAAAAGAAAATCAATTTTTTTATTTGGGAACAAGGGAAGACCAAAGAAAACTTAGCAAAATTGTCATGTTACCACTTTATAAATCTTTAAGGAGTATAACAAGAGAGAAATACAACAATATGATAAGTTTATTATAAGTTTATTATCTTCAATAAACTAACTGTAAAAACAAACTTATTTTAAAATATCTTTTTTTATTTAAAGATCCTAACGAAGTAATTTTCATTTTTATATTTTTAATAAAACTGATTTAAATGTCTTCATTTTAACTACTGCTTTTTACATAAAAATCAATTTCAGTAAGGCTTATGTCTACGGAAATATGGAGTTAAATTTGCTTCTGTTTTTATTTCCTCTAATATGTTTTTTTGAAAGAGATATAACTCCTTGTGGGACTAAAAAAATCGTTTAATTAATTTTAGTAATTGCTATTTTATAATAAAATTTAAAGGGCGTATAGTCTAAAAAACAGCAAATTGATTAAAGTTGATTCAAACGTAAACCCATAAATAATTCAATACATGAAAAAATAGACTTATGCCACTTTAAAACTGGCTCATATGTTAGCCTTTTTTAAAACTAAGAAAAACATAGTGCTAGATTAATTGCCTCCCCTTTTCTTCCTTTTTTAACCGACTTCAAAAAAGGAAGGAGGTTATACAACTCGGCTGAATGTTGCTTTTTTTTATTTGTGCCTCCAGAACTCAGTCATTTCTGATCCGATGTTGAAAATTTTTGGTAATATGATAGAGTATGCTTACAGATTGGTCCCGTTTTAAAAACAGTTCATAATCTTAAAAATTAAAGGGTGTTCCCATACAACATACATATTTTTACGTGTATTATGCATTGTAAAGGGCACTTCTGTAAAATTTATAATGACTGCGTATTACTATAGCTCCCACAAACCAAAAATTATACAAAAATTAATCTAAAAATTAAAGGGTGCTCCCATAATTGATGTAAATTTACTTATATAGGCCTATCTTTTGAACCGTTATAGACAAACGCTTGCTAATTGGACAGAATGTCGATTGCTATGGCCGTTATAGTAACAAGTATAAATATTAAGAATTATAAATTAAAGGGAGCGCCAATAGTTCATTTAATTTGATGTATATTGCCATACTTTTTAACAGTTATAGACAGACGCTTGGAATTTACAAATTTGGTAAGTCAGCTATAACAGCAAGTATAAAATATGGATTTGGAAGTTAAAAGGTGTTCCAATACTTGATGTAATTCCAAGTGTTTGGCCGTACTTTTGAACCGTTATAGACAGAACGCTGAAACTTAAAAGGGCCCTGTATTTCTAAGACCGCTATATCAACGAGTTTATAATTTGAATTTAGAAATTAAAGGGTGTCCCATAATTACAGTAGATTTACTTATATAGGCCTATTTTTTGAACCGTTATAGACAAACGCTTGTAAATTTGACGCAATGTCGATTGCTATGGCCGTTATAGTAACAGCTGATAATATTTAAAATTATAAATTAAAGGGTGCAACAATAGTTCATATAATTTGGTATATAATAATAATATAAAAGTATGGCCTTTTAAACAGTTGTAGACAGACGATTGAAATTTATAATGAACATGTATTACTAACTCCTCTATAACAACAAGTATAAAATTTGGATTAGGAAATAAATGGGTGTCTCAATAGTTGATACAATATGGTCGGACTCTTGAACCGTTATAGACAGACAGCTGAAATTTATAAGTGACATGTTTTGCTTAGTACGCTATAACAAGAAGCTTATAATTTGAATTTAAAAAGTAAAGGGTTTTCCCAACATTAATGTAATTTGTTCTATATGGCCGTATTTTTTGAACCGTTGTATACAAACACCTTAATTTTAGACAAAATTTCCACTGCTTTATTTGGTATTATAAGAAGTATTAAAATGTTATAAATTAAATAGTTAATATAATCTGATGTATATGGGCAAACTGTTGAACCGTTACAGACAGACAATTGAAATTTACACAGAACCTGATTTCTAAATCTCCTACAACAGCAAGTATATAATTTGAATTTCGAAATTAAAGGGTGTCCCTATAGTTGCCGTAGTTTGATGTATATTGCTAAACTGTTGAACAGTTGAAAAAGTATAAGGTTTGTAGATATAAGTATAATCTAATAGTAAATGTAACTTAATTTATGTGGCCATACACTTGAGCTGTTATAGCAGATTTTTGAAATCTGTTTTGAAGTCGATTTTTTTGCAAGAATTATTTATTTAATTTTATATAATCTTTTATCATGAGGGCGGTCAGGATGACTAAAATATTATTTTTTATTTTTACTTTAGTCACATCATGATGATTAGATTAAATTTTAATTTCTAAACATTTTTTAGAAAGAAAAATTATTTACTAATGTATGCTGCACATCCAGATTTGGGTGATATAAATGGCACGTTATTATATTATTATTTATTGTTACATCTCAGTAAAAATAAAATTTAATTTAGTCATAATACACTATTTTTACTTGAAATTCAATTTTTACCCAAAAAAATATTTTTTTATTTACAATATTGATTCTCATGAAAACTGAAATTATCCGAAATTCACAAAACTCTTGAATATAAAGAAAAAGTCATCAAACAATAAAATTTTAATTGAGCGCTAAATCAGTTTATTATATCCAGTCATACCCACAACTATAAGAGAACTGGCTGCCAGATCTGGTACCGTGAAATAACTCCCAAAAAAATAGCTTCCATTGAAATAACTCCCAATGAAATAAGTTCCAACAAAAATGAAATAACCCCCAAATTAAAAAAAAAGAAATAACTCTCAACCCCAAAATGGAATAAGACCCAAAAACTTAACCGTTAATTCAAAATAAAAATATTAAAAAAAAAAGAAATGAAATATACTCCCAAATGAAATAAGTCCCAACAAAAATGAAAACACTCATAATATAAATTATATTTGCACCCAGGCACTGTTTAACTTTTGATATCCTACCATATATCATAGACATATGATGAAAGGCCGGCTAAACATACAATATTTTTTTAGCGCAGCCGCTATTTCATATACCATAGAGAGATCATCGGCCTTCCTGGCCTATGTAGCCGGCCGGATCGAAGGGTTTAACCTCTATAATATAGCACAGTAAGCCTTCGGACGGGCGGAAGGATTTTATTCCCTATGGTATAGCAAACACCGGCTTCGCTGACTAAGTTTTCTCTGTAGCCAGAATAATGAAATAAGTCCTAATTAAATAGCTTCCATTCGGTGACTCATAATAATAATTCAAATTAAATAACTTCTATACCATACCAGAAGGTTGAAGGAGGAAAATATTTTGTTAGCGAAACCGGTGTTTGAAATACCATAGAGAAGAAAGTTTCATTAAACTAGGTGTACTCAGTGAAATGAAATACAAAAATACAACTAAATAACAAAAATGCCCATCTTTTATAAATACAAAAAGAGTGAATACGAAAAATAAAACATTTACCGTAAAGATCGAGCCAATAAATATGAGGGCGACACAGAGGTAAAAGAATGTGGCAATTGTAATTTTAAAGTTTAACCATAGCCCATTGTGAGAACCGTTGTAGTAATATATATAAAACAAACATTAGTTTTATTCACAATTTAGACATTAGTGCAGACAGTAAGCTGCATGAAGTATGAAATACTGATATGCAATCATGTTATACCAGCAGCAGGCAGTATTTCAAAAACCAAATTATAACATGATTTTTTATATTTAATTTAACCTGGCTTGCCATAATTATTGGTCTACATTGCATCACATCTACAATGCATCTGCCAAAAATACTAGTAGGGATATTTGTCGTTTTGTGCATAAATAAAAATAACGGTTTTACTTTTATTTGACTTTCCAAAGTTCATATTTGTTAGTTGCTTTTTACCAGTTTTAACCTATTTATCGATTTGTCTGAATCTTGCTTTTTTAATGTTTGTGACTGCAGAACTCAGCGATTTCTGAACCGATTTAAAAATCTTTCTTACTTTGAAAATTATGTTTACAGATTGGTCTCGTTTTACAATCAGTTGAAACATACATATTTTTTATATTTCTTGACTTATGTGACCTTGTCTTTTGAACCGTAATAGACACACGCTTGAAAATTGAAGCATAAATATTATTATTGTAAATTAAAGGGTGGCCCAACAGTTCATTTAATGATGTGTATGGCCATTCTTTTGAACAGTTGTAGACAGATGATTGATATTGGCAAGTAACCTGTTTTGTGAAGTTAAAAAAATATAACGGCTATAACAACAAATATACAATATTAATTTTAAAATTAGAGGGTGTTCTTACGATGGGAACACGCTCTTATGCCTAAAATTTACAAGGTACCTTATTGCTAACTCCACTATAACAACATGTATATAATTTAAATTTATTAATCGAAGATTATTTCCTAAACAATGAAATTCGAGCTATATATCCCTATCTTTTGAACCGTTATATGCAAACATTTAAAAATTAGACAGAGTGGTCACTACTCTGGTATAATAAGAAGTATAAATATTTAATATTATAAATAAATGGGTGCTACAATAGTTGATGTATTGCTAAGTCCGCTAAAACAGCAATTATAAAATTTGAATATGGAAATTAAACAGTGCAACTATAGCTGATGCAATTTGTGTATGTGGCTAAATTTTTTAACCGTACTTGCCTAAAAAAGTACGTTAAGAGTATCAATAGTTTAGCTTTAATAAAAAGGAAGTACTTAAGAGAAACTAGCTTTTAAAAGCGAATCTTTATAGGGAATTAAGAGCATTTTAAAAATTTAAACTTTTAACTCACCGTTTAGGAAAGTATATTTAAGAAAAAAAACCTTTTAAGAACCACCTTTAAAAAGATTGCCATTCAAAGAAAGTCCTTGGATTATGTACCAGCGTACCAAGTTACGTTTTAAGAGGCTGCTGTAGTCTAGGTGGTAAGCACGTTGACTACAAATCTGGCTGACCTGGGTTCAACCCTTGCGGCAGTCAGAAAATAAAAATGTTTTTTTCTGTTTAATGGTATAAATACATAAGCAGAATTAACATAAAAACATGCAGCCTCCTTCGTCGGCACTTCTTCATAGCATATTCGCCGGCGAAGTAAAATAATTAATAAAATGGCTATATCTATCTCCTTTCACCACCTGTCTTCTCTCTCATCTATCCCTTTCCTAAAGAATGTAGCACGGTTAAAAAACTAAGTAGGCATTAATGCCTGAAGTGCTACTTCTCTTTAAAAAAAAAAAAACAAAAAAAGCACTGTTTTTAAAAATACGAGTTGACAAAGTACTCTGCGATAAAATTATTTTACAGAAAATACTATTAAAGTTTTTTTAAAACTCATACGCAAAAAAGGGTTTCTTTTAAAAAATTAATCAAAATTAGGCTACTATGTACCTCTTGATATTTCCTTTTGAAAAGTGCCTTTCAAAAAGTAGCTTTAAAATTAGTATTGAGTAAAATTGAGTATTACAACCGTTTGCCTAAACCTGTTCAACAGTTTGGCCATATACTTCAAATTACATGAACTGCTGTAACGCCTTTTTATTTACAATTTAAAATATGTTTATTTCTTATTATACCAAACAATGTTGTGGACATGCTATCTAAGTTTCAAGTGTTTCTATATAACGGTTCAAACGATAGGTCCATATAGGTCAATTACATCCATAGCTGGAACACCCTTTAATTTGCCAAGTAAAATTATTTACTTCTCCTTGTAGCGGCCTTAGCAATATAAGTTCCTTGTAAATTTTAGCTGTCCATCTAGAACGACTTCAAAATTTGGCCACATAGATCAACTATTGGGACACCCTTTAATTTCCAAATCCAAATTATGTAATTTTTCTTATAGCGGCCTTAGCAATACAGATTCTTTGTGAATTTCGGTCGACATCAAATTAAATGAACTATTAGAGCACCCTTTAATTTATAATTTTTAATATTTATACTTCTAAGAATAAAAGTATATTTACGTTACCTGTGGGGACACCCTTTAATTTTTAGATTTATTTCTGTATTACTTTTTGCTATTGGGAACTATAGGGATTCGCAGTATTTTTAATTTCAAAGCGGTGCACTTTACGGTTCATAATACACGTAAAAAATATTGATGTTTTATAGGGACAACCTTTGATTATTAAAATTATGAACTGATTTGCAAACGTGATCACTCTGTTAGCATGGCCTTTACAAAAGTAGCTTCTAGAAATCTCGTTTTTGAAAATGTAACTGATTTAAAAACATATTAAAAACGTTTGAAAATGCTTCTAATACTTTGAAAGTAAACTAAAACAAGTAAGAAAAAGCAAACATTCTGGTGCATATACATATAATTTTACATAAAAAGCCATCGGCTCTTAATGGGTTAAGAATTTAAAAAAAATTTAGTATTTCCTTAAGGATCTCATCAAAAGCCTATGTATGATTCCCATATTGACATGTAGAAAAATTTAAGGTAGGCGTGGTGTTTTGCTCGCTGCGTCTTAGGACATGGCACTATGTCTGATCGATTGGCGGATTTAAAAGAAAACTTGATTTCAACACTAACACGGGAGGTCAGACGGACATCGCTATTCATTACAAGTCAGAATATATATACTTTATGGGGTCGGAAATGGATATTGTACAAATTACACACGGATTGACAATCTTAGTTATACCCTTTTTCCACTTTTTGTGCTGAAGGGTATAAAAACAAAACTTTTGTGAAGCAGTACATTTTAAAAAAGTTCACTTCCAACCAGAAAAGATCATTTTAATAAATATGTACCTTCAATTGGCTTATTTGAAAAATAATTTTTTTATTAAGTACCTTTGAAATATTGTATTTTACAAAAAAAAAAAAAAAAAAAAAAAAAATATTTTGAAATGTTTTCTTTGTAAAGAATTGTAGTGTTTTAAAATGTTAGTGATATGAAGTAAAAGAGTGTATACTATAAATTTACTTTGAAAAAAGAAATTACACTTAAAACTTAAATTCTAAAAACTTACCTTCAAAACATAATTAATAATAATTAATATTTTGAAGGAAAAGTAATTTGCGAAAGAAAATTATTTTAAATGATTTTTTAAACAAGTAAATGTGCTATATTCTACTACTCCGAATCTTATGTACTCTTCACCATCTATGTGATTCTAGTTTAGTGAAATAACTCCAATCAAAAAAGCTTACATTGGGGTGACAGAGAATTAAAAAATAAAAAAATTTTTAGTGGATATATATAATTTTACATAAAAATGACATCGGCTTTTAATGGGTTAAGCATTTTTAAAACAATTTAATATTTCCTTAAAGATCATTTCAAAAGCTTTAAAATAATACCCATATTGATATTTCAAAAAATTTGAAAATTTCAGAGCCCCGTAACATGGAAAATATAGGTGACCGCCAATTTTTCACTTGATGTTTTTATCTTATTCTTTAATTCTCTATCGCCCCATACATTTTTTTTTATTGGAGTTATTTTGTTGTTAAAAATGACATGAAAAAATGAGGACATGGACCGATCATGCTGATTTCCAATAGCACCTCTTTCGACACTATATCTGACATTTTTTTTTTGTGATTTCAACATTAACACGGACGGACAGACGGACATCGACTTCGCTATGTATAAGAAGTCAGAATATATATGTGTATACTTTATGGGGTCAGAAATGGATATTGTAGAAATTACACACTGAATGACAATTTTCGTGGTGAAGGGTATAAAAAGAACCTTATAAAGAATTAAATTTTAGGCCAAGCAACTTTTAAACAAGTTAATATTTTGAGAAAAAAACAATGGAAAAACGTTTGCAGAGTTTAAAGTAAAATTTTGACAATTACGAAAAACGTAAAAGACGTGCGTTCGAAATATAATTATAATATTGGTTCTAATTTTTTTTATAGATCTGACATTTACATATATTTAATTATTTTTTGTGAGTGATTATTATTAATTATCAATTAAAAACATTTTTTAATGAATGTTAATATTCTATATTTCAATTCCGTGACAGTGTGAAAGTATTATTAATTGATTGTTTCATATAGAAAACGTTATTTATATAAAGATTTAATTTACATAAAGGTAGTACAAATTTTTTTATTTAATCTTTCTACTCAGTCACTAGTTTTGACTCTAACATCCCAGCAAAAAATTAGATAACAACTTAAAACTTACTTGCCATATATAACGACTTACTTATGAGATCGCCATATTTTGTTACTTGTTTACAAAACACATTACAGTAGTGCGTAAAAAAGGCAGTAGTCGTTGAACTAGTTCTTTAAGGTTTAAGAGAATACCTTAAAATGATCATTATTATTTCCTGCAATAAAAAATGGAATTAATTCTCAGTAATTAGTTATAAAATCTCATGCCTTGTTAAAATCACTAGGTTGGTAATTTAGTTAGGAGGTCCTTTCGCTAAAAATGATTGCTTTCACACTCGATAAGCTTTTCTATTTTTTTTTTTTTGCTGGGATTGGAGAAGCCATAATATTTGAAGAGTAAAAAAATACTTACAAAAGTGTGCGTTAGAGTTTGACGAAAAAGCTTACTAACCTAAACATATTATAAACAAATGATGAATTGCTAATTTTCTCTTCCTTTAACTCACATACAAATAGCCAAATGTATGATCCAAGCAAAAAAAATATTTAAAAATTATATTTTTTAACCGACTTAAAAAAAGGAAAGAGGTTATCAATCCTTCTAAATGTTTCTTTTATAAGTTTGTGCCTGCAGAACTGTCATTTTGGAACCGATTTATATTTGAAAGGTGATGCTTACAGAATAGTCCTGTTTAAAAACAGTTTATAATCTAAAAAATGGATTTGGAATGTAAAGGGTGCCCCAATAGTTGATATATGTGGCCAAAGTTTTGAACCGTTATATATAGACAGCTGCAATTTACAAGAAGCCTATATTGCTAAGTCCGATAAAAGAAGGAGTATACAATTCGAATTTATAAATTAAAGGGCTCATCTATAATTAATGTAATTTCACCTATATGGTCCTATAAACAAACACTTGAAAATTGGATAGAATATTCACTTCTTTGTCCGGTATAATAAGAAGTATAAATATTTAATATTATAAATTTAGAGGTGCTACAATAGTTGATGTATATATGTATATATAATTTTAAATCAAGGTTGTCATCTTTTCAGATTACAAATTGACTCGATTGGGATTTAAAAGTAGCTAAGTCGCTAGACCTCTAAAATTTTGAGTTAGTTAGTTATTAAAATTAAACTTTTTTAGGTAAACATGGAATTTAAACTAAATTTAAACTGAACAACGTCGATTTGACATTTTTGAGCCAAATGGACATCAAGCAATTCTTCCTCGTTTTGTTTTCGTTTATTATATGAAGCATACATGAACCAATATATAGTTGGTTTCATGTGGAAAGGTCTTATTTCGAGTTTTTACGAAATTAAGTTTATCTAATACATTTCACACAAATACGCCCGACGCAAAAGTAAAATGCAATAATTATAGTTTGCATTATGGTTTTATGTGAATTAGCGTCTTTCTACATGAGACCAATGACATGTAAACACGCCGAGCTTGTAATGCAATATCAATTTTATAGTTTTGTCTTTACTAAAATCATTTAGCTGGAAAGTCTTTCAACTTCTGCCTATGACCATGATGATAAATACATAAGTTCATAAGCAGCTCTCTAAATGTTAACAGTTTTTTTTTATCAATGTAAGCTTATTTTATTAAACTAATGTTATAATAGGTAAAAATTTTTTCATCTTTGTATTCATTGACACCAGAGCTATAAGGTATCGAAAATAATAAAATTTAAAAAATATATAAAGAATTTTGGACAACAAAGAAAATTGTTGCGAATTAATGAAATTGTTATATGAAAACCAAAAAATCGCTAGATCTAGCCGAGTAATAAATGGCTAAATTGACAACCTTATTTTAACAACAATCTGCCACTCTTAACTAATAACTTTTTTCCTAATAATAATATTTTTTAGCTCTTTACTTTGCTTATTTTACTTTAGTTTGTTAGTTTTATGGTTGCTCACTCAATACATATTATAACTTTTATTTTATATTTATATTTTAATTTTATAATTATTTATTATTTAGGGTTTTTTATAATTAAAAATATTTAAAAAAAAAACTTAAAATATTTTCAAGTTTTTTCACGTTGCATGATGATGTTGTTGTGGCGGTTGTGTTGTATTCGATGTGTTTGTATGATTGGTTAGGTTGTTGGTTTGTTGTTGTTGCTGTTGGGCGGCAGATGTGTTGAGAAAATTAAAGGTCCTGGCATCGTTGTGTAAGCGTAAAGCTTGTTCCAGTCGGTGTTCTTGCAGACGTATTACTTCGCTTATGTCCTGTGCATTTGGATTTATATGCATTTTCTGTTGTGAACTCTCCTCCGTTGGAATATTTTTTGCCTGTTGATGTTGCTGCTGTTGCTGTTGTATCTCTTCATGCTTATCATTGTTGTTATTATTATTATTGTTGTTGTTAGTGTTTATTTCATTAGATTGTTGCTGCACAACTGATGCAGCCAATCGAAAAGCGGCTTCTGTATGAGAGCGCAATAAAGCTTCGGCGTGCTGTTGCATGTGTAATGCTGTTTCCGGTGATTGCGGTGGTGGAGGTGGTGCCGATGTTGGCAGTGGATTATTGGGTAGTTGATTGTGTTGCTGGTGCAATTGCTGCAATGTACCACTACCACCTGCAGCAGAATGTTGATGTAAATGTTGTGTTGATTGTTGCTGATGCTCCTGTTGAGAGTGGTGATGACCAGCCGGCTGCCTCATATTACTGTTGCTTGCATGCGTGTAAGTGCTATGACCTGATGACTGATGTTGGTGTTGTTGTTGTTGTTGTTGATGAGTTGTATCTTGAGTTGATGTTTCCATAATTGTACTGCGCATCATAGTGCCACGCATTACATTCATAACGGCTGTTGAGTTCTCAGATTGTAGGCCGTGATGGAGCACAGGCGATATTGTTCGATCATTTAAGTGACCTTGAGTACCATTCGATTGTGATTGGCCTGTATTTTGTGTTTGCTGGAGATTTGTATCTAACGAGCTTTCATTAATTGTACTACCTGCCGTTGTTGAACAAGTACCAGTTGTATGATTTAATCGCATAGCTGCAGCTAAATTAACAACGGCTGCCTGAACAGCTGCATTACCTGCTGCTGAATGTGAAGATTCAACGCCAAATCTTTGAGGTGACGACAAACGAGCAACACTTGGATTATTGGCACTGGCGGCAACCGCAGCAGCAGCGGCTGATGCAGCTGCCATCAAACTCATACGATTTTGTAAATCGGCGTCAACACCTGGCATAGGGCCATAACCATGGCCGGACAATGTATGTGGATTTTGATGAGCATTGTGTGAATGTGGTTGTGGCTGTGTACATAAGGGATGGTTTGTGTTATTGCTCGTGCGCAGAATGTCATTAAGCTTGTTGCTTAGATTCAAGTTATTGTTGCTGTTATTGTAGTTGTTATTGACGAGATTGCTATTATTATTGTTGTTTGTGTTATTATTGTTGCTGTTTAATAAATTTATTCCACTGCCTGGATCCGAGGCAGCCGAAGAAGAGAGACGTCCAGTTGAAGAACACTCTGAGTTTGCTGAGGGTGAGGGGCATAATGAATTAGAGTTACCGGCGCCCGCACCGCTTCCCTCGCCTAACAGTGGTATTAGACCTCCTCCGCTAGAACCTGAAGATGCCGCGATTGTAGCAGCTAAAATATTGTCACGATCTCGCCTTTCAGCTGCAGCTCTTGACAAAACATATTGGGCAGCAAATTGATGTTTTGGATCCATGCGCATATGCTCCATATGTGTTAAAAGACCTTAATTATTTAAGAAACTTATTAGTTGGCGATTTTTCATAAATACTTAGCAAAGATAAAATAAAAATTATACAAAATTTTCATTTTTGATGGAAACCTCTAGAGCAGAAGCTTAATTATTTTGAATACTCCTAGTACAATCCGACAGATCAATGTGAATCATACAGTGTGAGGAAAAACATTCATATAATCATAAGTAGAACTATAAGTTAAGCGGGGAAAATAGAAGCGGTAAAATTTTAAGGAAAATCCTCTTTTTCGTTTTGGGTAATAAAATTAAATAAAAAAAAAAATAAACTTCATTTGCCATCAAACACTAAGGCCGCTTGCCGGCCTAACCTCACATTATTTCAAATACAAATATATAATACGTGATGCAATTTTTTCGTAAACAATTGTCAGCCAAATACATTTTTATTCTTGTCGATCTGATTTGTAGAATTGCCGGTAGAAACATTGAATTATTTAAGTTTTTTTTCTTGCAAAGCATTCCTCAAATTATGTTAATTTTATTATGAAATAGTTACTGTGTTGTAGGGGTCACGAAGATATAGAGCGGCAATTTTTAAATAGTTTTATTGATTACAACTTACCATTTTCGTAGGTAAAGACAGCTTGGCAAACCGAACATGGCCACATTCTCAAACTGTTGGTAAGCTGAGATGTCTCAGCATGACAGGCCAAGTGTTTACGCAAGGAGCCTTCATTAACATAATGTTTGCCGCAGACCGGACAGGGATGATTTGCTGTGCGGCGTTTCGCAGAGTAAGGATCATTGGAGGAAGATGCTCCCGATGACTGCAAACAGCTTGAACTACCTGCATTACTAAGATTGTTGCCAGCTGATCCACATATACTTTCAACAAATGGATCTGTAAAAGCAATAATTAAATTTACAAAAAAAAAACTAGATTTTTAGTAATAAAATCAATAGTTTTTTAGATTATTAGGCGAACTACTTAGCAGCCAGGCGAATTTATATTAGGTGGTAGCGCCGCCAGAACAGTACAACAACAAAAAGAAAAACAGACACTTACGTGTATGGGAAACTTTAAAACAATATTAATTATTTCACTTTTTCTTACCCTTTTTAAAAACGTTTTTAATAAGCTTTGTTTTTTAAATTGATTTAAAACTCTTGTTACAATTCTATTTTAAAGAACATAAAGTAAATAACTTTTGTAATATAAAATTATACACTTTTGACAGCTACTGTACACATATGAAAATTAAGCAACGACACCATCTGATAAAATTAGTTCGCTTTGCTTAGTAGCATTATAACAAATTAATAAATTAAATAAAATTTAGTGAACGTTTTATTTTAATTTCTATAATTATTAAAATAAAAATTATTCAGGTCTACAAAATTATACTTTTTGACATATGTTTTTATTGTGAAAACTTCTTTTATATAATTTTAGTAGCCTGATTTAAAACAACTCTATGTACTTATTTCGATCAGGAAAGTATTTTTTCCAAACATTAAGGGATATATAAAAAAATGTTTGTTTATTTAATAAAGTGGAATACGGGCTAAATAAGTGGGAAAAATACTTTATTTAGTCTTTTTTGAGTAAAATTATCGTTTTTTCCAGATAGCTGCATTATCCGGTCATTCGGCTGTATGGTTTTCAGAGCATTTTCCATTTTAACATCCAGCAGTAGTCCGCCACCATCGTACGGACTGGCATTTTTCCAATCTAGCTAGACATTATGCCAAAAATTAATTTTGAGAAATGTAAAAATTTAAGTACGCAGCTGGACGCAGATAACAAAATTCTGTATCGTGTAAATTTTTAACGCCTTTGCTTAAGATTTGCCGCATACGTTTTTATTGATTTTATACGATTTTGACAGGTCTGCAATATATTTTTTGTACCTAACGAATAAAGATTTTGTACTGATTTTTTTCTGTTAAAGGCTATATTAGCACCAATTTATATTTATTTTATTTTTTTTTGTGTTTGATTTTTATGATAAAAAGTTTCATTTGATATTAAAAATAGGATTTTTTTTTTGTAAATTTTTTTTGTAAAAAAAATGTAAAAAAGTTTTTAGAGTTATCTCCAGCGCGGTCCGAAAAATGTTATATATAAAATTATAAAAAATAGTTAGATCTACATTTTTATTCTGTAGAAAAAATCGTTGCGCGTTTTTGCGCCACTTTTTTTTTTTTGGTTTTTGCTTATCTTGCATAGTTACATATAAGCAAGAAATCTTGACATAATCGTAAAATGTTTTGATTTAAAATAATTGAAGGTAGATGTCATTATTATTGGGCTGTTATTAGAATTAGCGATTGAGACACGAAACAAACATTTCCGGCTTTACAAGCAGAATTTTGCTAGAAAGTTTTTATGGGTTCAATGTTACATATATATTATTAAGGTGCTCTTGGTACGTTCTGAACAACTAATTACTGGTATAAGACACACTCCAAAAAAGTTAATACCTTTTACGAAAGAAGCAATTTATTTCATGGTTTCACCTGCACTTAACGCTAAAGAGGACTCACATTCGAAAGAGGTTTTTGAACAATCAGACGAAGGAGAACCATAGCACTCATCATCATCTCAGTGCAAAGTAGAAGATGAATATAAAATTTATCGTTATATTTTTTTAATAATACTCCTGGGAGAGATTGGTTGTTTAGGCATTGAAAAGCTTAAAAATGAAAATTGTTGTGAAATTGGCAAAAAAAAAAAATTGTTTTAACAGGGACGTTTTGGGAGTGGGATTAGAGGGATACCTCCCCCTGCCTATAAGAATTAATTTTTAGGGTTTTAAGGCGTACGTAATCCATTTCTTTTAATAATGATATTATTTTTGCAAACAATATTTTATTTCACCGCCCATAAAAGGGGCCGAGATTAAAAATGACATTTTAGTTTCTCTTGAGTCCAACTTTAAAGTTTTGAACATTCTTCGACCTTAAAAATTGTAATTGCTAAACAAAATGACAAGAAATTTCAATAAAACTTGAATTTTTTAGAGGTAGTATTAGTTCTTTTAAGCCTTTAACTTTTTCTCCCTGTTACGATTTTTCTTATTTTATAGCTTTAACATACTTTAACCATAAAAAATCTTTCTGTCAAGTTTCATTAATCTATGGGTACCTAGTAAATTTTTAGAACCAATATAAGCAAAAAGAAAAACTAATCTTTGGATAGATTGGCAAAACACTCCTATTACATCGTCATCCTCCATCTGCCTTGGTATCGCCGTTTCATTTCCTGAATGTTTTTGTAGAACCTCTCTCCCTGTTCTTCACTAACTGCTCTTAAACTTTCAGGAAAAAAAATTAAGTTTGAAAACAGGCGATAAAATTGTTGCAGATCCCAAGAAACCTATCAATTACTTATTGAAATGAAACCCAGACGTTTTTCTCGACATTGGTCGGGAACCAAGGTCAGGCTTTTAAACTACGCTTACTTGAAAAAATAAATAGCCACAATTCTTCTTTAACATACGGCAAATTTCCTAATTTTCAGAATACTCGTATAACAAGAATATTGTCTTTTTCACGATCACGGTAAAGGCTAGATGTGAGGCAAGATGCCAGTAAATGTATCTTACGACGTCAATTTGGATGCATTCTTTTGGAGGTGCAAACTTCTAATTAAACTATTTTATTTGGTGTGAAAATTTAATACATCTGGCTCGGAATTAGAATTTCCTTAAAGATCTTTTCAAAGACTTTTAAATGATGCCCAAATTGATATCTTAAAAAATATAGTGCAAAATTGTACTTTTCTATGAAAATTTCAGAGGCCTATAACTCGGAAAATATTAGCGAGCGTCATTTTTTTTTCTTGACGTTTATTTTTTTTTATTTTTTAATTCTCTATATATTACTTTTTATTTATTTATTTTTAATTGGAGTAATTTTACTAAACTAGATTTGTTCAAAATGATATAAAAAATTAGAGGCAGGCGTGGTGTTTTGCCGGCTGCCTCGAAGTACACGGATCGGTCTTGCTAATTTTTAATAGCAAAATTTTCGAAACTATGCCTCATCGTTTGGCGTATTTAAATTTTCTCTAGCTCATTTAGTGACTTTGCAAAGTTAATTTCAACCCAAACACGGACGGACAAACGGACATCGCTCAATCGACTTCATCATGCACAAGAACTCATATGAGGTGGAAAATGCTATACCCTATTTCTACCTGTGGTGAACGGTTCAACGAAAATTACTATACAGAAGCCATCAATCGTAGGTTGATCTATTTAAGCAGCGAATTTCATAAATAGGAATCTGAGATATTTTCATAATAAATTAATAATAATTTGATTAGAAGAAATACATACACGATCCACAGCTCTTTTCGTAGTTTTCTTTTTATTAATTCTAAGATATGTAAAAGGTATATCTAAGTTTGTTATTCTGTGTATAATTTCTACAATATCCATTTCTGACCCCATGAAGTACATATATTCTGACTTCTTATGCATAGCGAGTCGATTTTCGTCTGTCCGTCCATGTTAGTATTGAAATCACAAAAAAAAATCTGTCAATCGATCATATATAGTGTCGAAAGAGGGGCTATTAAAAATCAGCATGATCGGTCCAGCATCTGCTTTAAAGTGAGAAAAAAACTATGGAAAAATAGAATTGCATTCGTCAGTTTACATAAAGCAAGAAAAAATATATGTGACGATTAATAAAGAAGACAATTAAAAAAGCTTTTAATTGCGCGTAGATTTCCTCTCACTAGATTAATATTAATTGATTATGAAATTTGATGATATTTATAATGAACACAATCTAGGAAAGATGGATGCGAAGAATTCTGATAACGGATGTAGTGATGACGATGCTTGTGTTATTTCTTAATAAATTTAGAAATTAAAATAAAACATAAGCTTAAACCGATTCAGATTAAATTATTTGTTTTCAATTTTAATAAAATTTACTGTTAGAAAATTTTGTTTATTTTATAACTTAATAATAATTATACACTTACTATTGTTTGATTGAGGAGATTTTTCTTTATGTACATGTTTCATATGTTCCATGAGTGCATCAGTTCCCAAAAACAATTTGTGACAGATGGGACAGGATGTAGCGTTAGGGCCACCAATTAGTGCTGCATGCTGCTGTAGCACACCTAAATGCAATTGTAGCTCCTTTAAATGTTTCGAAGAAGAAAGAAATAAATGCAAAGAATTTTTAAATTTTAACTAAACAAATCACAAAAAAAATGCTTTGAAAAATTAAAAATAAATAAATAAATAACAAAGAATATTAAATTTAGTTGCCACTGACCTTTGAGGTATGTGTTCTTAAGCTGGACTCCGTAGCAAATCCTTTGCCGCAAATATTGCAATGAAATGGACGATTTTTTGCTCTTTCAACTTGGGCGTCGTGATTTCGCAAATGTTGTTGCAAATTTGATAGTTGAATAAAAGCACGACCACATTCAGGCAAATGACACTTATAAGGACGTTCTCCTGCAAAAGAATGAAGGAAAATAATTAAGCCTCTTCTGTTTTAACAAGTGATCTTGATCGTGATCGAAATCCACACTAAACAACTTATTCTTGTGAGTGCATTGAGAATTATTCCGGCTTTAAATAAATTAAGATCGTCAAATTTATTCCTAAAGATATTTAGTTCGTTAAAGTTTGACAGACTTATTCAAAAACTGTTAATAGGCGAATAGTATTGTTGAGAATTGAAGTAGTTAGAATAAAAAAATTGAAACTTTGAAATACCTTTTCTATTCCATTGTACCTTAAATGATATTGCAGTATTATTAAATGAACTTATTAAAAACAAGTCTAACGTAAGTCAATTTTTTGAGTGATTCCTATACAAATTTTTCAGACGAATCGCTGGCTTGCAATACAGAAACCGCACATAAATTAAAATGTAGACATTACAAAAGGACTAATTAAAAAAGTGTGTTTATATAAAACTGAAGGCTTGGATTTTTATAAACTAAATATCTGAGCTCCACTGCTTTAAATAATAAGTACCTGGGATAAAATTACCACGTATCATTATCATTTTTAAAAAACTTCAATTCTCTTGAATGTTGCTTTTTTATATTTGTGCCTGCATAACTCAGTCATTTCTGAACTGATTTTGAAAATTTTGTTTTTAAAGATTATGCTTACTGATTTGTCCCGTTTTAAAAATAGTTAATAATTTTAAAAATTAAAGAGTGTTCCCATGCATATTTTTTAAGTGTATTGTGAACCGTAAGCACCCTTTACACTTTACTCTAAAATTAAAAAACTGAGTATTACTATAGCTCGCAATAGCAAAAGTTAATAAAAAATAAATCTAAAAAATAAGTGACTGAAATTAACCTATATGGGCCTGTCTTTTAAGCCGTTATAGACAAACGTTTAAAAATTGGACGAAATGCCGATTACTGTGGCCGCAATAATAACAAGTATAAATTTTAAAAATTATAAGATAAAGGGCGCCACAATGGTTTATTTAATTTGATATATATGACCATACTTTAAACATGCGTTTAAAATTTACAAAGAACCAGTATTACCAAATCCGTTATAACCATAAGTATAAAGTTTGGATTGGGAGATTAAAGGGTGTGCCAATACAATGTCATGTATGTGGCAGAACTTTTGAACCGTTATAGACAGACAGTTAAAATTAACAAGGAACCTGTATTGCTACGTCCGCTAAAAGAACAAGTATATAATTTGAGTTAAGAAATTAAAGAGTATTTCTATAGTTGATGTAATTTGACCTATACAGCCCTTAATTTAGAACCGTTGTATACAAACACTTAAAAATTAGAAAGAATGTTATTAACAAAGAACCTGTATTGTCCAGTCCGCTATAACAGCAAGTATAAAATTTGAAATTGGATATTAAAGGGTATCCCAAAAGATGATTTAATGTATGTGGCCAAACACTTATACGCAGGCAGCTGAAATTTACAAGGAACCTATATTGCTAAGTCCGCTATAAGAACAATTAAACAATTTGAATTAAAACCTTAAAGAGTGTTTCCATAATTAATGTAATTTGACCTATCTTCTGAATTGTAACATACAATTAACCTAAAATAAGAAAATTGTCTACTACTTCTTCATGTATAATAAGAAGTATAAATATTTAAAATTACAAATGAAAGGGTGTTACATTAGTTGATGTTATTTGGTGTATATTGCCAAACTGTTGAACAGTTGTAGCAGACCGTTTAAATTTATAAATAAACTGTTTTCTAAATCCGCTGTAACAAGTATAAAATCTGGATTTGGAAATTAAAGGGTATCCCAATAGTTTACGTAATTTGATGAAGTCTGTTTTTTTGCAAGAGTTATATGGTTAAATGGTTATATATACATATAGTTTTAGTCCACAAACATACAAGAAATTTGTTAAAGGAAAGTTTTAATAAAGACCCAGTTATAACCCAGTTGTTGTTAACTTCGAGCTCAGTAATATTAGCAGGCAGAATTTTAACTGAAAAAAACTCTTTTTTATTATGTGGACACGTAAGTTAGTTTTTACTTTTTTATGCTAAAACAGAAAAATTTAATATATATTTTTTGTGTATTTGAGTTTGAAATATTCCGCACGTTAATACCTCATGATTAGGAACGCATTAAAATTTAAGAATTTTTGTTTTTAGTTCAATTACAATTTTCTTTTAATTTCGATATTCTTAACCGCAGTTACGAGTCAAAATAAAAAATATTTGTTTAATTCAAAAGGTATCTTATCATGTCTTATTGTCACAAAATACTAAAAACTAAAGATTTTTTAAAAATATTGTTGCTGCTATTTAAACAAAAATGTCCTTAAATAATTTTTTATTTATAATTATTATTTTTCGTTAGCAGCTGACTTTAGTTTAAAATAGCACAATGAGTTATAAGGAGCTGCTCACTGCAGTCATATTTTTTTCATGTTATTATAGTAGGCAATAAGATTATAACACTTTTTAAATCCCCCATTTTATCTTCCATTTAAATAAAAAGTTGTTATGAGAGTGTTGAAAAAAATTTTTTTTTAATTAGTCGTGGAAGAAGGCATTTGAAATGCTTAGCTTAATACAAAAGCGAATGATCGTGAAAGCATATTGTGTCAATAGAATATAGTTTTGGATTTTTTAAACACTCACTTAGACCAAATACGAAAGTATAAATAAGCAGATTCAGTGTGTAAAAAGGAAACTGCTCAGCTTGTTTGGCTATTTTGTTGTTCGTATGAAATTATTAACATATTTCGTCCAAATGTGGTCGAAGTATTAGATAAGTCGATTAGGTGTCAACAGCAGCAATGGGGGCTCCGCAGGCTCAAATACAGAGAACTTTTACGAAAGAATTTGCATTTACTCGCTTTTAACATTAGACTTACTTAAGAAATAATTCTTGAAGATTATTAACAAACGTAGGCGTTGCAATCTCTCCTGTTACACACCAACCGATTTCTTAGTAAGGACCTTTTAATAGTTTGCTGTGCTTAGTTCGGCTTAGTTTTAGAGGATCTTTCATTAATATTTTTAATAAACTAAAAGTCCAAATTTTATTTTGCTAATAATTTGCAAAATAGTTGCCTTAAAATTAAAAAAATTAAATACGCCAATCTATCAGGCATAGTTTCCAAAATTATTCTATTGAAAATCAGCAAGATCGGTGCATGTCTTTCGAGCCAGCGGACAAAATACCACGCATACCTCTATTTTTTCTATATCATTTGGAACAAATTTAGTTTGGTAAAGTAACTCCAATAAAAAAGCAAATATACGGTGCGATAGAGAATCAAAAATATGAAATAAATATGAAGGGAAACTTGAAAAAAAAGTAATGGGCCTTTGAACTTTTCATAGAAAAGTACGATTGTGCACCATAATTTTTATGACATCAACGTATTTATCATTCAAAAGTTTTTAAAGAGATCTTTAAGGTATTTTAATTTTTTTTTAATTCTTAACCCATTAAGAGCCGATGATGTTTTTATGTAAAATTATGTATATGTGGTACTTAATTTTTGTTTTTATTTTTTAAATCTCTGTCACACCAATATTTTTGATTTTGATTGGAGTTACTTCACTAAACTAGATTTCCATATATGGTATATAAAATTTGTCATAGCCGAACATAACACTTTACTTGTTATTTTTAGTTTTTATTATAAATATATCCCTATCGCATTTGATAGCAAAATCAAGAAAAATTTTATTTTTAAAACATAACATCAAGAATTATCAATATTAACTATTTAATTAAGAATTCGAAAATGTACAAAAATGGTTTTTAAAGTGCTTAATTAAAGTGTACCTCACTTTGTTATTTATTTTATTATTTTGGAAAGTATATTGTTTACTAGCAGTGCCCACGACTCGTCAGCGTTTATAATTTTCTTAAAATTCAATTTCATGTACGGAAATGTTCCTATTACTGGTTTATTATATGAATAAATAATTAAAGTGTTCCTATTATTAAATTACTTGCCGGCATATCATGTATTATTCGCTACATGTCTATAATCTGTAAGAACTTTATAGTTGATTCTTTACATGCTAGGTATATTTTTACATGTGTACATATGTATATCGACATTTGTAATTATTATGTATGTAATGTAATTGTAATTATTATGTAATGTATGTAAATCCCCTAAATTTAAAATCCAAGGATTTGATTTAAGTAAGAACAATGAGACAAAAGTGCCGGGAGTAGTTAAACTTACGTCAGATCGAAAATACAGAACATAGTAATCTTTCTAAAATTTTTACTTTTGTTTATTAAATTATTTTCTATTTTCTTGAGCTTTGGGTCCTTATATTTTTTAATAATATTTTATTTCAATATTTCGGTACTTTCTGCGTACCTTCTTCAGGAAACAAAATTAATATATAACCAAAATAACAAAATTAATTAACAATTGAAAAAATTTTTTGTCATAATGAAGTTAAAAAAACAATGTTTCAAAAAATTTTCAAAAACAAAAATATAAAAAAAGTGTTTTGTGTTACATACATATATTAAGAACAAAAACATTTATGTTATTTTGTGAATTAAGTGTCTGTATATATGAGCGACATTATCGGTATCTGCTTTAAAATTAATTCTTTTAGTCAATGGAGTATTTACAATGTGTAACATTTCCAAAATATACCGTCTCTTATAATTTTTTTCAATACCAAGAACTGAAGCAGAAAGTACCGAAATATTGAAATAAAATATTATTAAAAAATATAAGGACCCAAAGCTCAAGAAAATAGAAAATAATTTAATAAAAAAAAAAAAAAAAGGGTCAAATAATCATTATTAAACTAATTAAGAATATGAGCACAAGAAAGATGAATTTTCAAACTTATCAAGATCTTCAAGATAACCATAATTTTCAAACTAATCAAGATTTTCGAAGAATAAGAAATTTTCAAAATTATCAAGATTATCAAGATAGACGATTTTATCAAATAAATCAAGATTCACATGGATTTTTCAAAATTAATTTTTTAAAAAATAACAATATAACTAGAAGACTAGTCAACAGATTTAATACGGTGAAGAACAAAATTATAAAAATAAGGTCAACAATAACTTTCCTGATCAGATGCAGAAATTCTGGAATCATTCCAAGATTCATTGTCAATTCTACAAAAGTCATTTCAAATATATTTAATACAAGATGTTTGGCTGATATACAACATACACTTAATAACTATATGAGTGATCTACATTACAAAATTTTAAAGTTGTCAATCAAGAATAACCACAGGTTATTGGAGCATTTTCAAAGTGAGTTAGCATTTATAAAAAGAAATTTAAATAGATATTTTACAGAAAGGGATATGATATCTTTTCTTAATTTTGAAGATATTAAGGCAGTTTCCTTTGAAAAGAAAGTTAAAAACATACATATTAGAAAATTTGATTGTCTCCGCGATTTGCAGGAAAAGAAGTTAGGTATTAAATTTAATGAAAACTGGTTTGTTAATAAAACTAATTTAGATATTCCATTAGAAGTACAATCTGTTCTAGCGTTAGGTAATAAGCATGCACTTCCCACTGCAAAAAATGAGTTACCTATTGTGAATATGATAACTGAAGGAGAAGATTTTATACAAACTTTAGAAAGTAAAGAGGAACAGGAAGTAGCAAGAACTAGGTTGTCACTAATTATTGACAATCATTATAATAAAATGAAATTGACCAATAGAGATAGGTTTATTTTAGATAAAGTAAGAAAAACAGAGAGTTTTTTAAAAAAGAATAGAAATTTGCTTATTGTAAAAGCAGACAAGGGTAATACAACAGTAGCTTTAATGAAACATGAATATAACATTCGAATTAATAATATTTTAGAAGATATTTCTAAATATCAATTAGTAAATAAAGATCCGACTAGCAAATTGCAGAAGATTAACAATGATTTGGTAGATGAACTTTTTAAACGAAAAATTATAACTATTTTTGACAAGAAGAAACTAAAGACTAACATTGCTACTGCTCCTAGGTTATATGGACTTCCAAAAATTCATAAACCTGAATATCCTTTAAGACCTATTTGTTCTTTTGTAAATTCGCCTTCTTATGAACTATGCAAATATGTGACACATATTTTGAAGAAAATCACTGAGTTTTCAAAATATAACGTAAAGAATTCTTTAGATTTTAAGAATAAGATAAAAAAACTTAAAGTAGAAAATAATGAAAAATTAGTTTCTTTAGATGTGATATCTCTATTTCCTAGTATACCAGTAGATTTAGCTATTGATACAATAAAAGAAAAGTGGGATATAATTAGACCACACACTAAAATTGATAAAGATTTATTTTTACGTATTCTTCAATTTTGCATAGAGGATAATAGATATTTTCAGTATGATAAAAAAATATATGTTCAGAAACAGGGTCTTCCGATGGGATCTCCGGCATCTCCAATTGTTGCAGACATTGTTATGGAGAAATTATTGGACTTTTGCTTAGAAAAACTAATTATAAAACCAAAAGTTATTACTAAGTATGTTGATGATTTATTTTGCATTATTTCTGATAGTGCAATTGATGATATGTTAAAGATTTTCAATTCTTTTGATGTTAATATTAAGTTTACAATAGAGAAGGAATGCGATTCCAAACTTCCTTACTTAGATACTTTATTGATTCGACGAGGTAATAATATATTAATGGATTGGTATCAAAAACCGACAGCATCAGGAAGAATTATTAACTATTTTTCAAAGCACAACAAAGGTATAATAATTAATACAGCTAAAAATTTAATTGAAAGAGTTTTAACTATAAGTGATGAAGAATTTCATAAAAAGAATAAAGAAAAGATTAAAAATATACTAGCGGATAATAGCTTTCCAAAAAGACTTATTTATAAATTTATTAGACAATACGGACATAAAAGAAATACAATTAAGATAAGCACATTGGAGCCTAAGATTTATAAGTCTTTAACTTATGTACAAGGTTTTTCAGAACGTTTAAAGAATTCAAAAATCTTCAATAAGGAAAAATATAACATGGCTTTTAAAACATATAATACACTGAATAGATTATTTAGTAAGACTAAAGATAGAATTAATAAATTTGACATTTCTAATGTAGTCTATGAAATACCTTGTAAAGGTAGTGATCAGGAGATTTGCAATAAGGTATATATTGGTACAACAAAAAATAAACTAAAGACTAGAATTGCTGGACATAAGTCGGACTTAAGATATGTTAATTCACAAAAAACAGCATTATCCACTCATTGTTTTGACTTAGGTCACTATCCTAACTTTGAAAATGCTTCAGTTCTTGGTATTGAAAAAAATTATAAGAGACGGTATATTTTGGAAATGTTACACATTGTAAATACTCCATTGACTAAAAGAATTAATTTTAAAGCAGATACCGATAATGTCGCTCATATATACAGACACTTAATTCACAAAATAACATAAATGTTTTTGTTCTTAATATATGTATGTAACACAAAACACTTTTTTTATATTTTTGTTTTTGAAAATTTTTTGAAACATTGTTTTTTTAACTTCATTATGACAAAAAATTTTTTCAATTGTTAATTAATTTTGTTATTTTGGTTATATATTAATTTTGTTTCCTGAAGAAGGTACGCAGAAAGTACCGAAATATTGAAATAAAATATTATTAAAAAATATAAGGACCCAAAGCTCAAGAAAATAGAAAATAATTTAATAAAAAAAAAAAAAGGGTCAAATAATCATTATTAAACTAATTTTTACTTTTGTTTTTTTTAACTGACAGCTATATTTTTTTAATTTGTTATTTATTGTGTTTGTTTTTAAAACTTATAATTTTCCCAATGCCGAACACTGGGGATTTCGCGAAAAAAAGTCAAATTGTCAACATACTCTTCATGCAATAAGCAGTAATATTTTAAAATTTTAGATTAAAGGGTACAATCAAATCAAAAAGAATTACTCCGATCTGACTGTTAGTTTCTTTATAGCCGTCTCAAACTCAGTACTTGTATGTTTTACCGAACCAACTCAATTTAAACCTAAGAATTTCAAAACGAATATTATTTTACTATGGGAGCAAAGGTTTTTCCTTTAATTTTCATTTTTAAATTCTTAAGTCTCTGCAGAGAGAGTTTTTTGTTTGTTTGTTTGTTTATTTTTATGAACATATAACAAAAAGCCTTTTTTTTCAAACATTTCACACTTTCCCACAGTTGGAAATTACTCAATTCTGATAAGGCTCTTTTGTTGAACATAAATCAAGAACCATTAGTCGGATTTTGCTTAAACAAATTTAGAAAAATAAAGAATTACAATTACTTTCATCTGTTTATGTGTGAAAAAAAATATTTTTTGCCTAAAAAATAAATTTTTTAAATTTATTATTTAAGCACAAGGTCTTTTAATTTTTATTTTTTATTTTTTCAATATTTCGCTACTCGCTTGTGTAGCATCATCAGGACAAAGAAATATTTATTTGAACACAAAATAGCAACAACAAAAAAGTTATAAAAATTTTTTTCCAAGTTAACTTTTTAACTGAGCAAGTAAAAAGTGCTGAAAATTAATTTTAGAAATTAAGTTTTTGAAAGCGGTGGAAGTGTTGCTTACAACTGCGACGTTTAAAGTTGAACGACCCTATCAAACATGCTTTGATCTTGGCGCATTTAGTATCGAGCAAATCGAATCAATTCTAACGAATAAATTCTAAGTAGCGTTCTCAGAAGGAAGATTATGGTGTCCAAAGATATCACGAATTTTACGAAATGTAACTTAAACAGAACCAACATTTTAATTATTTATTTATTTTATTTTATTATTAAATGCCATTTTCGAACGAAGCTGAATTCATTGTAACAACTGCCAATGCATAGTCTATGAAAACGTCAAAAAACTAAATGTCAAAACTATCATGTTGTTGGTGTTGCCACAATTGAAAAACAAAGTTCTTTTTGCAGAAAGAACCTAGATAATCTTGAAAGTGGAACGCGAAAGGGTCTTCTAACGGCAGAATATTTTCAACAAAAACAAGAAACAGAATGGCTAGTCATTTGCAAAACGCATTAGCATTTTTTAAATCTTTCTTTGTAAAAAAAAAAAATTATTAAATACTTTTGTGTGCAAACATGTTTTTTCTTTGCATGTTAATTAAAAATTTTTTGTTTTTAAGTTTCTTAAATTGTATATTTTAGCTTTTAATGCGTTATTTTTTAAATAGACGATTTGTAACAAAACTATGATTCACTTGACCATATTCATAAAATTTTTATCTACGATGCGAACCCGAAGATTTACACGTGCGGTTATTTTATGCCATTTTTTTAATTCTCTGTTTAAAAGTTTTAGCGAGTTTCATCGCGTCGCTATACTATCAAATTTTTTATGTCATCGGAGTTTGTACATTTCTCTTTTAATTTGATATTCGTTTCTGTAGTTGTTTGTGGCTTTCAAATATTACACAAATAACCTCCTCTTACACTTCATTAAGTAGTTTCATGCGAAATGCCATCTCGTAAAATGGCTCTAATACATATTATATATCTCTTTGTTTGTTCGTTTGTTTATTTATTTGCTTATGCGTGCGTCATAGTGCAGTCACACGGCCAAGTTTTTGTTCAATTCTCTTTCAAGAAATTTACACATACTGCTTGTCAAAATTCACAAAAACTGAAAGCTGTGACGTAGGCTGCACGCAATTCCAAAGCAAGATGTCATAAAAAAACCAAAAAAAAATTTGTTTGAAGGAAAAAACTTCAATCAGCTGAAATTTGAAAGACTCAATTGAACGAAAATTTGAAAGCAAATTCTCAGCAAGTTTTTAAAGTGAGAGTGTATTGCTAAAAAAAATGAGAGAAATTTTAAAAATTGAATGAAGACTTGATCGTCTGACACCCTAGTTAACCACGCTTGCAAATATTACACAAATAACCTACTCTTACATTTCATTAAGTAGTTTCATGCGAAATGCCATCTCGTAAAATGTCTCTAATACATATTATGTATCTCTTTGTTTGTTCGTTTGTTTATTTATTTGCTTATGCGTGCGTCAACCACTGATGAAAAACAACTAAACTGATTTTAATGAAATTTGAAACACGCGTAGATATTTGTCCTCATGATACAAAAAATGACAATAATCTATACCTGTTTCCAGATCTATGACCTGTATGAGATACAAAGGGGAAAAACGAGATTTTAAGTCTGTACCGATTACAGTACAATTTGAAATATACTGAATTTGAATAGGAGGGGGGATTGGGGGAGAGGACAAACAAGCAATTTATATGAATATTAACCGATCTTAAAAAAGCATATTCTTAAATATTTAAAATATAGATATCTCCTGATCTATAAGATCCAAACCGAATTGATGGATATCTCACGTTGTCGAAGTAGATCTCCATAGCAAGCGAGGCTATAATATGTTACAGAGTATCCAGAAAGGCCTTAAAATTAAACCTAGGCAACGCCGGATACAATAAGTCATTAGCCGTATAAATATAAGTCATACTTAGCTGAAATAACGTATTTAAAATACAGGAACTGAACCAAGTTTGCCCAAATATATTTACGTATCTTATGTCTTCTGTTACTGTCAACATGCAACAAACATTGTCAATATTTTAAATTTTTTATCCGGCATTGCATTTTAAAACCGCATTCTTAAGCTTTTTTTCTGGACCAAAACGTTCTTATTTTGAATGATCTCGCCACAAATTCTACATAATTAATAATGCTTATATATTTTAGTACAAAATTACAAAATATAAGTAGACATTGTGTTGCATCTTTTTTGTGTAGTAAAAAATATCTTTACGATTTCTTACTATAAAAAATAGATCTATGACATACCTATAGGAGATAAGAGTCGAATTGCATCAACAACGTTAGATTTACAATGTTTCTATGGATGAAAGGAAATACTGTGTTATCAGTGGGATCGGCCAACCAAAGCGATAACGAGACCACTTTATCGATTTAAGTTATTGAGTTTGCGACATATATTAAAGTCAATAATTCTACCATACCCGCAATACTGTTTTGCACTTGCTGTTGTCGATAACCATGACATAGCTGACCAGCTTTTTTGTTCTTTTAAGGAAGTCAAAAACTGTAAAGAGTCAAATATTTCTTAGACGTGAAATCTTTTTGTGCTTGAAGATGGGTTTTTTTAAATCAGTAATAAAAAAAAGCTCTTGAAAAAAAACGAGTTTAAAAAGACACATGGGCAGAGGTTATCCAATCTGAAATAAAAGTAAGTAAGAGTGCAATATTCGGCTATGCCGAATCTTATGTACCTTTTCACCATCTATGTAAATCTAGTGTAGTTAATTAACTCCAATCAATAAAGCAAATATTTATATGAAAATGTCATCGGCTCTTAATGAGTTAAGAATTAAAAAAAAATTAGTATTTCCTTAAAGATCGCATTAAAACTTTCAAATGATACCTACATTGATATTTAAAAAAAATGTAAATTTCAGAGGCCCGTAACTCAGAATATATGGGCGAGGACGAATTTTTTCACCTGATGCTTTTTCTTATTTTTTAATTCTCTATCGCCCCATATATTTGTTTTTTTTTTTTTTTTGGTTTAAGTTACTTTATTGTTTCAAATCATATGGAAAAATTGGAGGTAGTCGTGATGTTTTGCCCTCTGTATCTAAGGAAATGAACCGATCTTTCTGATTTCGATACTACCTCTTTCAATATTATATCTGTTTACATCAAGTTTGCCTTAGTTATACCCTTTTTCAACTTTTAGTGTTGAAGGGTATAATATTAAATTGAATACATCAAATTTTATCACTTATGGAAGCACCCATTAATTTCTAATTTCAAATCTTTATATTTACTCTTATAGCGGATAGAGTAATACATATTTTGGCTTAATTTTAACGATGTGTCTATAAGATATTGTATCAGCTATGAGTACACGAAAACATTTTTAATTACTTATAGTTGTGAATTAAATAACACACATTTTATTTACATTTCAAGGTTCCGTCTAAAACAGTTTAAAGGATAAAGGTATATAAATCAACTAGCATTTCCTATGTTGCCACTCTCTAATTTCCACTTTTAAATTTTTTACCTGTTGTTATAGTCAACTTAACAACTTAATACACGTTCTTTGTAAATTTTTATGAAGGTTTATGGATGATGCCATACAAATAAAATTTTTGTCACATATAGGGACACCCTTTAATTTTTAATTTAACTTAAATACTTATAACTCTTGCTATAAATAGTATAAATTCTGTGTAATTTTAAATAAATCAAATTGAGTCATCTATGGAGACACCCTCTAAAATTCGAGTTTATTATACCCTTCACCACAAAAAGTGGAAAAGGTTATATCTAAGTTTGTCATTCCGTTTGAAACAAAATTTACATAGATGGGGAAGTTTATATAAGATTCGGCATAGCCGAATATAGCACTTTTACCTGTTTTTTATTACTTTTTATATTTCTATTAAAAAAATCATCCAAATCGTTTCAGAAATGACTAAGTTCTGTGGCAAGAGTAAAAAATCAATGTATTGATAACTTTCTCCTTTTTTGAGGTAATTCAAAAGAAATATTAATTATTGTATTCTTAATACTTTAAAAAGTTTTATTTAGTTAATTTTAAAGTATCTGAAATAAAATTTTCATGTGAATATGTGTCAAACTTTTATGAAGTAAATGCAGTGTAATATTACAAAAGAAAAAAAAAAACAGGAACCATCACAAATAGTGTTAGATTGTGACTATTAATGCAGGACAAACTTTTTTCCTTTTTTTTTTAAGGTGGGAACATTTAATTTTACTGTAAAAGTATCCTGTAAGTTCTTACTGGTTACCATTCATTCTGTTGCACAAAATGTGATGCTAGACACATCTCCAACCATTATAGTTTAGATGAATTAATTGTTTTTGCTCAAGACACCATCATAAAAAAGTGTGTATAAAAGCACATCGTCTTTCTAGTAAAATACTACGTAACACTTCTTTTTTGTGGTTAGCTTCCACCTTCTCTAAATCTTTAATGTGAAGTCATTTATAAAAGTATTGCACAAACTCAAAAATTGTGTTAATGAATTTTATTACACCGTTTACATCATTGCGACGCAAAATTTTCTATAAACTTAACTGGTCATATGATAGGTACTAGTTAATCTGAACTCTCGAGTCTAGGTAATATAACGTTCTCAGTAAGATGGTTTCAATATTTTGTAATCCACACATTTGAACAAAAACACCTGCTGCATTAAAATTGCAGTAGAAAAAAGAACATCATGTAAAGAATTTGAATAATGATTGTCGTTTCATTTGGATATATAAACATGTAATATAGCTTTATTCTCGCACATTTCGAGATACAAATTAATTATCCTTTATTATCTAACATTCTCATGTAATGAATACTGCATCTAAAGCTATTAGAAAGTTATGAGTGAAACCCGCACTAAGAAATTTAATTTATATAATACATTTTCATGTTGAAATATAAATTTAAAACAATAAAAATTGATCGTTAAACTACTTAAGCCAAGAACTGGTTTAAGTGTTTGTTTTTATTTTTCTAGCACTGTTTTGTTTTTTTTTTTCTTATTTTCAAAAACTACTTGGAAATGATGTCTTGTACTTATTAAATAATGATGCTGGTCCGTCTAGCAATTGGTGGCCAGGTTTAATGTCAGCTTTTCTTATTTTTTGCGTGTTCATTTCGTTTAAGATGTTGGAAGGAGAAAAACAACAAAAAATAATAAAACAAGAGCATTAAGTAGATTTACTAAAAGTTAAGTGTAAATTGCAAATGCATTAAAGGTCTTTAACGCGAAGATTTAATTAAGCGTGTGTTTAAATTAAATAACATTAAAAGTCGTCTTCTAGTCAAGTACTTGTACACATTATATTTGAGCTCTACAATTATACTTTAAAACCAAATTTAATTAAAAATTAATGTATAAAATAAATACTCATTAAAAATTTTAATTATGTGCTTGAATGTAAGAAATTAAGGGCCAATATTATAACTTGCCACTAGTTAAACGCAGGGTTTGTTCAATCGATAAACGGCTTTGCATTATGAAATCTTCACTTATTTTTTCTTTTTTTCATTAAACATAATTGTTGTTCATGATAAAAACAATAAAATTAGAAGTTTTGATAATGTAAAGCCATTTATCAGGCAGAAAAATGGTCACAGTTGCTAATTAAGTATAAATAATATATACGTTAACTATTTTTTTACCAGCTTCACAAAAAGAAGGAGGTTGTCAATTCGTCTTAATTTTTCATTTTGCTATGTTTGTGCATGCAGAACCCAGTCATTTCTAAAGCAATATTAAAATATTTTCTTTATTTTATCCCATAGGTGATTTTAATCGACCTATAAGGGTCCATATTTTCAACCGTTATAGACAAACGCTTAAAAGTTGGACAGAATAACGATAATTATTATCGTTATAATAACAAGATTAAGTTAATGTAATGCAATGAAATTTGCAACGATATGGGCACTGCTAACTCCGCTATAACAACAAGTATAAAATAAAATCTAAAATCTGTTTTGAAATTTCTTTTTTTTTTTTTTGCAAGAATTATCTTTCTTTTGCTGTACAACTTCTTTTTACAATAATAATAATTTATTAAAAAAAAAGAAAACAAAAATGAATTGCTAAACATTCTTTGTGTGTGGCTGCATTCCGCACTAAGCAAATTTAGAAAAGTGTCATAGCTTACCTGTAAAACTAAACGGTTTGTTATAACTCCTGCAGAAAAACCGGCTTCAAAACAGATTTTAGCTGTATATTTGCGTATAACGATTCGAAAGTTTATCCATATACATCAAATTACATATACTTTTGGGACACGCTTTAATTTCTAAGCTAAAATTTTATACTTGTTGTTAGAGCGGAATTAGTAACGCAGATTTTTCGAGAATTTCAAACATCTGTCTAAAACTGCTCAATAGTTTGGCCATATACATCAAGTTACATCAACTATTGCAGCACCCTTTAGTTTATAATATTAAACATTTATACTTCTTACTATACCCGATAAACCAGTAGACATTCTATCTAATTTTTAAAAGTTTGTACATAAAAATATTTTTTTTAAGTAGTAATGAATCATTTAATACTACGAAACAAAATTAAAAACCGTTCTTGCAATTTCAACCCAATGTGCAACGGTTAATAAATAGCGTCTTATAGGTAAAATTAAAATATTTAGGGGAACACTCTCTAATTTCCAAATTGAAATTGTATACTTGTTGTTATAGCGGGCCTAGTGCTACAGGTTCGTTGTTAATTTAAGCTGTTTGTCTTTAATGCTTCAAAAGTTTGACCATATACATCAAATAACATCAACTATTGGGACACTCTTTAATCATAATCCAAATTTTATACTTGTTTTTATAGCGGACTTCGCAATGTAGGTTCTTTGAGAATTTCAAACATCTGTCTGAAACTGTTCAATAATTTGGCCATAAACATCAAGTTACATCAACTATTGTAGCACCCTTTATTTTGTAATTTTAAATATTTATACTTCTTATTATACCAGATAAAGCCGTGAAGATTCTCTGTAATTTTCAAGCGTTTGTCTATAACGGTTCAAAAGATGGGACTATATAGGTCAAGTTACATCTCGTATGGGGACACCCTTTAATTTTAAGTTTTATTTTTTTATTACTTTTTGCTAGTTGGAGCTGAAATAATAAGTAGTTTTTTTACCTTTAAAGTGGTGCCCTTTACGGTTCATAATACACTTAACTTAAAAAAAAATGTGAACTATTTTTAAAATGGGACCAATGTGTAAGTATCACCTTTCAAATTAGGACAAATTTTTTAAATCAGTTCAGAAACGACTGAGTTCTGCAGCCACAGACATAGAAAAGCAACATTAGACGAATTGATAACCACCTTCTTTTTTGAATTCGGTTAAAAAGAGAAAAGTTGAAAATAATTTAGCTTTTAATCGTCAGTCATTGGTGCGGTGGCATAAGGCAACCATACTTTTTTAAAAACGAAATTGCTCAAGCAGTAAATCGAGATATCACGAGATGATTTCCATGCATCTTATAGAACAATGTTAAAACTTTCTCAGTAATCACAAATTTTCCCCTACATAAAGTTGTGTGAAGTAAAAGATATATTCAGACAAGACTATAATCTCACGAACAGTAAAGGAAAAAATTAAACCATAAAACATACTCTGTGTAAGTTTCATGTGGCTGTTCATAAAATTGTAAAAATAAGGCCATAAACGTTAAGAGACTCCCATAACATTTATAGTATGTGTTAATTTTAAGTGTCAGTCTACATAGGTTAAAAAGGTGGCGTCATATACCTAAAATGGAGGCCTGTAATAGAAGAACATACATTGTAGCAAAAGCAAAATGATTAGGTATGAAATCCTCAAAACGAATACTTTAGGCTAATTTTGTCCGATCCTGACTGAATGGATCTTTTTATTACTTCTTTGTTTGGGATATATATAAAAAAATGTTAAATTCGAAACAGATAAGAAAAACCCCAGAAAAGATATCATGATGATTTCTTTTGGATAAGCTTGTCGCAACAGGCAATTGGAGCCTACTCATATTTAAATTAATGATGTACTATTTGCCATGTCGAAGTAGCAATGACAGGCTTAAAGTTTCTGTTTTTCTTTAAATATTTAAATTTCAAATTATTTCCAATACAAATTAATTTTTTGTGCATTTACATTACACCGAAATTTAGTAGTCACGAGATTTCGAGTAAAATCCAGTTGATTTTTACTAGACTTTTCATACAATTTCAAATTCACTATGCAAGAAAATTTCACAAAATCTACTTTAAAAAAAAAAACTATGGTTTCTTTCAAATTGTACCAAAAAAATATAATCCGCCCAAAAAAAACTAAAATTTATATGAAAATACAGAACATAAGTGTAGATATAAATAAAACATTTTAATAAAAATTAAATAAAAACGATGAAGTAAATAAAAGTGAGAACATTAATGAAGTGTAAATTGAAAATGTAACGAAATTTAATTTTTAAATTCCTTTCTTTCTGTTTGTTGTGAGTATAAAATTTTTGCTAGTGTGAAAAAAAATACAGTGTAAACAAACTAGATTTTTATAAAGATATCAAATCAGATCTTACAGATTTGGTTTTACAATATATGTAATTAAAACGAAAAATTAAATTATAACAAAAACCTTTTCAAAGAACTATTTTGACCACCACTGCAATTTGCCTTCTGGATCTCCAAAGCCTTAAAAAATAATAATAATAATAATAAATTTCCTGGCGACATTGAAGGGTGCCGTTAAGGTTTAAGATTTAATATTTTTTAATGAAATTGTCATGTCACTGAGAAGAAGCATTGCAAGAAATGAGAAATTCTAAAATGCAAACATACAAAAATCTTTATTTAATTCAAAAGGAAAACATTTAGGCAAAAATAAATAAAAGAAACAGAGACGTACAAATAACTGTTAGTGTTTTTGTAGTAGAAATTCCTCTTCAAAGTTTTCTCTTACTTCTAATTTTAATTTTCCAACGACACAATATTTTTCGAGCTGCGCCTTTTAAATAAAAATATCACAAATAATAAAATAAATGGGAGTTTCGTCCCGTGTACATGATGATGGCTTTTGTTGTGCTCAAATATAATATCTATTTTTCTTTTTTTTTAACACGTTTTTAAGTTGTTCGTCAATAATTGTTGAAGGAATGAAAGTATAAATTCGCATTTAATTATTATTCTATTAAAGCAGAAATATGGAAGCAGACATTTTCAAAGTATTAAAATGACACTGGCACAATTGTAAGAAAATATCTAAACATTTTTATTTTTATATTAAATTCTGCTAATTTGGCAATACATGGGGCCTGGATACACAATTCAGTGAAAATTTAAAATTTTACAATTATATAATAGCCCAAGTCTTTAAATCCCATGATACAGAAAGCTTACTTAACGTGCCTTAAATAGGCCTTTTTTATATAGATGACCTCATTCGTTTCTCTTCTTTTTCGCTGATTTGTCTCTGGCTTTAGAGTTCACACTTGCCGAGTAATATTTAAATCTTCATTATAAAAAATTGTGGTCCACTGTACAACAAGTTAAAATTTTAAGCTTTTACTTATTGTCACTTTGTTTTGCAATATGGAGTTTTTTTATTTGTTGACTCTTCACAGTATTTATATACATAAATGACAACAATTATATTTTTCATGCAATATTTTCATTATATTTTTCGTTTATTTTCTTTTTGTCTTAACAACTGATGATAATGATGATTTGCAGCCTTAATTAATTGTAGAAAAAGTTGAAATATAATCAAATAATCCTGAAGTACTTTACTGTCGCGACATTGACTATTTCGTTTTTAACTTCATCTTTTGATTTTTTTGGGTTTAGAAGGCAAACGGGTCAAAAAAAAAATATATATATATAGCTTTACGCAGATGTAGATAAAATTATTTAAGTGGTTGCATTAAAGTTCAATGACTGCATTTGCTTACATATAAAACTTGGCAAAAGAAAACAAAAATCCTAAAGAACAAAAGATATACAAGAATTTGTAGAAATGCGGCGTAGCTAATTTCCGAGTGAGTAGCCCATTGTCCCATTGTCGATGTTTTGCTGAAAGTTCTTGAACAATTTGGACCAATAAAGCTTATTTTCCATTTATAGAATCAATTGCGAAAACTAAACGTTTTCTTTTCTAGTGATTTTTTCAGGCACATTTAGTTGTTATTTATTTGGATGCTAATTTTTATCTCAAAGATAGAGAATTGAAAAATAAGAAAAAGAGATCAAGTGAAAAAATTGTTGCTCGCCCATATTTCCCAAGTTATGGACCTCTGAACTTTTCATAGAAAAGTACAATTGTTCACCATATCTTTTAAGATATAAATATGGGTATCATTTAAAAGCCTTTGAAGAGATCTTTAATGATATACTATATTATTAAAAAAAATTTTTTAACCCATTAAGAGCATTTTTATGTAAAATTACATACAGTGCTTATTTTTCTCTTATTTTTTATTTCTTTGCGAACCCATTATTGGTTTTTTTGATTGGAGTTACTTCACTAAACTATATTTACATGTATGGTAAAGGGCATATAAGATTCAAAATAGCCAAAAATATCACTCGTTCTCTTTCATATTACTATTTTTCGACTTACCGCTTATACTTGACAGTTGGATATATTATTTTTTCATTTACGATTTTTGCCATCAATATGTGTTTACATATTGGTTTCGTTTTAAAGTCAGAAGGGCACCGCTTTAAAATTAAAAAAAACTTCGTATCACTATAGCTCCCAATAGCAAAAAAGTAATACAAAGAAAATCTAAAAATTGAAGGGCATAAATTGACCTACGTGGGCCTATTTTTTAAACCATTACAGACAAACGCTTGAAAATTTTACAAAATGCCGATTACTATCACCGTTATAATAACAAGTTTATAATATTTAATATTTAATTTAATGTATGTGTGGTTAAAATTTACAAAGAAGCTGTAATTTGATGTATGCGACCAAACTTTTGTACCGTTATAGACAGACTGCTGAAATTTACAAGGCAATTGTACTGCTAAAGCCGCTACGAGAACAAGTAAACAATTTTAATTTAAAACTTAATAGGCCTATCTTGTGGACCGTTATATAGAAACACCTGAAAATTATACGGAGTGTTCAATACTTTGTCTAAGAAGAAGTATAAATTTTTCTTTTCTAATTTATTAAGCACTAGGTCAGTTTTATAAATAATAAAAATATAAATAAAAAATTTTTATTATTTATAAGTGCTTAATAAATTAGAAGAGAAAAACTATTTAAAAAGGTCAAAAAAACATTTATATAGAAGTATAAATAATTAAAATTGTAAATTATTGGGTGTTACAAAAGCTGATGTAAATTTGATGTATAAGGCGAAACTGTTGCACAGTTCTAGACAAACGATTAAAATTTACAAAGAACCTGTACTACTAAGTCAGCTGGATTTGGATATTAAAGAGTTTATATAATAGCTGATAAATTTCGATGTAAGAATTATGCATGGATTATTGTTCTTCAACATTCTTTGTCCGGTGCGGTTACGTAATAGAAAAGCGATTTTATTAAAGCCTTAAGACTAATGATGAGCTTGTGTAAAATAACTTAATCAGCAAAATGTATAAACCGTCAAAGATTATTGACAAAATTTAAGGAATTCTGGCGAAAAAACAAAAAAGCTGAAACAATCCAAAGTAAGCAGAATTGCAAAGCCCTTCATTGCAAAATAGGAATTTCTTTAAGGATATTACTGTTTGTATAACTGTTGAAATTTAGAATGTACTTGAGAACACGGGTATATCACTTATGTATATAAATAAAGGGTGCAACAAGTGTTTATAAACAACATTAACGCTTTCGTGAAACTGATACAGTAAGCGCGAAGACAATATATAACTGCTAAAATATGGCTTTAGAACCATACACAAGAAACAAAACAATTCCAAAATTCGACAGACTTACAAAAAAGCGTTTTTTCCGTTTTTTATTTTGATTCTCAGGATAAAAAAAAACTGAAGTTTTATCCTATTTTATTCCTAGTTTCTTTAGAAAAATAAAATTTCAACGTCATTAGTTCGTTAAAAAATTGTTTTTATACAATAAAGAAGTAAATCATTTTTCACACCTGAATGGAAACAAACGAAATTACGAAAAAAAAATTAATTATATTTCTTAAAGATTGTTACAAGAATTTTTTTTGGGAAAAACTTGAAATATTACAAAAAAAAAAAAAAAACAAAAAAGAACAGAACAGAAACTGGTTAACATGCCAAACAAAAATCACGAATTGTTTTACAACCCTTACCTCTCTTTAACCCTTTTGTTCTTTTCCGTTTTTATTGAAATTTCAATCAATGTTTTTTTTTTAATTTTTTATATTAGCGGATGCTGTGGTATAATGTTACATTTACACAAAACTAATTTAAAAAGAACTGGTTATGAGCATATTTTAAAGTTTCAAGGACATGTGTTTCTTTTAATTATAATTTTATGTGCCTTTGGCCGTTTCACAGTTGGTGTTTTTAATTTGTAATAAAAATATCAATTTCTGATTAGTTTAAAAGAGTGTTAAAAAATGTTTTTTTTTTTTAAGTGTTAAAGTACAATTTCTTGCTCCAGATGCTAAGTTAACAAAATATAGATTTTTTTCTTGCAGTAAATAATATTTAGCGGTTTTTTGGGCATCTAAAACAAAAACTGTGTAACATATTGGCTTTAAAAACGCCACTTATAGTTCAAATCGGAAAATAAGTTCAAATTGTCGAACGTACTGCAAGACTTATATCTTACGACGTATCCTTACGAAGACGTTTTTTGAGCTACTTTATCATATTGAGAATTTTATTTATGACTCCATTTTAAAAACTTGATCTCAAGACCTACTTTCTATGACATAAATATTTATTACAGATTAACCATCTATTATTATTCGATACAAAGATAATCTCTATTAGAATTAATCTGCCTCATACATTCGCCATTGATTGGAAACAAATAAATAAGGCATTATAAAAAATTTGTTTGTTACATGCAGGAAAGAATACTAATACTTTGCAATATTATTTGTTATGACCAACGCTGCCACATTCGTTTTAGCAAATTCGCAAAAATCAATGTCAAAAAACGCCAAAACGTTTTTATTTGTTATTTTAGTACATTATATTTATATATTTTAGAAATTAAAATATTTTTGTAACAAATAAAATTGCATCAAAATGGCTAAAATTCGCCAAAAACAGAAAAAAAATCGCCAAAATACATACATATGTTATTTATATTTCACTGACAAGTCTTAGCAGAATTCACTATCGAAAAAACTCTTTCAACGAAGGCATTATTAGTTGGAATTACCAGTATATAAAGTACGGCCACAGTCAGTTTCATAAAAAGAAAGCGTGCCTGCAAGTATCCTACGACCAAAATTTATGGAAATTAGTGGAAATACCAGCATTTAAATAATCTTTCCAATTAAAAAATACTATTTTTTTCATTGAGTTTCGTACACATCAAACGGTGTATTAGGGTTCATAACATTTTTAAATAATCTTCGACAACATCGAATTTGTGATAATGAATTTCCACATTTTGCAATGGAAAATTTTTTGGTCAACTTTTAGGAAGCCTATTTATAACTTCCCATTATGGCTTTTAGGCTAGGTTTTTATAATAGATTGAATGAAAATAAATAAAATTAAAGCATCCTTAAATATGAAAAATAATTTTCTCGCATAGTTTTAATGGTTTGTCAACCATTTCAACATTCCTTTATTCGAGGAATGTGTTTGGCATATCAATGGATGTAGTTGTACTGTTTAAAAATTGTTCACAATTATGTAAAACTGATGGTTTAATCATTTAAAATGTCATAAAACCATTCAAGTGCCTAGGTTTTCCAAAAAGGTGTTAGAAATACTTTACTCCGTTTGATCTCCTCGGTATTAATGTCACCTTTATCAGACCGAAAATGGAATACAACTCTCATTTATAGTTCGGCCCTTCAAAAACCATTTTTGACCTCGATCGGGTGCAGGAGAGAGCGAAGAAGCTCATCAGTGAAAGTAGAGTACCCAGTTCTATCGACTTACGCAATGTGGGAAGTGTTGCACTGTTTTATCGTTACTATAATGGAATGTGCTCTAAAGAAATCAAAAGACTTGTTTCTGAAAACCGTAATCTTATAAGCGCAACACATTCTTCATTGACAGGCCAGTATATTGCACTACGCATTACTCGTTTTAAGTCCAAAAATCTGCTTCTATTTATATAGAATGCAACTTACAACACGGATGTTAAAAAAGTGAGAAATAGGGAATCTAAACCCTACTCTAGAAAAGATATGTGCGGACAGCCAGAAAACTCAAGTGTTTTTAAGAATGAACAATTCTTAAATAACTCTATTACTACTCTTTTAAAAATTATCAGTTTAATTATAGTTAAAGAAATAAAGTTTTTAATTATATTTTTTATAATATTTTTATTGATATTAAAATTTTAAATTTTAGTAAACATTTGTAAATGTTTTAAATAAATATTTTTATAATGAAACAGTTTATAATAAACGGTTCTTTGGGATTATAATCTATAGCATTAAATTCATGAAAAGTTAGTAATAAATTCCGGTAATAATCTCTGTGATAGCGACATATTAATGAGAAACGCACAGAGGAAACAACGTGATTTCGTTCACCCACTTACCTCTGGAATGGCGGCGAATTACATAAAACTCATATTATTAAACTCACATTGTCTGTTAGGACCAGGGGTGCCAGATGATTTATATAAGAAATCGGCATATTTCCAACAAAAAAATCGGCTTTATCGGCAATTTAATTTAAAAAAGTAAGAGTTCTCTATTCGGCTATGCCAAATCTTATATACCCTTCACCATTAATGTAAATCTAGTTTAGTGAAGTAACTCCCATCAAAGAGCCAAATATTGGGGTGAGAGAGAATGATGGGTAAAGCATTTTTAATAAATTTTTGTATTTTCTGAAAGATATCATCAAAATCTTTTAAGTCACCCATATTGATATCTTCATAAACAGCACAATCGTATTTTTCTATGAAAAGTTCAGAGCCTCGTAATTTGTAAAATGTAAATTTTTTTATTTATTTTCTATAGTTTCCTATAGTTAGACTTTCAAAGTCAAGCTTAAATAAAAATACTATTTATTTAACATACTTTTTTCCTACGTTTCGTTGGCAGTTTTGTCCAACATCGTCAGGGAAAATTTTTTATTAAATCTAGTAATATTATAAATACAAAAAAAAAATCGTAGTAAATTCTCTATTGCCCCATATATTTGTTTTTTTTTATTGGAGTTACTGCATTGTTCCCAATAAAGTGGAAAAATTAGAGGCAGGCATAGTGTTTTGCCCGCTGCCTCGATGGATATGTATTGATCTTACTGATTTTCTATTTTATTTTATCTTTTTTCTGACCCTTTTCGTTTTTATTTAATTTCTGTTGTTTTAAGTTCTTTTTGAACTTTCGGGCTTTCAAGGTCGATTTAAAATTTCATTAGCAAAATTTTCGAAACTATGTCCCTTTGATTTGGTCACGGGCATAAAATGGGAAAATACTCGTTTTATATAAAATTAAAAATAGTTTTACTAACAAAAAAATAACGAATAGATCAATTCAGTATTAAGTATTGTTCTTAACATATAAAATGACACAAAATAAATTAAAATAACCGTAAGCTAAATTTTCTGGAATCTCTCCCATTGGATTTGGAGACAAATTCACCAGCAGTAATTTTTACTCTTCTTGTTATTAAATCTTTTGTTCGAAAAATATTCTGCCGCGACATTCGCTGTACCTGTAAAATTATTATTTTCACTGCTTTGTTCAATCAATTCGTAATAATGGTCAGGACTACTTCTGTAATTCAACTTTCTTCACTATCATTTCAAGGTCATTAGGTAGAAAGGATGGACGATTCGTATGAATCGTCAATATTACTTGACGATTATAAGCTCAATTTTGAAATTTTCTTAGCTTAAAGCATATTCATATTTAGTTTATTTTTGGTAATATCGTAAAAATCGCATGAAACTTATTTAGTTTAAAGCAATATGGTGTAAAGGAGTTGATCCACCAGTGCATCACTTCACGAGGATCGTCACTTTCATTATTAGGGACACAATTTTCCAGACAACAACAAGAGCTAAGTAAGCGGTAGCGAAATGGACAACGAGAGTTGCTTTCACCTTCAACAATCAAAATCGGTGATTTTAATAATTAGTTCGGCATAATTAGCACAAGATTTATAAAGGTAAAAATCATTTTAATTTTTTTTAAATATCACATAAATTGGCAAATATAGTGAAATAGCATATATTCCTGCTCTTTCATTGCTAAAATAAATAAAATTTACATAAAAAATACAACTAAAAATGTATATGCTATACCCAAATTTTAGCACTCAAAAATATTCGTTGCTAAAAATTTTATTTATTTTTTATTTAAAATCGCTTATTTGAAATAGAGAATACAATATTAGAAAATTTTAGCGATGACAATAAAGGCTAATATTACGGCGAATTGGATTTTTAGACATCGCCAAATAAAGCAATATACATTACAGAATTGCTTTTACAGCTATAAATCGCTAAATGGATTTTATAGATTTTTAGCCATATAGTTTTAGCTTTAGTGACTTACAGAACAGGCCTGCTGGTTAGGACTTGCTAATTCTCGGACCCTTCCCGAACAAAATCAATTAAGGTATGACGCCAAAGAAAATCCAGCATCTGTGATTGAATGTTAACTGCCATATTCAAAAAATAAACTAAGTTTGAAATGTGTTTTATGACAAATTTTCCCTACAAATATGTCTTAAAATACATTTTAAATCAATTTTATTATTTTGTAAATACAGCAGTAAATGTTTAAGCGTTTTTCACAACGCACTTTTACGCACTTTATGAACTAAAACACTAAGGCGCTTAATATTACAAAATTTTAAAACTACCTGATTAGTTGTTTAATTTATATGGCAGCGCCCTAATGCCTGTTCTAACACGGCATACCGCTACGTTTCACACATTTTCCTAACAATATTACTGGCACACAATTTGCATATTCTAAATACAACGCTACACCGGTGTAGACTTAGCTTTTTAAAAATGGATTAGGCTTTTGGTTTAATTGTGAGTATTCGATTTTTTTAGTATTAAAGTTTGTGTAGTGTTTTGAACTTGGTTAACTTGTCGAAACCATATTGTTTAGCGAATTGTCGTTTTAAGTGATTCAACATAGCTTTTCTATGATGCGGCTGCAAATATTCTTGGTATTGTGTTACCTACAACTTAAATTATTAACGTATTAAACGGTGGAAGTAAAAATTAAAAGTCCGTTTTTGTTTCTTTTAAATTAGTAATTATGCAACACTGCAAGCTTTAAAAAATTTAACCGGTTAAAGATTTGAATTATTGCAATAATTAAAAAAAACAATTTAATCACCGCCAAACAAAATCTTCAAAAGCCCTTTTTTACGTTTCTATTTTATTAAGGTCCTTCACTAAGTGCCTGTGTTTGATGATTATTTTGTAACAATTTTTTTTTTTTTGTATATAAATTCTTAGTTGTCCTTGTTGTTGGGATTTTTGTTAATACTCGTCCTGGCTGCTGTTGTCTTTCTAAATGTTGTTTTGGGAATTGTTTGAAATATGTTGAAATACATTTTTTTTTGCTTCTTGCCACAAAAGGGTTGAGGACACTTAATATCATTTTGAATAACTTTTTTTAATTTCTTCTGTTTTTTTTTTTGTTTTTCATATTTTAATGTGCAAATGTGTATGTAAAACACTTACTCTGAGAGTAATTTATGTTTTATTGCAAATTGTTATAAATTTCACTATTTAAAAAATATAACAAAGTTTTCAAGGTTTTTCAGAACTTAATTTAAATACTTTTCTAAATAAGTTTTATTTTTACTTTAAAGATGAATTCTACAATTCTAGAATAATACACTTGTTGTAGTTGGTTCGTATGTTTTTTTACAGAACCTCCTTAAGCTCGAGGCACTTGCAATTCACTAAGTTTAGTTTTTGAAGATCCTGAAAACTATCTTTTGGTAAGCAGATGATCTCGTCTTCTTTGAATACTTTTTTGACAAGCATGTTTTTTATTTGAAAAGTCGCTGGGAGAAGAAAAAAAATTAGTAATAACTCCTTATTCGCCATAACAATAACAAAACATTTTTTACTTGAGTTCTTCTCTTAACCACACTTTTTCGTGACAGTACATTGTATACACTTTTCACAAATTTTACGCTTTTCTGCATTTAAAATTATATGCGAATTTTTTTAAATAGTTTTTTTAAACAGTTATCGTGAATTTTTTTTTAATCAAATAAAACTTATTTTCACAAAAATGAAAACTAAAAGAAACAGTCTTGAAGAAAATGTAATTTTAACCGACTTCAATAAAAGTCTTTTCTGAACCGATTTTAAATTTTTTTCTTTAGTTGAAAGTTTATGCTTACAGAATGGTTCCACTTTAAAACAATTCATAAGTTAAAAAATTAAAGGGAGTCCCCATAACATATATGTATATGTTTTTATGTGTGTTATAATTCGTAAAGGGCAACCCTTAGAAATAAAAAAAACGTATCATTATAGAATCCAATAGCACAGACTAATACATAAATAAATCTAAAAATTAAAGATTGTCCCCATACGTGACGTAAATTTACGTATAGGACCCTATCTTTAGAACGGTTATAAAAAAATAATTGAAAATTAGTCAGAATGTCCACTATTTTGTCTGGCATAATAAGAAGTATAAATATTAAAAATTATAAATTAAAGTGTGTAACAATAGTTGATGTAGTTTGATGTATATGGCCAAACCCTTGAACTGTTATAGACAGACGGTTTAGAGTTACATAGGACTTGATTGCTAAGGCCGCTACAACAGCAAGTATAAAATTTGAATTTGCAAATTAAAGGATGCCCCTATAGCGATATTATTTTACAATTGAAATTTGCAAAGGCTAAAGTGCTAAGTCCGATACAGAAACAAGTATAAAATTTGTAAATTAAAGGGTATCCAAACATTTAATGTAATTTGATCTATGTGACCAAAGCTCTGAACCGTTTTAGATAGCTGAAATCTGTTTTGAAGTCATTTTTTTTGCAAGAATTATTGGCTATAAACCTCTGCTGACTTACTGCATGCTGTTTGGTATGCTTGCAAAAGCAGAAAGCAGATCTAATTTTCGCTTTCTATGGGTTAAGGCATCTTATGCCTTTGACTTTATAAATCGCTATCATTAGTCTTAAAAATTTATCACGATTAGTTCGAGGGATTAACTGAGTTTTACTGAGTTTGTTTAGAATACTTCGCGCAGTATTTTTACCCTTTTACCTAAACTTACTTGCTAAATTGAGAACTTTAAGCAAACCTGGCCAAGCAGGCAAAACTGAGTTTAAAGAAATCTTAACAATCGAGTACGCAGTTGGAATTTTCAAGACTATTAATTAAGATATCTTATTCTGGAGTGACACTGTTAAAGTCAGAAATGTTAGAAAAATTAATTAATTAATATTTTTTTTTGAATTATGATATATTTTGTGACTAAACCAAGAAACTTTTAAATTACTTGTTCCGCTAAGAAAACTTAACAGCTATTTTCAGTAACTTTTTTACTAAAAATAGAAAGGGTATATTAAAAGTCAAGATAGCTGCTGTACAAATTATGTTTGAAGATTACAATGTAGCGCCATTATTTTTGGTTCTTTTTTTTGAAAATTTCATATTTTTCTATCATTTACGTATTTTTATTTTACGTATTTTTTGTTAGTCATAAACTTTTATGTATTTTTATTTAATGAGTTTAAATGCTAATAAAATTCTGGTTTATCCAGGTATCATTCGTCTTTCGGAAGTAATCTATCTTTCTACTTTCACCACTTGTCTTACCTATCCTCTATCCCTTTCCTAAAGATAGTTTATTGCGCGTATTGAAGGAAAAAAAGGTACCTCTTGTGCTATTAACGATGAGATAAAGAAATTATATCTCGGTTAATGTGAAAGTGAAACGAAATGTGAGCATTTTATGATGTTGAATATTTTTTTTAATTTTAAATACCTTGCCGGACGACGCACAGTTGCGCCCGTAGAGCAAACGAGGTTGCAAAAACCAAAATTTTTATGAGCGCCCACGAAGTTTTGAATAAACCCATGTTATAGGAAACTTTTCAGCGATTTCAAATATGCCACTCTTAATAATATCACATTTTTAGTTTAGAAGATATAACCGTTCAAAGGTGAATTGACTTTCGTTTTTCAAAAAAACACACAATTTTTAGTTAATTTGTTGCGATTTCAGGTATAATATCACGAAATTTAGGTAACAAATCGCCATATTTTTTGTTTGTATTGATTGATGTATTTATTAAATGTATAATGATAAAAAAATTACCTTTTTGCTTTGTGTTTCTCCTGGTAAATCACTATTTAAAAACTATCCCTTTTTTCACTATTTTTTAACTTTGACGGAAAATAAAAAAAATCTATATTTTTCTATATTTGCCATATTTGTAAAATCTGTTCTTTGATTATTTCTTTACCTAAATCAAAAGGTTTTATCTGCCCGTACGTGCCCGTTTGGCTTCTAGAGGTAAAAAAGGGTAAAAAGACATGGTTGCAGAAATTGAGATGGACGCCAATCCTTTATATGTTTTGACTGACAGTATTTTTTTTTTTAGTAAATAGGTAACGAATCGCCATATTTTTTGTTTGTATTGATTTATGTATTTATTAAATGTATAATGATAAAAAAAAAATTACCTCATTGCTTTGTGTTTCTCCTGGTAAATCACTATTTAAAAACTATCCCTTTTTTCACTATTTTTTAACTTTGACTGAAAACATGGCGTTGAACAATTTAAAATTATTTGAACTGTTTAGAAAGTCAACCACATCAAAGTTTTTCACGGAAGCTGCTTTAGAAGAACTTGAACTTGTTTATGGACTTAGAACTTTCCAAAGAGAAATATGAGAAACTACGGGCATCTTTAACGCGACACGGCGCTGACGTTTTACCCGGATACAAGCATATTACGCAAGCCAAAATAAATTCTCGACCACTGCATACGGAGTTTACGGAAGTCTCTGCGAAAGCCAATCTGCAGGATCTCATGGGCCATACAGTAAAACGGTTGTTGGAGAGTCCTTCTGAAAATGAGGTGAAAATTCTTCCTGACAAGTTGACATTGATTAGCAAATGGGGCTGCGATGGATCATCCGGACAAAGCGTTTATAAGCAAAGGATATCTTCAGATGACGCTACAATATCGGACGGAAATATGTTTATGGCATCTGTTGTTCCTTTGCGGCTAAAATCTGGTGTTTCCCTACACTGGAGAAATCCACGTCCATCATCAGTGCATTATTGCCGACCAATAATGTTTCAGTTTGCAAGGACATTGAAGAACAAATAAGCAAGATTAAGCCTACAAAGCTGCAAATTGGAGAAGGAAAATATATTGAATGCAATTACGAGTTCCACCTGACCATGGTTGACGGAAAAGTCGTAAACGAACTGACAGGAACAAAATCAACAATGTCATGCCCGATTTGCAAAAAGAGTCAGAAGAACTTTGGTAATTTAACCGATTCTACAAATGAAGAGAATTACGAATATGGAATATCACCATTGCACGCAAGGATTAGGTGTATGGAGTTCTTGCTAAAACTGGCGAATACCTTACCACAAGAGGAGGAAAACTTCGATGAAAATATATCAATAAAGGATAAGGAAAAGATCAGAAAGAAGAAAATACAGGATGCTTTTTTTAAACAAGTTGGACTAAAAGTAGACTGTCCCAAGCACGGATATGGTAACTCAAACGATGGAAACACTGCTAGGAGATTTTTTTGAAAATGATGAGGCAGTAACTAAAATCACTGGAATTGACAATCAAATTGTGAAAAGATTGGGAACGATCTTGGATGTTTTAAACTGCAAAGAAAATGTCAATTCTACAAAATATGGAGAATATGCGTCGAAAACTGCATCTCTTTTAGCAGAAATGTATCCACAGAACAAGTTGACCCCGACCGTCCATAAAATATTGGCGCATGGCAAAGATATAATTGAGTTCCAGTCTTTGCCAATTGGAGAGCTTTCTGAAGAAGCACAGGAGTCTCTTAACAAATTTTATAAAAAATATAGATTACAGAACACACTCAAAACATTAAGGGTAAGGCAAAATGAGGACCTCTTCAACATGTTGGCAGCATCTTCCGATCCACTTATTTCTTCCCTGCGGCATGTGAAGTCACAAAAAGAGTTAGAAAATAATTATAGTTTAGAAATGCTTAGTCTTTTAGATATACCTTCTCTTACGACTTGTGATGAATGTTTTACAGAAAATTGAAAAAATTAATTTTAAAAAAATTATTTTTTTTTTTAATTTGTTGGGTAATAATTTAAAACATAAAACCCTAAAGAAAAAAATAAAAACTATTTAAAAATGTAAAAATAATTTTTTTTAGTTACCATAAAATTGATTTTTCTACTACTTTTAACTTTGATAACCCATAAGTAGGCCCCTACAAGGCGTAGCCCCCTATCCAAAAGCTCATTTCATAGGCTGAACAGTTATCTATCATATGCTGTTTAAACTGTTTAATTATCTTATTCGGTTCAAAAGATATGATTTTTGCAACGAAAAAACTCAAACGGCGCCACTGTGCGACGGCTACACACGAATAGTAAAAACCAATCCGAATTTAAAGCGACCTGCGAATCAGTCCAAAAGCAAAGGTAAGCCGAGCTAGCCGCGCTATGTGTTTATTCGATTTTGCTGTAGATTTCGTTATATCGGTGCTGAATATTATAATTTATCTTTTTAAGCTTAAAGTAACACAAAAAATCCTTCCAATTTTTTTGACTTTTGCAAAACCTTTTTAACAAAAAAAAAAAAAAAAATGTTAAGATAAAACGTTGACGATATTGCGTATGCAGTTCCATAAGGAAAAAATATAAGTTATTTAAAATGGAAAAAAAGAAAACTAAAATAAGCTTCTCCTCCCTTAATCAAACTTTTCTCTTATCACTACAAAATACTGATAAAAAAAAAAAAAAAAAGAAAAGTGTTGCTGCTATAAGACTACTACAAGCCAGTAACTTAAAATATAATTATTTTAATACGGTTATTTTAATTATTTTTTTTTTTTTTTTTTTTTTGCAACCACATTATTTTCATTAAGGTCATTCTCCAGATTCTTAATATATTTTCAAGCTTAATATAACAATGTTTAAATCTCGCGTCACTCATCTACATATTATGATACTGAACATCGTCGTCATTCACGACATCATTAACAGCCATAGAAAACACTTCATGTCAATAATGTACTCGTGCAAAAAACAAAAAAAAACAAACAAAAATAAAAAACATTGCGCGTATTAAACTGTTTATAAATAGCGATTAAAAACCCTTTTTTATCACGTACATACAACAAAGGCTAAAAACATTTAAGCGAAGTATAGACAACATAAGCAACAGTTTGTTTGCTTACTCACCTATTGAGGAACTTGTTACGCTTACAGCGGCAGAGAAAACATGGATATTAAAGAAACAATTTTTAATCATTAAATATCTTTCATTATTGCAAAGACACGCAAAACTTTTAAAACTTTCTTTAAGTCAACAAGTGTTTAACAATACACAGCGATTATCAAACTTCTTTAACCCGTACATGTGGTAAGTTTTCGAATGGTTATCATAACAGGCTTTTATCCTAAATGCGCCCTCCTCTTTAATATTTTTATTGTAGATCCATTTTTAAAATTAAGAACACCGGAACAGATATCTGCCAAATACAGCAGCAATTTAAAACTCAAATTTTAATCTCACATTTTGGGCCAATTGTGGTTGGATTTTTACCCTTTTCACTTAATTAGATCATAAAGAAGTATTTTTCATTAATTTTCATTCGTTATTTCATGTAATCAGTAAAGATAATTCCATGCACCACATCCAATACCGTAACCATAACCTTACCTGCCTGACTCCTGTCTTATTAAAGTTGGGAGAAACGCGATAGAAAGCTTTCGACATGATGATGGTGCAAAACTAATTTTTATCTATAAACTGAGTGACAGATTTTCGTAGTAAGATGGCATAAAAACATCTTTTTAATAGTAATTGCTTTCTGGCTGAGCTTAAGCAATGTCCTTGGTAATATGTACGTTAGAAGTCTTGGATGATTGAAGATTATTTTGATTTTAAGCGCTTGAAGTGCGTTCGAAAAAAATCTGAATAATGTTACCATCGGGATATGTATGAGATCCAAGCTTGTTATAACTGTTCAATTTTGTTTGTTTATTTTATTTTAAATTGTTATAAAATAATCAAATTAATGTTTTTTTAAATTATTTTTGTGGCGAAGTTTTTCTTAGTTATGTCGCAGTGCTACCGTTCATGAGAAGTACGGAACCATTATTAATCTTCTTTGATTTTTACAGTTTTAGCTCACACTGTATTTGTGCACTTGTTACTTTACCAAGGATTTTCATCATCAATTTTTGTTATCTCTTTTTGTTTATTTTTAATGGTCTGCCTTTAAAGGGTTGTGCTTATTGGTTGGGAATTTAAATGTTTCAATAATGGTATTGAATGGCCAAAAGGAAACTGTTGCAGTAAGCGAAATTCGTTATTATCGAGCACTGATGAGTTTAAACGTCAGCTTTTTTTAAACAGCTAATTTTGTTATGTTAATCACGATTAAAATCAATTTGCATTGGTTAGAAGTTCAATTAAGAAATCAAATTTGTTAAAACAATTAAATCTGTAGCTGCTTTTTTTAGATGCTAATAATGCCAAATGTAAATAACGTAACTAAATAATTAAAAGAAAACAGGTTTTTTTTTAGCAAAATACCCTTTAGAATATTAAAAATGCTTTAAAATACATTTTTAAAGACATGTAAAAAAATGAATCCGATTTAATGCATTAAATAATAATCCTGCATTCAGCGTATGTCAAATAATTATATTAATTCATTTGGAAAATTTGTACCTGTATGTATTCCTGCAGCTTTTATGTCAAACTGTTGTAACTGCAGCGCAAATTTAAACTACAATCAATTTATGAACAAATTAGTGCGCCATTTTAAAGCCAAATATACTATTAATAAAGCCATGAGCTCAGTAATCAGCTCTTCAAGCTTTTTATACACTTAACCACATAAAGAAAAGACATTTATAGGTTTTTCACTCTATTGGAATTATCCACAATACTCATTTTCGGCCCCATAAAGTAAATATATTCTGGATCCTTTTATACAGGCAAGTCAGTTTCGTTAAAATGTCGTTTCTGAAGAGCTTAGGTATTACATATAGTTTCGAGAATTTTGCTATTGAAAGTCATATAAATATGTCCACAAAAGTTGGAGATATGGTTGAAATAACACCAGCGCCTTTATGCCTCTTAACCTTTTCCCATATTGTTGTGGTTTTTTATCATTATTATTATAGTTGTTCACTTTGTTGTATCGATAGCCAAAAATCTAAAATTCAAAAAAAAATCTGGACCACCAAATAGTCGAAACTTTACTTGGAAATCGAAAATTCACTGTTATATTATATTTTTGCACCAAATTCTGTTAATAATTCATGCAAAAAAACCCGACCTCAAAACAGCGCTCTGTCTATAATGTTCCAAGAGTTTGACCACATATTTCAAATAACATGAACTATTGGGACACTCTTCAATTTCTACTTCCAAATATTATAATTGTTGTTAGAGCGGACAACTTCTTTGTAGATTTCAACCGTCAAATTAAATCAATTATTGGGTCACGCTTTAATTTATAATTTTTAATATCAATACTCTGTCCACCCTTTACTTTCTAGATTTATTTTGTTCTTACTTTTTGCTATTGGGAGTTATAGTAATACACAGTTTTATAAAATTTTAAAGTGTTGAACTTTACGGTTCACTGTATGTATTTGTAAAAAACATGTATATTGTATAGGAGCATCCTTTAATTTTTAATAATGAAAGGTTTTTAAAGCGGGACCATCTATAAGCATAACCATTCAAATTTTAATGAAGCTTCAAGCAAACGTTTGCTAAAATCAAAATTAATCCATAGTCCTGGACTCGAGTTATAGGTATTGCGACAACTGGAATTAAAACAAAACTGCTTCTACTGAACCTAAATTTATAAAGTTTTAAGGGAAAATTAACAGCTTGAAAACAGAGAGCGCAATACCTTATAGAAACAAAGACGTTGCCTTATATAGAGATTGGGAGAAACTTTCAATCAATTTTCATAATCTGATTAAACCTAAGCCTAATTTCAATTAAAACTACAAGGCCGCATTTGTGTATGTTGGCCGTATGTTGTTAAAATAATTTTTTTTTTATATTGTAGTTAAAGGGATGCAGACTCTTAAATACCTTTAAGATAGTGAACATTAGCAGTTGGTTATAGTAAATTAGATAAATTATTAAGTACTTTTATATTTGTTAACAAATATTTTTAGAAATATGAAAAGTAATTGTAAAAAAGATCAAAAACTTCATAATTAATTAAAAAAAAAATCACAACAAAACTTACCAGTATGTAAACGCGTATGTTGCTGGACGTGCGATAATTGTTTAAATCTACGATCACAATACGAACATTTATAGGGTTTCTCTCCGGTATGAACCCGTATATGTTGAACTAATTGATGATTGCTGGAAAAACTCTTCATACACTGCTGACATTGGTGTGGTTTAGATTCGGCTCCTATACCACCACTACCACCGACAGAACCCAAACCAGTTCGTGGTATTTGTTGCTGCATTTGTTGCATGGCGCTTTTGTGCATAAAAAGCTATTAAAGGACACAACCACATGCCAAGCAAATACACACACACGCATTGACGAATATGAACACCAGATTTGTTTTTAGTAATTTAAGAAAAAATAAACAATATTATCTCTTTAGTTTTTAATGAAATTTTTTGTGAACTATTTTTTTTTTTTGTTTGTTTTAATATCAGTTTTCAATAAGAAATTTGAAATAATAGCTTTAAACCAAAAAATGTAAAATGATATTATTAATTAAAAAATAAAAAAACACATGGCTTTGTTTTTTAATAAATTAACATACAAAAATAAACAAAAGTAAAGAATAATTGGCCGTCGGCAAATTTTTATTATTATTATTTTTTTATGAAACAAATGTGAAAATATCAATTAAAATTTTTGTATGACTACACAGTGCAACAAGTTTTGTATACCTACAGCGAAGAAAAAAAAAGAAATGATTGATAGACGACTTTATTTTAACTGTGAGTATTAAATCTAGATTAAATTTTACTGTCGTTGACATTGTTGTTGTTGGTAGTTATTCTTTCACTTTTGTAAAACAAGCTAAAAATGCTTTAATTGTAATAATAACTTTCTGTCTACGAAGTATTTTTTGTCCAAACTTTTTTTTTTGTTAAAATGTATCGACAAATGTACAATTTTTTTGTTGACATTTACACAGTTTTTTCTGTTTTATTTTTTTAAATTTGTTTGTACCCTTAAACAGGTGAAAAGTGTTCTTATAGGTTCTTCAGTCAGTTTGTAATTTTAATAATATACATTGGTAAACTATAAAAAATTCAATATATTTATAAAGGCACGTAATAATTTCCCTTCTATACGTTGGTACTAGCTGTCTGATCGCATTGAATAATTTGATATTGTAAATAAACAAAATTTTGTAGTAAACGTTTGATAATTGGGAAAGCAAAAGGATGGTATCGAAAAAAAGTCCTGAGGAATATTTATTACATTTTGTAAATAGTAACACATACAATTTTGCAATTGCATGTAGTTGTAATTTTTCAATTACAATTACGTTCAATTATTTGTAAATATAATTGGGCTTTACTTGTAATTTGTAACTAAAAAAAATGCAAATTACCATTGCATGTTATTGTAACCGAAAATATTTTATTATAATTATATCGAATGGAAAATTATTTGCCATAAATAAATATTTATTTGTTCTGATATTGTTTTCCTTCAGAATTATACAGGCTTACGAAAACTTTCTTTAAAGTAGTTCTGAATGCTTCAGAAATCATTTTTAGAATCTTCAGTTAATCTTAACAATTAACAATTCTAAGAAAATAACTGAATTTTGTTTAATTGAATAATAACAATTACAGTTATTTGTTATTTGTAATAAAACATTTACAGTGACATTCAATCTGTATTTGAAAATGTCCAATTACAATTACATATATTTGTAACGTATTTTAATGCAGGGTATATAATACTTGGCTAAGCTTCAGAATGAAATTCTTATACTTGATTTAATTTTTTTGTTTTGTTGACAATGAACGTTTTTTTAAAAGATGTAGGTGCAAATAATAACTTTGTTGTTGTGTCTGTCTACATAGGAACAAGCCACACTTAAATCACACGCTTTGTTCCAGTAAATGCTCTTATTACTTAAGCAGAATTTAAAATTTATTAAAACTAATATTTGCTTGCTAAAGCTTAATTTGGAAGTTAAAAAGTTGTTATTTATGGCAAATACACGACAATAAGTGAGCTTAACTCAATATTGCTTTAAAAAGTTTATTTGCATTCATAAATATATTTGCATGTAAAGTCCAATATAGATGTTTGTCGCCAACTGTTTGCCAATAATTAGAGCAACTTTTTATGTCTTATTTAAAATGTTAATATGGATGTGTGTGTAACAATTCAATCGTACCAAGTATTTTTGAAGACAAAATTTTTATTAAATTATATTTTTTTTTAAAAGTGATACTTTTTTAAGGCACTCATTTTTAAAATTCTCTCTGTATGTGTTTCCTTAAATAAATTTTTCAAAAGATAATTCTTTAAAATATATTTGATTTATTTTAATCTATTTTTGTGCTTATTTAATTTTTCAAAAGAAACTACTTTTTTGAAAGGGACTTTTTCAATAGACTCTTATTACTCGCAAATTTTTAAAACTTACATTTAGGACATATTTTTTAATTAAGTTTTTATAAATCTATTAGTAAGGTTGCTTATTTTACAGGATATTTTTATGTTGCTTTTTTCAAAGACATTTTTAAGAAGTAAAATAAAATATTTTTTTTAGGGACTTATGTAACACATATTCTCAGACACTTTATAAAATTTTTTTTCCCAAATTATACTTTTTAATCGTATATTTTAAAGCTTTTAAATGTACTTTAATACTTTTTGTTTTTTAAAAGTACTTATCTAAAAAGGTCTTCTATTAGAGATGCTTTTGTTAAATGCTACTTTTTCAAACTTATAAGAAATATTTTTCAAATGTTATTAATTTAAACTTTAAATTTATAATTTCATTTTAAAGAGGATTCATTTTTAAAAATTCTATGTAAAAAAATTCTGTTAAAAGGCAAAATTTTGAGAATTTCGTAGTCAGGGTAGTAAGCACGTTGACTGCAAATCGGATTAGCCTGGGTTTAACCCAGTTTTGTTTAAAAAAAAGACGTCTTCTCAAATGTAGTTTTCAAAAAATGTTACATATTTAGAAAGTTTTTTTGTTTTTTTGTTTTTTAAATGAACAATTTTTAAGGATACTCCTTGGAGAAAAATATGTTTTTCCAATTATCTTTTGAAGAAAATGTTATAAATTGCATTTCTTTGATCTTTCTCCAAAAGCTAACTTTGTCAAATAATTTAATTTAGGATAGTTTTTTAAAGGTATTTTTGTAAAAGCACTTTTTGAAAGTTACTCTTGTAGTTATATTTCATTAGCTACTTCTTTGCAGTGGTACTTTATAAATTTACACTTTTTTTTAATCATTTGTACCTAACAAAAGATAATTTTTAAAATCTTTTTTTTTTAATGAAGCTTTAAAAATAAGAATTTTAAAGGTACTTCTTTTAAAGAAATTCTTTAAAGTACTTTTTGACGTAAACTTATTTTTGGGTATTCTTTGCTGTGGAAAAAAGCTTTCTTTGAATTACTTTTTTATAGGAAACTATATAAAGACGAAGCTGTATTTGCAAATGAAACAAAAATTTTGTTTAAGGGCTTTTGATGAATGCGCGTTAGATACTTAGGTGAGGGAAGATTATGCTGAGAAGCTGTATGGAACTGTGGGGAACGCCTTTAAAAGTTATATATTTCTACAGAAACCATTCAGAATTTCTGTCCAGCAAAATGACATTGAAAAAGAAACAAAAAAAAAAAAAAAAAACAAACGAATAAAAAACAATGTTGCGACTTCTTGCATAAGGTCTAAAAGGTTTCTTTTAATTGTGCTATTTTTAAAAACGCTTCATACAGTTCTGGTTGGCTATTTAAATACGCACAAACATTCAGTGTAAGAGTATTTTTGCATAAAATTTAGGGTGGATAGTAACTACACAAACAACTATAATGCAATAAAGTTTAGTTTTTTTTTTTAATGTCAAAGCCCTAATAAAATTTACTATTTTTTCAATTATAGTGTTTTCAGTCATCCCTCTAAAAGATTTGTAATGCTAAACGTGGAAAAAAGCAGGTTTTCCATTAGAAAATCGAGAAAAATTATGCTCAAGTTTTACTCTCAGCTAAACTTTTTGCTTAACGTAAAATGAGTTTGGTTAAGTTGCAACAGTATTGCGCGATTTTATTTCATTTTGTTTTTTTTGTTTTTTCATTTGTCTGACCATTTGTCCGTAAATATCCTCTTCTCAATGTCCATAAAAAAACTCTTAGCCAAACCAACCAGCCAACCAACCAAACAACTAATACTTGGTTGGCTCTTTACAATTTACTCACAGGCAAATAACAGAATTGTGCTAAAACATTGCTTTAGTAGTTACAGGTTTGTCGTTCGTTAAACACGAAAAGAAACCTTAATAAAAAGGATGTCCTAATGCACAACTATAAATTTGGAATAATTTTGTTGAATAAAAGTTATAGCTAAAATGAATTGTAATTTTTGCTAGTTTAGCAGAACTAAGGGATTTCCAGCCTTGTAATATTAATTATTAATAATTTCGTGTGATAATGCAGTTTCGTTTTGATTTAAAGTATTTTCTATCGCCGACTGCTAGGTACACTAGTTTACAGCATCTCTACAACGAATACAACATTACAAAAACAATATAACTTTGGAAATATTTTAGTTATAGTTTTTGTAATAAATGGAAGGAACAAATCAGCTGGGAGGGCGACAGACACTACCTCAAAAATCTGTAACCAGCCAATTGTATGCTGTTCCTTTATTGTCTGTCATATATTTAGTCATCAGAGGTGTAACCAAACAAGTCTAACTACTTAAGGCAATCATTTTTACATTCCAATCTTTTATTTAATAATTGAAAGTAATAAATCTGTTCGGTCCCTTTAACCCAAATCTATGCAGTAGATTCAACTTTACGTTCGGAATAACGAACATCGTTTGTGACGGCTTTATTAACGGATTTTTCTCAAAATCATCTTTTTAAACTTATATAAAATTCTTACTGCCATCTAATTAATTTTGTTAAAGCAAAGCGGCATTACTTAAGTATTGAGAAATTTTTTTTTAAACTGACTTTGGATTAGTAGAAGGTATGAATAATTATGATAAGACTTTTATTATAACGGCAAAATGGAGTAAAAAAAACGAGTCCCAGCGCTAAAATCGGCCCTGCCGAATCTTATATACGCTTAACCACATATTAACTCTAGTTTTGTGAAATAAGTCCAATTAAAACAACAAATATTGGGGTGACAGAGAATTAAGAAAAAAAATAAGTACTACATATACATAATTTTACATAAAAATGTCATCGACTCTTAATGGCTTAAGCATTTTTGAAAAAATTTAATATTTCCTGAAAGATCTGTTCAAAAGCTTTTTAATGGTGGCCATATTGATATCTTAAAAAATATGGTGCACAATCGTACTTTTTCTATAAACAGTTTAGAGGCCCCATAACTCGGCAAATATGGGCGAGCGCAAATATTTTCACGTGATGTGTTTTTTTTTATCGCCAAATATATATATATATATATATGTTTTTTTTTGTGAATGGAGTTACTTCACAAAATTAGATTTATTCCAAAAGTTATGGAAAAAGTTGAGGCAAGATCCTGCTGATTTTCACTAGCAAAATTTTTGAAAATATCTTGATCAATTGGCGTACTTAAATTTTCGCTAGCTCATCTATTGTCTTGTCTCGAACACGGACGGATAGACGCCCTTTGATAGACTTTTCCCAAATTGATGTCGAAATTTTCTTACAATCACAAAGCATGAACTCGGATTTGAGCAGAAAAATTAACAAATACTTCAAAATAAGTTTAAGTAAAAAAATATTATATTCCTGTTGTTATTTGTCTTCAATGTATCTTACACATTTTACTTGCTTAATTTGGCGGCACAAATATTTTATGTAATTAAAAAAAAATATTTATACCAATGAACGAAGCTTGTACTTTTTTCTGGATGACAAAAACACGAATTCTATTCGTCAGTCTAACGTACATAAAGTTTCAGTATTTTTTAAACAGGACGTTTACTTTTTGCAAGTGTATTTTTTTTGTTTATTTCTCTGTTCACTCGATTTTTAGTATTATATTTTTTTTTGCTTAATTTCTATACGTATTTGGCTGTGTACACTCCTTTTTATATTGTTCTGTTGTTAAGCTTTTCCCTACGTTTTATTTGTTTTTTATAGAACTTTTTTATTATTTTTTATGTAAAAACAACACGAAGCCAATGGACGGCCTTGTAAGCCAAAACTATATTTTAAAAATGCCACTCCCAAATGTTGGCAGGGTAAAAATATTAAAAAAAAATTGTAATTACAGGAATAGAAAAAATATTAAAAGACAATTTATTGTGTGAAGTGGAGAACATAAAAACGTAATTTTCGTAGCAGTTTTTGTTTAAGAAAAGTGTATATATATATGTATATTTTTTTATACCAAAAACTATTTTTGGTGGTAGAAAAGTATGAGTCTGAAATGTTGCTATTCATTGAAAAAGTGGTTGACACTTCCGACGAAGTACATGAAATAAGATACTATCAAACCTGAATTAACACAAACTTAAGAAAACGAAAATTATTATAATGATGATTTGAAAATTATTTAGTTTTTTTATTTTTATTAAATGAAGAAAGAAGACAGCTTAAATGTTATATTATGCATATTTGCTTATAAAATGTTATTTTGAACCAATCATTGATACAGTCTATTTTATTTATTTTTTGTTTTTTTTTTTTGCAATAAAGTTCCTTTAGAAACCCTTTCTTTTTTCTCTTAGGATAAATAGAAAATTTAGGTTTGGTTTTGTTTTTTTCTATTATTAACCCATTTTTTTGCCACTGGTCGATTTTTCGATCACTGACTTTATTATCGTTTATCTCCAAAGATGACTGCTATTTTTTATATCGGTTTCACAAATATAAAAAAGGTAATTATGTTTAAAATATTTGTGTTGAATTGATTTTCTGAAGGCTTAAAAAATTTTTTTGGTATAAGGGTAAAAAAAGCTCTTTTTTACACAATTTTTCAATCTAAAAATGTTTAATAAATTCGAAAAATATTTTTTTATTTTTACTTTCTTTTGAAGCTTAAATAGTATATTTTAAGAATCGAAGGAAATCAATTTGTGAATTATAAGGTTTCTTGCTTTTAAATTCCCATAAACTTTATTGGTCGAAAAATCGACCACTGGCCGGAAGCCCTATAGTCGCGTTGAGAAGCTTTTAAATTATACGGTTTTTATTTTCATTTAAAATCTGGCAATACTTCTTTTTTATGTGTTACCCGTCGTTAATGTTATTACTAATAACTCCACAGTTGAACCAATGACAAATGCTAAACGGTTTTGCCGTAAACAAAAGAAGATTATAACTATTCCACAGCCAAAAGTGATTCAAGAGCATAACAACGGAATGGGAGGTGTTGACCTTCATGATAATGCCATGGCTAATTATCGCATCTGCATTAAAGGAAAGAAATGGTAGTGGCCAATATGGACTATTGCTTTAGGTAACGCAATGGTCAATGCATGGAAGATGCACTGTATAATGGCAAAGCTCCAAAAGACAAAAACTCTTTCACAAATTGAATTTCGGTCCAAAGTTACTACACATTTGCTAAAATATGATGCGGAGATCAACAACGGGGATACCGATTCATTACCAAATCATCCCAGGAATAACGAAAAGGAACATCTGATTATAAGAAGTACTGAAGATAAATATCGTGCAAGAAGTGTAATACATACTTACATACAAAATTCTTTAATGACTACAATAAAGATTTATAAAAAAAAAACTTATAAAATATTTTTTTTGTCGTTAAATCAATTTAAATAAAGCCTAAGGCAATACTTTTTTACAAAACAAAAATTTTTTTTCGGCCAGTGGTTGATTTTTCGACAAGTCCGTTTTCAGACAACTGAAAGTCTTAAAGAAAAATTTTGTGATAATTATCCTTAATTGGAGTCTCTAAAGCATCACCCTGCCAGGGTTGCAAAAAATTCCTGCTCTGTTTTCTTAAATCTCAAAGTTGGCATATGTTCGCCAAGAGGGAGCTCAGGATAATCGTAGGATCATTTGTTCTATTTACGTATAGCTTTCGGCCTCTTTAGAGCGAATTTTGATTTCAAAACGTATGTACGTAAGGTCTCTATCGGAACAGGTTAAGTAAAAATAACATACAGAGACACCTGATTTAAGATTTTAAACATTTTTACATAAAATACAATTAATAACACCTGAAAAATAATTAATAGATAACAAACCTTAATTCGATAAGAAATTCAAATAATATTTGTGTAAAAAATAAAACAACTCAATTATATAAAAGTTATAAAAAAAGTTTATTAAAATAAATTAAAAAAATAAAAATAGTTTGAAATAACGTAAAATCTAAATGCATCCATGACTGAAATATTGATTAGTTAAAACAAAATAATTAAACTTAATAAAAACAGCTCTTATAATGATAAAAATTAAATAAATAGATAAAAATATATGTGTGTATGTGCGTGTGTGTTATTGTGTGCGTGTGTACGAATGTTCCAGTGTGGGTGCATGTGTGCATAACACTCTTTTTTAATATACTAAACACAAAAATAAGTTACAGACCTTCAATTCCCCTCTCTATAATGCCTTTTTTTAACTTCTGTTTCATTTAAATTTCTTATTGTTTTGACTTACTTTCTTAATAACCGTGTTCTTTTTTTTTTGTTGCTACAATATAAACAAAAAATTCAATCGTGTTATCATATAAATTTTCAAAGATTTTGTTTAACAATGGATATTTAAAATTTTTTGGTTGATCTAATTTTTTTTTGTGCCAAGCAAAAATTATCAGCAGTTAAAGGACCAATTCTAGGGGAATTTAAAGCCGAAACTTCTAAGTCAGTGTATTTATAAATTTATAAATGTATGTCAGTATGCTTGTATGTATGTGTTTAATACATTTGAGCTTTTTTGCACATGTGTAAATGTGTGTTTTGCATTTCTAATTAAACTATTGTGTTTCTTTTTTTTTTATTTTTAACTATTGTATACAAGTGTATTTTGTAGTAGACTTCCAAACATTATGACGTAGAAATGTTAGTTTGTGTGTATGTAGGTTCCTTAACTATAAAACATCACAGCCAAAGTATTAAAACAAAGTAAAGTGTCTGAAAGTTATATGTGTTGAGTAAACCTGCAATACAGACAGTGGCACACAATGAGCTTTACAGCAATTTAGGTTACGAAAGATAAATGGAATACTAAAACGGCTGATTTTAATTACAACAAAATTTTTTATGAAATATTTAGTTGAATAATAATTTGTTAGATTTATCTCAAATATTACCTTATTAGCACTGAAAATATTGAAAATCATTTAATATTTTTTTATTTTTAAAAGAAACTCTACTCTCGCCATACCATTCGATAAGGACTGTGATCATATCTTTCAATAGCTGTTTCGTGGAGAGCGTTTCGATGTAATAACATCATTAACAAACTTGACGACATTCTTCACCGAAAGGTATGTCAACTATATCTTATTAACACAGCTCGATTATCATAATCAGTAAAAATAATATTTCATCTTTGGTATTTCGTCAATTTTTTTTTTAATGGAATCATGGCTTAATTTATAAATTTCTATTTATTAAAGCTTAAAAATCAAAAGTTGATATTTTTAAAGAGTGTACCACTGTATATAAATATTCTAGATAAAAAATGAAAATCTGTTTAACATTTCCAGTGCTGTCCAATGAGTCGAAAAATATCGTTACTGCGAAATAACTCCAAAGGAAAGAATGATTAATTGAGTATCAGTTTTTCATTGATAAATGATGATATGATCATCATTTTTCAACTTTTAAATGTATCGGTTTTTTTAAATTATTAATATAAATAAATGATTTTTTATTTTTAACTAGAAGTTATTTTTAGTTTTTTAGCTGTTTTAAATTTTTTGCTTAGAAAATAATAATCAGTTTTATATCGTTTTATATTTGCTTGGACAAAAAATATTATTTTTTAATTAATTCAACAAACTACAACATTTGTACGGACTCTGGAGATAATTTGGACCTTAAATCACTTAATATTAAATTTAGGGAAGAAAAAAAGTTTCCTCGTCAGGTTAAAAATTAAAATTAAAAAAATGTTCATTAACTTCAAAGTTAAGCTTGAGAAATAAATATCATTTTCATTATAATTTTTCTACTTAAAATTTCCAAATTGTATTTATTTGCGGTTCCTTAATAAAACTTAAGTTAGAAGTTTATCTCTATCGTCTTTTTTTGGAATTATATTCACTTGGGAGTTATTTTACAGTATTAAAAAAATAGTTGATCTTAACTGCTTTTAAGAATAGTGAAAAAAAAAAATAAAATTAAAAAAAAAAACATTATTGAAACGTAAAAAATAGAAAAATAATAGATATGCCTACACTTTTCTGTCAAGAGTTTTTTTTATTACTTTTTGCATCTCGACTCATTTTTTCTGTTTTATCTCTAGATATTCTGTTAAATATATTATTTATGTTTCTCTTTAGTGTCGTATCGTTAAGATTAATATTTGTTTGATTTGGTTATGTTTGTGTCTATAACGTGGAAGAGTACTATACACAACGAAATAGATGCCAACTCACTCGTTGCAGGGTCGACCAGCATTCTTCCAAGGTACGTTCGCTGATAGCAGCAGCACTGTTAGAACGGGATAATTGTAGCTATTATTTTTTCACATCATCAAAATTCGCCACATAAAGAAAAAAGAAAACAATATATATGTTAATTAGCTTTATTTGTGTGTATATTAGTAATTTAAAAATTTTAATTTCTTTTTTGACAAAAATTTCGCAAAAAAAAAAAAAATACAATAACAATTTTATAATAGTTTCTTTAAACAATTTTTCTTTAATATGCTTATTATTTATACTTGAGAAAACAAATAAGAACTGGAGTAAATAATAAAGAAGTCCGTTTTGCAGTTTTATCATATTTTTTTAATTTGATAAAAATACAAATGTAATTAAGTTTAGCTACAAATATAATAAAATTTGTATACAATTTTCCATCTGCCGAATTCAGAAGAGATTTTATTTAAAACATTTCTATGAGACTCTACAATGGAAAAGCTTTGTGCGGTGCGTTAATCATTTAAATTTCGAACTTTTCTACAAAATCAGAAGGCGAAGAGCCATCCATAAACTGAGAACAGTAAGAGAATAGAGTGCGTTCGATCGCCTTAAAATCTGCCCTAGTAATCGTTGTTTTACAAGGAAATCGGAAAAAGCTATTTGCATGAAAGAAGCCTTAGTAAGGATTTCAATAGTTTGACTATGGCACAATAATTCGATGTAAGTGCACTTCGACAGATATTATTTTTTATTTATAAACACAGCTGCCGCATATTTACCTGATGAATGATTTTGTCATGCTTTGAACAATAAGTTTATGTAAGTACTTCTCAACATACAAATTAATGTAATAAAACAATAATTCTAGCAAAAACCGACTTCAAAACAGATTTAAGCTATCTGTCTATAAGTTTGATCATATACACCAAATTATATTAACTACTGGGACACCCTTTAATTTCCAAATTTAAATTTGATACTGATAATTATAGCAGACCTCACGATACAGGTTCTTTGTAGATTTCAACCTGTCTAAAACAGTTCAATTCAATGCAATTTAGAATTTTGAATATTAATACTTGTTACTATAACGGCCTTTGCAATCGACATTCTGTCTAATTTTCAAGTGTGGGCAGGCCTTTTAATTTTTAGATATATTTTTGTATTAATTTTTGTCATTGGGAGCTATAGTTATACGCAGTTTTCTTTAATTTTAAAACGTAAGATTGTGAACTGTTTTAAAAAATGGACCAATCTGTAAGCATAAACTTTTAAATAAAGAATAAATTTTAAAATTTTTTAAAATCGGTTCAGAAAGGATTGATTTCTGCAGGCACAAACAACAAAATTCAGACGAATTGACAATATCCTGCTTTTTTTGAAGTCAGTTAAAAACGGAGGTGATCATCTTGACCTCCATAACCGAGAATTTAGGCTTTCAGCTGTTGCCAAGTATACTCTCTCCAACCTAGACTAACCCAAGAACAGCCTTAAGACTAACCTAAGAACATCCTTAATTTTATTTGTATTTGTCCCATCTTCCCCTGCAAGTATTTTAAGAAAGACATCATGAAGTGTTACCAATCTGAATGGAATGGAATTGGCTATATTTATAATGGTTTAGAACAAAATGAATAAATTGTAATAAACTATAGAGAAGTAATATTATGTGCCTATGTTTATTTTAATTTTTCTTTTTATTTATATTAATTAAAATATATATGTTATTAAATAAAAAACAATGTTCTCTATTGCATCATTGTTTGATCTTGATTTTTGGAAAATACAATAGTTCTGTATTGAATATTCATGATATTGAATGATGGGTTGATTATTTGCTCTTGTGAAATAAACATCGCAAAACATTGCCGACCAAATCTCGCCGGTAGCCGAAATTTGTTTTTATATTGGGCACATAATTGTGCGCATAATAGTCGGCTTCCATTGTTAAGAACCCAGTTTGAGCTTATTTCTTTAAAGCTAAATTTTTTGGTGCTCTTTTACTTAAAGATAAAGTAAAAAGTAAATAAATTTATCTGAATATTAAGCCCTGATTTTAAATAAAATTACAGGGAAAATACCTTGAGGTAGTAAATCATAGAGAAAAAGTTCTTACTAAGGAAATGAATGTACGAACCAGTGATAAATAATGCTTGACTATTTTCAATGCATATGTAGTTACTTAACTGTTGCTGTTGAAAAAGGTGCAGCAAAGGCAAAAAGCAAATGCAAAAAAAAAGGGAATGAAACGCATTTACTTTAGCTGCCTTGAGCTTCTTTTTGCAGCAAAGCAATCAGCAACGCAATTAATTTAAAAACGTTTGCTGTTGCTTGAGCAATCAGTTATTTTTAATTTTTCCATTTGCCTAACTCTTTACTATGAAGTTGTGGCTGACTACGATTGCTGTTTCTTGCTGTAACTCGCTTCCTTTCATCCCTTTTAACATTGGAAACGTATTTATGTATTTATTACTTACAATACGTAAGAAAATACATATAATACAAATGTTGTTTTTATTACACCATTAAATGGTGTTTTTGTTTTTCTTAAAAAGCAACAGCAAAAGCAGAAAAAAACATCATCTTATTGCTTAAGCAACAGCAAACGTTTTCAAAATAAAAGCTTTGCTGGTTGCTTTGCTGCAGAAAGAAGCACATAGTCAGCTGAAGCAAATGCGTTTCTTTTTTGCATTTGCTTTTTGCTATTGCTTCGTTTATAATGAAATGTTTTGTAAATGCTGAGACATTAAGTTTACTTTAATTTGCTGAAAAACATGTAAACAAAGCAAAGATTTTAGTGCTGTTGCTATTTGAAGGCAAGCAATTTAAACACTGGTGCAAACACAACAGAGGACGGTAATGGAAATATTTGTCGTTACTGAGAGTAAGTTAACAAAATAATGTCAGCGTTACGGGTAAGAGCAGTAATGTGTCAGGCATGCGTTTCAAAGGGATTGTTTTTAAAGCCTGTATGCAACAGATTAAAGAGATGCACGAAGAACACTTAGTTTTGGGTTCAAAATTGTATAGGAAATGTTTTCATTTATATTTTATTTTTATAAAAATAATGTGACTTTTATTATAACTGACTATTAGAAAACAAAATGTTAGACAATAAAAGTACCAACAAGAAAACACAATAAATTTTATTTTACCGAGGGTGTCGATAACTTTGTACGTAATATTCTAACCATCGTCTATTGTGTTCGTTCACTAAGAAGGTAAACGACTTTTTAATATTCCATGAAAATAAGTTGTCTCCCAACATAATCCAATTAATGTAAACAGAACTTGGTAAAAATATCGGGATATAAAATAGTCCTAGTCTATGATTCTTATTACCCTTTGACACTTTGTAAATATTCTGGATTTTCGATTATCTCTGAAAAAAATGCACTGGAGGCAGCCTGTTGATGCGCCTTAGATGGCGAATCTATGTTTTATGACTTTCGCAAATACTCTCAAATAGTGCTGTGAAACTATCAGTATTTTGACTTGAATTGGAACCAGTTTTACCAAATTTTTTTTAATATCTTTTATCATAGTTAACCAAGTTAGCTCTAAGTAAATTTGGAAAAAAAATGTTAAAACCACAGCAGTCAAGTGTTGTTTTACAAGGCACATTCATTTACTAGGTAGTAGCGGCTCTACAACAAATACAACATTGACAAAAACAACATGCCTTTTTATTATTGTTTTGTGCGTTGGAAACGTCAAAAACCCAAAGAGCAATAAAAAATAATTGATCTCAATAGAAATGCTTGCTTTGTTTGGCAAACGCTTGTTGTTAGTGTTTTTTGAAATTCGTAAACCAACAAATTAAAATACAAACAACTTTTGACATTTCCAACTACAAACGAGATGGGCGGACGACACTACCTAGCAAAAAAAATTGCGTTGGTTATTTTACTTATGAAATTTGGTTTTATTTTAGTTGGCAACACTTTACCACACAAACAGTTGTCAACTCCTATCTTTTTTTTTAATTTTGCGAATCGATTTGTATAAACAATAATAATGCACAGTGCGGCAGAATCAAACAATTTTTAAAAGAAACTAGACAGATGAATTACAAAGCCAAATAATTTAAATTCCCTAGAGCGTAATACTCAACAAGTATTAGAGACTAGAGTTACATATAAGGAGCTTGTTTTGCAGAACGCATTGATATTTTTTAAATCGCATAAAAAACATTAAATACAAAAAACACTGCTGTGGTTCTGGGAGCTATATGAATTTTTTTTATAAAAAGCTTAATTCCATTACAATTTCACCAAACCTTGGTAACTGTTTATGCTCACTGGTTTACCAAGTGATGCTACTCCTTAAGGTTGAGATTTCTTCAACAACGTGAGGTGAAATCATAATATTAAAAGGGTTTTGGAATTTGAGATATCATTAAAAACGGCAGACGAAAAGATGTATGTATGTATAAATGATTTCCAAAATTTAATAAATTGTACGTTTTTGGCATGAGTCATTATTTACAATTTATATTTGTTTTCACATAAACATATGATACGGCACTATTTTGTCACCAACTGAAAAAAAATTATTCATTTTGAACTTTTTTTTTTGCAAAATTTTTCCATTAATTTCGAAATGCATTTTAGCTTAAATATGAATTAATTTTTACGATAATAAAAGCCAGAAATATGTTCAAAAACTTCTAAGGAGTTACGTTATTGTGAGTAGTATATTATTTTCGAGACTATTTGAAATGACCTTAAACGAGTGTTATTTAAATCTGTGTGCTTTTTAAGCAACATAAATGCAACATTTTACTTAACAAAAAAAATAAAATAAATAAATAAATAAATCAATAAATAAGAGTGCTATGTTCGGCTATGCTGAATCTTATATACCCTTGTTATGTCTGTTGTGGCGTGTAACGGAAAATTTATCGCGAATGCAATACATCAGAATAGATGAACGGGTTCAACATTCTTAATAAAAAATAGAGCTCAGTTTTTTTCTATTACGTGAAGGTTAGTATATTTCACGGTTATCGTTCTCGAGGTTTGGAGAAATGAAACACCAGAATATGCAGTAAAAAATTACCTTTAAGTAATTCAAACAGATTTTGTTTTATTAACTAAAAACTAAATTTGTTTGAAAATTGAAACAAAAAAATGTTTTTACATTATTTATAAAAATAAGCAGAGCTGTAAGTGAATCAATTCATTCTTGCATCAATTCGCTAAACATTATTATGAATTATTTCTTTCGCACAAGAAATGAACTAAATGAAATTTTAGTCAATTCAAACAAATTTAGTAAAAATAAAATGCAATGAATTGCCATTTTTTTTAATTCAAATGAATATTGTTACGTTTTACCCTTTTTTAGCAGGCAGAACAAACGTACGGATTCTTTTGATTGCAAATACCACTGTGGCTAAATTCTGTATTCGAACTTTACGGCTTTCTCTGGCAATACTTCTCGATCCTACTGATCTTGTGAACCCTTGGTCTCGTATTTACTAAACATGCGTTATCACCACAAACGCAGCCATCCACGCTACACTACTGTGTTACTCCGGCGAGGCATGAACTACTCGATGCCTTGTTTAGTAACCTTAACCATCCACAGACATCTCCACTACTTCTTTTATCCAAGCCAGTCATCTCCTTTAATCCAGTAGCCACAACACACGTCTGCCATACACTGTTGTTATGCTGTTACACTTTCCCTGCGCTAACCGCTATTGCTCTTACTTTTTATTATAAAGGGCTTCTTGACAATTATCTGTTGCTCTCATATTAAGTTGGACGTCTCCACTAAATATCTGCCATGGCTTTACACAATAATTGTCTTTTGCCTCTCGGGAGGTTTGTACTGCTGTTTATTAATTTTTTAATTGCTTATAACAATTATTATTTTTTCGTTGCACGCATGTCCGAATGCGGTATCGAACTCAGGACCCTCTGTTTTGTAGTACGCACCTCTACCAACGCAGCCATTGAGGCTGCTCAACTTTTGTTGGCTAACTTGTGGTTTTGTTATTCTATAAACACACCATTAGTTGAATTGGCTTATTCACCACGCTCATACGGAAACAACTACAGGGGTTGCCAGATTTTATTATTCGTAACATTATCCCTCACTCAAGCCTGTTCGTCCCGAATAGGCACAATTTTTATTCTTTAGGATAATTGCTTGTCCGCTTTTTCAAATGTTAACAAATAGTGTACAGCTTTCTTTTGTGGTTTTATTTTTGCAATCCCACTTCTGACACCAATGTTACGTTTTACCCTTTTTAGCAGGCAGAACAAACGTACGGATTCTTTTGATTGCAAATACCACTGTGGCTAAATTATGTATTCGAACTTTACGGCTTTCTCTGGCTCTACTTCTCGATCCTACCGGTCTTGTGAACCCTTGGTCTCGTATTTACTAAACATGCGTTATCACCACAAACGCAGCCATCCACGTTACACTACTGTGTTACTCCGGCGAGACATGAACTACTCGATGCCTTGTTTAGTAACCTTAACCATCCACAGACATCTCTACTACTCCTTTTATCCAAGCCAGTCATTTCCTTTTTAATCCAGTAGCCACAACACACGTCTGCCATACACTGTTGTTATGCTGTTACACTTCCCCGCGCTAACCGCTAGTGCTCTTACTTTTTATTATAAAGGGCTTCTTGACAATTTTCTGTTGCTCTTATATTAAGTTGGACGTCTCCACTAAATTATCTGCCAAGGCTTCACACAATAATTGCCTTTTGCCTCTCGGGAGGTTTGTGCTGCTGTTTTATTAATTTTAATTGCTTATAACAATTATTTATTTTTTTTTTTCATTGCCCGCATGCGGTATCGAACTCGCCCCCTGTTTTGTAGTACGCACCTCTACCAACGCAGCCATTGAGGCAGCTCAGCTTTTGTTAGCTAACTTGTGGTTTTGTTATTCCGTAAACACACCATTGGTTGTTGAATTAACTTTATTCACCACACTCATACGGATACAACCAACTATAGGGGTTGCCAAGTTTTATTATTCGTAACAATATGTTAAAAAGAATTACAATTCTTTATCAATTGATTTGAATTGAATTGAGTTTGTTTGGCTCTCAAAAACAGTTATTGAATAGTATTAAGTGAAGTAACAAATTGTCTAAACAAAATCTAAATGTGTACATGTTTTAGTTAAGTATGGTTTATTTTATCCGCATATCTTTATATTCATGTTTTTATTTTCGAAATTCTGAATTAAAAAAGGATATATCTAAGTTTGTCATTCCGTGTGTAATTTCTACAATATCCATTTCCGACCCCATAAAGTACAAATGTTCCGAGTTCTTATGCATAGCTAAGTCGATTGAGCGATATCCCTCTGTCCGTCCGTGCTCGGGTTGAATTGTACCTCCCAGGGCACTAAATGATCTGGAGAAAATTTAAAAATGATAGTGGATCGATCGGTTTTAAAAATTTTGCTTTTAAAAATCAGCAAGATCGGTCCATATTCTAGAGGCAGCGGGCAAAACACCACGACTGTCTTTAATTTTTCCATATTATTTAACAATAGAAAAAAAGGGGCGACAGAGAATTAAGAAATAAGAAAAAACATCAAGTGCCCAAAATTTGCGCTCGCCCATATTTTCCGAGTTATGGGCCGCTGAACATTTCATAGAGACGTACGATTGTGCACCATATTTTTCATGATATCAATATGGATATCACTTGCAGAGAACTATAAGTAAATACTAAAATTTTTTTAGAATACTTAACACGTTAAGAGCCGATGACATTTTTATGTTAGATTATATATAGTACTTTTTTCTTATTGTTTTATGCTCTGTCACCTTAATATTTGTTTTTTTTTTATTGGAATCACTTCGTTAACTAGATTTACATTTATGGTGAAGGGTATATAAGGTTCGGCATAGCATATAGCTTTCTTACTTGTTTCATTTAGTTTTGGTTCTTCAGCCAGGTAAAAATGCGGCTATGGCATTGATAACTTGATAAACTAATTTTTTCTTAGTTTAGAATTTAGGCAAAAATATTTAAAGGTTCAAGCACATTGTTTAAAAAGAAATACTGATTTAACAAAAAAAAAATAAATTATATAATGAAACACTGTAAGAGTTATTAAAGCCTTGTTTAACTAAGTAGATAAGCCTGCCAATGTAACTGTTCAACTGTAAGTTACAAAATAACAAAAAATGGAATAATGTTTTGAATTATAAGATTAACTTAAAATCCAAAATTTTCAAGGTTACACTTATTACTTTTATCTACTTTTATTTGCAGGTAGTGACAATGCCATTTCTTTTCTTTTAAACGTTTTTATTATGAAAGATTTTCGTACTGTTTTTCGAATATGTTTCGTGCACAAATGCCAATTAAAAATAATTTAAAATAATTATTTTCATACATTTTAATTACTTGCCACACAGAAAACTGTTCGAAAAACATTTAGATTTATCTTTATTATTGTATAACTTTAATGTTCTTGGTTTTATTAAAAATTTAAATATATATAATTCTTTTTGTTAAGTTGATTAATATAAAAATAAAATTTGTTCATTACGTGCTTTTAATTGCCGTTGGCAATAATTGTTAGTCAGCTTTAATTACAATTTTTATTTAAATTAGTTAAGAAACAACAACGTTACAAAATTACAACAACACGCAAAATAAATAAATAATAAATTTAATATTTAATAAAAAAATTTTAAAAATTTAATAAATTAAATATTTAACAAAAAAGTAAAAAAAGGGAGAAAATGTTTAAAATTAAAATGACACCTTGAATAGAAATTTTGAAAGGAGAATAAAATCTCCGAAAGTTTCAGTTTTGAGTTTTTTGAATGATTTCTGATCGTACTTTTGGGTTTAGTAAAGAAAATAAAGATATTGCATACAATAAACCTTGCCAGCTATCAATATGGCTCGGCTAAGGGTTTGATGCTCTTCAGTGGCAGAGGGCAGCTAATTCCTAGTATTGAAAACCAAGAATTATAGGGACTTGGAATGTTAGAGCTAAATCAAAAATCGTTTTCTTCAGTCTTTATTTTCAAAGAGGTTCCATTTGTCTTTGCTTCAAGAAAGTTTGACAATTTGATAATAGACGGAAATGCTATCATCCCATTGAGTAATAAAGCGTTAAGTTGAGTTAATGAGTCAGTTCAAGGTTTCAGGTGGTTCAAAACTTGAGGTTCCAAAAAAAGTTTTAGATCCCTTTTTTCAGTTAATCTTTTTATATTCAAATTTTTTAAAGAATCTATACATAAATTAGAAAAAACAAACAAAAACTATTTGCAATTTACCAATTCGAAATAATAAACCAAAATTAAACAACAGAATAAAAAATTCCAATACATAAAGAAATAGTTTTTATCGTGACTTAATTAATTTTAATGTATTTGGCATAAAATTTGGATTGTCACATTACAAATTTTTCTTGATGTTTTTCTTCAAAATAAATGTACATAAAAAATTATAATAAAAATCTTAAATTTTGATTTGCATTTGAAAATAAACAATTACATCGTGTTGCTCTTCACATTCGAGAGTCATTTTTTGGTAGTTGTTATCTCAACCGAGTTTTAGTTAAATTTTAATTTTCAGTTCTTTTTTTTTTTTTTTTTTTTTTTTTTGGTTTATTAGAGTTTAATTTATTTCTGGGACACTTTTAAGTTTAATTTTTGATAGTAATATTCTAGGTCTTTATTTATAGTTTTAATTGTATAGCAAACATATTCTCAGGCGTAAGCGTACGACATTTAAGACTTTAACTTTCTTTTAATAGATCAGAACCAAATGTTAGATGTTTGTGCTTGGTTCAAACTGAATTTTTTTATGTTTAATGTTACTTTAATTTTTAAAATTTTAACTTTTTTAGAAAATGAAATACATATATTTATTTTTGGTATGTAAAAAGAAAAGACAGCTAGTGTTTTCTAAAAGTTTGCTGAGCAGACAATATCTGTCCGCATGTCTGCCTTTTTTATGCTGATAATTATTTGGATATGTGCATGTAGGTAAATTTAACATGCATGCGACAGTATGTGTATGTGTGTAGTAATGTTGATTGTACAGCTAAATGTCGGTAAAACAAATTAAAATAAATTTACCAAATGAACAACTTTGCACTTTAAGATGCATAACTCTAGACATATTATGTAAAAGGCTTTTCTCTAAAATATACGGCGAAACTTTAAGCTTAACATAATTGGTTTAAAAATGCTAAAAAAGATATTATTTATTAATGCAAAAAAAAAAGAAAATTCCCAAATGAATTTTTTTAATAATTGCTTTTTGGCGCACAGGTTTTAATTCTAATTTGTTAAGCTCTTTACATTTTATTTGGCGCCATATTAATGGTTAACGAAATTAGAGCTAAACTTTTACAGCCAAGAAAATCAGAATGTTTGGAATTGATTGTCTTCAATTAAAAACAGAATATTCTGAAAAATTATTAACAGCTGTTCGGTTTAAACAAACTCTACTGGCCTTGTTTTGTTGCTGTTATTTCTATGTATTAATGTTACCATGTGTGTGTGTGCATTATTTTTCTCTTAAGCACATGTGAATGTAGTAAGTGGTCGTAAACACACGGGCACACATACACAGATGAGTTATAGTATTTATAAAGTAACAATAAACACATTAAATGATTTGCCGGCAAAAATAAGATTTGAATGAATGAATTTTATTTGTTTGAAACCAGCTCGACAATCACATTATTGTTTTTCAATAGTATTCAAGTGTATCGAAAACTTCAAAAATATTTGTGTAAAATATACATTTTAAATTTTCTTCTTTTTTGAAATAAATTTTAAGAAAATGAAATTACAATAAGTGAAGTGTATTATACATATGCATTTACACATATACATTTGTATGTAAGTATATATACAATGACAAACTTTTTAATATTATTAGTTTAAGTTATTTTTTAATTATGTTTTGTTTCTTCTTAAATAATCACTTAATTTCACTTATTTTTTTAAGGTTTTATTTTCAATCAACAAAATTTTTTTTATAGGTTTGTTTTTATTTTTTAGGTTTTTAAGAACGCGTATTGAAACATCTTTACTGTTTGATGTCCTTAAAACTTCTGCCGGCAATAGTTAAGTAATATTATCCTTAAACAGGACAACAAACGTCTTTGAAAAAGCTGCGTCTTCTTCTCAAGAAAATATGCGCGAAATAAAAAAACACACAAAAAAATAAGCGAGGAAAAGCACAAAAAAAATTGTTTACACATACATATAAAAAATAATGGACGTTTTAAACACACAAATATTTTAATATACAATTCTTTTTCGACTAACACTACTACTACTACAGATTTAACAACGCTTACATTAACGTAAGAAATTGAAATGACGGTCTAAACATAAAAAGGAGAAAATTATTTTGAATTCCTAACTAACACCACTGCTTTCTTTTTATTATGTATATATTTTTTTATTGTTTTTTAAGTGTTTGAATGTGAGTGTATTTCCTATCTGGTTACTATTAAGAAAGATGATTATACAAGAAACACCTTCACTTACACTTACTAATACAAACTCAACACCTACACATTAACACACATACACGTCACCACTGAAAATTTTCCTTCCAACTATCCAACATGTTATTACATTGACTCAAACGTTTTTCCCTTTGCCTTTGCCTTTGCTTTTGCTTTTATTTTTATTTTTCTACAGAGAGTCACAAAGAAGTAGAGTATAAAGTAATATTAATATGCAAGGAATGAGTTGTATGTGTTGCAAACAATCCCATTTTAAGATGTAATAAAAAGAAGCACCCCTACCATTAAATTACACAGGCAATCGTACATACACTCAAAAAAAAGTAAGAAACCCTTACCCCGGTTGAAAAGCAATCAAACAATAGATTATTTCACGCCGTTAATAAGAGAACGCAAACAGCAAAACTGAAAACTAACTCAATTTACTTGCAGCTCAATTCTCTTCTACAAAACACAAAAAAAGAATGAAAACTCAAAACTAAATATTAAATTTAAGAGAGAGAGTATTAGAAATTCAAAAATTAATGGGAATGTATGCCAGACTGTTACAGCAATAATATTTGTTGTTGTTAACCATTTCCCCTTCTAAAAGACTGCCTGGAGAACGTAATATATAAATTAAAAATAATATCCAAATATCACCCCAACTGAATTCCTAATTAAAAAGTAGAAATGAACTAAGAAAAGCGAAATTAAAATATATTACAGAAATTAATTTCTTTCAAAAGCTCAAGACGTTAACAATTTTTTCTTCATTTTTTGTTTTGTTTTTTGCAAAGCTTCAGGCAAAAGCTAAAGATTAGTTTGATCTAAGATAAGACGGTCAAACTGCCAAATTTTTGTTTTCAAAATTATTGCTAACGTTTTGCTATCAGAAGAAAATAATGACTTAATATTACATATTTTTTGTAAAGAAAAGTAAAAAACTACAAATAAAAAAATACAAACTATATTTTAACAAAAAACATTATAATAATAGGAAGTAAGAGTGTCATATTCGGCTATGCCGAATCTTATACACCCTTCACCATACATGTAAATCTAGTTTAGTAAAATATCTCCAACAAAAAAAAAAAAAAATATTGGGTAGACAGTGAATTCAAAAAAAATTAAGTACATAAAAATTTCATAGGCTCTTAAGGGGTTAAGAATTAAAAAAGTTTTATATTTCTTGAAAGATATTTTCAACAGCTTTTAAATAATACTTATATTGATATCTTAAAAAATATAGTGCACTATCTATCGTACTTTTCTATGAAAAGCTCACAGGCCCATAACTCGGATAATATGGGCGAGCTCCAATTTTTTCATATGATATTTTTTTCTTATCTTTTAATTCTCTATAGCCCCATACATTTGTTTTTTTTTTATTAAAGTTACTTCACTAAACTAGATTTGCTCCAAATGATATAGAAAAAATAAGAGGCGTGGTTTTTTGCCCATTGTCTCGAAGGACATAGATCGATATTGCTGATTCTCACATTTAAATTTCCTCTAGCTCATTTAGTGCCTTGGCAAAGTCGATTTCTATCTGAACATGCAACTTCGTTATGCTTAAGAGGGGGTCGGAAATGTTTATTGTAGAAATTACACACAGAGTGAAAAACATAGACCCCTTGATTCTGAAAGAGGTAAAAGTCGCATTTTCGTTGTTTCGAAATACATAAAATTTTGCATTTTAAAGGATCAAAAAATATTTTTGTGTTATGGAATATGATTTTTCGACAGTAAAGTTGTGCCAACAAGCAAGTATTTATTATAATTGCGAAATTTATAACCATTTTTAAAAGGAAATGTGGTTTTGAAAGGTTAAAATAACTTATACCACTTTCAAAATTAACTGCATGACTTTATAAATGACTTATACCATCAAGGAAACATTTTTATTAGTAATTAAGATTAAATTCAAATTCATTTTATTGTAAGTAAGAAATTTATTTATTAGTATTTTGGGAAATAAAGTATTTAGTATTTTTCTTCTGTTATTGGTCTAATGGTTGTGTATAATGGAAGCAAATCAATATTTTCATACTTTTTTTTTCATACTTCGAATTCGGAATTGTCATCCAAGAAAGTTTTATAAAATATCTTATATGGAGCATTTTTTTTTTTAAATTTGATCCATTGTATTTTTAGCCAAGATCCCTCATCTTCATCGGTGTTTTTCTTTTTATTATTCGTTAATTCTTTTAGTTATTTTGTCGAAATGAAATCTTTTTGAGACAAAAATGGGCTTTTTTTAAATACTTCCATTAAATTATAATAATGCTCAGGTATGTATAAATAATTCGGTTTGTTAATTTTAGTTTCTATTAAACGAAGATCGCGAACATTTGGCTAAAAAGAACTGCCGGATACAATAAACTTATGATGAACTATTTCAACATTATTATCAGAATACTGAACAAATTTTAACCAAGTTAAACCAAATTAATGTTACAAATTTGTTCTGAGCACGCATTACTGTAAGATTAACATGCTTTTGAGTGGTAATGTCCCGAATGTTTTTTTTTTGCTAAACTTTCTGAACAGACTGACCTATGCCACTATAAAAACAAAAAAAAAGTAACCGGTTTTTTTCCCAACCAGAAAGTAAACACGTTTTATTGAGTTAATTTTCATGGCATACTGCTAATCTCTTTAGATTATGTTATTTTATTAGAATTTGATATGAAATACCTGATGAAGTTGATTTTTGTCATATAAAGACTTATACCACTTTCAAAATCAAAAGTATAAAAACAATCATAGTATGCAATGCAGTCAATAGGAAATATCTATGTTCCATACACGAATGGTACGACCAGTAACCCAATTAAAAAAGTAGACCCTTGAATAATTAGCATGTTTTGGGTAATGATATCTTATTCAAAACAGGTTTCTATTGTACTGATGGTAAAACATAGCCTCCCTCACTGCAACGCTGTTTCTGCGAGACAAAATAGTTGAGTGGTAAAGTAGCTTTTAAATTGACCTTAAAAGAAAAATTAAAATGGCAAAAGATAAAGAAAGATGCGAGTAGTTCCGAGATATTGTGTGAACATATGTCGAAATCCGTTAAAAATATATTACTCTTAACACGAAATATTCTTAATTTGTTTTTTGGAAAATAAAATAAAGGTTACACACTATTCGTTTTTTTTTTTTTTTTTTTTTTTTGTTTGGTTTAAATTACTCATTAGTTTGAGTAAAGGTGAGCCTTAAATGCTTCAAAGTTTCGTAAAAAAGTACAGAGTACTCCATTTATTTCTCAAGTTCGGAAAGGGTTGTTTTTGTTTGTGCCTCGTTTTGTTTTTCTCTCTACGAGGGTTTCGTTTTGATAAATTGATGTAATGAAGTTTCATCTAAAATTATAAATTTGACACGAATCATAATCTGGGAATTACTTCAAAAACACCTTTTTCTTTAATATGTTAAGGAATATTTGTTCGTCGTAGGAAATCTTTTTGACTTTGGACAAGAATATAAAACGTATGATTAAGATTAAAAACGAATCTTAAAAAAAATCCCTTTTCTTAGGTAAATAAACGGTTCTGTTCATCCATTCTCTTGTTAAGAATAGTTTTTTACCAAATTTTGTTTCAATATTTTTGTTTAACATTTTAAGAAATATAAATACAGTAAAGTTAGCAAAAATTTCTGTTTTATTAAATATTAAATGTTAAATAATAAATGTGGAAATATAAAATATCATACCTGTAATTCATTTGGCAATTTGTTGTCGCTGTTGAATTTGAGATCTGGAGTGGAACTGCCAGCAGACGGTGATGTTATAGATGGCTGTGGGGATGAGGTGGGTGTATGTTGAGGGACCAGAGAGCTGATGCGTAAAGGACTGGCAGGCTCCAGTGAAGTTGTCGTCATTCGCTGTTGTTCAGATTGGGTCGATTTATTGTCAATGTTGTTGACAGTTGGCTGTTGATGCTGAGTTTGTATGTTATGAACGTGATGTGGATGTTGTTGCTGATTTTGCGTTTTGGTGTTGTCATTTATATTAAGAATTCTTAATGGAGATTTAGCATGTTTTTGTTGCTGCTGTATTTGTTGCAGCTGATGCTGTAAAGTTTCAAAAGGCAGCGTTCCAGGACTTGCAGCACCATGTTCAAATTTTGATGAATGTTGGTGTTGCTGTGGTTGTTGTTTGTTATGTTGCTGATGAGCTGATGAATTTTGTATCTGTTGTTGATGTTGATCGTTTAAGACTTCTTGTGAATGCGTTTGTGCATTATTGTTGCTCGTGCTAACGTATGCGCTCACACCATTGTTGCCGACATTTGTTGTACGAGGCTCTTGTTTGGCAACAGTGCTTTGTTCGTTACGATCACTGTTATTATTGTTATTAATAATGTTAGCACTTTGGCTCGCGTCAGTTGCAGTCGTATTAGACAATTCATTTGATTTTACCACCCCACTCAGGTGAGCAGCAGCAGCGGCTGCAGCAGCTGCATTAAAAAGTAAATGGTGATTTTGCTCTGTACCCATATGTGTCAAATGTTGATGTTGCAGCTGTTGTTCATCGTGAATATGATGATGTTGTTGTAGTTGTTGTTGATGATGTAGTGTATGATGTTGGTGCTGCTCATGATGGTGATGTTGTTCTGTCATTGCCGTTATGCTATCCTGTGACATTGTACTAGTATTTTGAGTCATATGAATTTGCGGCGGTGCAGTTTGTTCTGATAAATGATGCGGGTGATGTTGTTCGTGTTGTTGTTGTTGTTGGTGATTTTGCATGTGTGAAGTCTGGGTATGGTGTGTTAAATTGTTAGCAGCTAAAGTTGCATGTAATCCAAAGGGTGCTCCTCGAGCTTGTTGCCAAAAGTCCGCATCCATTTTGAAGGGACTATAGAAAGGGCGATGATGTTGTACCGTTTCTTCGTGTTGCGGAAAGTGATAAAAGTGCGTATGCGATAGTGAGGATGCATGCAAGTTCTGCGTGCTCGTTTGCGTCTGGGCTTGTGATGCGATTGCCTGCTGTGTCGAATTCGTTGTTATCATAGATACAGAAAACTTGTTCTCATTAACACCATCCGTGGTTGATTTTGAATATACTTGACGTGCCGTCGTTATAGACCGTGTCAACTGCGGAATTGTCAAGTCAGCACTATTTGCATCAACTTTAAGACTTGGTAATTTCCGTGTTGATGTGTGTAATGTATTTATTGAGGAACTGTTACAACTTATGCTACTACTGGTAGTTCTTGAAATAGTATCCGTTTGTGCAACGCCAGCTGAAGTGGGCAGCAACTCACAGGCGCTTGTTTCACCCGATAGTTTAAAGTGCTGCAACAGCCACTGATCCACTTTGGAATGGGCACTTATCAACTCGCAATTTCCACAAGTTCTATTCAAATAGTTTTCATCTAAGGTTTCCTCCTGTTGTTGTCTGGAAATATTTTCTACACTGTGGCCCTTGCCAGTTGTCTGCCGTTGCTGTTGTTGCCGCCACTGCTGCTGCACTGGAAATTGCTGTTGTTGTTGTTGACCCAGTGTGCTTACCTTATTAGAAATAACTTCTTGCTCAATCTTTAGTTGTTCGATTATTCTTATTATTGTAACCTCATTAATCCGTGCAGTGTGTTATAGGAACGCGTTCTGCACTAATGTTACTCTATATTGGCGTTTTTCCACAGGTGCTCTTTTAGAGATATTAAGAAAAAACAAATTGATTAAAAAATTGTTCGTAAAATAATTTTTGTAGCCCTTCCTGGATAATTACATTAGATATGAACATTTAAGTGGAACCCAGTTATGAAAGTACTCTGATAAACATAAAATATTATGTGATCTGTTGTTAAATTAATTTGAAAATTTCATTAATTTCTTTATGCGGCTATGAAGTATCTTATATACCCTTCACCACATATGTAAATCTAGTTTAGTGAAGGAACTAAGGCACAATAAAGACACTACAAAAACATGAAAAAGGGTATAACTTAGTTTGTCATTCCGTTTGTAATTTTAACAGTATCTATTTCCGACCCCATCAGGTAAATGTATTCATAGTTCTTATGCATAACGAAGTCGATTGAGCGATGTCCGTCCATGTTAGTGTTGAAATCCAGTTTTCCAAGGAACTAGATCAGCTATAGGAAATTTATACACGCAAATCGATCGGACATATTTTTCTAAAAAAAAAACAAATATATGGGGCGATAGAATATTAAAAATATATAAAAAAAATTTGGTAGCGCATACATCTAATTTTACATAAAAATGACATCGGCTCTTAATGGATTAAGCATTTAAAAAAATGTATTTCCTTAAAGATCTCGTTTAAAGTTTTAAAATGATACCCATATTGATTTTCAAAAAAATTTTAAATTTCAGAACCCCTCGTAAAATATGAGCAAGCGCCAATTTTTTTACTTGAGGTTTTTTTCTTATTTTTAATTCTCTATCGCCTCATATATTAATGTTTTTTTTTTGGAGTTACTTTATTTTAACAAATGACATGAAAAAATTAGAGGTAGGCGTGGTGTCTTGTCGGACATGGACCGATCATGCTGATTTCCAATAGCACCACTTTCGACACTATATCTGATCGACTGACATATTTAACACGGACGGACAGATGGATATTACTGAATCGACCTCGCTGTGCATAAGACGTCAGAATATATATACCTTATGGAGTCGGAAATGGATATTGTAGAAATTACACACAGAATGAGAAACTTAGATATACCCTTTTTCCGCTTTTTGTGGTGAAGGGTATAAGAACGTATAAAAAAAAATTTTAAATGATGATTCTCATGACTATTTAGATCAGGACTCCATACTAATATTCCGTGATTGAAAAGTGCATTCCCTCGCCATTCAATAAAGTAAGTTAAATTGGGATTTTTATAACTTTCACCAAAAAAAGTGGAAAAACGAGTATCATTTAAAAGCTTTCAAAGAGATTTGAAGGAAATACGTAAATTTTTCAAAAAATGCTTACGACTTAAGAGCCAATGGCATTTTTATGTAAAATTATATATATGCAGTACTTAATTTTTTATTATTTTTTAATTCCTTGCCACCCCAATAATTGTTTTTTTTTATTGGAGTTACTCAACTAAACTAGATTATTTACTACTTTAATTATTTTGAAGATACGGTTATTTAAGACATCTTGTTTGCTTAAAATTTCAACATTAAATTACTGCCAATTTTTCGTAATACTATCCGGCAGTTCTTCAAGGAAATTAGAAGACTGTCTCTCTAAATCGAGGTATTCATACGGAATAGCTTAAGTTGCTAATAATGTTCACAAGTTTGAACAGAATACTTACTTAGTTTTCCGCATGAAATGCAGCTGATATTATTACTCAGTTGGGAAAAATTGTTGACAGAAACATTTTGCTGGTTCTAAGCATGGAGCAAGAATTACTTTGTGATTTCAGACTAATAGAACAGAGTAAAACATCAGCAACGTTATTTTTTGTTTAGTTCAAACTAATTTTTTATGTGAGATTTTGACAGCATTTGCTAGTAACCTTTGTATAAAAATCGAATTAATATGTTAAGAAAAATTGATATGTTACCTCAAATTTTATTACAAGTACTTTTTCAGTGGTATTACTTTATTTCGTATCTGTATCAAAAGTTACGAAAATTTGGCGAATTTTAACAATATTATGTATGTTGCGTAGAGCCTTAAAAAGTTAGAAAAAATGAAAAAAAAATTTAACCAAACGGCAACGCTGATTGGCATGTGCCTCGGTTGAACTCACATGTTTTTACTCTTTTCTTTTCTAATACTCGTTCAGTTGTTAACGGAGATGCCACTCAATTTCAATTTGTGCTTTATATGTATATCTAGTTTAGTATAAAAAAATTAAATATTGGGATGAGAGCGAATTAGAACGTAAGAAAAAAATTAATTCTATATAATTTTACATAAAAATATCTCCGGCTCTTAAGAGATTAAGCACTGTAAAAAATTTATATTATTTTCTTCAGATCCCTTCGAGAGATATTGATACCCATATTGGTATTTTAAAAAATTTTAAAATTTCAGAGGCCCGCAACACGTAAAATATGGATTCGGAAATTGATGTTGCTGAATTTACAAATGGAATGACAAACTTAGTTATACCCTTTTTCCACTTTTTGTACTCAATTTTTATACACTTTACCACAAAAACTGAAAAAAGGTATAACCAAGAGCTTGAACATCCTCTGATCATAATAGATTTTTTTGACAAGTTTCATTAATCTAGTTGTACTCAGTAAGTTTTTAAAGCCAATATAAGCTAAAAAAAGTAATGTCCGTCTAGATTGGGACAATACCCCTCTGTGCGTCGGTACTTCTCCATAGCATATTCGCCGGCGAAGTAAAATAATTAATAAAATGGCTATATCTATCTCCTTTCACCACCTTTCTTCTCTCTCATCTATCCCTTTCCTAAAGAATGTAGCACGGTTACGAACTAAGTAGGTATTAATGCCTGAAGTGCTACTTCTCTTTAAAAAAAAAAAAAAAAATCCCCTCTGTGCGTCATTTATTTTACCGACAGATTTAATAGTGTAAAAATTATACTTGCTGCCTTAACGATGAGAGACTTACTAACAATATCAGCTGGTTTTAAGCAACAGCGAAAATTAATGTTGATCAATTCAGTCACTTAAAGCAGTTTTGTAAAACATGTCATAAGGTTCATTTTTCTGTAATCTTTCCGTTGGATTTGGAGACAAAGTCACCAACAATCTTTGTGTTATTAAATCTTTTGTTGGAATAAAATTCTTCGGCGATATTTGGTAAGAAAGAGTATTTCTTTCACTGCACTTTTCAATCAATTTATAATAATGGTCAGGATTACATAAGTAATTTTACTATTTTCATTTCAAGGCCATTAGGTAGAAAGGTATGACTGAATACCAAAAAAATGTAATCTATCATTTCAATATTATTTCACGATTATCCACTGAACTTTGAAATTATCTTAGCTTAAAGATTTTTCATAAATGGTTAATTTTTGTTAATGTCATGAAAACCATATTTAACTCATTTAGTTTAAAGCAATGTAGTGTGAAGGAATGATCAGCTCATATTTTAACTTTGACTTACATTACTATCATTGTTACGAATGCAATTTTACAGGGAACAACGAACTTATTGACGATATTTTTTTAAAGTGAAAAGTATTTAGTTATGACCAAAAGTAATATTTTTTACTAATACAATCAAAATTACCGTGCTATAAGAGTTTATCGAAAATAATCGGCATTTTTGGAGCAAAAATAGACAAATCAACGCACGCTTGATTTTAACACTAACACCGACGGACACACGGAAAAACGGACATCGCTCATTCGACTTCACTACGCATATATACTTTATAGGGTCGAAAATGAATATTGTAGAAATTACAAACGGAATGCCAAACCCTTTTCCACTTTTTGTGGTGGGTATAAAAATCAAATGTATGGGGCGATAGAGAATTAAAAAATAAAAAAACTTCAAGTTAAAAAATTAGCGCTTACCCATATTTTCTAAGTTATGGGCCTCTGAACTTTTTATAGTACATTTGAGCACCAAATTTTTTAAGATGTCAATATGGGTATTATTTAAAAGCTTTTGAAGAGATTTTTAAGGAAATACTAAAATTAAAAAAAAAATTGTTAACCCCTTAAGAGCCGATGACATTTATATGTACAATTATATTTGTGTAGTACTTAATTTTTTTTTCTTAGTTTTAATTTCTCTGTCACCCCAATATGCTGAAGGGTATATAAGCTTCGGCATTGCCGAATATATCACCCTTACTTATTTTTTTTAAATTTAATAAGTTATTTTTTCCAGTTCTGTTGCGATCTTTGTTTTTTATGCTTTTTTCCCAAACTTAATTTCTGCTACATTAAATGTAGTGACCTGCAGAGCGCTGCATAGATTAATCATACGTTTTTGAGAATCACTAATTTTTGAAACCGAGCTGATTTTTTTAAATTTTCTTATAACAGACACTAACCAAAAGTTCCCGTACGATCCTGAACTTATAGCATGTGCACGTGAACTGGCTCATTCCTTAGGTGATCGCCAATTACAATTTTCATGAAAATTGGGTATGAGCATGTTGTTGGCGTTACGATCTCAAATAATTTTTTAGTGAAAATAGCGGTAAATAAAACTTGGATTTACAACTAGCATACATGAAAAGTTAGAAAATAGCAAGGACAATTATATATATGAAAATGGGCATGGCTAAAGGGAAGGACTTTTGAAATGTGCATGAAATTATTTTTGTTTAAGTTTATTTCTTAACTCCATTTTTATACAGATTTCACTCCCAAACACCTTTTTTAGTTTTTAATAAAAATTGAGAAAAATGCATAATACAAAAAAATCTAAATATGTTTGTGTTTTAATAAGCATTTTTGTAAAGCCTTTATAATTAAGGATAATTTATTAAACATAAAACAACATAGTGAACTGTATTGCTTATTGTAACGCTTGCCCTTTCACATGTTATTGTTAAAACGAAGTTTTTTAATTGAGATTAAAGATTCGTTAAAATTTATTTACTTTACATGTTGTATGTGTGAATTTGTATTCCATTTCATTCATGCTGTAGTATTGATGTTGTTTTTTTTTAAGTTAACTATATGTGCGAACTTGTAAAAATTATTTGGCGCGCAACTATCTTCGTAAAACGACAGCAACACTTGGACATGTGACTGACGGCTCACAAACTTTTGTATTGTTTTTAGTTAATAGATATTTTTAAAAAGACCGTTTTTAGTTTTTTTTAACTCATATTTAGGGATTTTTAAAGAAATTGATTTAATTATTTTTGTTGCGTTTAAAAATTTTCTATATTTTTGTTTAAACTGTATTACGTTTCAATAAAACAACGTCTTGGTTTTTAGCGTTATTGCGAACTTTAAGCTTATTGCAATTCTCAACGATACTTCTGCGAAAGTTGTCAACAAACTAATTTAGTTTCTTTTGAGTCTAAAGTATAAATATTATATGATGGTCTTTTGTTTTAGCCTGTAGAAACATTTGAGCTTTACTTACACCACCAACAATATTATAATTATCATTCTAAACGTCGTTAAAATGATTATAATAATCGTCTTCATTTTCATCATTCTAATCATCACTGTCGTCATCATCATCGCTATCATCATCATTAAGTTAATGTTTATTAAGAGCAAACTACAGCAAATAACAAGCGAAATACTATATATTTCTTATTTATTTCTTTCCCGGCTGTCTTTCTTGTGCAGTTTCTTCGTGCTTTTGCAAACTGCATATAACGTACATGTATTTATATATATATGTATGTGTATGTCTGCTAAAGGATATACAAAATAGCTAATATTGATATCTACATATAAACAAATATCAAAGCGGGAATATTTTTAGTTTTTCGTTTGCAGAACATAGTTATTTAATGCATAATCACACATCCATACACAACACGGTAAACATTTATGTTAGAAAGTATACATTACAATTGTAACCTAACTTTGGTATACTTTCAGTTATAACATGCATACATACGTACATACATACATACATACATACATACATACATACATACATACATACATACGTACACATATTTATATGCACATTTTCCTTACTTTTTACACGCGTTATGCCTAACAATTTTAGTTGTGTAGATATGTTTAAGTTTTACATAGCAGTAGTTCAGGTTGTTTTTTCTCTTTTCTAATGGCACAAAATTCGTTGGCCTGTTAACTCACAGCTCTATGCAGTTTATGTACTTCTTTAGTACTTGGCTGCTTGAAACTTCATTCGGAATATACCGGGAATTATTTCAATTAAGCGCAAAAACTTGTAAGAATGCCGTCGGATAGTTGAACTTCTTTCAACACAATAGGATAGCTTCATGCGGTGCCTTACCCGCCTCTCCTGACAAACACCAGATAATAATATTTATATATGCATATATTTTCATACATAAATCTTCAGCGGTTTCAAAATAAAATTATTAATTATTTAAGTTTTGTTTGTTTCCAATGTTATTATTTAAAAGTATAATTCATAAATGCATTAAGTTTGTGCATTCCTGCCGCAGATTTTTGCTAATACGCGATAAGCTGTTGCAGATGTTTGTCTACTACTCAAATTTGAGCCACGCTTAAAAATACACCGTCATAAGGTTTATCATGAAAAATATAACAAATTTGTTTGAAAATTTTGAAGGTAAAGGTGAAAAAAAAACAACTTGATTAAAAAAAAAAATTTTTTGTAATTTAATTTCCTTTACTACACCTGAAAACGTTTTACAGGTTACCCTACAATTTTCAAATTAAAATTTTATACTTGCTGTCTCTAACGGTTTAACAGTTTGGCCTTCTACATCTAATTACATCTACTATTGTGGAAGAAATATTCCTAGTACATAGATAATTACATCAAAGTACATTTTTTGTAACACCCTTTAATTTATAATTTAAAATACTTGTACTTTATATCACTCGTAGTATTGGACATTTATCTCAGTTTAAGTGTTTCTATGTAACGGTACAAGGGCCATGTAAGTTAATTTACATTAATTATGGGGACACCCTTTAGTTTTTTTATTTAAATTTATACTTGTTGCTATAGCGGACCTGGAGCTTATAAGTTTTCAAGCGGTTGTCTACAAGGGTTCAAAACATTTTATTATACCCTTACCACAAAAAGTTGAAAAAGGGTATATCTAAGTTTGCTATTCCGTTTGTAATTTCAACAATATCCATTTCCGACCCTTTAAAGAATACATATTCTGACTTCTTATGCATAACGAAGCCGATTAAGTTTGCCGAGGCACTAGAGAAACATTAAATCAGACATACTGTCGAACGAGTTGTTATTGGAAGTCAGCGTGATCTGTCCATGCCCTTCACGGCAGCGGGAAAACACCACGCCTACCTCTAATTTTTTTATATCATTTGGAACAATGAAGTAACTCCCTTTAAAAAAAAAACCAAATATATGGGGCGATAGAGAATTAAAAAACAAGAGAAAACATCAGGTGAAAAAATTGGCGCCAGCCCACTGAAACTTTAAAATTTTTCTCAATATCAATATGGGTACTATTTTAAAGCCGCTGAAGGGATCTTTAAGGAAATACTAAAATTTTTAAAAAATGCTTAACCCATGAAGAGCCTATGACATTTTTAAGTAAAATTATATGTATCTATGTAGTACTTAATTTTTTTTATTTTTTATTCTCTGTCACCCCAATATTTGCAGTTAATTCACTAAACTATAATTACATATACTTACTTACTTACTTGTTATACCCTTCACCACAAAAAGTGAAAAATGGTATAACTAAGTTTTCCTTTCCGTTTGTAATTTCTACAGTATCCGTTTCCGACGCGTAGCAAAGTCCGTTTGTCCGTCCCTGTTAGTGGTAAAATCAAGTTTGATGAGGCATTAAATCAGCTAGAGAAAAATTAAATACGTCAATCGATCAGACATAGTGTCGAAAGAGGAAAGGGAGAAAGAGAGAACAAGAGAAAAACATCAAGTTAAAAAAAATTGGCGCTCGCCCATATTTTCCGAATTTTAAAATTTTTTTAAATATCAATATAGATATTATTTTAAAGCTGATAAAGAGATCTTTAAGGAAATACGAAAATGTTTTAAAAATGCTTAGCCTATAAGAGCCAGTGTCAATTTTATGTAAAATTATATATATATATATATATATTATTTTTATTTTTTCATTTATTAATTATAAAAACACGTATGTATGTTACATGGGGACACCGTTTAATTTTAGAAAATATGAAGTGATTTTAAAACGGAACCAATCAATCAGTAAGCTAAACCTGTAAAATAAAGAAAACATCGACTGAGAAATGACTGAGTTCTGGGGCACAAGCCTAAAAAAGCAAAATTCAGACTAATTGAAACATAAAATGTAAAGATGGGCTCCAAGTTATTTGTAGTTATTGCTTTTCGAATGCAGCCAAAATGTATTGGTATTTTTGGTTTTTAAGTATACAGCGCATAATTTTTCAACTTTATTTCGTTAATTTAAAAACATGATTACAAAAATAAAAGGAACTTTTCATTTTTACACTTTATCCAGCGATTTTCCAACCTAATTAATTCTTAAAAACGACTTTGCAAAAATTTAAAAACATAACATAACATAACATAACATAAGACAACGCTAAGAACTAATATCATTTGTTTACAAAAAGGAATGTTAAGGAATCAAAAGCTCTTATGTTATAGACATCAAAAGTTAGCCAATCTATGTATTTTCCTTACTGTTAACAACATTTGTAGGTAACCGAGAATTCTATACAAAATTCAGTTATGATCGGTAAAATAAAAAACTATTTTGTGACTAGAAAAAGCCACTAGACTCCAAACTAGGGGATAAAATATAATTATTTATTTTACGTTAATTAGCCCGTTAATTATATTATTATTGTAGTGAGTAAAAGAAGGATATTCCCTTTTTTTCTTTATTTAGTCTACTAAAAAATTTTGAAAATCTCATTTTTCATCTTCCACGAAGCTAAATAATTACTATTTATTGTTAATGCTTTTTCCCTGATGTCAATGACGATATTGATAATATTTGTTTGTTCTCTTTACTGTTGTTGCATTTCTGTTATTTTACATGTCTTTCAAGAACGGAAAGGCTATAAACAGGCACGCATGATACCGTTTTTATTTATTGTGTAAAAAACTTTAAAGTCGAATTCACTGTACAACGTGCGTCGTATGCCCACTTGACCTTTGCTAATTTTTAAATTGAAAGGATTAAACGCTGTACAGTGGTGTAGCTGAAAAATGGAATGAATAAAGTTGTAGGTAGATTTTAGAAAATGACCACATATTCTATTTAATTTACTTTGACAACCTCGTGAGTGAAAAAAACTTTCAGAACTTTTTCTTGTTGTAAATGTAAACCGATTTCAATAATTTCTCAACAGAAATAATCTGCACGTAGTGTAAATTTATATTCTACATTACCAATTATTAGGTTCCGTACCCTGTTAATAAATGTAAATATAATTCCAATCAAGCATCGTAGACACACATTAAGACGTTTCAAGCAGTCAGGTCATGTGGTACATTATATTAAAATCTTGCATTGTCGTTACAGTAAATAACTTTAGACTTCTTTTCTGATTAGGAATCATGTTTTAATTGCATGGTAATTATGGCTGCTCAGCTTGTGAAGACGCGTGCTGCTTAAAATACCATCTGATTTAAAAGAAATTGATGCTTTTTGTACTTTTTAATTTAAGAAGATTTTATAATTATATAACATAATTACTGTACACTGTAAATTCGTGAATTGACGAGAGTTTCATTAAGATGTTGAACTCTTGAAAAAGATAATATATCTAGATAATCCAGATCATTATAATTTTTTTTTTAAGAACGACTTATTATATGTAAGGAACTCAGAATTCAGATAAGAACTCAGAATATTTTTACTTTATGGGGTAGGAAATAGATATTTCGGAAATTACACACGGAATAACAAACTTAGATATACTCTTTTTCCACCTGTGGTGAAGGGTAGAAAAAAACTTTCTGGGAAAATGGCTTAAAGTTTTTTGCACATTATTTAAAAGTTTTTTATTTGGAGTTTTAATTTTGGCGATATTACCAATGATAATTTTGGGTAAGTTATAAAGCAGCAGCTACTAATAGGATAATCATTCTGCAATTTTATTGCTAATTTAAAGCATTATCATAAATTTTGGATAAGCTTAGAGGTTATTTTTTCCTATCTTTTTAATTGATAAATTTCTCCTATTGGGAAATTTTTACATTTTTTAGTCTTTCATAATCCTTTGTAAAGTATTTGCCTATGACAATTTTGCCTAACTTGTTAATAGATTTTTCTCGGTGTCCTGGTGTATACATAAAGCCACTAATAACCTTGAAAAAACGCTTTGCACAATGCACTGGCAATTAGAGTACAAGCATTTTGTTGCCTTTCTTTTTATCGCAGTTAAAGCCCTAGAAAAACTCTTACAAATTACAGCATCAAGATTAACATTCATCAAGACAAGAAGGACTACTAATATCCAAGCGAAAATGTAGTGTGTCATCTAGTATTTCAAAACCGATTGTGCAAACAGGATTCCTTCATAATGTAAAAAATCACGCTTTTAATTCAGGTAAATGTGTTTACCTGATTATACGTACACGTATAATCTTAAATAATTTAAGCATAAATCTACCAAGGGCATTATGATCTGAACGAATGTAAGCAGACCTACTTGATTACATCATTTACACTATTTTATTCCTAAATTCTAAGTTTCGAAAAATCAAATTAAGAGCGAATTTGCAGACTTATGTGGTAGGTACGCAATAAGATGCCATACCGTCACACAAAAAACATGTGCCTTATATCGCACAGAATCTATTATTTTAAAAGAATATCAATCGTCTATCTGCCTTCATCCAATTTGTCACACATCCTATATACACTTTATCCTACGTTTGTAAAAACACGCCATTGTTTAATTAATCTCATAGAATGGCGCACAGTCATTCAGGATCCTAAATTTTACCTAGTTATTCAGTTTTATAAAATATAGCCTATTGTTATTTTCCGATCCTCTACTTTTATCAATGCGAAAATGTTGCATTATGGTGAAAGGCCAATGCAAGACGCATGCGGCAGCAATATTACCTATTTAAAAATAATTTGTTTGTTAACAGAAATACTCATAAAAAATTTTTAACACGTTGCATTTAAATTAACTTGCCGTTAAAAGCGGCCGAACGGCAATGTTGAATTTAGTTCAACTTTTCGTTTTGCCGCTTTAATTTGTCAAATCATCCATAGTCTTCTTTTTGTGTTATATTTTTTCACTAAATCGTAGTTCATTTTATTTATTTTTACTTTTAAAATTTTTATCAATTTATTTTATTTATTTCTGCGGCGAAAAACTAAAAATGTTATATATATATATATATGTATATTTTTCACAAATTTCTACTTCAAGAAACCGCGGGCATTTGCCTATGTAAAATAAATTCAAGCGGCAGAAAGAACAGCTGATTGCCGCCCGCGTCCGCATGACGCTTACATTGGCCTTTCACTATTAGTTATGAGGCTTTTTTCACATTCTAACAAAAAATAATTAAATGATTTACTTTATCTCTAGACATGCACCATATCACAGGTTATTCTTCAGAAAATAAATAACATATAAATAAAAAAAATTTCGAAAAATTATAGTACAAACGTCCCAATTCGAGAAAAGTAATCATATTAAAAATGCAATAAAATTCAAAACTAAGCAAATCAAATAATAATAATTTTCTTGGCATGTGTAGTTAGTCACACTACAATCAAACATTAGGGTAAAGGGTATCCTACAACTCCTAATATAAAGTCTAAAGATCCCAAAATTTAAATTTTTTGCTCTTTTGACCATAAAGTCCACATATGGACTAGGACTCATTTATAGTAGTCTGCTTTTTCCGCTCCCAGCTTTGGGGTTTTAAGACATGTAGGCTAAATCAAAATTTCGATGTAAAATAGATCAAACTGAAGGACCTCCATCTTCTACAAGAAAAATATAAAATTTTTATAATAATATTGGATTTTTTAATTGAAAGTCGTATAATATTTACGCCAAAAAAGATATATTCTAAAATTTTTTTCTAGAATATTTAAAATGTTTCTCGGTAACTACGGTAAAAATTTAAGATTAAAGCACCATTTTGTAGGTATTGACGAGGCACTGTGTCGTGATATCATACAACGGGTTGCAAAATATAAAAGCTGTTTTTAAGGAAAGGAGGTATTTATGCGAACTTTCGGGAAAATCTAATAAGTGCCACGCCTACCTCCTATACAACCTAAATTTAAAAATTGTAATAATCTAGCAAGTAGAGATCTGATGTAATTGAAATTTTGCAAGTAACGTATTTAGTAATATTGTAACATATTGCCGCGCCCACCTCCTATTCAATTAGTAATCGGTAAGTGCGTCAGTTTGTAATATTGTAACATATTGGCAATTTTTGAAAAAAATCGGTCAAACGCCACGCACATCTTGTGGACAAGAAGCGACAAGTTTTTTCACTAGCCTCCTTTTTGTTTTCATTGAACATTCCTCATAAGAAACATTCGGTCGGCCTCTATCACTTGTGTTTACTTCCTAATATAATTAACACAAGTAAGCTTAAGCTGCCCGTACACAACATGTTTTTCACATCTGACATGTCAAACTTCTCACTGTTAAACACATACATATCGTGTAGGGCTGTTGAAACATTGCTTCTGTAAAATACATGTGAAAAGTCATCTGACAAAATTTCGTTTAGAACGTGTTCTATTTTGATCTGACTGTTTTTGTAATTCTAAAAAATATTGCTAAAAACTTATGCCGTATGAAAACAACCAACGCCGGTTGACCATTGGCGGTAGCATTAGCCGGTTGATGGTAATATTTCATATGACCAAAATCTAAAATTGCTTTTAAGTATTTGACAACAATTATGTAAATTTTGTATCATTTAGTGTTGCTACAGAAAGCCAGCCCTTCAAAAAAGTTACATTATACAAAATATAGTAAATAGTTTTATTCCATACTTCAGAAAAAAAAGAAGGCAACAAATTCATTTGCTGAACAAAAACAAAGAAAAACGTATGAAAAAAAATTTCATACCGATGATATTTATGAGTATTTAAATTAGGACTCAATATGTACTTATATTTCGGTATTGAAAAGTGCATGATCTCCACATTTAATAAAATTAGTTAAAGTACGATTTTTGTAATAAATCCGTTTTAACTTCTTCTTTGAGAGATTTAGCTTCGATAGAATTTACTACACTAATTATTTTAAAATACCGTTATTAAAGACAAATTTGTGCCTTATTTGCTTAAAACTTCAACATATTGTAAAAATTTTCAAGCGAAATAACTGAGGTTTCTAACAATTTTTTTGGCGAGAAACCTCTTGCTGTTTCTAAATATGAACCAAGAAACATTTTGTGATTTCTCACGAATTGAACTGCAGCAAAGTTTTTTTTTTGCTGATTTCAAGCTAATTTTTTTATATGGAATTTTAAATGCATTTGCAAGGTAACCTTTGTTATTAAGATCAAATTGATATGTTAAGAAAGGTTGATATCTTAAAAGAGAATCTTACCTCAAATAATGAAACAAGTACTCTTTCAGTTTTATTAGTTTATTTAGTGTCTCTACCAAAAATTTACGAAAATTTGGCCTAATATAACAAAATTATACATGTTACGTGGATTAAAAAGTGTAACCAAACGGCAACAGTGGTATCATTATTTAATGCAAACTGATCTTGTTCATATTTAGAGTAAAATGAAATTATTAAAATTGACAAGTCTTCAGTAATTCCGTAACGCAGGCAAAAATATTTTAAGACGACTACATGCCATTTTGAAACCGGACGGCTTGGATATCTGTACAGTGAAAAAAGCGAATTTGAACAGCCGTTGTAAACAAATAATAATTATGTCAGACGTTATTCTACATGCACGTTTGTGACCAAATATTAAAAGTCTTCTGTAAAATATCAATTTTGACACACATGCAGAATTACATAAGACTAACACAGTAAAAAAGTCAGATGTAAAAAGTGTATGGGTAGCTTTAATTGAAAAACCAAAACGGAAACTAACACCACAAATGAATTTACTAAATAATTTGCTATCTAGCCAGTCTATCTGCCACGTGATGATATTTAGACCAATCGTTAAAACATTTTAAAAGAATGTTAGCCTTATTTTTTCTTGTTCCTTTTCTAATACTATTCGTTTGATTTGATTTTCTACAAAATCTTTAACACGACGCATAACATCGCAGGGTCTGTTTTGCTTTATCTCTAGCCACAGTTGAAAAATAGTACAAATCCGCAACGAGGTTGACGGTAAAAAACAATTACAAAAAGAATTCGGACAATATCGTTATCTTACATATGATAAATATTTGTAAAAAAGAACAGTGTTGTTAATATAACTAGAAGTATTCCTTACAACCCTGTTACAGCCGTTACGTTGAAATACTTAAGTTCTTAGTATTTTAAATGAACATCAAATTTGGGATTTTCCCATAAATTTTGTATGCTGGACACAAACCTTAACTTGGAAACACTATAACTTAAAAATTTCTAAATATTTTAAGAAGGTATTTTAGATGTCATCTATCCAGAGTGGTCCTAAAAAATAAAATGAAAAAAACGTTCAAATTTTAACATTGATAGTTTGATAGTGGCCTAATTTTATGTTGTATGATATGTAAGCTATTTGCATAATGCTATTAGTTAAAACTTTCCATGCATGGTTTAGTTACATCGTGTCAATGTATTGTGGGCAACTAATTTTGAAACGAAGATAACAAAACTACCAAAAAATGAAATAATGCTGCTATTTATTATTCTTCAATTTTCGCAGGAAGATTTTACAATCTTATTTGATGTAATAAAACAACTGATACAGTAAAATTTATTATTTGCGACCACATAGACTAGAATAATAAAAGAAGATGCTATTAAAGAATTCCTTGGCACTCTACTTTCAAAAAAAAAAAAAACATAAGTTGTTTTTGTCATAATCTTTAAAAAAAGACTTTAGTCGTTTCATTTCATTTCATTTATGGAATGGAATATTCTTTGCCAATAACAACATGAGCCTTAATCAACGTACCCATTCTTACCACAATTATCTGCGGTTTCAATTCGACTCGCTTTAACCAAGTCAGTCTTAACTGCAACCCATTGTTACATTCATATGTTGTTACTTTGTTCAGTATTCGGCGAGATTTTTATTTCTATAATGTAGGAGTCTTCTTAACTATCTCATCGGCCATGGCTACTATACGAAATTTGATCATATGCAGGTATGTTCTGACAATCTTAAATGTTTTGGAGTTCACACTCGCAAGAAATTAAAGTTATAAATTTTACTTAAAATAAACATGAAAACAACAATAAAGTTATACACAAACTAAAATGTTCTGCTTTTATTTTCCAAAAAATATATTAGTATTGGGTAGTTAAACGTATAGTCGGTAATTAAGTAAAATATGTGGTCAGAGTTGTCAGTTATGGCGATTTCTCGCCAAACGTGATGAGTTAATAAAAAAGTGAGAGCGAAAATACATTTACAAAATTTGTTCTTAAATATGCACAACATTGATTTTTTGAATTTAAAAAAGAATTGAACAAAGCTGTTTTTAATGTAACTGATTTTACAAAAAAGGTGTTTCTATATTCCAAAAGAATTGCTAAAAGATATGCTTGATCGGCTTCCAAACAACTTCTCTATTTTTGAAAATTTTCAATTCCAAAACGATGGAAATCTGTATCTTAAACTAAATTTTCGGGAGTTTAAGAAGTTTTCAAAACATAGGAAGACCCTAATTACGTACTTGGTATTTAAGAAACACAGTCGGCAAAACTTTCTTTCACAAACTGGTGCTAAGGAGCCTATACGATTCTGGACAAAAGTTAACGATTACTAGCAGCCTTATTCTGTAAATCGCTAAAGCTAATCTCCATCGCTAAAAATCTGAATATATATAGCTATGAGAATTACAAAATAAGACTGCGGGATGCTTTCTGCTTTAAGAAGTTGTCGATGGCCGTTCTTAATATGTGTTGCAAGACTGTTTTGTAATTAATACTATGAAAACTAAATAGGGAAATAATATCCAATTGGAACTTTTCAAATCTTTACTGGTAGCAATGTGATACATCCATATAAAAAAGATATGTTTTAACACACTCATTCCTAAGAAAGGTATGCTAAGTAGGTTTAATGCAAATGAAATGTAACTCAGTTATAATAAAAGAAAAGAATAAAATAATAACATCGAACAAAATGTGTATGAACATTTTAATTCAATAATTGAAAGTCCTCTTAAATCAACGTTTTATTTTATTTTCAACATTTATTAAAATATTCTATATACCTCTATAACTATATAAACTTATAAACATACACATTGAACGATCTGACTACTTTATTATTTATTTTTATCTTCATTAAGTTTTGTTCTTTTAATTTTCATGTCTTCTGAATGTTATATAAAAGTAATGAATTTCTCAAATTTTTTTATTATTATTTATTTTCCTTCAGAGATGCTAAATGCACTAATAGAAAACTAATTTCCCGCCAAAATATTTCTGGCTTTGTGTTGTTTTTTTAAATTTATGAATATCCATCATATCCACAAATATCAATATATATTATTGGACTCAAATAATCTCTAAGTGTTCGCGTTTTGATTCATTCTTTTATTAAATACAATAATCAAAATCATATATATTTGTTTTTTGAACATAAGTTTAAAAAAAGCAAAACGCCTGAGTTTTAGAACATGTAAAACAAAAGTTTGCGTTTTTGAAATCACATGGGATTTTAAAAACATACAGATTTCGATTTCTTTCAGTTTCTTTTCTGGACTGTAGTAGCAGTATTCTAATGTTTCATGTATTGTTATTGTCGGAGAGGTTATTTATCAGTAAAATTTAGGCATTTTATGCACAAAATAGTTAAAAAGCCTGATTTTTTTAAATGTATTAACTATCTTGGGTCACGACGAAATCTTATAATTATGTAGTTAAACTTTTGGGCCCATAGATTTAGATCTTTTTCATAGACACATAAACGTTGTTCATATGTATGTATATGGGTTCTCCGCTATGGACTGTAAATAAAATAACAATTCCGTATAAAAATGATATTCAGAAAACTTTGTTTCAACGGATTTTTAGGATGTTTATAAATTTATAGACGTTGGCTACATTGTACGAGAAGAAATAGCAAATGGAGAAGTTTATATATCAAACAGTGGTCTTCTAAAATATTTGTTTATGGAGTGCTAAAATGAAACTACCCAGCAAAAAATTTGTCATTACCGTATTGCCACATAATGACTTACTTTTGTGATTGCTATATTTTGTTACTTGCTTACCAAACACATAACATTAGTTCACAAAATTAGGAAGTTGTAAGTAATTGAACTAGTTTTTTAAGTTAAAAAAGAATTTCTTAAAATACGTACTAATGATAATCTTTACTTCCTCCAATAATCAGTGTAATCACATCTTTATCATTCATTTGGCTTCCGCCAAAATAATTAATTCCATACTCGATTACCTTTTCTACAATTTTTGCTGGGTCTTGTATGGAAAAAAATCTCCAGGAAATTTGCTTCTAAATATCCAACCGAAATAGTAAAAATTTTAAGAAGATATAAACTGTCAAGGAGACACGCACATATATTGGGATAAACATAACACCAATAGCATGTTCTAATTCGAATTTAAGTAAGAGTGCTATATTCGGCTATACCCATATGTGTTTAACCACATGTTGATGTAAATCGACATAAGAAATTCTTTTATGTCCAAAACAAGCGGCGAAAATTGTAAGTTCCGCTCAGGGTTGTTGTCCCAGGTGCTGGAATAGTGGTGAATAAGTAGCAAGAGGTGAATAAAAAAAATGGAAAAATTAGAATCAGGTGTGGTGTTTTGCCCGCTGCTTCAAAGGACATGGACCGATCTGGCTGATTTTCAATAGTAAAATTTTCGAAACTACTATATGTCTGATTGATTGGCGTGCATTAGCAAAGTTAATATCAATACGAATAGACGGACAACGCTGAGAATATATATATATATTTTATGGGGTTGGAAATGGATATTGTAGGAATTAAGTGAGGCTATAAAAAGTAAATGTATTTTCAGTTGCATTTGTTAAGTTTTTAATAAAGTTTTTTATTTACTTACATACCGATTCAGATATTTGATTTAGTAGTTACCTCACCTGTTATAATAGTAGCTCAAGTCTGGCAGGGTATCCTTGTTATCCTTTATTAATTAGTTTTTCATTTCGTATGTATGTATTGTTTTTGTTGGCTTAAATATGTAAAGTTTTTTTAACTCTTGTATTTCGTAAGGTCAGTTTAAGGCACAAGTTCGTTTTGTTTTAATTTCGGTTTTTTTTTTAGTTTTACTCGCGTCTTCATGGTTTTAATAATATTTTACTTGAAACAGAAAATATATAATATTTTGGATTTTCCTTCTGTGATGTCTTATTATATTTACAATAAATTTTATATCATAATTTTTATTTAATTGCGCTTTATTTATTTTTTTTTTTTTTTTTTTTTTTTTGATTATGATCACATTATGTTACCCGAATATTAAAAATTATGTTAAAGTTTAGGCCAAAAATATCACTTGGTCTTTTTTGGTTAGATTTTCGTTTTGTTTACTTTTATTTTTTTTTTTTTTTTTTGCTATTTATTTTGCTATTAGAGCCTAATTTTGGCCAAAATGCGGGGGGATAGCAGATTAAATTTTTAAAATCACTTAAGTGCGGTTTGGAATTACTTTTCAATAGTAGTATTTTATATTTAGTTTATTTCAAGTTTATTAAATGTGTTATGTGTTATAACCAAATTTTTTATTTACTGACTTATTCTAATCTAACATCAATAATAAAGTTTTTCTTAAACTAATACAGTTACAGTTTAAACTAAAGGTTTCTTAATTTTTTTTATATATCAATTAATTTGAAATAAAATTGGGCTTATATGAATTTATTTTACAAAAGTAAAATTTATGTTTTTAATTGGGTTTATGTTAAAGGTGAGGGTGGGGTTACATTAAAATATTCTTCTTAAATCTTTAATTACACAAGGGGATTTGAGCAAAAGGTCTATTGTTAGTGTTATTGTTGAGCTGTTATGGTTGTTGTTTTTTTCTATTTTTAATATTGTTGCTATTGATAATAGAAGTAGTAGTTGATGTGATATTTTTTGCTGTTAATGCTAACTGTATGGCAAATGGTATTGAAAACTGTCTGTACCGGTGTCAGTGTAAATTTCTTTTTCTACCAAAGACTTTATTTTGTCAATTGTTTTTCGTACAATATAGTTCGAAAATATATTTATTAAATACCTTTGGAAACAATTAATTTAAATTAAATGTTTATTGTTATAAATTTTAGAAATTAACAAATTTTAATTTGATTGATTTCAAATTTTTTATGTATTCACAATAGAAATATTTACATATGTGCGTTGGTGTGTTAACAAAAATTTGGAAATACTTATTGTAATTTAAAAAATGTTTCTGTTTTTATTATGAACACGTACAGTTTTGTAGTTTGCGGTGTGTAACAGTAAAAAATTGTGTTATAAATGTGTTGTTTTTTTTTTTTAATTAAATGGAAGTAATTTTGTGGTTGTGAATGTAAAACTGGATACCTTTGCTAGTTTTAAAATTTATTAATCTTGAAAATTGTTGTTTTGCAACAGTTATAGTGGCTGCTACGACTTGTCTAAATGAAATTTGTAATTTTGTATGTGTGTGCTTGGATGTGTGTATTGTTTTGTAAATTTATAATTACAATATAAGTAGTTCTGTAGTTATGTATATTATATTATTTTAAAGTATTTTTTATATATTTATATTTTAAAAGAATCTTCTCAATTAAGTATAAAAATTAAAAAAATTTTTTTAATCAAAACTTGAAATTCTATTTTATTTTCCAAAACGAATAGCTTGCTGCACAGTGTTTCTCAATTTTTTATTTTTATGTGTTTTTTTGTTTTGTTTTGTAAGTGTGTGTAGGTTGTTGGTATGATAGGTAATTTTTAATTCTATTGAAGTGAAGTCGTTTTTATAATTAACTGGTGAACGTGTTGTATTAAGATTTTACTTAAGTGTTTTTATTTAAAGCGTTATCCAAGTGTGTGTGCATAAGCTTTAAGTGTTTTAAAGTTTTGTAACTGTTGAAGAGTTCAACGAATGAATATAAAAAATTTTTTTTATATTGTATTTTTTTTTTTTCTATAAAAATTAAGAAATTATTGTTTGTGGAATTTTTAATAACTTTAAATTACGTGTTAATAAATAAATAAATTTAATAAATTAATATTATTAACTAATAAAACATATGTATAAATATTATATTTATTTTAATTTAGCTTACATTTGCATAAACGAAATGAAATAAATTTTACAAATAATTTAAATTTTAATCGTTTTTTTTTTGTGTTTTTGATTTCTTTTCTTATTGTTATTTCTTGTGTTATTATTTAATATGTATATTTATATTTATAAATGTTTTAGTTAAAAATCTGTTGTTAGTTTTTTAAGACATTTAAGAAATTTTATATATTTATTTATCTTTTTATCAATTAAATATTTTTTTGTACTTTTTGTTACCGAATGTTATAATTTTAAACTTTTTTTTTATAATAAAAATTATTTAATTTTAATAAAAAAAAATTCTAAAGTTGATTTCGTTTTTTTTTGTTTTTTTTTTTCGAAAGTTGTCGTTTGGTTTTTTAATTTCTAAGCCTGAATTGCCGTTAAAACTGTATTTTTGTTATTTTGTTTTTTTTTTTGGATCGTAACCGTTCTATGGGGAATAAAACTTAAAAATGGTTGGTGTTTAAGCGGGTTTTTCTATTGTTTTTTTAAGTAAATTTTGTTTTAAAATTTATTTGGTCTATTGCGTTGAGTTTAAATAATGATGACCTAAAAAATTAAAAGTTATTAAATATAGTTTAAAATAGTAACTCGTTATTAAAAAAATAATCTCAAGTGATATTATAATTTCCAATAATGTTTTCAGACTGTTTTCCACTTTTTTCTGCTTTTATGTAAGTATATTATATATAGGATATTATCATGATAGTGAGAACTCTTGACGTGACATTGGCAGAATTGTTTTTATTCGTTGTGCTAAAATTAAATAAAATCTTAAGAAAATATCGTAATCACAATGAATAATTTAATATATATTATAAATCTCTTTATGAGTTTGTTTGCTTGTTTGCTTGTGCGCGCATTAATCATGGCTAAACGACTGAACCGATTTAAATGAAAATTCGTAACAAAAGCAAATATTTGTTCATATTTGTCCTCATGGTAAAATAGGATATTTATATGTTTAAATAGTGGTCGAGTAGGGGAGAAAAAGAGACAGCATCTTGATTTTAAAAAAGAGATAGGACTGGAGAAACGCACTATTTTATGAATATTAACCGATCTTAATAAAAATCAGATTCAAGAGATATTTAAATTATGTTTATCTACTGATTTATAAGATCCAAATCGCTTTGGAGAATTTTGCACATGTTCAGAGTAGATCCTAGAAAGAACCTAAAACTTGACGTAGGCAACACCGGGTACGATAATGTAGTTAAAAATAATTTTAAAGCTCCTTTATTGCTAAACGACATTTGTTACAAATATTTAATTCATAATAGATGAAACGATATTTGCACTAAACTTTTGCAGGTTGAATCCCATGACGCATAGTGGATTACAACGTAGAAGAAGATATGTCTCCAGCCAATTTTGCTTTAGGTTGCACTACTAAAAATTCCTTTTTTTTAGATTTTTTTAAATTTCCAATTAAAGTCGCAAGGCTTGGATCGAAGAAGGTAATAAGTTATTTTTCTTCAAAAGTATTTCAAGTCAAATTTAAATTTTATATGCTCTATTGTAAAGATTTATATTTCAATATATTGATTTCGGATTTTTGAGATTTAATAGATTTTTCCATTTTACTACACTTATTGATCAAAGAGCAGTTTTAAATTACAATATTGGAGTTTTGCAAAAACTTATTCATATACATTTTTTCCATTAAGTTATACTTTTTAAGACATTAAAAGCGGACACAAATGCTGAATTTGCTTTTCATTATCGGCTATATTATGTTTGGAAGATGTTATAGTAGAGGCACGAAAAAAATTTAATATTAAACAGTAAAATTCAAAGAAGTGATCTTGTGTATTTTTGTTTTAATTGTGAATAATTCTAGCGAAAAAAAACCGACTTTAAAAAGGAGATTATTTGTCTGTCTGTAACGGTTCCAATGTATGATCACATACATTAAATTACATTAACTATTGGGACACCCTTATATTCCATCTCCAAACTTTATACTTGTTATAGCGGACTAGGCACTGCAGCTCCTTGTTAGTTTCAACCGTCTGTCTACTACTGTTTAACAGATTTGCCATATACATCAAATTACATAAACTGTTGTGACACCCTTTAATTTACAAGTTAAAATATTTTACTTTTAGTTATACCGACCAAAATAGTGCACGGTTGCAAAGATTCGGCAGTATAGGTCAAATTACATTTATTTTGGGAACACGCTTTAATTTCCAAATCCAAATTTGATTCTTGTGTATGTAGCGGAGTTAGCAATAAAGATTCTTTGTAAATTTTTAGCGTCTGTCTATAATTTTAAATATAATTCCTGTTACTAAAACTGTCATAGCAATTGACATATTGTCGAATTTGCAAACGTTTGTCTATAACGGTTCATAAGATAAGACCGTACGGGTCAATTTGCGTCACCTATGGGAACACCCAATAATTTTTAGATTTATTTATTTCAATATTTTAGTAATATTAAGCCTTATAGGCCAAAAATGTGTATTAGAAAGTTGTAGTTACGAGCTTATTATCTCAAATCTTAATTTAATATTTAATTCATTAAATTACATATTTACTAAATATTTATAATGTAACTAAATTGTTATAAATTAAAGAAAGAAAAATAAATTTACTAAATAAAAATCTTCAACATATTAGCAAATAAATATACTTCGAAAAAAGATACACGATATCAAGTTGAAAGAGCAAACATTGAATTGAAAAAATCTTAACCAATTGAGTATAGCTATCTTAGAGTTTTACTTAAAATGCACTATTAGTATGAGAAAAAGTTCACTGTTCTAATGAAAGACAATTCCAGAGCCGTGATACCCTAAAAACAAATAAACGAGTAAATGAAGATATAAAAATGTGAAGTATAATAAGATGAGGGTTTCTATTTCGGGCAGAAGTAGCATATACCAGCCTTATTCTGGCATGAAGAGGTAAATATATGTTGCAACAAAAGATTTTACGAATATCACCCCAAACTCTGCCAAATAAGCAGTGGACTGAAAGATAAGGTATTTTCTAAAATAATGCCCAGACATTTATGTTAGTTAACAAATAGAATCTCATTATTATTAAGTACAATGTTTAAATTAAATTTATCATATAATACAAAAACACATTATCAGCGATGATAAATAGTAGACAATTAGAAGGAGTCACAATATTTGGTAAATCATTTATGTACAGAATGAACAAAAATGGGTCTTAATCTGACTCTTTAAATTCAGCACATTGATTAGCAACAAATTGTGATCGGTCTGTAAGGAAGATAATATCAATTTGCAAGCAGAACTAGAGGAATGAAATCCATAGTGCAGCTTATTAATCAGCTTATCATCATTTACATTTCTTCTTACACTATAAGTCAAATTAAAAAGGAGGGAAGTAGTATTTAGTCCTTTACTTAAAGCATACTGTGGTATTTTAAAATTCTAGAATACACAAAGTTAATCATTTGATTTTTTTGTGATCAACCATTTTGGAAAGTGCAGGGAGAATTGAGATTGGTCTTAGATCGTCCGGCGAATGCACTGTTTTGGACTTAGATAAAGGAACAACACGAGCTGTTTTCCAGGATAAGTGAAAGACGGACGACATCAAAATGGAGTTAATCGGATGAAAAAAATATTGGCAATTAAAGGGAAAATCATTTTAAGGAATTTAATAGGTAAACCGTCAACACCAACGTATTTAGACTTTATGTTATGAAGAGCAGTATAAAGTTCAGATTCACTTATGCAAGAAAAAGGGGAAGACGTATCGAATGCATCAGAATAGGTTAAATGGGAACAATCAGAAACGGCAACGTTCGGTCCAACAAAGAAATCATTTATCCTCAAGATCATGACCACATTACTTTTTGCTTATGCACCTAGAACTCCTAATGATCCGCCAAAACTCTTACAGTCAATATTACTAAAGAGCTTAGTAAAACATTTGCTTCTTTCCTTACCGATGATGCTTTTCGCTTTATTTCGAAGCCTACAATAGGTAGCATTAAAATGCAGGGAACGCTAAGTCACGCAAAGATCAAGCAAAAATAACTTTTTGCTTTTGGGAGCTAAAGTGATACGCAGTTTTTTAGTTTTTAAGTGGTGCCTTTTATCGTACATAATAAACTTAAAACCATGTATCTTGTTTTTAAAGTTATGAACTGATTTTAAAACAGGACCAATCTGTATGCATCATCTTTAACGTCAGTTAAAAAATGATATCCGAAACTTCTAAACTCAATTGCATTTTATCGCAAAAACAGCTTTTTCCTACTTATAGCCAAAATTCATATCAGTGTTGGCACATACAAGTTGTTTATTCTCTTTGGAAAGTTTGCACTCTCTCCATATCTGTTCATATATTTATTTAAAAAACTAAAATCAAATGAAGAGCCATAGTGACCCACTGTTGGAGATTCGGTAAAAAATGGAAATAATTCTGTAGTTTATAAACGGCTAGACCTGTTGGAAATTAAAAATATTCGTTATTACCACATAATACCTTTCTCCGGAAACTGCCAAATAATAGGTGTGTTCATTTACTAAAAATTTGTACAAAATTTGTAACAATTGTTACTAGAAAGCGTTCATTAACCCAAAAAATTTGCAACGAGAGAGCGTCCAAAGAGCGTAAAAAATTGAGAGAGAGACAAATTCTTGCAAGTTTTTACAAGTAAAATTTTTACTTGCAATAATTATTCAAACAGCTGTTTTGCGTTTGTGTTTACAAATAAATATTTCAAAATTAAGTTGAAAATGAAAATATTTTGGAAAATTTAAGAAATTGTAAGTAAATGTAAACTTTTAAAACGATAAAAAGTATTAAAAAGATAAATTTATTTTTGTGTATTTCAGGAACAACAGAAGCAAAATAAGATGTCTAATGAAATTGAATTGAATTGAAATTTTTTCTTTAATTTTCACAGACCGGCTGTTAATATTAGTGTTGTAAATATTATGAGTAGGTAGTTACTCGGCGGAAGTTTACACTAAGCAAGCAAATAATTCAATTAGTTCAAATATATATTTGCAAATAAATTTAAATTAACACATAAATTATTAAATTACTTTTCTACTGTTTCTGATATTTTATTTTGGATAAAGCTTTTATTACAATGAAAATGAAAATTGCTTAAATTTGTTTTCTTTAAAAAATATAATTAACCCGTTTATCGCCGGCTGTTTATTATTATTATTATTATTATAGTTTGGAAACGATTACAAAGGCGGAGCATTAACGTTAGACAATAACAAACAAAAATTCTCCTCTTCAACTCACACTTGTTTTCGTCTTAATGTAGTTTCTTATTAGTGTTTATTTATATAAATATTTCTTCATAAAATCACATAACAAAATACTTAATATTATATAATTAAAATAATAATAATACAATAGGTGTCAAAATAATAATATCTACTAACGCATGATTATTCTACCACGCATTAAAAACACCATTTTATGAAAATCGCTTGGAAAATAAATCACAAAGTTTGAAATAAATATTTCTGCGACCTTATTCTGTCGTTATTTCCGATATTTTAAATAAAAATTCTATGTGTTGGCAGGCTGTTATAACGTATAAACTAATTAAAAATAGATATTTTATTCATTATTTTATGCAAAAGTAGTTAATCACCTTTATCGTATATAGCGTATTTCGACTACATCAGGTACTAGATTAAATAAAATTGTTAAACTTTTCATTTTTCTATTACAAGACGTACTCAAAAACCCCAGTCACGACAATGCTGAATATAAATGACCATAATCACATCATTTTTATAATAATATAGATATATGTATAAAATTTCCAACAAATATAGGGGTAGTTATTGAGTACTCATATGTATCTATACAATACAACACTATTATAACTTGCAAATTTTAGCTAGTAAAGTGTTCATTTACTTTTTCACATTTTTGAGAGTAATTTTGGAAAATTTCTTGTTACTCTCTTGTTGCAAATTTTTACTAGTAAAGTAAATGAACACACCTAATATCATATATATATATATATCAGAGAACTGCAAGAGTGTCTACTTTTAATACTCTAAAGGCCGTGTCAGATAAAACTTTGTCGCTTTGCGTGACGTTTCAAACTTTAAAAAAAAAAGCGTAAAACGCAAGAGGTATGTCACAACAAAAACTTTAACAGCGCTTAATTATTGTTTGTTTTTATAAGTTTTTCTTCCATAATTTTCTAAAAAAAATAATAAGGGAAGAATATTTAATAAAAAATAATATTTTAAAATACTTAACTCTTTTACGTTCGATTTTGCCAAAAATTATATACAAATGTATAGCAGCTAATTGTCAAAGCGCGCAAAAAGATGAGTGTTGACCAAATTGTGCTTTGCTTTGCGTTAAAAGTGCTTTATGTGACATATTTCATATAAGTTCGTGCATTTTATCTTAGATGTCAAAGCGAATATGCAACGCAACGCAAAGCAAAAGTTTTATCTGACACGGCCTTAAGTATACTCATCTTAAATACGGTTGCGGTGTGATCGCCACCGCATTTCTTTTGTGCGAGTATTTACTATACCCATGCCATTTGAGTATTGATGAGTTTAAGTGTCTAGCATACTCAAGTAAAATGTTTACGAGGCTGGCTTTACTTTATTCGTACTCATACTCACAGCAAACACCAAGAGATATATTTTAACGTGTGTAGTGAGAGGAAAACAGAGTTATCAGATCAGAATTATTACATCAAACACAATATCAAAAGTCGCCAATGTCTAAATTAGATAACATACATACTTCTTTGAAATTATGAAAGTTTATTTAATATATAACAGAAAATAAATTAAATAGAATCCGTAAAATTTGCCATATTTTCATTTATTAAAAACACAACAAAAGTTTACGAATAACTCAAGAATAGTTCATTGTTTATTATATTACGTTTTTGTTAGTGGCAGTGATGGGGCAGACATGTGCGAGCCACCGGTGGTACTCGCCGGCCGATGGGGCAGACATGTGCGAGCCACCGGTGGTACGCGCCGGCGTGAACGTGTTAAAATACTCGGGTATGAAAAATATAGAGTAAGTATGCGGTGTACTCATGGTTGCGGTGTACTCGTGCAGTTTTCTGATATATATATATATATATATTGAAAACAATTTTTATTAATAAGCAATGTGCACATGCAAATATATTAATATGAAAATTTATTATTCCCTTATGTAGAAAAATGAAAGAAATAATCCTTGCAAAAAAAAACCGACATCAAAACAGATTTTATCTCTCTGCCTATAACGCTTCAAGAGTATGGACATATAAACATTACATATTACATTAACTATTGAGACACCCTTATATCTGCAAACTTTAAACCTGTTCAACTGTTCAATAGTTTGGCAATATACATCAAATTACACCAACTATAGGTTCGCCTATTATTTTTAAATTCAAATTATGTACCTACTGTTGTGGTAGATTTACCATTCAGGTTCTGTGTAAATTTCAACCATCTGTCTATAATGGTTCACCAGTTTGCCCATATACTTCAGATTATATCAACTATTGTAAAACCGAACAAACTACATTAATTTTGGGAACACCCGTTAATTTCTAACTTCAAATTATAAGCTTCTTTTTATAGCAGACTTAGCAAACTAGGTCCCTTGTAAATTTTAGCTGTCTGTCTATAACGGCCCAAAATTTCGGCCACGTACACAAAATAACATCAACTGTTAAGACACCCTTTAACTTCCAAATCCAAATTTTATACTTGTTGTTATATCTGACTTAGGACTACGGGTTCGTTGTAAATTTCAAGCATGGCCATATACATAAAATTAAATGAACTTTTGGTCACTCTTTAATTAATAATTTTTAATATTAATACTTGTTATTATACCGGCTATAGCAATCGTCATTCTCTTTAATTTGCAAGCATTTGTCTATAACGTTTTAAAATATAGGCTCATATAAGTAAATCTATTTCAATTATGGGATACCCTTTAATTTCTAAATTTTAATTATAAGTTCGTTAATATAGTGGGCTTAACGTTTAAGTTTCAGCGTTCTGTCTATAACGGATTAAAAGTTTGGTCACATACTTGAAATTTCAACTATTGGGACACCCTTTAACTTCCAAATCCAAAATTTATACTTATTGTTATAGCAGACTTATCAATACAAGCGTCTGTGTACAAATGTACACATCAAATTAAATGAACAATTGGCGCACCCTTTTATTTATAATTTTTAATATTAATACTTTTTACTACAACGGTCTAGCAATCAACACTCTGTCCAATTTGCTAGCGTTTGTCTTTAACGGTTTAAAAGGTAGGCCAATATAAGTATATTTACAGCAACTATGGTGCCACCCTTTATTTTTGGATTTATTTTTGTATAACTTTTTGTTATTGGAAGCTATAGTAATTCGCAGTCACTTTAAATTTTACAGAGGTGCCCTTTACACTTCATAATATATGTAAAAAATATGTATGTTGCATGGGGACACCCTTTAATTTTTAAGATTGTGAACTGTTTTTAAAACGGGACCAATCCGTGAGCATAATTTATCATATTACGAAAAATTTTCGGATCAGAAATGACTGAGTTCTGCAGGCAGAAATATAAAGAAAATCAACATTCAGTCGAATTGATAACCTCCTTCTTTTTTTTAAGTCGGTTAAAAATTAAATTACTAAACATGCGATCTTATTACAATCGCAGCCATTCTCGCTACACTACTTTGTTACTTTGGCGAGACATGAACTACTCAATTCCTTGTTTAGTAACCTTAACCATCCACTGACAAATCACTATGCCTTTTATCTCAGCCCGTTATCCCCTTTAATTAATAGCCGCAACACACGTATGCCATACACTGTTATTATGCTTCTACAGGTTAGAAGAAGAAGTGCTTGTTGATATTTGGTTTGACCTCCGCAGGGAGTTTATTCCACGTACAAACTGTTTGCCTAAAAACAAATTTTCTCTGTAAGGCGTAGTGCGATTCATTGGTCAATCGACCGCAAAGGTATGCGCTCTTGATGCAGATCGCGTTGCGCATATGAAATGACGGTTTTCAGAAACAAGTTCCCTGATTTCACAAGAGCACATTCCGTTGTAGTAACGATAAAATAGAGAAACGCACCCCACATTGCGTCGGTGCTCAAGTGAATCAATAGAGCTGGATCGCCTTCTGTCACCTATGAGCTTCTTCGCTCTCTCCTGCACGCAGTCGAGTAAATCCAAAATATTCTTTGAAGCATTGGCCCATACATAGGAGTTTATTCCATTTTCGGTCTGATACAGGTGACATAGATAGCGAGAAGATCAGATAGAGTAAAGTATTTCTAATACCGTTTCAGAAAACCTAGGCACTTGAACACTTCTTTTGCTACCTTAAAACTGCTTGTTTCACCGATCATCACATTGAATCTTCAAGAACATCAAGAGCTTCTGATTCCTTAATATCTATATCACCCATGATTTAGCATATTCAGCCGTACACATAATTGAAAGCACACAGCACTAGGTTTTACGAGCGTTAAATTGAAAACTGTTCGCAAGGCTCCATTCGGAGTTTGCCAAAACATCGCGATTTAGGGTATCGTCCATGTGCTTTCGTATATCCCCAATTTCTGGAAGTTTTGGTGCATAGCGAAATGAATATGAATGGCATATGCTATTGTCATCTTCGAAAGAATATATAGTCTTGGAACTCTGACGTAGAAGGTCGTTAAGAAAAATAAGACATATTGTAGGAGTAAGGGCGGAACCCATGAATAAACCATAAACTCGTTTGCTGCGATCCCATCTATAACAACTCGAATAGTACGAAACCCTAAAAAAGCTCGATATAAATGGAGGCAAGCTGTCGCCGACACCAAAAGCAATAAGTTTTGATGTGAGTGCACCAAGCCACACTTTATCAAACGTTTTGCAAATATCTTAAGCCACCACCTTACTTTCGCCGAAATGAGGAACAGGTTGACACCATTTTTTCGAAAGGACGGCCAGTAAAACACCCGTAGAGCGTCCCTTACGGAAGCCGGTCACTGAGTAAGCTGTTAAACTCCAAATATTTCACTAGATTAAAATTAAGCATACTTTCCATTACTTTGGAAAGTGCAAAGTAAGTTCCGATTGGGCGGCAATTTTCAGGGTTACTAGCCTCTCCCTTTTGGGGGCTTGGTGTTACATTAGCAACTTTCAAACAAAATGCTTAAAAGTTTTGCTAATGGACGCGCTAACTTGGAAGAGCACTGCTTCAAGACCAGTGCTCAAATTTCATTCCGGGGACTTGTTGATGTTGAGATCCTTTAAAATATTTTTAACTGAACGTGCTTAAAGAATATATCTGGCATAGTTACTGATACCCTTTCCAGTCCGCACAGCCGTTGATTTCTTTCCGGCAAGTGAGAATTACTTGCAAAAATCCTAGCCAAAAGTTAACTTTATTAACCGGATCGTTAAAAATTTGATCATCCCGTAAAAAAGGCCGAATTGAGGAACTAGCATTATCATTCACTCTTTTAGCGAATGACCAAAAGCTGTTGCTACCCCGAGGAGCAGTAAAAACTTTACCACGAAGGCACTGTCCGCATAAAGTTTTTTCGCGCCTAAGGACGAAGGCGCACGAATATCTCGTCTTTTTGCGTAGCCAGTCAATAACTGCGTTTTTGTTGCACCGCCAGGTACTAACTGCTTCCTTTCTGGATCTGACTGAATTTTTACACGTCTGATTAAACCAAGAATTCTTCTTGTTCACAACCATTTCCGCCATGGCATCGATTTTATTGTCCTAAAAACAAAGTTTCCATTTAAAATATCGTAAAAGATCATTAAGCTCAACGTCGCCATTTTTTAAAGTTTGCGAAGTTACGATTCCGAAAAAGAGGCGGAAATAGTGCAGTGGTCCGAATTACCGAGAGGCGCAAGAATTCTTACTTCATACTTATCAGGATATTAGGTAAAAAAGAGGTTGAGAATATTGTGTTGTTGGCGCAACACACTAAATATATGTTAGCTCATTAACTAATTGCACGAGGTGCTGAATAGCTCAACATATTGGACTTCTAGAGTGGTTCAGTTCGAATGGCGAAGCCAAGACGAATTGTGAACGTTGAAATCAACAGGAATAATAATAATTATTTCACTGTTCGGAAAATTTTCTTGGAATCGGAAAGGGCATCAAAGTCATAGATACAGTTTTATCCTTTCCTGCCTTTGCGCTTCTGTACAAAAACCCAAAATGCAAAAAGTGTGAAGAGACTTCGAGTTTAACCCAAAGACAGTTAAATTTAGGATCAATCATACCTAATGGTTTCTGGCACTGGTGCACGACTTCATAGCCAATTTTTAATGTAAGACCCTGATGTGAACTAAAATGAGGGCTAAACCTTTAATAAATATTAGTTTTTTATTGTAGCCTCTACCTTACTTAAGACCAAAAATAAAATGAATTTTGTTATTAAAATATTTTGTTCTAAAATTAAAGTTTGTCCTTGGGTAGGAAAAATAATTTTAAAAGACGTTGATTACCTATACTTTCAAAGTTACGTACCCCTAAAATGCTAATAAATATCATGTGATATCTCAAACACTTTGTTGCGGAATGGGACAATATGAATATCAAGAAGATCGTATCAAAATTCGTATTAATCGCCATACAAGTCGCAAACAAATTGTTAACCCATTATGAACCAATAAGACTCTTGAGCATTAAAAATCAAAAACTAGCCCTTAAATCCAGTCTTAGCAAGCACCCCTGAAAGCATATATATACAGCTATGTATGTACATACATATAACAAAATGTTTTTGTATTAACAAAAGAAGCAAATTTTGTTTAACAAGGTGAAAATATTCGCAAAATTCAAAGTTTAATAATATTTAACTGGTTTGTAATAAGCTAACATTTTTTTTTTAACAATTTTTTGTAAGAATCCTGATAGTTTATTTAAAAAGGGTTCCTATGACACACATATTGGCATATTCCGCCTAAGAATATTCTAAATATTGCAAATTTTATATATGAGGTTTATATGTTCTCCTCAAAATTATTTTTCTTAACCCCTGACAACTTTTTATTTCATTTGCAGGTACTGGGCTAAACCTGATTTGTCCATAAAATAAAACTAAAAGAAAACAAATTTATTTGAACAGTGAAGTGTATAAAGTGTATAAAATAAATAAAACATATTTATTATTTATACATTTATTTATTACGTTTCTTGTTCATGTGTTTTGCAGTACCACAACATATACTTGTACTAGAAAGATTCCTTTTTTGGTGTAAAATAAATATAAATATAAAACCATATTCGATTTTCGGGTTAATTGAAAATTGGTTTTTAAAAGCACTAAGAATAAAATGTCAATAGGAGTTGCCACATAAAAACGTTACGTTGCTTAAAGTGTATAGTAATTATTAAACTTATATTGTGTGTTTTTTTAATACAAATTTTTACAAATGGTTTAATAAACGAAAAGTGCTTAATAACTATTGTAAACTTTAAGTCTAAAATAGGTACTTTTTATGAATAAGACCGTTATTATTTAACAGTTCATATTACAATAGAATATACCAAGCTCTAAAGGTTGTCTGCAGAAAGTACTTGTTGCTAATATTCTAAAAAAGAGTTGTAAAAAAATATTGTAGTGTAGGTAGCAAATATTTTAATATAAGAAAGTTTCAATTTAAATATAATTCGTGTACAAATCGAAAATTTTGAATTCTTTAGTGGGCTCGTCATTATTCGTTGAAAAGTGTACACGTGGTTTAAATTTGCCTGCAATGTTTTTACTCAAAATATTTCTAATAAGTATATTTTTGATGATTTCGAATGTTTTTACATCATCACTAAATTTTTATTAAATATGAAAGTAACGCCTTGTTAAATTAAATAACAATAATTTTATATTAATACATTCCAATTACGAAAATGTTGTTGAAATTAGCAATGATATAAATAAGTTGTGTTGGGGCTGTCATGATAATATAAAGATGGCAGTGGGCTTACATCAACTTCAAATTAATTATTATCGTAACTTTATTAACTACTTAAATATGTTCTGACAAAAAAAAATTTTTTAATTTTTTATATTTTCTCAAAAGTGGACTTACACCAATTTTAAACAGAAAGGGCTCAATTAAAAAAAATAATGATAGCTGAAAGAAGCGAGAGAAAAGTCTTTATTGTCATATTGCAGATTAAAACTTAAGGAATAACGAATCCAACTTCTGGCAAATATACCTGTAGTGCGATTTGCTAACTTTAAACAGTACGACAATTATTATATTTGTCCACATTTTCTGTTGTTTGCACTAACAATTACGTTTTTAATAACTTCACAAAAGAGAGGATTAAAAACATGTGAACTCAAGGAAGGTTTCAATTTTCAATTTATTAACGATGAAAAATTTACTCACTATATCAGGTGGCTTAGCAACAGTGAATTTCTTTAAAAGAATTACTAAATAGCAACATCGACAATTTCGTTGTTAAGTCAATTTAACCAACCGATGATCAATAAGAAAGAGTAGTGAATCGCACTACTGTTGTAATTGAGTTTGGAGTTCTAGAGCGTTAACATCTGAAACCTTAAAAAATTAAAATTATCTTCAGGTCATTTACCGTCACTATCATAAACTTATGGAACTGAAGAGCTAAAAAATTACAGCTCGCAGAAAAGCTAGTTTCATTAATTTGCTAACGTATAAAAAACAAAAAAGTTCTTATTGTAAAACATACCGCTGTCGACGCCATAATATGTGGATATATGTATTTGTTGCAGAATTTGAAATAAATTTTATATTAACTGTAAAACATGCAGCCAGCACTTGAAGTTTAATCAGATGCATCATAATTTGTTTTTTAGAAGTCGAACGTCATTAAAGTGGAAACGAAAAGTTTGAAGAGAATGGTAATTATGCAGATTTCCTCAACATTATCGGATTATCTGTTATGTTATGTAAACAACAATCTTCAAAGACCTGTCGTATTTAGGCCTCCCTTGTAAACATCGACGGGAGGGTGGCCAAAAAATTTAACTCTCAAAAGATAATTTATTGGGATGTCCCCTAAACCAGGTTTTTTGTATGGGGACACCCTTTTATTTTTGAATTTATTGACTGATTTTTAAACGAGACCAATCTGTAAGCCATACCTTTTAAATAAAAAAAATTTCCGAAATCGATCCAGAAATGACTGAGTTCTGCAAGCACAAAAATGAAAACCTCCTTCTTTTTTTTAACACGTTTAAGAAGGCATCAAAACACCCTTTAAGCTATAGGTGATTAGTAATCATCTCAATAAAAATATCATGCTAGGTTTTGATAGAACACCACTCTCGGAAAGCTAAAAAATAAAAATTAAATAACTTCCAACATAAAAATTAAAAAACCCCATACAACTTAGGAGGTATTTTATTATGAAATAACTTCCAATGAAATATTATGAAATAACCTCATTATGAAATAACTCCCAAAGGAAGTAACTCCTAACTGGATTCTGTTGGGAGTTATTTCTTTTATGTGGATAATTGGGAGTTATTTCATTTGAAAGTTAATTAATTCAATGTAATCTTTAAATTTTTTGGAGTTGTTATATATATATTTTTTTTATTTCTCCTCCATGGAATATCGAACATCGGTTTTGCTTACAAACGTTTTCTGTATAGCCGGCCTTCGGCTGGGCTAAAAGATTTTCTCCTGTATGGTATTTCGAACGCCGGCTTCGCTAACAAAATATTTTCCTCCTTCACCTTCAGGTATGGCTTAGAAGTTATTCAATTTTATTTAATTAAAGAGCTATTATTAGGAGTCACCTAATGGAAGTTATATAATTGGGACTATTTTATTATTCTGGCTACAGAGAAAACTTTAAGTCAGCGCAGCCGGTGTTTGTTATACCATAGAAAATAAAATCCTTTCGCCCGGCCAAACACCGGCTATGCAGCAAACTTTTGCTGAGTGGAGCCGGGGTTTGTTATACTATAGAGGTTAAACCCTTCCTTCCGGCCGAAGGCAGGCTACACAGGCCGGTATGGCTCAATAATCTGTCTGTGGTATATGGAACAGCGGCTTCGCTAACAAAATATTATCATACAGACAGCCGACCTTTGGTCATAAATCTATGACATATGGTATAATATTAAAATTAAGGACCTTTTTCATCAGGAGGTACCTGTTATACCATAAACAGTATCTGGGTGCAAATATAATTTGTATTGGGGGTTATTTCATTTTTGTTGGGACTGATTTCATTTGGGAGTTATTTAATTTTTTTTTTTTGTAAAAATATTTTTATTTTAAATTAACGGTTAAGTTTTTGGATCTAATTTCATTTTGGCGTTGGGAGTTATTTCGTTTTTTTAATTTGGGAGTTATATCTTTTTTTTTGGACTTATTTTATTATGAGTTATTACATTGGGAATTGTTTTATTTAAAAGTTATTTCACGGTACCAATTAATAAAACGATCGCGGTTGAATGTTGTCGACGAACATTAATGCATCTGTGCAAAATACGAACACAACAAGCCAATCAAACAAGTAAAGTAAACAATAATTTTCATGACAGACGGTTGGCGCTTTTATTTACACATGGTGTTTTACTGCTACAGATAGTTGCTACGATTGTGGTTGGTATATCGCGCTTCTTGCATAATTTTAAATAGAATTATTGACTTTCATTTATATTCTAAAGGTAAAAAAATTTTTCTTACAATTACAGTAGATTTAACTTTGTTTTAGTATTGAAAAACAAAGTATTCAATTTCATTTGGACATAATATTTAATTACTTCCATCTTTTTTTCAATTTCAAAAAATTTAATTGGAAAACTTTTTACGTTTTATCCTTGGACTTTTATTATTTTCCAAATAAAGTTTAAAACAACTGAAGTAAGTTTAAATCTTAAAAATAAAAGAAAAAAAATCTGTTTACACAATTGTTTTGGGAATTATTTTTAGTATTTTGTACTTTTTTTATTAAAATTGTTTTACAAACTACAAAATTCCCTACAAAAATAATATAAAAAAATCTTATTTTTTAAAGCAAAATAAACGTAAGAAGTTGTAAATTAAAAATATAAAAGGTATATATTTCACAAAAGCTGCTTTTATTTTTTTTTAATTTAAGCCAATTTTTACAAATTAATTAATTAAGAGGTTACACCTCTTGGACACGTGAGTTACATCTGCTTTCAATTTCAATTGTCTTTATTAGAGCCTTAACGTAACGACGCCTTCAAAAAGTTGATTTTAATTTTACCGAAGCAAAATACTTTACCGACGAATTCCATATAATAAGGTTCCTTATGATTTATAAATTGGATAATTGTAGGGGCTAATAGGCGACAGATAACGAACCTATTGTTTGAGGAAACGTTTGATCACAATAGTGATCAAAAAGTAACCAAAAACACATCCACGACGAGCGCTTCAAAACTAAGAAAATCATCTAAATAATGACTGATTTTTTTTTAAGAAAACATTAAAAGAGATTTAAGACACTACTTATTTGAGTTTGTTTTTGGGAAAAATTAACTTAGTTTGTATCGGAAAAAGAATAAAACTATGAAGCAAACACAATGTTTTTTACTTAAACTGAGAGGAGTTTGAAGTCATATTCAACTAATTATAAATTAATTTGCTAACAAAAGTTATCTCAACAAAAGAAAAAATTTTCCCATAATTTATTTATATATTTGCTGTCAATTTTGTAACGTTGTAATGATGTGCAAATTTGGATGGCAGCTAGATATGGAACATAATTCAAGCGCATTTAATATATTTTTTATCCTTCAAGCAAGGATATCATATGTTCTGAAAAGACTTATTTTGAATGTAATTTTTAAATTTATGTTTAATAAATCTGTTCAAACTTGTTCACAATTTTTAACAATTTTATCTGCCAAATTGTCACGATAAGAGCAGACGTCTGACGAGATATATATTTTTTTTAATATAAGAGTGATACGGCCTTATCCCAATCTCCAATTAAGAAAAACATGGTAACTCTGATGGACAGACAGTCAGACTTGGGTCTGAATGCATGCACATATGCTGCTTTATTTCCCACCATTTTATTTTTTTTTAATACAAAATTTTAATATGTGTGTGTGTTTGTATGTATGTAAAATGTATGTGAGCATGTATGTTCATGCGTTTTATTTTTATTTTGTAATGAAAGAAATAAAAAGTACAGCCTTGACAAAAGTCGTCATTGTTATGTGCGCAAAAATCAAAAAAAAAAAAAAAATCTGATTAATTTCTTGTTGCAACTCTGTTTGTTGCACGAAAATATCATGTCAAGTTTTCACACAAATCATTTTTTAAAGTTTCTCTGAAAAACTTTTTATTTTGTACCACTTGAAATTATTTTAATATTAAAGAATTGAAAACACAATTTATTTAAGTTTTGTTAATTTTTTAATATTCTTTTTTTTTCACAATAATTTTTTTTTCAAATTTGTATTAAATTTAAACTCTTGTTTATTTAAACTTGCTTTGTTAAACTGCGTGCAACTAAAACTTAGATTCACATTGTTTTCACAATTTTCTTGTTAGTTGTATTTTTTAATTTTAAATTATGCTTGTTGTTGTATTTATAATTTATTTATAACATTTTTGTTGCTAAGATGTTAAATACAATAATTAAAACGAAGAAATAATGTGATTTGATTTCGTTGCCAAGTTCTTAACAAATTGGTTTTTTTTTTCTTAATTTTTTATCTGCTGTTATTTTGTTAATTATTTTGCATTTATATTGAATTAAACTATTGCTTTGAATTTAATTATATTGTTGTTGTATGGTAAATAATTGGAAAAAAATCGTTGCCGGGATAATTTGATGTTGTATGTGCTGTAGAATCCAGCAAAAGGCTTATTATGAGTTAAAAAATGTTCGTGGACTTAACAAAAAGTTGATAAAAATGTATGTATTTTTTTTGCTAATGCACCAACGCAACGTAGCCAGCGTTGCGATGCACTTTATTTTTGGAGCTGGAGATAAAAGATGGGGTGTGAGAAGTGACGGCTTGCAGCTTTATAAGTTAGCATGGATTTTAACGCTACACAAATAGCGCGAGCAATAACAGCGACAACGCGCCTGCCAAACAGCCAACTATTTAACCAGCTAGCCAGCCAGACAGCTGGACAGCAACGTGAGCGATACAAATAACAGTTACATTAGCAACAGCAGCATAATCATCAACGTCATTACATGTTGTCACTGCACTCATTTAAGGACGTTAAATCTGAGATCCACTTGTAAATATTGTATGTGAATATACACATGCAGAAACACATACGCACGTATATTTAATCATATTCAAAAGTTCATATTCTTTGCATATGAGTAAGTATGCGTGTGTGTGTCAACAATAATGCTTACAGGTCTAGATAAACGTGTTTGTCAGATTTTTGATATCCAAATTCTTTGCAAATGAAGCGTTGGCCAACGTCAACGTTTTTTTTTTTCATTAGCTTGATGTATGCATTATAGTGTCCGTATGTCTGCGTTGAATGCACCATAGACTGCCTCATTTGATAAACACTACATGCACACAGAATGTCCATTTAGTTACATTACATACATTAAGCATGCATACATACATACATCAGACATATGTATATAGACAAACATATACAATTACACACATATTGGAACATACTTTTCTGGCTAAAAAAGTATGTATGTGAGTGTTTACTTCATTTCGCTGCATTCATATAGATGCGCAAAATGAAACTGCGAAATGCGCTTTAAATTGCATTTTACGAACTTTTCGATTCCAAACATTGGTTTCAGAAACTTTTTCGATAAAAAAATTCAATATTAATTTAATTTTTTAAGAATATGCAGGTTTAACTACAGTCCACAAAAAAAGTATTTGTAATGAACGAAAAGGTTTAAATAAAATATGTAATTACACAAAATCGTAAAACGATACTTAGCATTTTTGGGAAATATCTGCTTGTAAAAATAAAAAAATATCATTCAGTTTCAGACAACATAAATTTATAAAAAAATGGTTCAAAGGAAACAACAATATTAAGATTTAAAATTAGTAAGTAAGTAGATTTTCCTTATTTGGCACACCTTTTACAGATCATGTGTGGCTCATGGCCAAAGGCAGCTCACGTCGTGACTTTATGGAAAAAGAAAATAAGTTAAGTATAATATTCATCGTTATTGGGAAAAGAAATTGAGAAATATAAAAAACCTGCATCGTGTCAAAGTTATCTCCAGGTATCTCCAAAATTTTCTGTTTTGGGAAATTAAGTCCAAAGTTTCATAATTATATACAAAAAATTTACGTAACATTATGTTTGAAGTTTTTTTTTATCGATTTATATTTAAATATCTAAAGTCATTGAAAAATATATTTAAGTTAGAGTATTTTTACATCCAAAAAAAAAAATTGTTTTTTATTGTAAATGAAACGTAACTTACTGTGCAATTTGCAACGAAACACAAAGTGGTCGGTCTGGAAATGATATTGCTAGTGCTGTTATTAAAAATTTTATAACGATTTTCATGATTTTAAAAATTATTGAGCATTTTATTCTATGAAGCGACTTGTGTGCCGCATAATAAAATAATGTTGTCCGCTCTCCCTAAAATTTTTGTTTAAAGAAAATAATTTCGGAGATTAATAACTCAAAAATTTTCTGAGCCAGGGCATTCGAACCTATTCTTGTACATAGTGCAATAGTAGGTTCCTTAAATTAAAAAAAGTCACCGTCCCTTAGATGTGATAAAAAGAATTTAAGAACTATTAATCTAAAAAAGTAACTTTAAAATTATACAAATGCTTCCGTCAATTAAATTTTCAAAATATTCCGTTCATCAAAATTAAAGAAATAAAATATAATAAATTTAACCAACGTCCTACCTTACAATTTAAATCATCTGCAAGTAAAGATAAATTTCAGTCAGCAAGCTTAAAATTTAGTTATTTTAGAATATATTTTTGAAAAATAACTAATTACAACCGCGAAGATAAACATTTTTAAAGACAAAACAAAAGATATTGAAAGTTTAGAGGCTTAACTTTCACAAAGTAATGGGAAATTCTTCTCGAAATTATTCGTTTAAGTTTGCAAAAGTATATTCAACTAAATTTTCAGAACGAAAAATTATGCTCAAGTATAACCTAACGGTTTTTTTAAATCAAGTAAGTAATTTAAAGACTTTTGAATTATTAATTAATTTATTTGAAATAAAGCTTATCTTAGCAAAATGGACATCTAGTTTCCATTTATATACACAAAATTACCATTAGAGATTTTTACAAAAAAATTTCGCTGGGAATACCTCGCATAGTGCTTCTTCGATCAGTACGGTTTTGAAATTTACAAAAACAAAAAAAATGATCCAATATAAATAATAAAACTGAATTTTTAAAATAATTTTTTAATATATAATATGTAAGTAAATTATAAATTATAATTATGTAACAAATTATCGTTTTTTGTCTCGATTATAATCATCATGTCCTTTAAGCTCCCTTTGGGGCATAGGGCCTAAAAATTGGCGCATAATTCCCGAGTACCTCATTTAGCCCGGTTTCAAAGAGAATAGCGAGCTATTCCTGTGTATTACAATAGTGGTTTATATTAAACTTGTAATATTTCCACAAACAAATGTGAAGATAACATTTTAATTATTTTCCTGAACATACGAAGATCCCCCAAGTTTTTTCCCCGACAAAACTTTATATACTCTTTATAGTCTATCAATAATAATGTTGTATACGATAGTTTTTCTTTTCTAATTTATTAAGCACTAGGTCAGTTTTATAAATAATAAAAAAAACATTTATATGTAGTTGTATACGATAATTTACCACATTAAAATTTTATTAATAGTGAATATATAATTAAGAGATTTTTTAATATCTCAAAAATCATCAGAGATAGAGAGGATTGCACTGATCGATAGATTTATGTATAAAATTTACTTCAGGAAGCACTCTTATATCCTTTTTGGATTTTGTAATTCAACTTTATGTGTGTTTATACATATATATATATAGTATATAGTAGTAGTTCAGGCTAAAATAGAATGTAGAAAATTAAAAAGTAAAAAACTACAGTTTAAATTAGGAACTGTTTTTACACCCACCTCATTCTGCAGATGTTTAAAATTGTAAAAGTGATAATTTCTTTATTTGCTAAGAAGTAGCGCTGCAGAAAGAAGAAATATTATTAGTCCGTGATTACTTGCGTGAATTGTCGAGGTAAGAATTCTATATATGATATATTATACCCATATTAAATGACAGCAAATAATTTTTAATATTATATAGAAGTATCTAATGTTTTTTTTATACTCTTCACCACAAAAAAAGAAAAAGGGTATATCTAAGTTTGTCATTCCGTTTTTATTTTTTTTTTTTGCGGCAGCAGGCAAAACACTACGAATACCTCTAATTTTTTCATGTCATTTGCCACAATAAAGTAACTCCGATAAAAAAAAAAACAAATATATGGCGCGATAGAGAATTACAAAATAAGAAAAAAACATCAAATGAAAAATTGGCGCACGCCCATATTATCGAGTTACGGGGCTCTGAAGTTTTCAAATTTTTTAAAATATCAATATGGGTATCATTTAAAAGCTTTTGATGAGATCTTTAAGGAAATACTGAAATTTTTAAAAAATGTTCTACCCATTAAGAGCCGATGGCATTTTTATGTAAAATTATATATATGTATGCAATATCAAATTTTTTTATTTAAATCTCGGTCACCCCAATACTTGCTCTTTTGATTGGAGTTACTTTACTAAACTAGAGTTATATAGATGGTGAAGGGTATACAAAATTCGACATAACCGAATATAGCACTCATACTTTTTTTTAATTAGTGATTTTCTTTTTTTTTTAATTTTTAAATGCAGCTAAAATATTTTAAACATTAATAATTCTTAATTCCTTAAAAATAAAATTAAATTATTCTATTTTTAACTGACTTCACAAAAATGTTATCAATTTGTCTCATTTTCTCTATGTGTGTGCCCGCAGAACTCACTCATTTGTGAGCTGATTTTGAAAATTATTCTTTAGTTCAAAGGTAATACTTACAGATTGTTCCCGTTTTAACAAAGCAACATTTCATAATCGTAAAAATTAAAGGTGTTCCCACAACAACTACTTGTTTTTATACGTTTATTATGAACCGTAAAGGGCAGCACTTAAAGATTAAAAAGAAGCTGCGTATCACTTTAGCTCCCAATGGTAAAAAGTAGTGCAAAAATAAACCTAAAAATTTAAGGGCGTCCCCATAGTTGACGTAAGTTTATCAATATTGGGCTATCTTTTCAATCGTTATAGACGAACGCTAAAAAATTGGCCAGAATGCCAATTGCTATAGTAAAAAGTATAAATATTCAAAATTATAAATTAAGTGGTGCCCCACTAGTTAGTTTAATTTAATGTATATAGGCATTCTTTTGAACGGTTATAGACAGACGGTTGAAATATAAAAAAAAACTGTATTACGAACTCCTTTATAGCAACAAGTATACAACTTGAAGTACGAAATTAAAGGGTATCCCAATAGTTTGATGTATGTGGCAAAACTTTTGAACTATCTGAGATAGATAGCTGAAATTAACATACGAACTGTATTTCTAAGTCCGCTTTAACAACAATTTAAAATTTAAAGGGTGTTCCCAAATTTGATGTAAATTGACCTGTATGGTTCTATCTGTTGAACCGTTATATATACGAAAACTTGAAAATTAGACAGCATGTCCACTACTTTGTTTGGTATAATAAGAAGTATAAATACTTTAATTTATAAAAAATCAATGGTCCCTAAATGTTTGGGGCAGTAGCTAGCTCTTTTATTGCTATTTAATGTCCTTATTTGTTGGCATTGTTACTTTACATTTACCCTTCTACGTTGATTTGTAGAAGGGTGAGTGCATATCTAAAAAAAAATATATATCCGGTGTCCACTATGTGAGAAAAACCAAAAAATCTGGGCTTACAAATATTATAAAAAAACAACACGACTAAAATAAAACGTTTATTATCGCTTTTCCTGTGAACGATCAGATTCTTTAGTCACCTATAGTCGCTTGCCCTTTTTATATCATATAGCATTTAAAATATATCAGTTCGAATTTTATGGTGTAGGCGTCACTGTACTGCACATTAATTTGTTGCAGCAGCAGCAGTAGAATGCAACCTCAGATGCTTAAATTCTGCCAACGCCATTGAAAGTGGAAAATGCATTTTCTGTATTTGTAAACAAATTTTATGTGATTGTATTAGTATTGAATGTCGTAACTGCAGATTTGTGTGAATAAAAATATGTAGAGAACAAAAATATTTTCTCTCTGAACATAAAATGAAAGCTTCACCGGCCGGCATATTTAAGTGGCTGGCAACTTGACTGTAGTTTTATCTATTTAGTACCAACAATGCAAACGCCGTACAAACATTTTCACGAGTATGAATGATTCTTTTCTTCATTCATTTCAATAAAAATAATGTTTTTTGCTGACAGGCGAAGGTTAACACTTCAATATATTGCAACCTGTGGACGGACGTACTTCAAGTATACGTGTACTTTTGACGTATTCTCGCTGAACAGACTATAACCTAGTAGAAGAATTTCAGTGAAAGCTATAGCCATGGGTCGTTGTTCATAACCAAAAAAAAAAAAAAAAGTAACGGGAACGGCTGCGTATGGCTCTTAATGAAGTAAAACACGCTTAACTACTTTTGGATTGCAGACGCAGGTACCAGCCGCTATACAGTGGTGCATTTTGTATGAAAGAATAATCAAAATTACAATTTTAAAAATATCATTTAATTATTTCAACAATAAAGCTTAAGATTTTTGATATCGAAAGGTTATTCTAACAAAATATTTTGTATAAAAAAATCCTTCGAAAGTCTGAAAATTGTTTTTCAACGAAGCTTAATTTTTGCTTAAAAAAAAAGAATTTATTCCAATAAAATATTTCCATTTTATTCTTTGATTAATAATATTTTTTATTGAAATATTAACGAAGTTTAAAAATTCAGACTATTTTTGGATTAGAACAACTGAAAACTGTTATTTAGATTGTCTGAGGCACGGCATTTGTATATCCGTGTTTTAACCTCGTTATAATGTTCATGCAGTTATATATAAAATGAAATACATTTTACGATGGGCATACAAATTATCATTAATACATTCTATTTCCTGCTCGGGAGTTTCGGAGATATTTATGTAGTTGTAAAAAAAAAATTAAAAAATGTGCGTTATACAAACGAATGAAACACATGTTTTGTGGTGCGAATTTTGACAATACTAAGAACAAGAAAGTTTTATGAGGTGCGTAGTTGATGATGGAGTGTCTTAATTTATTTTAGAAATTTACAAATTACTACCTTGGAACGATAGATATTTTCTTACCTGAAAAGAGATATTTTTGACCTTTGTTTCAAAAGTCATTTATTTTTGAAATATATAAGCACGTCATAGAGTTTTTTTTTGTAATTTTATGAACACCCTTTAATTTCTGAATTCAAATTATAATTTTGTTGATCAAGCGAACTTAGCAATGCAGGTCCCTTGTAAATTTTAGCTGTCCGTCTATAACGGTTCAAAAGTTTGGCCACATACAACAAATTACATCAACTATTGAGAGACCTTTGTTATATCGGAGTAAGCAATACAGGTTTTACAAATTTCAATCGCTTTTTCACAACTGTTCAAAAGTATGGCCATACACATATATCAAATTAAATAAACTATTGGAGGACCCTTTAATTTATGTTTTAATATTTTTTCTTGTTATTAAAAAATCACAGTAATTGATATTCTGACCAATTTTCAAGAGTTTGTATACAACAGTTCAAAAGATAGGATCATATGGGTCAACTTTCGTCACCTATAGGGCACCCTTTACTTTAAAATTTATTTTTCTGGTACTTTTTACTCTTGGGAGCTAAAATAATACATCGTTCTTTTTTTAATTTTATGTGGTGCCCTTTACAAATATAAACCATGTACCTTGTATGGGGCACCCTTTAATTTTTAAAATTATGAGGTGTTTTTAAAACGGGACCAAGCTGTTAGCACGACACCTTTTAAATAAAGAAACAAATTTTAAAATCGGTTCAAAAATGACTGAGTTCTGCAGGCACAAACATTAAAAAAGCAACATTATTTTAATAAGTGTGTAGAGAAGAGATTCAGAATTTTTAATCAATATATCAACGGTATAACCAATTCAAACCAAATATCACTTTCCTTTAGCAAGGAAGTAATCGTGTTTCAGTTTTGATTTTGAGCTTTAATTTAATTTTGAAAGCCTTGAAACTGTAAAATTTCTTTTACAGTTTTAGTCACCCTTAACACGCCATATTTTATTTCACGGAAATTTAGCCAATTTTCAAAACGTTATCTTAAATTTTATTTGCAACTATAATTTCAAGCTCAAATCGAATATATGTATTTTAAATACACCCAATTATTTATTTGTAATATTTGTTCAAAAAAGTTTGTTTGTTTGTTTGTTTTTTTTTTTTTTTTTCTTAAATCGTATTTATTTTCATAAGGTTTTTAAAGAAATAATGATGGAGAACTATAAAAATATCTACTGTGCAATAAAAAAATGTAACCACATTTTTTGTGCAAAACGCGTTCCATTCTAGTAGATACTTTTATATGTATGTATGTATATACGCACACAAACTCACATAAGCTGTTTTGCAAAAAAATGTAAATGTCTGCCTCGAGCTGACAATTTTTTATATGGTGACTTATAGTGTTAGTAAATGCAGTTTTCTAAATAAAAAGAAAAAAATAAACACACAACTTATAGGGGTAGTTGGCTGATTATTTCTAAAACTGGCAGGTATGAATGCATTTTTTCAAATTGCAACAAAGTGGAAGTTCACTGCTTTCCTTAATATAATTTCATGTGTACTATACGTCTGGCATTACTCTCCTTATATGATTTTTTTAACAAAATAATATACAATACAACATAATGTAATGGCTGTAAAAAATATGCGAGGTTTGGATATTCCCCCTGTAAATGTAAGTTGCATAAAATCGACAATATCTAAGCAAAAGCAGCAGATTCAAAAACTTTTATTTTAATGCAAATTAAATGTAATAAAAATTCGACACTTCTACCTTGAAAACCAGTAAATTGGCCTTAATAGAACAATTTTACAAAGTACAGTTTCGTGAAGGTTTGTCTTAGGAAATTTAAGAGTTCTTTGCAAAGTTCTGGGGTTAAGAGAAATCACCACGTTTTAAAGCGATCTAATACTGTGTTGTTATGTCTTAAACTTACAATTTCACATGTTGAACACATTCAGTAACGACCAGTTGTGAAAATTTTTATATATCTACCTCACCCTATCAAGTGTCACTTGTAAATTGTTCCTTTATTTATTTTAATGACGCCAATCTGGCCGGACATTACACCAAAAATTAAATTTAAGAAACGCAAAAAAATAAGTATGCAGCTCGACAGACTACTACATTGTATAGTGAATCTTCAAGACTTTTGCTTTAGAATTGTCGTTTTCGGTCACTGTTAAATCAGGAAGATTGAATAAATTGCATTCGTTTTTTTTACTTGATCTTGACTTTTTTTTCTGTGAAAGGTTACAGCTGCTTATATTAATTTTATATAAAAATTATTCTTTATTTTTATGATAAAAAGTTTGGTTCGAATTTAAAAAAGTAATTTTTTGTTTACTTTTTTGTAAAACAAAATATGAAAAGGGTTTTGAGTGTGAAAGCCGTCACGATAATAAAAATGTTTTAAATCAATATAAAATTTGAGATTTCTTTTATTTTTGAGCCCCTTTTCTAGCGTTTTTTTTTTTTTTTTTTTTTTTTTTGGTTGCAAATTTTACCTTTTTTTGGTTTTTGCTCATCTTGCGTAAGTTAATACGAGTAAAAAACCTTTTTGTCAGTCATAAAATATTAATAATAATGATTGTTTATAAATGTTTTAAAGAAATTATGGCTAATAGTGAATGTACCGAGAACTGGAATTGAAAACATCAACGATGTTAACACAATGGCAGAATATTTTTTATCAATCCTAAATTAGCTGCAGAATAAATAGAATTAAATTTAGCTACCGCATCAAAGTTATTATTGAAGTGGTCACAAAATCAATTTGTGACGTTTGAGGGTCATTGCTTAGACACTGCAAATCTTTACGTTACTCTATTTTTATATGCGGCATCCTAAGACACCTACAATACACACAATTTTTATACATATTATCAGAAGAAGCGGTCTCAGATTTGGAAGCGATCTTTAAAGAAATAAAAGAACAAGAACAATGCCACTCATCGTCGTCGTAGTGCAAAACAGAAGCTGTTTGAAATGAAATTTATTGCTGCTATTATAAATCAGTTATTATGAATAAACTATCTTATTGTTTTCTTATGAATAAACTAGTTTATCGTTGCCTGAGTTTCATTTTCGAGCCTTTCTAGCCACTCCGAACACGTGAGAAATCGACTATCTTTTATTCTTGTTAGTGAAAGATTTTTTCCTAATATGATCGCTTAACTAGAATTTTTCCAAGTACATATGTAGATAATTCCTAGTGCATTTGAGAACTCGTTCTTTGTGTTGGTCCCACATGATTTCTTTTTATTGCTTTTTTATTTTCGGTGTATAAAGATGAATCTATGTGTGACAGAATCGGTCACATGATTATAAGGAGAAATTTTACTTTTCGTAGAATCACTTTAAAAACTTGATATGCCAGTGGCTTCATTAGCGTTGTCATGAATATTATAACTATTAACTTTAAAGTAATTTCAGGTAAGGAAATGTATTCTTAACTGAATGAAATCCAATTTCTGAACCGCTATATCATTTAGCAGTACTCTTCGCGTTAATATACTCCGGGAATTGTAGGTTGCATACATTATCTACTTAATCAAACAATGTAGGAGAATAGAACAGGAGAAAGATCTGGTTAACAGCAATTGCTTAATTAATTAGATAAAATTCACACACTATCGAAAGATTTTCTTTTAGCTTTTCTTCCTTTCTTCCTTTAAAATGTTTTAAGTCTTCGGCCGAGCGCAAGGATTTTCTCCTCTATGGTATAACTAACAACGGTTTCGTTTAACAAAGATTTTCTTCAAGCCATTTTATTTTATTGTTGCATCTTTCTTACATATAATACCATAAAATATACCTTTATTATCCATGTACCTTATGACTTTACGTTAGTGGACATTACGTTGCATTGTAGTGTGACATATTGTCCATGGTCACTATGTCTCTTTCTGGTGCGACATAAAGTTAATGGACATTATGTCCTTGGACGTTATGACATGCCACCTGTTTATGAAACTTGGCATTTTTTAATTCCTTTTTTGTTGCGATGTAAGAATACGTTATCAAAGCTCAATAATCAAGCTATAGTCAAGATTTGACTTCTTAAGAATAAAATAAGCGAATAGATACCTCCAATGATGTATGGTCTTAACGGGTAATAATAAGATCGCGAAAAATCATTTGGTTGAACTGATGAATAGGAAGTGCTGACAGAGTTAACAGCAAAATAGCCGATTGGTTTACGCCCTCGTAGGCTAGGACTTCTCTACAATAGATGTAAGAAATACTTCACTTTATTTGATCTCCTAGCTATCTGTGTATGTCACCTTTATCAGACCGAAAACGAAATACAACTCCCATGTATGGGCCGGTGCTTCAAAGACTATTTTGGTGTTACTTGACTGCGTGCGGTAGAAGCTTATCATTGACAGCTGTTTTTACTCACTAGAGCATCGACGCAATGTAGGGTGTGTTTCACTAGTGTTAGAAGACAACAGTTGCTATGTTGAGTCATTCACATGTTAGACTTTATGATAGCAGTGATCTTATGTGTACGGAAATAATGAACGTCGTTTAAGCTCAAACAAAATCTATATTTCTAATGATATAAGCAGATATACGTATTGAGAAGTGGACAGACTTACAAAAAATTTATTTATGTAATTTTTTTGATAGTAATTTTAACTTACAGCTAATGACTTGCAAGATGTAGATTTAAAATATCATCAATATAATGTAGCATATGTGGAAAAAAAGCACACACACATTTGTTCACACTATGAATTAAAGTAACCTGTTAAAAGATCACACTTAAGGTACGGTTAGATTAGTCAAATATTTGACCAAATACACGTAAAGACTAAATTATGGAAACAATTTGTTTGTGTTTGTGTTGTTTTTTTGTTTTTGTGTTGTTAGAAATATAAGATCCCACTCAATGTTAAAGGCAAGATATCACATTTATTGTATTATAAATTGTCATTCGTAATGCAACGTATCAGCAAATATTAAATAAAAATTAAAAAAATAGTGGTTACGCTTTTTTGGTCAAATATTTTACTAATCTGACCACACTTTTAGCAATTTTTACAAAAAAAATGTCCTATAAACTGAAACACAACAATAGTTTGAAACATATTAACATCAATTCTTTAAACAAGTGTAGGGATAATTTGTTAGAGGAACTAATAATATTTAGATAAATATTATTTATAGTTTCAAGCATGATTGCATCGTGTATATTTTTAAAAGGGTAGAAATCACATATATCTAATCTAATATTTATTATAATTCTCTCTGTACGATTATTTATTTGTTTGCGTATGTGTCAATCAAGGCTAAACGACTGAACTGATTTAAATGATATTTTAAACACTATTCGATATTTGTCGTCATGGGAAAATAGGCTATTTATGTTTTCAATAGCGGACCAGGGCCATCACAATTGTTTTTCCATATGCAAACTATAGATTTAATAGTTTCATGGTTAATAGTGGTCTCAAATACTTATAGTCATCATTTATGAATTAAGTTTAACTAAAATTTGCCTATAAAACATTTAAAAATACTGCGGTGTTAAGTTCGAATTAAGCCTTAAAAACGCTGAACTGGCAATACAGGCATGAAATTATTAAAGTCTATAGTTTAACGATTAAAGTAAAATTATTTAAACGTAATTTGTGGCAAAAGGTTTCAAAGTTAAAATCAAAGGGGTGGTTTGGTATCTAATCCAAGAGCTTTTTATTAATAAAATATCGACACATATATGAATAGTTTATTTTTATACCTCGATTACACGACAATTCTTGGAATTATTTAAAATTTATATAAAAAGAAACAGATTTCGATATTTCGATATTTTCAGAGGAAAAGTAACTTTGATGCCTCTAGGAGGAAAAAAGTCACATTCATGTTATATAACATAGACGCCAATTAAAATATGGAATTGCTATTTCACATAATAAAAGATTCAGTTCTTTGTAACCAAAGACTTTATTACCTGCCGTCAACAAATACAACGATCTTTCTTTACTTTATACAAAAACTGTTAACTAAAAAAAAAATCCTGTGTTGAAATATTATTTAGATGGGTGATGGTAAATTGTTTGAATTACTAAAGAGTTGGTAAAGGTTCCTTTAAAAATGGGTTAAAATGAATGAATCGAGCAATACAAATACCAAATTGAAAATCTTTTGATGAGAAAAAATTACGGATTTAATGACAGAACAAAATATCATTAAACAAATAACAGTGCTATATACAGCTATACTGAATCTTATATACCCTTCACTATATATGTAAATCTAGTTTAGTGAAGTAACTCTAATCAAAAACACAAATATTGGGGTGACAGAGAATTAAATAATAATAAAAATATTTAAGTACTAAATACATATAATTTTACTTAAAAATGCCATGGGCTCTTAAAGGGTTAAGCATATTTTTAAAATTTTAGTATTTCCTTAAAGATATCTTCTTCTTCTGGCTTTAAAATGGTACCCATATTGATATCTTAAATAATATGGTGCACAATCGTACTTTTCTATGAAAAGTTCAGAGGTCCATAATTTGGAAAATATGGGCGAGCGACAACAAAAACATCAGGTATTTTTTCTTATTTTTTTAATTCTCTAACGCACCATAAATTTACTTTTTTTATTGGAGTTTCTATACTAAACTAGATTTGTTCCAAATGACATGGAAAAATTAAAGGCAGGCGTGGTGTTTTCTCCGCTGCTTCGAAGGACATGGAGGGATCTTGCTGATTTTCAATAGCAAAATTTTTGAAACTATATCTGATTGCCTCTACATGAGCTGGAGTCATCCAGTGCCTTGGCAAAGTTGATTTCAACCCAGCAGTTACGGACACACGGACATCGCTTAATCGACTTCGCTATTCACAAATAAAGCAGAATATATAGACTTTATGGGGTCCGAAATGGGATTGTAGGAATTACACACGGAATGACAAACTTAGATATACCCTTCTTCCATCTGTGGTTAAGGATATAAAAAGGCGTGATACTATTTTGAACGCGCGAGTGCAACTAAATTCTGTATTTGCTTATCTTTTGTTTAAGAATTAATAGATTAAATCTGATAGGTGACGCCTCTTCTGATCCTTTGATTACAAAAGACAGAAAACAAGGATATAATATATTTTATAGTGCCTAGAAAGGCCCTAAACTTCGATTCAAGTAACGCCAGGCAACGAGGTAGGACATTTTGTCATTTCTGTATATGAAATATTTTTTGAAAATTATGTTGTTGATGTAGATAGTAACCGATATGGAGTTCAAAACACCATTTTTTATTTTGTCTGTGTCCATCTGTCTGCTTGTGAGCGCGTCACATAATTACTGCTGGATGGATTTAAATAATTTTGTGAGGAGGTTTCTTAGAACTTTACTTTTAATATAGAATAATATTTTTTTCGTAAAAATAAAAAAATAGAGTACATTTTATAAACGTAAATATATTAAATTAAAATAATCGAACTTTAAAAGTATTGTTCTAATATCCGGACTAAATTATTAAAAACAGCGAAGTTGATTATAGAAGGTGAAAGCACGTCTCGATGGCCACTTCGCTACCGCTCACTATGCCCTTCAGAAAACTATGAGTATGAGAGTGCATTATATTTTTGTAGTGGAAAATTTTTAAAACTGCTTACAGAACTCTTCAATTAATATTTCTATATTTAAATTTTAAGAAAATGAATAATGACATGCTGACAAATCGTTGGCACTGCTACTATTATATAATACATACATATATAAAGCGTGTACAAATACAAAATTATAAAACTTAAATTGAATTTAAAAAAATATATAATGTTATTTGCAGTGGGGAATTTTGGGAATAGTTGAAATTGATTTTTGGGACATTTTGGGGTTAATAATTATAAAATTGGGTATACGACTCGAAAAAATATGGGAACCCTGACGCCGGGTAAAACAAGTTAGTGAAAATAAATAATCTTTTATTTTTAATATTAACTATCTAATGAAGTTAACTTTCATTACAAAAACATTTTTTTTTTTTGTAAATTTCAAAACCGTATGATAGAGAAACTGAATTAATCGAAACAGTACTATGGAGGTATTCCAGTACATATTTTGAAATTAACCTTAAAACAAAATTGAAAAATACAATAATTTTGTAAGTAATAATAATTTTTGACGTTAAACTAATAAATGTAATAAATAACTAAAATGTATATTCTAGAAAACAAGCGATCGAGAAATTGACCAAACATACACAATCCTTCAATTCGTATCGGTTATGACTTTAAAACGTTCTTACCTTAACGATTCCACTGTCTTAAATGTTTTAATACCCTTTACCACAAAAATTGGAAAAAGGGTGTCATTCCGTGTGTAATTTCTACAATATCCATTTCCGACCCCATAAAGTGACTTCTTATGCATAGCGAAGTCAATTGAGCAATGCTCGTATGTCCGTCCATGTTAGTTTTAAAATCAAGTTTGACTTGGCAAGAATATAATGTTAATCGATCAGATATAGTGTCGAAAGAGGTGCTATTGGAAATCAGCATAATCGGTCCATGTCCTTCGAGGCAGCGGGGAAAACACCACGCCTACCTATAATTTTTTCATGTCATTTGGAACAATAGAGTAACTGCAATCAAAAAAACTAATACATGGGGCGATAGAGTATTAGAAAATAAGAAAAAGACATCAAGTGTAAAAATTAGAGCTCGCCTTTATTTCACGAGTTACGGGGCTCTGAAATTTTTATTTTTTTTTTAAACATCAATATGGGTATCATTTTAAAGCTTTTAAAGAGATCTTTAAGGAAATACTAAAATTTTTTATTTATGCTATGGATATTATAGGTATATTTTATGGTATTCTATTTAAGATAGATGCAACGTTTTTATAAACAGGCTTGCAGAAAATCTTTGGTAAGTGTTGGTTATAACACAGAGGAGAAAATCCTTGCGCCAGGCCGAAGGTCTGCTGTGCACGAAATCTTCGGTAAGCGAAGCCTGTGATGTTTTAAGTGCAGACATTATGAAACAATGTCCTAGACATTGGAGTGTGACATTAAGTCCATGGACATTATGCCCTGGAAAGCAATGACATGCCAACAAAAATGTATATAACCAAAAACTTACATTGCCTTTCTCGTTTTTAAGTGCGGACATTAAGACACTTTTATAATTGACAAAATGTTTGTACTGAAGACGACAGGTCCATGGACATTAAAAAACGTCATTTTGTCCATGGACATTATATTTCTTTTGATTGCGAAAAAAAAGTCCATTATTTCCTTGAACACTACGACATGCCACCGAAAAAGAATGTTTAGATGCCATACTGACATAATATCAACATATTTGCAAACTGATAGGCCTCACAGCCATTTCACTAACATTTCATATGTATTCCTTTGGTGCGTTTTAAGTATTTGAATTTTTTATTTATCGTTTTGAGTCTTATCATTTGAAAGTTTTTCTACGAATAATAATTTTCAAACCTGAAATTTTGAAAAAAACAGCATGCTATTTAATACTTTAAAAAAAATACAAGAAATCAACCGATATCAGTTAATTTAATTATATTATATCTTAATTTGTCGAATTGTTTTGTAGCAATGTGCTATGCTATATTACCCCTTTGAATACTAAAGACCAATTCTGTACATTTGATGAATGGTGATCCATGCAAGGGCAATATCTAAAGAAAACTAAGTAATAAAAGTGAAATGGTCAGTGGATTTAACAATATAAATAAATATTACTCACGAAAAAAACCTTTTCAATAAATTAATTCCTATGAAATAAATAAATGAGCGTGGTGGGTGAATAAAAATATTACATTGAAATATTTTAAAAAGCTTGCGCACAACATCCAAGTGCAATCGAATGTGCAGTTGCAGTGTTTAACCAAACAGTCACTGGCAAAAAATATTGCAATTATAATAACGTTGGCTTTAAACAATTATGTATTTCATCAGCTGCAACCCAGCAGCATCATTACTTCATGGGCAAGTGCAACTCCTGTAACTAGGCATAAAAATATACTTTAAAATATACACACTCTCAGACATACCTAGTGACATTGTCGCTGACTAAGACACTGATCAAAAACAATAAAAGCAATGATGTACATACGAGCATTATATTTTTCAATTTAAAATAAAAGATTTTAATTATATACATGCAATAAGTAATTCATTTACATACTTATTTGTTGTGTTTTTTTTTGTTGCTGCTTAAATTATATACTCTGCCTACAGACAGATTTAACGTACATAACAGAATGTTGAGTTTTGCTGTTTATATAACAGGCTTCGTTCGATGTCTGGATGTACACAAAATGTTAATTATATACATAAAATTAAATATATTTTTATACGTACGAGGGGGAGTTCATAAGTCCGTTAGCTAAATACAATTACTCTTGTAGGCCTCGAATGTAGTAATTTTTTGCCAAACCATTTCTGTTTATTTGGAAACCGTTAAAAGTTATTGATATACAAAACTAAGGACTAAAGCTGACGCGGCAACAACTTAAATTTCGGCACTAACAGTTTTGTCAACAAAACTGCATGAGCATTGCTTTATTCAATATTTTTTTTAGCAAATTCCAGTTAGTTAAACATTTAACTCCATTGCTTTGATTACTGTTGAATTTTTTTTATTATCGCTAGTTATGTACCGGCTAAGAGGTTTGAAATCATTGCAGATTGCGTTACTTCTCGTCCAGTTTTGATTACTTAAAACTTTTTTACAGTACTTCGGCGTTAGTCTTTAACATGTTGATGTTTTTCAAAAATCTGAAGAAAATAATATATAAATTATGAATTCTAAAGTCTATTTTTCTTTGAAGTGTTCTTCTGTGTACTGTACACAAATAATATTAATATTTAAAACCAACTAAAATTGTTTTTGACTAACGTACGACTTTAAAACAAAACTACGTTATGACATAAATCTTATTAATTTTCGTTTTATTGCTAAAATTTATGTTTCCAACTTTTTTTTTATAATTCAAAACAGATTTTCGCTGCCTGTTTATAACGGTTCAAAAGTTTGGTCACATACATCAACTATTGAGACACCCTTTAATTTCCAAATCCAAATTTTATACTTGTTGTTATAGCCGACTTAGCCATACAGCTACTTAGTAAATTTCAACCGTCTGCCAACAACTGTTCAACAGTTTAGCCATATATATCAAATTATATCAACTATTCGAGCTACCTATAATTTATGATTTTGAATATTTATACTTGTTATTATAGCAGTTATAGCAATCCACATTCCTTCTAATTTTGAAGCGTTTGTCATTGGTCAATTTAACTAACCTATAGGGACACCCTTTAATTTTCAGGTTTGTTTTTGTATAATTTTTTGCTATTTAGGGCTATAGTAATACGCAGTTTTTTAAAAACCCTTTAATTTTTAAAATTATAAACTGTTTTTAAAACGGGATCAATCTATAAACATCACCTTTCACATTAAGAATTAATATTTAAAATCGGTTCAGAAATGACTGAGTTCTGCAGGCACAGATATAAAAAAGCAACATTTAGTCGAATTAATAACCTTCTCCTTTTTTTTATAATCAGTTAACAAATTCCGCAAATTTACTTCAAGCTGATCCAACATTATCAGCTAAGTTATAATTTATTACAAATTGTGAGCAAACATTTTCTTTACTTAGCACAGCCAATAAAAGCTGGTTCAACCTAAAATGTGCTTTTATTTTGATTTTAGTATAAAAACATAGAAATATTAGGTCTAAGTTAAGTTTTAAGTTGTTTCTAAGAGAAATTGACATTATGCTGGCTATGATGAGTACGAGAGAATAATTCCTATTAAGGCATTGTACTAAAACAATGAAATTAGGTTATTACAAGGAAGTTTGAGGGAAAAGTTTACATAGACATTTGATAAGAACTTTCTAACATTGGAATTGATATTAAAGACCTCTGCAGATATGAAATGTACAGTTAACATTTTTACAAAAATTATGTATGGCAAGGCACCTTCTTTCCGAGAGAAAGGATAGCAGGCCTCCGGTAGAGAGTTTTCTACGAAAGCAATACTGTCAACCGATAAGTAAGCTGTTTGATTTTTAATAGATATTTTGCAAAATATAATTTGCCATAATTTCTATTAATGTAGAAAGCGAAAAAATCGAGTAACGTTTTATCTTTTCATTTCATATTATTTATTATATTATGCTAACATCCTATAACATTTTCAAATAAAAATGCAATTTATTTGTTGGTTTGGAATAGCAGGTATCTATACGTATTTAGTCGGTTGCTAAAGTCAGCTCATCAGGAAACCTTTATCCTTATTTCTAGCAAAGCCAATAACATTTCCTTTAAGTATAAAAACTTCAAAAACAACATGAGAAATATTTTAGAAGCCAATATCTTTTAATTTTTGGAATTTTTTCTGCCTGTCTGTCATATTTTTTTTTAATAAAAATAAGTCATTTTGTAGTGACAATAGAGATGCAAATGTGAAAGTACCCAATTTTACCAGGATAATGGTACTTAAACAGTCGTCAACATTTTTTTGTTTTTGTAGATGGAAAATTTTTAACACATTTTTCTGACGAAGTCGTAGGCGCTGTTTGTTATCAATATATTAAGTTTTTGTTTTTACCGATTAAAAAAAAAAGAAGGAGGCTATCAATTCGTCTGAATGATTTCGATTGTATACCCTTCACCAGAGTCCACCTGGATATAACTAAGTATGTCATTCCAATTGTAATTTCTACAATAACCATTTCCAACACCATAAAGTATGTATATGCTAAGTTCTTATACAAAGCGATGTCGATTAAGAGATTGCTGTTGAAAATCACAAATATTGGTCGATGTCTGTCGAGGCAGCGGCCAAAACACTAAGCCTACCTCCAATCTTTCCATATCATTTGGAACAGTGATGTAACTCCAATCGAAAAAACAAATATATGAAACTATAGAGAATAAAAAAATAAAAAAAAACATCAAGTGGAAAAATTGGTTCTCATATCTCATATTTCCGAGTTATGTGCCCTGAACTTTTAGTTGAAGTGTACGTTTGTGCACCATATTTTTTAAGATATCAATATGGATATCATTTAAAAGGTTTTGAAGAGACCTTTAAGAAAATATGAATTTTTTTAAAAATGCTTAACGCACTAAGAGCCGAAGGCATTTCCATGGAAAATTATATATAGTACTTAGGCTATATATGATTCGGCATATCCGAATATAGCACTCTTACTTTTGTTTTAGTCTTTGTGTCCGTAGATCTTAGTGATTTTTGCAGCGATTTTAAAAATGTTTTATTTTTATTTTAAAGGTGATTCTTACAGAATGGTGCCATTTTAAAAGCAGTTCATAATCTTAAAAACTAATAAAATAAATCTATAAACTAAACGGTATCCTAAAAGGTGTCGTAAATTGGCCTATATGGTCATATCTTTTGAACGGTTGTAGAAAAACGTCTAAAAATTGAATGTATATTGCTATGGCTATGGCCGTTAAAGTAACAAGTATTAATATACAAATTATAAATTAAAGGGTGCCCCTATAGTTCATGCAATTTGATGTATGTGTCCAATTTTTTTAACCTTTTTAGATAGACAGCTAAAACTTACAGCGGACCTGTATTGCTAAGTCCACTATAACAACAAGTATACAATTTGAGAGTATATTAAAAATTAGACAGAATGTCCACTGGTTTGTTTGGCATAATAAAAAGTAAAGATATTTTAAAATATAAATTAAATGGTGTTGCAATACTTCAATAGTTATTGTAATTTGATGTGCTCATGTGGCCAAACTTTTCAACAGTTAAAGACAAACGGTTAAAATTTACAAAGGACCTGATTGTTAAGTCTACTACAGGAGCCTGTTTAAAATTTACAAGATAAAAAAGCATATGATTTTACCTTTAATTCCGCGTCTTTTTATAATTCCATGAACTATTTAAAAAACAAATATGATCTCAAGAAATGCCTGCAAGGATCAGTTGCAGAATTATCATAGTTTCCGTAATTTATTTCAATAAATGAAAATAATCTTTAATAATTTATTAGTTAAAGTAGTTGTGATTTAAACGTTTACAAAAAAAGTAAAATTAGGAAAGAAATTTATGTTTGTATCTATGTATAATGCAATATTCAGAAAGGAAATTATTTAAACAAAAATTGTATGCTTTAGTTTTAATACAATTAACAATTTAAATTAAGTATTTGCATTTATTTATTATATTACAATATATGCTTATTTAAAGCCATATTTTTATATTATTTACTATATAATATAATTATATTGTGTATAGTTATTGACACTCTTATATACAAAAAAATTTTAAGGGGTGTCCCATGTATAAAGAAACTATTACCAAAAAGTATTGCTTAATCAAACAATGTTAAGAATTCTCATTTAGAGAAGAAAAGCCGCTCAAATATAAGATAACTACTTTTCTAAACAAATTAAATGTTTTGAGAGCAAAAATTTTTAAAGGGGCTGAGATAATTACGATTATAAAAGTTGTCGAACGTCCGTCCTTTGAAATATAAATGTTTGGAGTGGCCGCCTAGGACAAAAATTAATTCTTGTATTAAAGTTATGCCTGAACGTATTCATTTTATGATCGGTGTTTAGGAAATCATACTCCAATCATAGATTTGCGTGCTTAGATAGTTTTATAGTTTTATTTCGCCTATTTTAATTCGTACACCCACTTGTAAAAAACTATTAAGAAGTATCGTTGAGGGTCATTAAGTTTTCTGATTGGTATTCTTCAAATTCATTTTTGTGTTCTACTAATTGTAGTCGATTCGACATTAGTCAGGAAACCAGAAAGAGGTACATCGATTGGTGCCTTTCAACCGTTCTAGCCTTTGTAATAAATCTTGCTTTTGCAATTTGTATAAAAAGTCCTAGTAATGGTTGTAATGCTTTTACATTCAAGAAGTGACGAATATTTAACGTTTTTCTGATATAAATATATAAATAAATGAAATTTTCAAATAACAAAAATCACCAATCGGTATTGTTACTTTTGTTTTTTTTTTTTAATAAGGAACATCCTAAAATAATTTTATTTGTCTGACCGTTCATTATGGTCGTATGTACTTGCTTATTCATGTATGTAATGTGATTGTATACATCTAAATTATACAGTGAAGAACAAAATAATTGACTTTAATTTTTTTTCACATACCAAATATTATTATGAAATAGTTAATATGTCCTTAGAAAACCAAAACAGAATCTCAAGCGAAGTAGGTTTCTAAAAAATGCCAAGTTACAAAAGATTAATGACCAGTTTTGTCCTAACAAACTATTTTACTTCAAAATTAACCGCCAAAAAACCAAAAATGATTTGAGAGAAAACCAGAAAACACCATCACCATTGTAAGATAATATGCATCTTTAATCAGCAAATGCTGAACTTAATAAAGGAGGTCCAGTACAGACAAAGCTATATACTTAGATATACGAAGATAAATGCACACAATCGTGAATAAAATAGTTCCTGCAAAAAACCGACCTTAAAATAGATTTTAGCTATTTCTTTATTACGGGTTAAAATTTCTGCCACATGTATCATTTTACATTGACTTTTGGAACAGCCTTTAATTTATAATTTTAACTATTTAACTAACTAATTTTTAAGTGTAGGTCAAAGTAAACCAATTGAGGGAACACCCTTTAATTTTTTAAAACAAATTGTATACTTGTTTTTTAATCTGACTAGGTTCCTTGTAAATTTACGCTGTCTGTCTGTAACGGTTCATATCATATTAAATTAAATATTGGGATACCAAAGAATTTTAAATTCCAAATTTTATACTTGCAGTTATAGTGGACATAGAAATACAGATTATTTGTAAATTTCAAACGACTGTCTACAACTGTTCAAAGGTATGGCTATGTACATAAAAGTGTGCTCCAACACTTTAGTTTATAATTCTGACTAATTATTAAGCGTTTGTCTATAATGGCTTAAAAAATAGGACCATATAGGTAAGTTTACGTTACCTATGGGGACACCCTTCAATTTTTAGATTTATGCAGTTTTTTTTAATTCTTAAGTGGTGCCCTTTACAAAATACACATATATTACATGGGGTCACCCACTAAGTATTAAAATTAATAACTTTAGCCTTCCTGACCATATCGTCGTAGTTTTGCTGAGATGATTTCGTCGAAATCGAAACTTCACACAATAATTTGGCAATCGTTCTTTTTCAACGTGATTTTCAATAACTGGAGAGAAGTGGAAGAAAAATAATACTCGTAATAAAAAAATTCGAGCTGTTTATTGCTTTTTATTTTGACTGCAACTGTACACAATTGCATACGAAACAAATTTAAGTGCTTGATACAAGAATGTTTTTTAAAGGTCGTATTATATAATGACTGTATGTATGAACACGTATATAAAAGCAGCATGCAAAAGTTATTATTTTAATATTATCAGGTGATGCGCTGCAACTGAATACGCAGCACACTACAGCGTTTTTGATTTAACAACCTGAAGTCGATTAAACTCATTCCAAAATATTAAAAATGTAAAATTAAAATAATGTGGACGCCAAAAAATAAGTACAAAATATTAATAAACAATAATTATTGTTTTACTCGTATTGTACTTAGTTACTAGATATTACTCTAGTTTAAGGAATTTAGAATACTATTTTCCGCAAACAACTATTATTATGGTAGATTTACTAATGGAATGTATGTCATACTTAGATAAAATTTAATAATTTTAACAAATTCTAAAGGAAATTTATTAGCGACTCGTATTACTAACCTCTAATTACAAAGAAATTTTAAATGTTTGCGATTTATTCGATTTAATTCTAGCTCTAATTTTCTTTTTTTTTTTTGAGGTTCGCAATTTTAAAAAATTTAGCAAAATCTCTACACGATATTTCTAAAAGCGAAATTAAATGAGCTGTTTATTTTAAAGTATCATAAGTAATTTTAAAATAAATTAAATGTTTAGATCTGCTACGCTTTTATGTTAACCAAAGATTTAATTGGAAAAATAAGCAAACTGAGATAAGAAGAACTTTTGAAACCTTTGAAACACAATTCTTTAAATAGGTGTATTAGCTTTAAAGCAAAGTGACTTATGCCACTTTCAAAACAAACGGCTCAATGTCGCTTGTAAAAAGCTTTGCAGAATATCGAAATATATTTAAGACTAGAAGTATTGTCCATCTAATAAATTTTTACAAATCTATATTTGAGGTACGAACCAATCAGCTTACTTACTTGTTCTTAAAGCTGGATGTGCTGGTCAGTTAAGCTGTGTAAGAAAATGTTATGGAAAGCCAAAAACATCTAAGGAACCAATAAATGCCTGTAATACTTTCTTTTAAAAAGTCAAGAATAAAGCCGTTTTATAAATATTTTAGCTTAGTTTACAACGCACCATGGCGTGAAATACAAAAAAATGGAATAAAAGTCTGGAATGGAATAAAAGTCTAAACGATTCACCAGATTTTCTTGAAACAAACTGCGACTTATAAGCTTTTAGGACACAACCTGTTTAAGCACAGAGTGGTACTACAGCGCGTTACAGTAGGTAACCTCGAATTAAGAAAAGTTTTTCAGAGCTTATAACTTTATCAAAAGTGAACCGATTTCAAAATCTAGCAATCTATATGGATAGATAAGGGAAAAACGTGCTTGAAATTTACATGGTATATTTTATACTTTTAGGGAAATTCCATTTTTAAATATAAAATACATTTTTATCTTGTCATTTTTTGGTTTCTCAATTGTAGTTTTTATACCCTTCACCACAAAAAGTGGAAAAAGGGTATATCATTTTGTCATTCTGTGTGTAATTTTTGCAATATCTATTTCCGACCCCATTCCGTCTCTCCGTCCGTGTTAGTGTTGATTTTACAGAACTAAATATGTCAACCGATCAGATATAGTGTCGAAGTAGGTGCTATTGGAAATCAGCATGACCGGTCCATTTTCTTCGAGGCAGCAGACAAAACACCACGCCTACCTCTACCTTTTTCATGTCATTTGGAACCATAAAGTAACTCCAATCAAAAAATAAAAACACGGGGCGATGGAGAATTAAAAAATATGAAAAAACATACAGAGAAAATCTGGCGCCCGTCAATATTTTCCGAGTTACGGGGCTCTGAAATGTTCAAATTTTTTAAAATATCAATATGGGTATCATTTTAAGGAAATACTAAATTTTTTTTTTAAAATACTTTACCCATTAAGAGCCGATGTCATTTGAATGTAAAATTATACGTATGCAGTACCAAAATTTTGTTATCCTTCAATTCTCTGTCACCTCGATATTTGTTTTTTTTTAATTGGAGTTACTTCACTAAGATAGATCATCATGTTGTATAGATTTAATCCTTTGTAAAACAGTAGTCTTTGTATTTTGTTTTTATCTGGTCGTTGTAGTCAAAAATCTGCAGCATTTCTTAAGTTGTGTGGTTTAACATCTCCAACGTTCCAACGTATCTTAGTTGTTCTACTAAATAATCTGAAGCCTCCCCCATTTTCATTTTCTGAATAAAATGAACTGTGTTCAATTCTAATGTTTGTTGTATATTAAGCCATTTGAGTGTATCCAACATATATCTTATTGAGGTAAATCGATTACATTTGACTATTGCGCGCACAGCTTTATCTTGTAGTTTTGCATCCTTGATATCTGCTGTTCTGAACAGCATATATATAACACAGTAGATCCAAATTCAAAATGTGATTTAATCGTAGTATTGTAATTATTTATTGCTGTTATAATTGATATTATGTTCCTAATACGTTTAAAACCCCCGATTTTTTTTCCAATTTGTTTACATTGTATGTATTCTATATGCTGTTTAAATTTTAAGTCCTTGTCTATCAGAAATTTTACATTAATCACTTTTTCTATTATTATATTGTTATTTCATATGTTATATTAGTATTCATATTTATTTCCATTATTTTAGTTTTGTTTTTGTTTAACTTTAATAATTAATTAATTTAATAATGTTATCCATATCATTTGATAAATTATCGTGACATATCCCCTCCGTCGCTGCTTAAGTAAAAATCTGGGTATAGTCTGCATATAAGACAATTTCACATTTGTCTAAAACTTTTTCCATAGCGTTAATGTAAATTACAAATAGAAGCGCTCCTAAAATTTAGCCTTTTGTTACTACAAAGTCATTTGATAATGTGGCATTTACTTTCGTAAATTGTCTGCGATACGTTAAATATGACCCAAACCATTTCAATTTAGTATCTTGAGTTCCATATTTATAAAGTTTTTGTAATAAAATATCTCTATCGTTTGAAATGCTCTTTTAAAATCTAAAAAAGTGCCATTATTTTGTTATTCTTCTTCATGAATTTCAACCTATTCATAATACAAGTATAGTATACTGCTGTTTCACATGAGTACTTTTTTCTAAGCCCGACTGATATTTTGAAAGCAGCTTGTGTTGTTCCATATAGCATTCTAATTGAATTTTAACACTCATTTCAATTATCTTTTCAAAAGTTTTGAACATGCTGGTTGGACGGCATTCTTCATATATGTGTGTATTTTTAACTTTTTTCAATAGGTGTGATCAAAGATTCTTTCCAACTATTTAGGAATATTCCAGTTTCCAGTGATTCCGTTAATATGTTTAGCATAATAATTCCTATTGTGTTCCAGTTATCCAAAATCATATTGATTGTTACTCTGTTGTAGTCAAGTTTTTTTCTTAATATTATTGGATATTATTTTAAGTTCTTGTAAAGATATTGCACGAAATTTAAATTTTGAAATTATCACAGGTATTTTGTTTTCATATTGCACATAATCGATGGAGTTTCTTATTTCCTTAATGCTATTGACGAAGTAATTATTAAAATTTTCGGCTGTTTGAAAAATAACTTTATATTCTATTTGTTTAAATATCACAGTTTTTATCATATTCATGAATTTTCTTAATACTAGATAATTTATTTTTTTTTCACATTCCTTTTTGGTCTTGCGCATTATTTGTTTGATCATTTATATATTTATTTTTCTCATTTTCATTTCTAATCATTTTATAGTTATTCCACGCTTCGTTGTGTTTTCGAAAATTGCAGATTGGTGTTTAAAAATCTTTTCCCTTTTCTACAGTTTGAGAACATTATTATTAAACCATTTATTATTTCTGTTTTTAGTTATTTTTGTTTTGACGCTGGATCTTCGTATTTTATTTTCAATGACATTATCAAAATTGTGAACATTATCGTTAAGGTCGTTTTGTTCATCATATTGTAAAATTGCACTCATTTCATTAAAAAATCTGGTTTTATTGCATTTTAAAATACTTATTTCGCTAAAATGTTTTTCATGCTCTATATTTTCGCACCCTATAAAAATGTCTATAGATTTATGATCTGCTATTTTATCATAAATCTATAATTTATTTTTCGCTCTAATTGATTCATTATTTGTTATTATATAGTCTATTAACGTTTTTGATCTTTGTGTTATTCTATTATATTTGTAAATTACATGTTTAAGGCCATTATCATTAAGTATACTCTCTAATTTACTGGTATAAAAATCCTGATTCCAGTCAATACTAAAGTCTCCGACTATTAAAATACGAGTATAAAGGTTTGTATCACATATTTCATCTTTAATAAATTCTTGAAAAGTATCACAGATTTCTGAGTTTGAACCACCTGGTGATCTATATATTATTACTATTATAATAGATGTTTTTTCATACTTTGCCATATACGCACTAATCCAGTATTTTGAGTCTTCAACATTGTCCTTAACTTTATTGGCTTTCCAATTTTTTTTTAAATATATTATTACTTATAATGGTAGTATTGTTTTATTTTAATTTTACTTTCATCTCTTTCTCTAGTTTGATGTGTTTCAGTCAGTATTATAAACTAAGTTTTTTCAGTTTCTGCTATTATTTCTAGTTATTCAATGTTATTAATTAAGCCTTGAATGTTGGTATTAAAGACGTGCACAGATATATGTATCTGTTTGTATCAGTTTTTGTGTGTCTACTCTTATGAGTGCGTATAGATGAGTACTTTCGTTTTTCTGATATAAGTTGATATTGTTAATTTTTCTCTTTGGATGGATGCGAATGAGTAAAGAGAGAATGAGAGTAACATATCTGTTCTCCTATGTTTCGCACAAACGGATACAAACTGATATTGATGGTTGTACCATAAGTACTTATTGTATGCTGCGAATCAATGTCCATTCATACGTACATATGGATTGGTTTATTAAAATTAAAAAATAAAATTATTGTTTCTAAACATGATCAATATTTTTAATTGTTTTATTGCACTTAATTGAAGTTAAATATACAAAACTGAATTCTTTAACAAAAATTTATGAATCTAATGCGTAAAATTGTATTAAAATTACTATTATGTTTTTTAACAACTTTTACCAACAATTACAACAGTTCTATGGATACAATAACTAAATAATTATATGTATGAATGTTTCTATATTTAGAGAGACAAAAAGCCTGATAATTTAAAATGAATTAAAAAATATTTTTATGTTAAGTTTGTTTTAAAATGGCATTAGTTAAAATAATGAAATAGGAAAAAAATAACTACGATATCATGCTAAAAATTTTATTTTAATTATAATTGTTTGAATAATGGTAATGAAATGGAATTACAACTGGAAATATATGATTGTTTTTATGAAAAAGAAAATTATAATAGCAAAATCTTAAAAAGATCTATGCATAAAAAATAAACCTTAACCCTTTCGTTGATGGATATGCATTCGAAAATTTTAATAATTTATTAAATTTAAACGAGATAGGAATAAAACTTGATGTCTGATATTTGAATTTAACTCAAAACCCACCTATCAAATCTTATTACTTACTCGAAAACAGAAATATTTTCTTATAGTGCCTAATGTTAAAACGTACATATTTTACCAGATTTTTGTGATAAAAATTTCACTTTTTAATTTGAAATAAATTTTACTCACTATTTATTTAAGCTAGAAAATTTAGAAATTTTGAAAATAACATAACGATAATATCCTTCTAAGTACATAAAAAATAAAAATTGTGTTATTTAATAGGTACATATATAAAAGGGACAATATTTTTACTGAATGTATTTCTAGAAGTGTAAACGTTTTCCCTAATTTTTTTTTTAAATTGAAATTTTTCGGAACTTCTATTTTTATGTACATATGCATGTACAGACGCATGTAATAAACCTTTTTTACATACAAATTTTACTCTTTACTAGTTTTTGTTAAAAAGGAATTAATTTTTTTCAAATAAACATATAATAAAATTCCTTAATTGAATTCATTCTATCCTCATAACTCAACTCGCGATTAGACAAAAATTTATTAGTTTTTCATTTGTTTTAATAAAATAAAATTATCATTAATATTATAAATATTGCTAATTCTACATTTAAAATCATATAAACAATTACTAAAGCTAAACAATAATAATTACAATTCTGGTTATTACTACGAAGTTGAAATACTGATTAGTAGTTCTCGCCTCATCATAAGCAGCACACAAGTATCAAAAATATCAGTTTCATAAACAGATATATCCAAATACTCATGGTACAACCAGCGTTGCCAAAATGATGATTTTATCATATTTTTGATGATTTTTGAACCAAAATATGATTTGATGATTTTTTTTCTTAAATTATGATTTCTAATTAATAAAAACTATGATTTTTGTATTTCAAATGTGTAGTACTTTCATTGTAATTTAACTACATAGTGAAGATAAGTTTTGTATCAGCTTGTAAACAAAACAAAATTTTTCAAAGCTCATTCTGTCAAATACATATGTATTAGAAACTGCAACGTCTTTACTTAAAATTTTTAGACAATTTTATACAAACAGAATATGTGAAAATAAGTCACAATAACGACCTTGACTTTGAAAACAAAAGTCTATTTCTACACAACGATAAAGTCTATCTGGGTGTTTTTGTTAAACAAAAAAATTCTAGCTCAAAGCTCACTGCAAATGAAAAAAATGAATTTATTGAAAATTGTCTGGCATTTTACATTGAGTTATGTAAACAAGTATTAAAATTATTTGAATTAAACGATACACTTTTAAAAGAGCTCTTGATCCTTTGAAAATTATAAATTGAAAAATTAAGTCTCTGACATGCTTAATACACACAACGAATTTAGAGAATTCCACTTTTTAAAATTCAGTGATCATTTTACAACTCTAGATAATCTTAGCAGTGAGGAATTTTGGTCAAAAGTTTCAAAAATAACTCGTACTGACAACATTCCAGCTTTTTCGGTGTTGTCAAAATTTGTTCAAAACTTAATAAGTCTTCCTATTTCTTCAGCAAATGTCGAACAAATATACTCAACGGCCAATTTAAACAAAACTTAATATAGAAAAAGATTAGACAACAGCACTCTCGAATAAGAAACTGTTTCTGCTATAATTTAAAAATTAACCAAGATATCATTAAAAATATGAAACTCTATATATATTAGAGTAATAGTTCTTCATAAAACTTCGTACACTCTTAACAATAATAATTTAAATATATACAATGTATGTTAATATATGTATTTTAATTATAATTTTTAAAAAAATTTTGTATTGAAAAAATTATGATTTTTTTCCGTAAAATATGATTTTTTTTTCTGCATATGATGATTTTCTTTTCAAAGCTTCTGGCAACGCTGGGTACAACAGATATTTGAGAGTAAAAAACTGATAATGTTCTCACTCTATGCAAAACCATAAACAACTGTATGTGTTTATATCCATAGTGTGAGTACGCACAAGCGAAAGCATACAAAATCAACTACACTCGTGCGTTCTTTTGTATATGCTGTAACTGGTATGTGCATGATATATCTGTTTTTGCCATACTGTTGGATATACTAATGCACGTCTTTAGTTGGTATATATTCCACGTATCTTAGTTGATTCTTAGGTTGATAATTCCATCCTTCTCTTCTTTAAATTTAACGTATTTTAGTACACTGGACATTCGCGGTTGTCGGTGACGCGATTTTCATCAAGTCCCAAATGTAATTTGCTGTTTTCTTTCATGCAGTTGACATATTTCATTATTATTTCCTTAGTACATTCTTTACTCTTATGATTTCCATGACATTTGTAGCATACATCTTCATTCTTACAGTCTACCGATTTATGGTTATATCCTTGACATATAAAACATTGAATTATATTTGTACCATCGTACACCCTGCATCTATCCCACCCAACATTAAGTTATAGAGTTGCTATTACTTTCGGATACGATTCATTGTTTATGTTAATTTTTGCTTTAAATATTGTTCTATTATACCTTTTTGTTTCAAACATTTTAACTACTTTTAATTCATAAAATATTTAACAACTTTTTTATATTGGTCTTCAATGCGAAGAAAACCTGATTAATTAAAATTGCATTCGCAAAATTTCACTTTTGATTTCTTTTGGTTTTTAGAGGTATTTTTTACATCTTATTTATTTGAAAAACTTTTGCAAAAAATTAAGAAAAGCTAAATAGTACAGGTAATTAATTATCAACTGATATGCAATTTGTACACCTTTTTGACTAAAACAGCTGTAAATGATAACTCGCGTAAAAAATAATTTCTTTTATTGTGTTCTTCTAGTAAGTGCTTCTTCATTTTATTAATTTCTTCTTTGAAATCAGCGATTTTGTTTTTTAGTGGATGAGGATGAAACCCTCTCATAAGCATTCACACGTTCACGCGCCTGTGTATACCTGAATGTGTTGCCTATTACTTTTAAAATCTGTTTTATTTGTATTCAATAATAAGTGCATATAAAGATCAGAAAAAAGTTTATATCATTACTTGAATGTAAGCTGATATGGAGATTACAATTAAATATAATACACTTTGCTAATAAATGTGGACAAATCTCAGTGATGTTAAGTGTTGATCGCTAAAACTCACTAAATTCTGATGAAATGCATCGTTAATTGACACAGTGATATTAAAATAATACGATTATGAATATTAGCAGAGAATCGAGACTTTGACCAATTTAATATGACTTCCTGTAGAAATTGTTAATTAACAGACGATTTATAATTTTTGTGATTAAACGTACAACTTTTTAAAAATATTGTTTTTTAACTGTTCAGTAAAATAAATTTATACAAATACTTTACGCTTGTTATTCCTGGTGGCATGTCATAGTGTCTATGTCCTTTATGTCGCTCTCAAAAGTAACAAAATGTCCATGGACTTCATGTTGCATGGACATTATGTTGCTTTGAAAAACGTCCATGGACATTGTGTCGTTTTTACTATGGACATAGTGTCACTAATGAAATTTTCATAATGTCCGCATTAAAAATAAGAACGGCTTCGCAGACCATAGTTTTCCTGGAATGTACATGGACATTATGTCCTTGAATGTTGTGACATGCCTCCGTTATTCCTTTCTTTTTTTAGTTTCTGTTTTATTTTAAAATACTTTTTCAAAAATTTAAATTTTTTATTAATTAAAATGTTTAATTAATTTATTATTGCTTTACATTGCCACAAAAACGGCCATGTTTTACCAAAAAGAGCAGATTGTTTGTCAAATTACAGTTAATGATGCTCTAATCAAAAGTTTTCAATCTTACTTTAGCAAAGGCAATGTTTTACAACTTACGCATTTAAACTGCAGCACGCCGTTTTCCTAAATTCAGTAGAAAATAATTTTTTCTTAGTTCAAACATATTTGAAAATCAATTGTTCGATTTCAGGAACATTTTTGCCTGTTACCAAACCCCAAGAGAAATAAAATAAAATTTGTTATGATGAGAATTTAAAACGTAATTATTAAATAGAGAATGATAAAGAATTTAATATAAAAAGTTATTAAATTTATAAATTTTAATAATTTACTTTAATTGTGTTTGATTCCTTCAAATATAAATATTTCATGATATTCTCATGAAATATTTATTTTTTTAAACTACACTAAAAATGATAAATTATAAATTTTATATAAAAACACTTTGTTCTTGGTGTGGTACACTTAATCAGCTGTGCTAAAAAGGAGATTAACCCATTACTTTCGAATCATTTTTTTTTTTAATTTGTAAGCAGATATTTTTCCCACTGTAACAGTAGACACATCTTAGTAATAAACTTCCAACTGCTTATAATGTCGTTCATTGCCTTGGCAGGGTATCGCCTGGCAAGATCCATTGACAATGACTGTTGTTATTCATATAGCTGCAATGAAAATCTTTTAATAAGTGTATAAAAGTAGTCACGTGTTTATATTTATTCCTGATCAAGATCAAATTTTTGACGCAAAGTTGAAATCACTTACTCCTGTTTTCAAATAGATCATGCAGTTTTACTATGCGTAAGTAGCTGTATCACCTATACGGATTCAATTGAATGAAATGGGAGTTACTACTGTCCCACTATCCCAATCCATATCGGTAGGCTATGCATATTTATAGGGAAGTTTCTAATACAAAAAATCAGGGCATTTTGTGTTAAAATTTTCTAGAAGCACCATGATAATTTCTCATTTTGTTTGAGAGGTCCCACACCTACTGTTTCGATTCATGCAATTTTTGCTTGCGCTATGCAAATTAACAGCAGATTTATTTGTTCAAAATTTCAAGACTCTAACTATTGTCGTTCTTTAGGCACACGATAATAATTATTCACATTGTAGGTATTGTACCACGGACCTTATTCCAACCCGTCCACTTTTTCATTGTGTATATTAAAAATTATTATGCATTTTCCTAAAAAAGTTGTTCGAATCAAATTTTAAGGTGCTTCCTTTTTAACCGACTTAAAAAAAGGAGTTTTTCACTTGGAATGAATGTTGCTTTTTTATGTTTGTGCCCGCAGTTTCTGAACCGATCTTGAAAATTTTCTTTATTTGAAAGGTATTGATTACAGATTGGTCTCGTTTTAAAATCAGTTTATAATTTCAAAAAATAAACATACATACATGTTTTTTACGTGTATTATGACCCTTTAAGGATACCTGTTTTAAATTAAAGACAACTGCTTTCGATAACAAAAAGTAATACAATGCAATTTGATGCATGCGACCAAAATTTTGTACCGTTATAGACAGATGGGTGTTCCGCTAATTTATGTAATTTGACGTACATGGTCCTATCTTTTAAATCGTTATATAGAAACAGTTGTTAATTAAAGGGTGTTACAATAGTTAATGTAATGTGATGTATATGGCCAAACTGTTGAACAGTTTTAGACAAACAGTTGAATTTGCAAGAAATTTGCAGCTATAACAGCAAGTGTAAAATTTGGAATTGAACATTAAAGGGTGTCCCAATAATTGATATAAATTGATGTATTTGACCAAACTTTGGTTATAGATAAACAGCTGAAATCTTTTTTTCAAGAACTATACAGTTACCAAATAATAAGATGCTAAATGTTTGCTTTGTATGGAAAGTGCCAGGCGCACTTGTAATATCAGAAACATATCCCATTTTACTAACGCATATCTGATCACAAGCTGTGAAAATTCTAAAAAGGTCGATCCACTGGTGTTGCCAACAATACTCAGCAAAAAATTAGACATTATCTTAAAAAGTACTTGCTATATAATGACTTACTTTTGTGATTGCCATATTTTGTTATTCGCTTACAAAACACATTACATAAGTTTCCAAAAAAGGAAGTGGTAATGGAACTAGTTCTTTATGTTAAAGAGACTACCGTACTGATGGTACTCATTATTTCCTATGTAATTATTTCCTATTATGTAATCGATTCTCAGTAATTGATTATAAAAGTCTCATGCCTTGTTAAAATCATTAAGTTGGCAATCTAGTTGGGAAGTACTTCTGCCAAAAATGGTTAATTTCACACTCGATTACCTTTTCAAAAATTTTTTGCTGGGTAGCTTTCCGAAAGACAAACCAATAAGAAACTTTTTCATATTCTGAACATATAACTTAATGCGTTATAAATATTTTACAAATTAGCTTTGATTTTATTGAATGTTTTGTTTTGAAGTAAGAGATATAATTAAAGACGAAACCAAATCTTTTTTATTTATTTATTTATATATTATTATTATTATTATTATTATTATTATTATTATTATTATTATTATTATTTTTATTATTATTATTATTATTATTATTATTATTATTATTATTATTATTATTATTATTATTATTATTATTATTATTATTATTATTATTATTATTATTATTATTATTATTATTAGTTTTTTTTTTTGCCAAAGAGTTGATTAAGTTGATATACAAAACTATATAACAGTAGAGATATATTAATTGATTCATCTTTGTAAACAAAATGTTTATGCATATTGGAATCAAAATTGCAATTCTGATTTTTGTTACTAAGGTGTTATATTTTTTTTCAAATCCATGTTGTAAGAAACGTTTAAAAAACCACTCCAATTCTTTTCAATGCTGTTGTAGTGAAAACGTCTTCATTTTTTTATACATTTCTTGTATGAAAGTGTATATACACGTAAATATTCTTTGTTTTTTGTTATTTGGTTAACTTCTTTAACTGAAATTATTCACTTCAATAAGTAACTGGTTCACAGATGATTTCTTACTTTAAAACGTTTAAATGTTTGTTTCTTTTTTGTTGTTTTCTCAAGTTACCGTTTCCTTTGTTAGCTGGAAAAGTTAAAGTTAAAAAAGGATTTCTTTCGTACACATCTGTGTAGTTAGGTCAGTAGTACAACATCTGCTTACGCTTAAACACGAGAAGTATATTTATAAATGTTGGTCGGTAAGTAATATGAATGTACATACTTTTAAATGAAAACAACAATAAAAAAATCAACTTACGTACGCACAAGCGAGTTCATGCATGGTTGGCATCAAATTTAAATGCGAGTACCGTATAAATACAAAAAAATATGAATATAAAACTATTCGCAAGTAGGGTACGTTTTCTTTGACTAGTTTTTGTTAGAAACTTCCACGTATATTTTTGCTTAAAAGAGAATATTTATTATTGCAATTGTTACAATCGCAAATGCGATCGTGTCTTAAATAATGTTTTTGTACTTGAAACAGCATATGCCTGCATCACCTTTAAAAACGTTTAAGGTGCATTACTGACTCACTGGCATTCACTGTTTCCGTTAATGTCAAGCGGACGTTCATAAATTTTTTTTCTGTTTACGATGTGGGAAATTGTAACTGATGTAAATAATGTCGAAGATAAAAGCAATAAGAAATAAACAAACTCTTTAAAATTTTAGCTCTACTGCCAAAAGTAGTTTTTTTTTCTTTTTACATACTCGTAATACAAATGTTAGGTTAACACTTGCTTTTACCGTTTTTTTTTAATGTCTTTAATGGTTAGTGCTAGCTACGGTACATCAATTTGTCTTTACAATACTGTAGAAGAAAGTAAGTTCCTAAAAATGCCTGAAAATAATTAAACATACCATTAGAAAATTTTTATGAATTATCTCCGTCGTAAGCTTTTGAGTAACTAAACAAACTAGCTGGGGCTGTACAGTGGTTTAAACTTTGCATTAAAAACCCCATCACTTTGAAGAATTTATGTTAATAAAATCTGGATATATCAAAAAGAAAACAACATTTCAAGCATTATTGTTCCGCGATAAGCGCAAAACTGTGAAACCACTGCTGAGTTTATGGCCATTGGATTTTTTGAATTCTATTCTATTTCTCTTCTATTTTCGATCAAGAAATACAAAAAATCACTGTCACTTTTGCTGCATGCTGTTTTAGTGGCAAAAAAACAAGCCTCGAACTTCGTATTTCTGTCGTTTACCTGATTGGCCTGCAAACAACTAAAATCGTGCTTGAAGACTTAATTCGAACTTAGTTATTATATAAATTTATTTCCTTCTTAGATAACCGTTATCAGAGAGTCAGTGCCGAAATTCTGACAAAATTCTGGGGTCCGATCAATAGCTAACGGTAACAAACGAGCACACATTCTTTCAGCGGATACCGTTAAGCCGTTTGGCTTAAATCTGAGTTCAAGTTAGCAATGAAAATATTGCCGTAATGATGCTGACTTTGGAGTGGGAAATCGTATCTCAGGAGAAATTGTTAAAAAGGAAGCATCACTTGAATTATCGTTAAATTACTCGCCTACTATTTTCTCAATATAAAATTCGCATCGCCGATAAGGTTTCCATCGACCACAGGCGCTTGCGTAGATAAGTTTCAAGGTCAAAAATATATCAATACTCATTTTAGGATATTACACCGCTACGAGCACTTAAGAAAAGCTTCCAGCATGCAATCCAGCTGATGAGAAATATGCAGCAATTTATTTATTAAGTAGTTGTCGAACGTAATTTGTCACAGACTAAAAGAAATATTAAATATAAAGTAGAAGATACTTTAAAGAACTTGACGCTACTACACGATAGGTTTACTTTTTAAAGCCTGAGGCAAGAAACGTTAAAATATATGTTTTTCAAATGGGTCTTTGTGAAATACTTGTGAAGGTTGGTCAAGCAGTAATACCGATAAACGAAATATATTTGTTAAACCTTTAAATTATATTTTAAGCCCGAACATATCTAGTGGTCTGGTTGAGTTACCGCTTGTACAAGATGCCGCAGCAATACCCCTTAGTGATGTTGTTAAGGAAGTTGCTGGCTTCAATCCCTAAAAAAGCCGACAGGTTCACAAAATAACTTTTTCCTATGCCAGATAAGTTTTTTTTATTTTTAATGCCGTTTGACTAGTTTTTTCCACAATAAAAGGTTTCTCTCATTTCAATCTATCTGTCAAAAACTCTTATGTACATACAAAATGTATGAAGCAAACCATAATTTCGCGTCATCAAAGCTTAGCAATTCAAATATCCTATTTTGTCCGTGCGTTAGGAAGTGAAAAGTAATGACAATTTAGTTATTTTTTGGGCAATCTAGCGGACTTATCTCTTCTTCATTTTTGTACAACGGGTTTTATAAAATAAAATAATTTAACATTAATATTCAAGACACTAAGTTGGCGCTCTTATTTAGGTATGACATTCCAGGGCAAAAGCAATACATCAGATTGCTTTGCGCGTTACGCGCTAATTTACGTTTGGTTGAAACTCTTTTCCTTTATATCTTTCTCTCTCTCTCTCTTTCTCTCTTGGTTTTGAGAAAGAAAATATTTTTATCATGAAATAAATACACAGTTAAACAAATGTTAAAATGACTTTGAGGAAAAAAGAATGGTTTGCTTTTTAGGTACGAGTCGTAGCGGTTGAAATGGTTTTATTTGCTACTTAAAGCCAAATTTGCTCGAAAATTTCTTTAATCTATTTAAAAGTTGTAAATTTGTACTGCTATGAGATCAATTACATTTAAGACGCAATAAATAATATGAAAGAAGTAAGAGTAGAATATTCGGCTATTCCAAAACTTTTATATCCATCACCATATATGTATAACCAGATGTTGTAACAATAACCAAAGACAACTAAGTGCTACCAAATTTTCTTCCATTTTAGAATAAACGAAAGTTGAAAAAAGATATGGAAAAATTACAAACAGGTGGTGTTTTGCCCAATGCCTTGAAGGACATGGAACAATCTTGCTGATTTTCAATAAAAAAAAAAATTCGACTCTATGTCTGATCGATTGGCGTCTTTAAATTTTTTTTAGCTCATATAGTGCCTTGGCAAAGTTCATTTCAACATGAGCACGGATGAATGACGGACATCGCTCTATCGACACTATGCTATGCATAAGAATTTAAAATATATATACTTAACGGAATCGGAAATGGATATTGTAGAAATTACAAACGGAGTGACAAACTTAAATTACCCTTTTTCATCTATGATGAAGGGTACAAAAATCATACAATAGTGAAATTTACCATTTATCTACAAGTTATTTGCGGAGTTAGCAATACAGCCTCTTCGTAAATCGTCAGTCTACAACTGATTAAAAGCATGGCCATATACATCAAATTAGATTAACTATTGAGGCACTCTTTAAATTATAATTTTGAACATTGATGCTAATAATTTAATTTTGAAATTTAATTATTTACATTTTGCTGTTAGAAGCCAAAGTCATAAAAAGTTTTTTTAACTATAAGCGGGGAGTTTTGCGGCTCAAAATACATTTAATAAACGTGTATGTTATATGAGGACACCCTTTAATTTCTAAAATTATGAACTGAGTTTAAAACGGAACCAATGTGTAAGCCTAAACTTTTAATTAAAGAAAACAATGACATCCATCGCTCTGCCACAACAGATAAATTTTCTGCTTTCACTGCTTCATAATATCTTTCCATTATGACGGATTCCAGAGCGACATAATGTCCATGGATATTATGCCATTTTTAAGAGCGACAAAAATTCCATGGACATTTGTAAAATTATTGCTTTTTTTTAATGTGTTTTACATGTCGATTTGGGAGTTGTAATTTTGGGAAACAAGCCCCTTTAATATTAAATTGACCAAATTCAATATTTGTTTAAATGTATTAAGTTTCAATAAGTTTAATTATTTTGTTACTATATTTGTTGATGGTTTATAATTTAGATATATTTACACAAACACACACGCACAAAAATAAGAGAAAGTTTTCATTGTTCAAATTAAAAAAAGGTGACCTGAAACATTTAATGACATATTCGTTAAAGTTTATGTGACGTGGAAAAGAGCAGTAACTTTGTATTTATGCATGTACGTTTAATAATGATTAAGGGCAAACAACGCACACGTGTACAATCGAATGTCCATATACATAAGTGAAAAGCTAACCAACCTAACCGACGGCTGTTTAATTTCCCTTGGACAGGTAACTAGAACACAATAGGATTTGATTTTAATTTATGCTATTTACATTTTACCATAGATGATGGTCATGATCGTTTGTACTGTAGGATCGTATAACATTTAAAATTTCCGCGTGCATTTACAAAACAAAACATTCAACCATTCATTTATCATCTAAAAGTTTGTCCGTCCAGTAGAACATACAACATACGCATGTATGTAAATGCAAACAGCAGAGCAAACAATTGATACCAAGATGTGTTAAATGTCTTTTTATAAAAATAAATATTTTGAAGGGTTGTTGAAACTAACACACACACAAACAACGCACATCCAATATTGCAGATATAACAACCACGTTTGCCAGATTCTACGATTTTGCATATATTGACGATTTTTAAAATTACTGAATATTTTCAAAAAATTCATTCATAAAATTTAATGACAGTCGTTGCTCAGCCACAGAACAACTTATATGCCAACCTGTCTTCTGGTGGTTGTATATAAAATATATGGCGTATTTTTCACACTCGATTTTGTTTTTTTTTTTCAAATATAACAAGTATATCTTAAAATTTTGATTATCTGTTGTGATTAACTTATGCATATGTCGCTTATATTTTTCTTACTTTGTTGTAACAACAACCAGAGTGATGGTAAAACACATATGTTTTTTACGTGTATTATGAGCAGTGAAAGGCATCACTCTAAAATAAAAAACTGCGTATAATTATAGCTCCAAATGCCAAAAAGTACTACAAAAATAAATTTTATAGGGTATCCCCATAGGTGACGAAAAATGAACTATATGGGCCGATCTTTTGAATCGTTATAGACAAACGCTTGAAATTTGGAAAGACCGTTTTGTAATGCTAACTCCGCTTTAACAGCAAGAATAAAATTTTAATTTAAAATATAGGGTTGTCCCAATAGTTGTTGTATTTAATATATGTGGCCATACTACATTCAAACACTTGAAAATAAGACAGAATATTTAAAAATTTTGTTTGGTATATTAAGAAGTATAAATATTTGAAATTATAAATTAAAGCGTATTAGAATAGTTGATGTTATTTTGTATACGTATGTATATGACCTAACTGTTGAACCGTTATAGACAGGCGGTTAAAATTTACAAAGAACCTAATTGCTAAGTCTACTACAACAGCAAGTATAAAATTTTAATTTGGAAAGTAAAGGGTGCCCCTATAGTTGATGTAATTTGATGTATATTGCAAACTATTGACGTTTGAAATTAATGAGGAGCTGTAGTGCTAACTTCGTCATAACAAGTATAAGGTTTGGAGATGAAATATAAGAATGTCCCAATAGTTAACGTTATTTGATGTACGTGGCCATACTTTCGAACCATTATAGACAGACAGATTAAATTTTTTGAAATCGATTTTTTTTGCAAGAATTATTTATACAATATATTATAAATCCAAATTCAATTTTAAATAAACTGCTTATACCACGATATTTACTAAAGTATAAATTATATTTTTGTATATTTTAAACTGTCATATATCAACGATTTTTTGTTTTAAGGAAATAAATTATAAATACGAAAAAATAGTTACAAATTTAAAATAACAATTAAGATATATTTTAACTTTGTAGCGAAGAGAATGATTTAGATAGCTCCTCATATAAACTAATAGCTCATTTATATTATACTGGAATAAATTCGATTTGATTTAAAATATGAGGTTTTAAACCTAAGAGCATTTTTGAGCTAACCTGCTCAAGGAGGCCCTCCCCAACTATAGCACTTAAAAGCTAAGGTTTTCTGGTATGGACTAAAATTTATTTAATTAAAATCTACAAGTAATTTAGAAAATCAACATCTGCATAAAAAAATTCTAGTATTTTTTTTACTATTTTTTCAGCATAAATAAACATTTTTTGATTTGATTGGAACTGTTAAGTAGTCAGTGGAAATTTACTGGTATTAAAAATAAATTTGCAGTAACAGTAAAAGTTTATTTTTACTGCAATTTTACTTGTAATGCATAATGTTCATCTAATGTAGTTTGAATGGATAATTTGGCGATTTTTCAACAATCTCATTTGGTAACTCTGACAACTACATGAAAAATTTAATATTCTAAGCAATAGAGCATTATCAATGTTGTGTGCATATGGCTATTTTTAATTTATTGTGTGTATTTTTTTTTCGCTTTTTGGTATCCTTATAAAGGACGAATCATTTTTTTTTATTTGTCTTTTTTTATTTGATGGACTTTAATATTTCGGCTACTGTAACGGTCTGCAGCAAAACGAACGATCCCTGTTCGCTCCTCATTAGCATAATTTTTGTAGCCGTTATTAAATTGTGAATCAAAAGGTAAGTAAAACCTTCAATTGTTCATAAAATTCCCTTAATATGATGATGATGATTATTATTATGCTGACGAGTAGCATTTGTTATTATTTTTACTTTTTTTTTCATTCTTTGACTACTGTTTTATTAGATTTGATATGGAATGCAGAAATGTACATCTGGACATTTTTTATTTGCAATTTTTATAAATTCCAACAATAAAATAAAAGTTGAACGATTAAAAGTTGTTAATTGCAATTTAAATCTACTTCCTCATATACGTATGTTTATTTAATCTTATTACAATCAAAAATTTGTTTTTCCTTCAAATATCTTTTTTAAATCGGTTTTAATATTGTAGCAATGTTGAGTCTAACACCTTATTTAAATATTTAAAAAATAAAATTCTTGCAAGACAAACCGATTTCATCTGTCTGTCTATAATGGTTCAAAAGTATGGCCACATAATGACACCCTTTAGTTTTCAAATTCAAATTAATAATTGTTATTGTAGTAGACTTAGCAGTCAGGTTCTTTGCAAATTTCAATCGCCTTTCTATAACGGTTTTAGAGTTTGACCATAAACATCAAATTAAATAAACTTCTGGGGCACCCTTTGATTTATAATTTAAATATTAATACTTGTTACTTTTACGGCCATAGCAATCGACATTTTGTTCAACTTGAAAGCGTTTGTCTATAACGGTTTAAAAGACAAACCCATATAAGCAAATTTACAACAGCTATGGGAACACCCTTTAATATCTAAGTTCAAATTATAAACTTGTTGATATAGCGGGCTAAGCAATATAGGTCCCTTTGAAGTTTTAGCGTTCTGTCTATAATGGTTCAGAAATTTGGTTACATTCTTGAAATTACAACAACTATTGGGACGTTCTTTAACTTCCAAATCCAAATTGTATACTTGTTGTAATAGCGAATTAAGCAATACAGGTTCCTTGTAAATTTGAGCTGTTTATCTGTAACGGTTTAAAAGTTAAGCCATATACATCAAATTACATCAACTAATGTAACACCCTTAGTTTATACTTTTAAATTATTTTACTTCTTATTACACTAGACGAAGTAGTGGACTTTTTTAATTTTCAAGTAGTTGTATATAATGTTTCAGAAGATGGGCGCATATAGGTTAAATTACATCAACTATGGGAGCACCCTTAAATTTCTAAATTCAAATCGTATACTTTTTCTTATAGCGGACTTCGCAATGCAGGTTCCTTATAAATTTCAGCTGCTTTGTACATAACATCCGTCTCTCTAAATTAGACATCCGTCTAATTTTCAAGTGTTTGTATATAACAGTTCAAAAGGTAGGGCTATATAGGTCAAATTACATCACTTAGGGAAATATCCTTCAATTTCTAAAATCAAATTGTATATTTTTTGTTATAGTTGACATAGCAATACAGGATACTTGTTTATTTTAACTGTCTGGGTTTAACGGTTCAAATGTTATGTCACGTATATCAAATTATATCCACTACTGGCACACCCTTTAATTTCCAAGTCCAAACTTTAGACTTGTTGTTATAGCGGACTTAGCAATACAAACCTCAAACAAAAATTTGTTCAACTCATCTTTTTAAATTTTTTGGTTCCCCATTTACTATTTTAATGGCATTTATTTGCAAACGTGCCCAATTTATAGCTTGTTAATATCGGACCGGTACTTTGACATGTATTATTATTCAAAGTTTCTATCAACAATAAAAAAATATTAATAAGGCCCGTTTTACACTATAAAACTGAGTACAAACATTTGTCAAATACCTTTGCCAGTATTATGAGAAACTATTACAGTGTGAAAGCAAATGCTATGTAAATGTAAATATAAACTAATACATATAGGCATTTGACATCCCAAAATAAAACATAATTTTTTTTATTAATTTTTTCAACACTATATCTTTATTTTTTTCAGGGTTGTTTCCTTAACTCATAATTTCATCTTACTGAAAGTTTGAGAGTATAAAAACAAAATATAATTTTACGTTAGACTTTATGACAATCACGAATATTTTTATTTGATTTCTCTCTTACAAATGCAATCCCAAAAAACAGGCTAACTAGTGTCGCTTTTATGTTTTATGATTTAACGTTTTGTTTTTTTTTTTTTTTTCAAATTTAAATGTATGCATTCAATGCGTAATAAATTTTGTGTATCAATAATAAATATAAGTTTCCTTTTAGTTTGTTTGCTATTTTGTGTTGTTTTAATTAATACTTTATTAACAACTTGTTGCATAAGAATTATATGAAATATGTTATTAATTAACTAGTTTCTACATTGGTGGATTCATTTACTACATATATTTGTTAGTCTATATACAAATAATACGTTTTAATCCCTGCTTAAGGTTAAGAGTTTTGCATAACAAAAACTGATTTTAAAATGCTTTTTAAAATTTTATTCTAAGTTTATTTTTAGTACTATCCACATAATTACAAGTATTAAATATATTATAGTAATCTTTATTATCTATTTAATTTAAGCATAGTCTGTAAGGAAATTATTGTTCCATATACTTAAAATAAATAAACTCAAATTAATTGTTCATATGTACTTTTAAAATCATCATAGACTCAAAGAGTGATTGTTTGAATGTATGAAAATGTCTTTCTCGTTAATGAAGATCGGTATGAAATCAATTTTTAAAACAAATATTGAAATCATTATATTTTATTGTAAAATATTTTTAATTTAATCAGAAATTGTACATACTTACCGGGAATATTTAAAATCAAGAACGATTTTTTTTTGTAAATACATTTATTTTATTGAGTAAATATTTTCAGATAAATTAAAAATAAAACTGACAATTAAAACTATTATTTCACCATTTTTAGTTCTTGAAAATCGTAGTTAAACTGCTTTGTAGAAAATAACTGTATAGGTCTGAAATGAAATTTAACAGAAACATATATTTTATTATTATGTGCACAAGTTTGTTTTCCAAAAAACTGTTCCGTTCCATTTACAGCTGTTAAAACAAGACCCACAAAGCATCATGCTGGAAAAGGAAAACATGTTTGAATGAGGAGAATTGAATGGATAATTGTTGTTATTAAATAAGACTGAAAAGACTTTTGCCTAGAGCTTATTTTACGTAAGAATGCTTATATAATGTGCCTTCTTTTTCCGATCTTGGCCTTCGGATTTTAGAACATACAGGGTAAAATCAAAATTTCGATGTAAAATAGGTAAAATTGAAGAATCTTCATCTTTTACAAGAATTATCATTCACACATATTTTTATTCATTCCTTAATAAAAATTTTTTCTTAAAAAAAGATTGAATTTTGGATTTTTTAATTAAAAATAATTCAAATAATTTGTAGTTGCGATTTACCTAACTTTAATACCACAGAGCGCCACCACTGGAAAGTGAATGCTATCTAGCTTCAAACTCAGATGCCTCTCTTCTATGCTCATGGATTAATAGGGCTAGCACTTTGAAAATGCCTGAGTTATTTCCAAAATATTTTGATTCTGACCCAATATGCATTATACAAATGCTCATATAGGGATCTTTGCGATCTGCTATCGTTATTATCAATTTTCGATCATATATAGTGGTGCCATAAGGGCCAAGAAAATAGGCAATGATTTAGCCTCAAATGTCAAGAGTTTTAGACTTTTTAGTATTTGTTCATTTGCACAGGCAACACTGGGTCTAAGCCGTTTTCAAAGTAATACTACTCGCAGAATCCTAACTAGATATTACTACACTAAGAGATATAAGATTCATTCAGTAAATAAAGCGGTTTAATTCATAATTTTTCTTATATGATTTAAATATTTCTTAAATGAAAAGTGTTTGTTTTTTAAATTAAAATTAAAATTGTGGGATGAAATTGCTTATTCTTTCAAATTTAATTTTTCGTATTTCATTGTTTTAAGGAGAGTGTTTTATTTTCATGAGATTATTAAATTTCATTTTAAATCACTAAATCACTCTCTAAGTATTAAGAATATATGGGGTCGGAAATGCATACTGTAGAATACTTTATAATACTGTAAAAATCCCATTGGAAATCTTTGGGAAGAGTTAAAACAAAGAATTGGGAAGGAGGGTTTAAAATTAAGTATGTCAAAAAGAGTCAACAAAATAATTGAAAATATTGATGGATATACCGGCTTTTAATGAAACATGGCTAAAATAACTAAATTTAGCACAAAAAAGCATGAATTTTTTACTGTTTTGCTTATTTTAACTAAATGTACTAAATCACTGTTAATTGATCAATTACTTACTTTTCGAATAAGACTCAATTTAACTTTTAATTTTTTATTATTGTTTAAGTATTAATTTTATTTCTAATCTTATAACAAAAGGTAATATTACTTGCTTTTTCTTTTAATTTAAATAAATTTTCGGCCACGAGCCTTAAAAAAATTATGTATGTCAGCCTGTACTTATTATTTTGGTCATATGTTATATACGCAATCGACCACTTGTGATGAAGGGTATAAAGTTCTACAAAAAAATAAAAACAACTATTGAATAAAGTCCAACTATCTCCTTTAAAAGCTTCTCTGAAATTGAGAAGATTGTTATTTTTGCTACTTGTCGATCAATGCGAGTCTATCAGCTAAATTTAAATTTTATTTTAGGTCGATCCTTCAGTCATTTATAATTAAATTGAGTAGTGTTATGAATACCAAAAAAAAAAATCAGTAATATTGTTTTATTTATACATTTTTAACTAAACTAAAGGTAAGTAATTAAATTAAAATCATATTTTATATTTCTTTTAACCTTTTTCGTAAGGATGTTATGGAGACTTTAAAATAAGAAGGGGTTATCAATTCGTCTAAATGTTACCTTTTTAATGTTTGTGCCTGCATAACTTAGTCATTTCTGAATCGATATTGAATTTCTTTATTTTAAAGGCTATAATTACAGATTGATTTTAAAAGCTATAATTACGTTTTGAAAAACAGTTCATAATTGTTAAAATTAAAGGGTGTCCTAATACTACATATATGTGTTTACGTGTATTATGAACCGTAAAGGGCGCCACTTCAAAAAAAAAGTCTGTATTACTATAACTCCTAATAGCACAAAGTAAGACAAAAATAAAATAAAAAGGGTATCCCCTTAAGTAACATTGCTTGGTCTATGTGGGAATAATATTTAAAATATTGGACAGAAAGTCGATTACTATGATCGTTAGAACAACATGTATAAAAATACTAATTTAAAGGGTGTCCCAATAGTTAACTTAATTTAATGTATATGGTCATACTTTTAAACAGTTGTAGATAGACGGTTGAAATTTAAAAAGATTTTGGATTGGGAAATTGAAAGGTTTTCTAATAGTTGATGTAATTTGATTTACATGGCAAAACTTTTTTTTTAAGAATTATGTGTTCACAATTTGAAATGAAGGCGTTTTTACGTAAACGCGGCACTATATTAGCGCCGGCTTTTTCCACTCAACCCTAGAATACCAGATGACTTTGGCTACTACATGCACTATATGGTAAATTTTATCGACGTTTCTTTAACAGCTTACTATACCGAACTTTACATTGAGAATTGTATGCCACAACCAATCATCCATCCTATTTTTTGGACTTCACTTACAGTTCTTATTATTAAAGAAATGGGGTTACAAAAACAGATATAATTCAGTGCTTGAAACTCCAAACGGTTTTTGATTTTAATTATTTTTATGCCTTGGAATATGTAAGTATTTTCAGAGTATAATTTTGCTTATTTTTAACAAAATAAACTTGTGAGGCGTACATTTTTGGTATTATTTCCTAAAAACTTTACCATGTTAACAGGCCGTAAAGTAAATTTTCTGTATCTATAGCTGTTTTAGTGTTTTAAAGAAAACAGATTTTAAACTCAATTTTTCATTAAAAATTTCTTTTAATAAACTTTTTTGTGTAGCCAAGGAAAAAAAAAGAATGATTGTTAAACTGTTTTGTTGATACTTCTAAGGCAATCAATCATTTTAGCAACAAAGTGCATAGTTACGTTTACAAGTATATTCATTTACACATATACATAAACTAAATTTATATTTCTGTTCTTATAACGGAGTATACGTTTTTATTACACACCATAAGGAAAAATATAAAAAATAGTGTTAAGCAGGAATCGCCAACTTTCAACAACCGACCACCTTATATATTTGTTTGATGCTTACCAAATAATCTATATATATTTATTTAAAACAATTTTGGCATTTGAATGTATATGATAGTTGTCTATTGTCAATTTTTTTGCAACTTTATTTCTCTGAACCGAAACTTGGGAAGTAGGACATGCTTCTCTTCGTAGTATGAATGTTATCTAGGTATATTTCTACAGCTAACCGTTATTTCACATTTCTGCACTCACTTTTTTAATTAAATTAATTTTTCTGTAAATTTTTAGATGCTACTTTGAAAAGACTGAAGATACATAAAATGAAGACGGGTTAACATTGTACCTGGTCTACAACATGAGCTTCAATAAGCTGAGCCGTACTTTAGTAATCTACTACCAGTGCCATCGGCACTGTTCCGCAAAAATTTTTTTTATAAATCCATTCTTTGTTAGAATTTAAAATAATCAACGCAGCCGACTTGGCTCCACAGCATGTATTAGTTAACTTTTTTTTTGTTCATAACACACACCACACTTGTTAGTGGTGAAAGAAACATCTTAATAAACGATAATAGAAGATGTAGTGTCCTCTGTTTTTATACTTTGATTTTATACTATTTTTATTTAACACAGAACCTGAATTATAATGCCGTTTGAAACCATAAGCATAGTTTGGATATTGCCCTTTCTGGCAAGTATTCTGATTTTTTCATCATATATGCTTAACCTTACTTGTTTTATAATTTTAGGAATAAAGTTCAGAAATACAAAATAGTTTTCAACTTTTATCTTCTTTTTTAAAGTTATTTTTTAAATTTTAAAAATTTGGTTAAAAATTAAAATTATGTTTTAGGTCTTTTTGCTATTTAAAAAGTAAAGTTTTTTTTATTTCTTATTTTTTTTTAATTTTTAATTTATTTTTTTTTTTTTTTTTTTATATTATGAAACCAAAATTTTCCTTGGCGACTTTAAAAAAAGTTTGACAATAGTGCGAAATATTTGATTTTGGGATTTTTCGGTGTCTTCAATTATTTTATTTGGAGATACCCTGAGTAAATATTTTGCGAATAAAATAGGATTTTCTGCCTCTATTAATTTATTGACAATTCATTTCTAAGATTCTAATTTATTAAATTAAAGAACAAATAAACGATAATAAATAAAATTAATATCAAATAAAATCGAAAAACTAACTAAGTAAAAAATAAACCTAAAAAATTACTTTTTATTAATTTTTCTGAGCAAAACTAAAAATTAAAAAAATTATAATTAAAAAAAACAATTTTTTTTAATCAAACTTTTAAACTTTACTGTAACTTGTACAACTCTGGTAAGTAGCCAAGGAAAGACATGCAAACGCCTGTACTTTTTCTTAACAACAAGTTTTACGACAAAATATCCATTTTGTTTATTTTTTATTTCAGATTTTCTCATGCCAAAAAAAAAAAAAAACAAGTGCGGGCAAATTATATTTTGCACCCAATAGATATCTGTATTTACTTAGCGTACTTCCTTCCTATTTAACGGAAATGGCAGAAAAAATTAGAAAAGGGTTTAAAAAAAAGAGCACATTTTTTAAGAAAGTGCCAACCATATTAGAACAAACATTTTGAAATTTAATTTAAAAGAAGTGCGGTAAGTAGAAAAACAAAAAAAAAATCAAAAGGACAACAACTGGGACGATGTGATTCAAATAAAACAGCAACGATTGTAATGTACAGAATTTTGAGGCAACAAAAACTAATACAAAAAAAGAAAAATATCTATTGTAAAAAAATACGACAACTTGCTATTTATTTATGTAAAGTTGAATGGGGCTATTTGTTGCTTGTTTAATTGTGCGAAAATTAAAAAAAATCAACCATTATAAGAAAGAAAACCAAGAAAATGACTCTATACTTAAAGTGTTTTGAATGCTTGTTGGAAAACATTAAATAAACAAAGGAGAAGAAAAAAACACAATATTTAATGAAAAACTTAACACCACAGTTATATATACATTCATTCATACAAACGTACAAAGGAAAAGTTAGCCCTGGTTGTTGTTATTTTTGTTCCTCACTGACGATTAGGTCATCTCGTAGCATTTTTTTTTTGAAGCGTTGAAACAGTGGCGCATCCCAGGAAACATAAAGTTTTACGTTTATTCTAAACGTTTTTTTTTAGACTGTAGTTAAAGTTTAATTATTATTTTTTGTTTTATACCAGTAATAGCTAGCAAAGATTAAACGCATTTTTTCGAAATAATTTGATACTGAAAAGAACGTTAGCACACTAAGTTAGTGCAAATTAAATTATTTGCAGTTTTATTATTATTGTTTATATTCAGGATAATTTTTTTATACCAGTTATAGTATTTCTGATTTCTCACATAATATATTATCGTTGTTACCTTTTAAATTGCATTTTCAAAAAAATCAATTGAAAACAAATGACAGTTTTCACTTTTTTCATCCAGGAAGAATAGGTTTGTTTTTGCAGGAAGGATCCTTTAGTTATTTTATTTATGTTAATTTGTAAGTTACACGCAGAAGTTCCCATGCCTAAACATCAATCCAATGCCAATGTTACTCGTAATATTATTGCGGTGTTAATACTTTTTTAGTTACTTTAAAGAATGTCTTAAAAACTTAATAAGTAGTAACTATATTTACTATTCCAAGTGGATTGACTAACTTAGTTTTGAAGACATATAAAACAGTATTTAAATATTTGTAACTGTTAATAAAAAAAATTGTGCTATTTTTTTATGAGAAATGAGTTAGGAATTTTTGATAAATTTTACTAAAAACAAGTAAGAGTTCTTTATACCCTTCATCATCTATGTAAATCTAGTTTAGTAAAGTAACTCCAACCAAAAAAGCAAATATTGGGGTAACAGAGAATAAAAAGAATTTTGGTACTGCATTTACATAATTTTACATAAAAATTACATCGGCGCTTAATGGGTTAAGCGTTTTTTAAAAATTTTAGATTTTCATTAAAGACCTCTTCAAAAGCTTTAAAATGAATCCCATATTGATATTAAAAAAATTTGAAAATTTCAGATCCTCGAAACACGGAAAATATGGGCGAACGCCAATTTTTTCACTTGACGTTTGTCTTTCTTATTTTTAATTCTCTATTGCCCCATATATATATTTTTTTTAATTGGAGTTACTTTATTGCTTCAAACGAAATGAAAAAATTAGAGGTAGGCGTGGTGTTTTGCCGGCACCTCTTTCGACACTATATCTGACGATGAATATTTATTTATTTTTTTTTTTTTTTATGTAATCAGGTTTGTCTCGACAGATAGACGGACAGTCGTACATAGCTCAATTGACTTCGCTATGCATAAGAAGTCAGAATATATATATCTAATGGGGTCGGAAATGGATATTGTAGAAATTATTCAAGGAATGATAAACTTTTTCCATTTTTTGTGGTGAAGTGTATAAAAAAGAAAAAAATGTGCTTAAGCAGCCGATGCATAATAAAAATTCCGTTCACCCTAACTTTTTGATGCAAAGAAAATTAAAACATATTCGAAAAATGACAGAGAAAATTTATCGTACATCGCCCGCAAGAACAATCAACGATGTAAACCTATTTCTGAAAGCAACAATAAGGACTCAGGCGTTAAACCGCCAATTAAATGCTATTTTAACAACGCTAATACGCTTTTTGGATTTTTAAAATCGCCTTACTTGGGGTAAAAAATGCTAGGACTTACTTAAATATGAAAGATGTAAATGAGTAGTTGGTTTAGTTGTTTCTGTATTACATAAATATCGAAAACTAAAAACTTATTTATTAAATTAATTTTTAAATATTCACCATTCCACAGGAAGTAGAAAACAATATATTAACACAAATTTTATAATGTTATTTAACAAAAATAAAATTTAACAAAAAATTCAAAGAGTTGTGTTTCAAACACTCTAATTTGAGATTATACGGTATGGCTCGCTGGGAAACAACTTCAATGCAAGAGAAAACAACAGCACCAACTACAATGTTAATTGAAGAAGGGATATATAATCATTTTTTAAGTGATTGTTAAATTTGTTGCTTTTTTCTTTTGCCTTAGATTTTAAATTAAATTGCCTTAAATAAGTTGCGCATGCACGCACACGTGTTTTTTTTTTTTTTTTCATTCAACATTTCAACGTAAAAATGCTGTGACCAATATATAGGACACATTTTTTAATGTTATCATCCCTTAATTAAGGGGAAATAACGAATAAAGTTAAATCATTTTTAATCAACATTTAACATGCGGAATGCACAGTAGATCCAACTGCAAGTAAATTCATGGGACAAATAAATAATTTTCATGAGCAAGGTTTTTATGTAAACTAAAATTTTTAAAAAATTTGACAATAGAAAATCGTACAAGTAGCTTAAAAATCTAAAACTAAGTAAATTTTGAAGGACAAAGAAAAGCAGAAAAGTTTCTTTTTTATATGAAAACCAAAAATCTAGCAAAAGCGAGCCAAACGAAATTCATAACATAAATACTTTAGCGCTTAAAACTTTCTACAATTGCATAAAATAACATTAAAAAATTCTTAGGGAATTTCACATGCTGCAACTACTTTGAAACTTTCCACAAAATCTTATATACAGTTTTCAAGCTAGAGTTAGAATGGGCGATACGGTTTTATCTACGGAAACATCACTTACTTTTAATAATTTTATTTATAAATGCAAAATTTAACATAAAGTGGCTATCGGTACGATAGGTTCCCTCTTTATCTATTTTAGACTAATATAGTTTTTCCACGATTCTTTTTTAAGTGAGTATTGAATTATTAACATTGGAAAGTGCAAAGTGAAGAAATCTAAAACTGAACAAATTTAAATAAGATAAAAATATTTTTTATCAAGTGCACAATTGTGCAATTTTTATGACCAAAACACACAAATTAACTTAGAAAAGCAAGCAAGGCAAGCATAATGGCATAGCTTGAATTTTTAGACTATGTTTTTATACTTCCGTTTGTTGTATCGTATACGTGTATAATTATAATTGTAATAATTCAAAGCGAAATGTACAAATACCGATGGCATGAACAATTGCATCGTAGAGGGACTTGAGGAAACTTTAAAAGTTAAAACAAATGGCTCCATGAAACATGAATCCTGTTGAAATGAGGAGGTAATACGTAGTCTTATTCTAAAATCTGTACCCAGTTAAAAAAAATAAAAACTTAAAGAAATCGATTCTCATATTTTTGTAATTCTAATGGATATTCCCTTGTTTTATGCATTTATCCATTTTTATTTAGAGATACAAGTTTTAGTTAAAAATATCTCATCATATGTTTAACTTGAATTGTATACAACTGGCATTATCATTTTTTATTTTAATAGCAATATTATTTTCTGCGGTTATTCAGTTAATCATGTGGAAAAATGTTAATTTTTTCACATTTAAATGCATCACGTCACTTATTGTGGTCAACATATGACAACAGAATGACCTAATTTTTTTACTTTTAATAGCTATAAGCAGATCTTTTTAAGAAAATATCTATAAAACACCTTCAAATTATATTCTGTAAAGAGGTCGACTTAAATTTCAACTTCTTTCCTGGGGTTAAACCCGATTTGAACGAAAAACAAAAACATTTCGGTAAAAAAATTTATCATATAAATGATTCCCTTATTTGACTGGAACTATCTTTCTCTGAAAAGTGTTTGATGGTTTCAAAATGTTGCTGAAGATTTTTATGACATGTGATTGAACATTGTTATGCCTCACATTGTTTTAATGCTTGACCCATTAGTTTTCTGTTTTGTCAATCTCTCTAAAAGAATATGACACGGATCATTATTTCTTTAATTTATTTTAGTTTTGCATCCTTGAAAACGTCATCATTTAAACTGCTGTTCTGTCAATTCATGTCACTACTGACGGTCTTCAATATAGTAAAGCATGCGGTGAGCTTCAGCTGACGATTTCGTTTTGTTAAAGTGGAAAATTGTTAACTTGAACAAATGCAACTTCAGATTGAGTACCAGGAAATTATATTGAAAAATACCCACGAAAAATTATTTTGCAACAAACCAGTTGAATAACTAAATTTTGAATACTACAGACGTACTTTTAAAGGAATAGTTGCGGTTATGACATTTTTTAAATGTAGTTAAGAAATCATTATTAAAATTTTTTTGTAAAGTAAAGATAACTGCGCGTTAACAGCAGTTTCATGCAACAATAGTTTTACACGCACGCACAGTAACCACTTATGTATAATAAAAAAAAGGGTTAGCATAACATCACCACTTTGTGCGTTACATCAAAGGACAGTATGTTTAAATTTGTTTAAGAATATTATGCGGCATTTAAAATGTGTGTTACAGGTAAATATTTCTTAAATGTTTGCACACAATTCTATTAAATTAAAAAAAATAGTTAACAGCAAATAGTATTGTTTAAAAAAAAGCATAAGAAAATTTCGAGTCTAGCGAAATATAATTGGGGCCAATATTTACTAATATTTGAATATCTTGCAACATAACATAACAGTTGATTAAATTAATTTAAATTAGCAGGAATAGGTAACTTTGAATGCATGCGTTAAATCTTTTTATGTACAATGCTCTTACCCTAGCAAAGCCACTTGTAGCACAGCTGCTTGAGAAACTAGGGTGCCCTAAAGCTGAGCTTTGTTTCACTCTCAAGAAAAGTAGTAACAGCTTTTGTGCCAATAAAAATTATGAAATCCTAAAGCTTTTTACCTTACAACTATATTACAAAATTGTGGGTACTGGAATTCACATGACAAATTTAAAGATTTCATTAAATTTCTTGTATCTCTTTAACTTTAAATTTTCTAACCATGAAATAAAAATACAAGAAAAACAGAGAAATTAATAAAAAAAAAACTTTTTTATTTGGTGGTGGAAAAAAATCAGTTAAATATTTGCGTGTTTTATTCTTCAGAAAAAGTTTTTCCATTTTTTTCTTCAAGTAAGAAGTAACAAGAAAAAAATATTAATTTTTCTGTCCATTCTATTGGGGATGAGGTTAGTTGGGTTTCACAGAAGTCACTTTCACACGCATTTTTTCGCATTACAAAGGGTTGGTTATTTTTTTATGTCTGCTTTATTAAAATAAAAAGGGTAAGAGTAAAAAAAATATTTCAAGATGATACCAAAATTTTTAAAAGGTTATAAGCAAAAAAAAAAACAAAAAAAACTGAAAACAAGAATAAAAATAATCTAAAAACTTATAAAGTACTTTTAATACAAAGCATTCAAATTTGCTTTAGCTCAAGCTGAAAACCTGAAACTTTCTAATGTCTTAAGCCATGATGAAGAACATACTACACAAAAATTTCTGTTTAATTTTTGTATCGAAATTCTTAAATATTGAAATATTGTTACTTCTTCATTAAAAAAAAAACTGTATATACGTACTTTTGCTTCAAAGTAGAGTAAGAAATACAACTCAAGGTTATGCAAAAAATTGCTAGAAAAACTTTTTTAAAGTAAAAAATAATAAATAGTATAAAATTTTTTTAAGGGTTATATCCTATTGTATAAACACAAAAAAAAAATAAATAAATAAATAAAAATACATTTATATACCATATTACGTGCATACGGAAGTATGTATGTTTGGGTTCTTATAAAATAACTATGGTTACAAATACAGAAATTAAATAAAAAGTTTAAATTAAAGCAAACTTTCTAGAACAATAGTTGCTATATTAACAAGTGACCGTCTTTATTTTTTTATTATCAATAAACAATGTAGTTTTCAAGAAAAAAAATCCCGAATAGGGGATATCTTTGTCAATGTATTGAAAAATTAAGAGAAAAAGAAATAAATTAATACAATCATTGAGATCAGCTTAATAGGTACATTGCTTCAGATACATCCTGGCGAAACCATCAAAATAGGCCCAGTTAAAGTAACAAAAATAAATATTGTTATTAACAATTTTCTTACTCTACGTTGACACGAAATCGATGTACAAAAAGTTAATTAGATTAAATGATTTGTATGAAAAAGGTATTCGAAAAGCTTTTGAAATTCATGATTCAAAGAAGAAGAGGTCGTACAAAATTTATAAATGGAGCACGATGCAGAATTTGTGTGCTATTTTTTAACTTGCACCGAACCTCGTTATGTTATGAGGAGAAGATTAGAGAAAGCAGTGTATATAGATATTCGATTTAAATCAGTCGATACTGAAAGTGAAAATTCTTTCTAGTTAAAAAAGCAGTTGTCTGTGTATTCTGAGTTAAAAGTGCAATATGTCTGAAAAAAGTAGTGGAAACATTTTTTTAATAGGAACAACACAACGCATTGTGTGAGAACTAGGAAATTAGGTTATGAGAAGAAGGATAAAGGAAGTAAAGAAAAACTTGTGGACATTAATTTTGAATCTTTGTATACTAAAAGTGGCAGAAAAGAAGAAAAAAGAAGAAACCTGATTTCTTAAGAGCACATTACGTTGTAGTAACGACAAAATAATGAAACACTTCTCACACTGCTCCAGTGAGCCAATAGAGCTGGATATCCTACTGGGGAAAAATATTTTTTTTTCACCGCACTACGAGTATTGTACAAAATAAAAATATTTTAAAAATTAACTGCTATTTTGGTTAATATAAACATATCAGGAACGTATTTAAGTTTAAGTTTTGACACGAATCAGCCCCTTCCCTTACTTGAGTAGTCGGTGATGCCACTTTAAAATGGGTTATCTTATCCATTTAGATTTTATCAACGCTGGTATTTTATATAACCTTAAAATCCTTAATAGAACCTACTAAAAACTTATTTTTACATGTGTAAATTAAGTCTTTAAGAAAATTATAGGAATTTTTAAATACCAATACAGCATCCTATTTTATTATTTATTTTATAACATAACAAAAAATTTTCTTTTTTCTTAAGAAACAAAAAAATTAAGTCTAAAGAAAAATGTATGTACAATTTTTTAGTTTTGCTTATACCTAGAGTTCTTCAATTTGGATCGCTTTACCACAATACATTCAATATCACAACTTTATGGGTAAAATACTTAAAACTACAGTTTTATAATTTTGTTTTCTTGTGTTTAAGGTGTTTTATCATTTTACAATTTTCATTGAATAAGTAAACAGAAACAAAAACTTTTATACTGAGTGTTTGTAGTTTTCTCAAACACGATTAAACTCAATATTGTTTGCGTTCTAAGATATGTGTCCTTAAACAGAAGTATTTCTATAAAAAGAATATTAGATTTTTATCCCTTTTAAGCGACTTAAAAAAAAAGGTTAAATGTTGCCTTTTTTAATGTTTGTGCCCGCAGAACTTAGTCATTTCTGAATCGGTTTTGATTTTTTTTTCTTTATTTCAAAGCCGATGCTTACAACTTGGTCCCGTTTTAATATCAGTTAACAATTTTACAAATTAATGCTTTCTACAAATACATGCTTTCTACGGGTATTATGGGCCGTAAAGAGCACCGCTTTAAAATTAAAAAAACTGCATATCACTACTATAGCTCCTAATAAAAAAGGTAATAAAGTGTAAAGTGGCTTGAAAATTGGACAAAATGTCTATTACTATGACCGTTATAATAACAAGTGTAAATATTCAAAATAATAAATTAGATGGTGCTCCAGTAGTTTATTTATTTTAATGTATATGGCCGTACTTTTAAACAGTTGTCGATAGTCGGTTATAATTTACAAAGAACCTGTCTTGCTTAGTCAGCTATAACAACAAGTAAAAAATTTGGATTTGGAAATTAAAGGGTGTCACAATAGTTTATATAATTTGACCAAACTTTTGACGTTATAGACAGACAGGTAAAATCGGATTTTTTGCAAGAATTATTGAAAAAAAATTAAAAAAAAATAAATTCGCGATGTAATTAAAGACTTGTTATTCACTTATCTTACGTGAAGGAAAGTAAGACTAACGAACTTTTAATTTTTATTTTGCATAAAAACTAAATGTGCACGGTTTATAGGAATTACGGCCAGCAATTAAGAGTTTTTCCATCGCCGGATGAATTTCTTTGACAACACTCACAGGACGTAGACACACTAGGAATGGAACAACAGTATTGACTCATATTTGATTCGTTGTTTTGATTTGAATAATTTGGTTAAATAAGATTTTTGATACAAACTTGGTTTTTTTTTCTTTTGATTTTTTGGTTTAATGATCTCCAACAAAAAATTCATCTCCCTAATGTGTTGATTAACTTTAATTCCTTAAAAACTTCCAAAACATCTTCAATATTTTTCAATTTCTATCAATCCTTTGTTTAAAGTTTGACATCGGCTTGAGCATAAAGAAATATTTTATGAAAACTTTCTATAAAGGAATTAATATGTTTAATTAAATCTGTATACGTTAACGCATACATTTCTTAAGTCAAAGTTAAAATCAGTTTTATATTTTATAAAAAATTTTGTAATCTCTATTTAACATTTTTACTGAAAATCGCATTCTAAGTTTAAGAACTTAACGAATGATGTTTAAAAAAACTCAAGCTACTCTCAAAATAAAGACAATATAAAAAAAAATAATTAAAGTGGAGAGTTATTCACCCGGTTGCTGTGCAGCCTTTCAGAGTTTAAAAGAAGCAACTTTTAATATAAAATCGAATAGTATTTTCGTAACATCTTGAACTGATAAAAGAAATATGAAAACAAAATTAAAAGAATTATCAAACATAATTTAAAGTAAAATTAAAATTTGCGTCTTCTGTGCAGTGTTGGATAATATTAAGATGCAATTTAATAACTCCTCCTATCTACCCTAAAAAAACTTTTGTGGGCCTCATATATGAAGAAAGAAAAAAATGGAGTTACCCGCATAGAATTTTAGTTTTACCTGATATGTTTAGTTTTTAAGGGATATAAGTTCTAAAGGGTGTTTACTATGTGTGAGAGTGCATGTTAGTGAGGATATCCTAAAAATGAGGGATATGTGTGTGTTTTCAGTTGTATTGTGTGCGTTTTTTTGCCTTCAGTTTTTTTCTTTTCCTGACTCACAAGCAAAATGACCGTCTAATTTTGTCTCATTTGGGGTGTGTTTAAATAATTGGTTTGTTATGAGATAGAGGGTAACAGAGGGTTTTTGATTCAGTCAAATAGTTTAATGAACACAATTCTGCATTTTTGTAAATAAAGACATGGTGTTATTCACCATTTGCAAACATTTCACTTAATCGGAAATTTCTAATTTTTGCTTCTTACATATTTTCTTCAAATTACGAGATTGTTCATATACCTTCTTGTATGTTTTAGTGATCAATTCACTTTTAAACTTCTGAAAAACAGAAACGTGTCAAAATCTGGCACTTATTTAGAGTAGGCTGACCTTCAATTATATTACATGCCGACATGTGCCAACTATTCAACCTTTGATTGACGGGTCAGATAATGAACCATGAAGGTTCTTAAAACGACCCACAAATTAGAATTTAATAACCTATTAGTTTCTCTCACATTACAGAGAACGAAAAAAATATGTATTTATTCTTTAGCAAAATTAAATAATTTTAGAGATTTTGTAAGAAAGGCAACTGCAATTATACAAACTTTGTTCTTTTTATAACTGTTCTGAAGCTGCTGACACTTATTTTTTAATTTTTTAAATCGATATATTTAAAAAAAGTATGACTAAATTAAATATTAATGTTTTTTTTGAGCATTATAAATTTAATTTTTTTTTTAATTTATAAAGCACTAGATCATTTTATTTATTTTTATTTTAAATATTTTTTTAATTTTTTTTTTGCTTCTTTAATATTGCACCACACCCTTAGGTGGCATCTTCAAGACACAGGAAACAATAATATTAATAGTAAGTTTTTTTAAACACAAGAAATAAACTAAAAAAATTTATCAAACAAACTTTAAAAGACCAAAAATTTAAACATTTTAAAATATACTTACATTCTCATAAATTTTCAATGCTCAAAATATATTAAGTTATATTTAAATTCAAAAAACCTTATACAAATACATAAACATCAATTTTCTTGACTAAATTTATGTAATTTTTAGTTTATTGGGAATATTTGTTACCATTTCTTGTAAAATAATCTGATTATGGCTTAACTTTATTCAGACAACTTTTCTAATGTTAAGCTTTATATTTTAGTATTCACTTACAAAATTAGAATTTAGCAGAAAATAAATGATTGTTAAATAAACTACTAGTAGCCCACCAGTTAGTTTGAATAAAAAAAACGAAAAGAAAAAAATTACCTTGACTCATGTTATATTTCGCTTGTTTTCAATCTTCAAAAATTTCGACAGATTTTGAAACATCACGAAACACCTAACTAAGCTGATCTTTACATTTTACAATACATCATCAGACTACACATGAGCTAAAACCACAGTCACAGGGGAATAGACCCCCCAAAAAAAAACAAAGTTTGCTAAAGTAAAGTGGTGACTAATTGGAATAACGAAAACCTTATAAATAGAAAATTTTAATCATTTTAGTTAAGAAAATCGTTTTAGCGAAAAAGGGATTCTTCTGTTTTTAAATATTTGCATTATGTAGACAATCAAGCCAATAACAGCTTAGTAGTCGATGCGATAACCAGCCAAACTACAGGACCCTCATGTTAATATTAATATTTAATACTATGTTTCCACGAAGCCCAAAGTTCTTGCTTCGCTCTCTCATTCATGATTCACAGCTAAATCATGAGCGAATCAATGTGCTTCGCCATATAAAATCTTGAGGGCGAAGCATGTTGTTTTGTAACGGTTCAGTTTGAATCTACTTGCAAAGCATGAACAATTTCTGTCTTCTCCAGTTTTTATCGCAAGTTTATCTGAACTAGCTGTATACATGTAAATGTAAACCAAAAGTAAAAAAAATATTAAAAGTGGTGTGTGAATATGTACTACTACAAAAACAAATGATTTAATTATAATTTAAAATATGTATAATTAATTGCAAACACAAAAATTTAATACCATGTTCACATTACAATTCGAATGACGTTATTCGTTCTCTGAATGACTTTTGCTATTTTGAGTGTTCATATTGCATCTAAGTAATTGGGTTTGGCAGTTGTTTGTTTATTTCGTAGAAAACACGTTGGACTGTAAAAAAGTTTTGCCAAGTTTTTGTTTTTAAACAACAACAACAATAACCATTTTATTTTAAAACAACTATTTTGTTTACTTTTTTGTCTCTTCCAGTATTCTAGCCGTTGCTAGTAGACGCCTCGGCATTACATTTTTTTAAGATTTTTTTTTTCGATATTTATTTAAATTTTTAATGTCCTATATAACTTTTCACTTTTTTCTTTATTTACTTTTAATTATTTTGACAGTTGTTTAGGTAAAACTTCGATAAAAATTAGAGATGACTCTGATTTTATCGTAATTGGAGTAGTAATTCATATTCAATTACCTACAAAATTGGTGATTCGCTCTCAAAAATTTGTATGGGGAATGACGTTATTCTGCTGGTAATTAGACGCCGAATTACGAATGGGAGAGCGAATTACGAATAAACGCTATAATGTGAATATGGTATAAACAGAAATCTAAGTTTTAGAACAGAAGTCAAAACGAAGCATATAGTATGTGTTGTGTAAACGGTACGCCTCGCAATCTTGGTTCCGAGAGCGAAACAAGTGCTTCATTTTGCTGTGTTAACATGCTTTATCACTAATTCGATTGCCTTGCGAATTGGTTTTGTTGACATAATTTCCAAGTAATTAGAGCTTTAAATCTTGCGATAGTTTTGATTGTTTGTTTAAAAGCTGTTGATAGTATATTTTCGATATTTTGCTACTATCGATACTATCGAATTTTTTAAAGTGCTGCTGCTTCTGACAACTATCGCTACCCGATACTACTTCTATCGGAAAAAAACTATCGATCGTCAGCTAAAACTAAGACGATACTACCAGCGATTGTTTTGCAGCTCTATCAGTAAGTTTAATATTTCAAAACATACCTTCTAAAAAAAATCGGTAAAAGTAAGTGCTTTAAAACAGACCAAAACATTGCTACAAAACATTAGATTACTAAATTTATTATTTTTAGCAACAAATAATGCAACGACCTGAACCTAAAATCGACCTTAAACTTTTTAGTATTGCCTCGTTTTTGGCAACGAACTAAATTTTTGTTGTTGTTTTTTTAGTGTTAAAAGTTACCTTTTAACTTTGTTATGTCTTTAAGAAAATATAGGTACATTATTTAAAATATTTTTATTAGATGGATTCACATGTATTTAGTAACGCAGAGAAAATTTCTTTTTATTTCAATGGTATTTAAGTTTAAAGAGTAAAATTTTTAAAAACGACTAAAACTATTTGTTATATGTAAAAATATATTTTATGCTTAAATTTTTTCAATATTTTGTTATTTTTCATGATTTATTATTTTATTTTAAATTAGATAATTTTAAAAATAAAACAAATATTGTGATAATATAATTGATTTTAAAATTTATATATTCACGCATACAAAAACCCAAATGCAAACGATCATGCATAGCATAGAGCTCTTTTAAACAAACTTAGGTATATATTTTAAATTTAGAGGTATTAAAAAAAAAATAATTCTTGTTTGTTTTGCAATACCCGAAAATTTGTTTTATTACGAATACACCGGGACTATTTACAACAATGTTGTCTTTAACTAAAAAAGTATAACAAAAGCTTTTACAGGCAACAGAGCAAAATATACTTAAACGTGTAGAGCGCTCCAATAAAAATGAAAAATGTTTTAAAAAAAGATGCTTGAATTAACACTCAAATACTCACTATAACTTTTGGTTTTAACCCCTAGAAAAGACAAAATAAGTCTTCCTTTCAACCCTTTAACGAGAGTGTATTGAGTTCCTCAATTGCCATTAAAATTATTTTGTTGTGCTCATTTATTTTAATGAGCGTTAGGCTTCATTTCAAAACAGACATACATACAGCGTTGCCACACAAGAAATTGACTTCCTACCAATAATTTTCAAAAATCCTACCAAAATCGTTCACAACCTACCAAAAATTTAAAAATGCGTTTCTTGCACATAAACTCTGTTATACTCACTTGGTTTTTTTTTCGTAATTGTTGAGGTGGAAATTTGTCTTTTGGTGATTTTTAAGATGGATGTTATGATTTAAAATAGTTTTAGAGCATATTATGCAGAACGAACACCCATCCCTTTCCTGGAGCCAATCAAATTCGCTCAACCATTCGGTTCTAAATTTTTTTTGACTGTTTCTTTATATGCAATATTAGTGAATATTTATGTAATTAATAGGTACATATATACAATTAAAAAAGTTTACTTACTTTTCCATTTTGTCTGTTAATTTTTTTAATACAAACACTTGTAAATAAGACTTCACTCAAAAATATTGTTAATTTCAATTTCATAATATTGTTCGCGGCTCTTAAACCAGAGATGGTTATAGCTTTAATCATCTTTATGCAAAAAAGCAGAGATGTTTTTTATTACACCTAAAACAGTGGTAAAACTATTCACGGTTATTGTTTATTTAATACAAAGTTACATTTTTTTATTTTATGTTCTGAATTTTTAAGGTAAAAAATTTACTATTGCTGAAAATTTGCTACAGGAGGAAAACCTACCAAAAATTTAAAAAAATGCAACAAACCAACCAAACTACCAAACTGTTTTTTAAAAACGAAAAACTACCAAGTTTGGTCCGATTGGACCAAAGCGGCAACGCTGCATACATATATTATTAAGGCGCCATCTGGTAGACTGTAGTAATGCTAACCATAGAAAAAATAATAAAAGAGACGGGTAAAAAACCTTAATTAAAAGAAATGGTAGGAATAAATACACCAACTTATAAAAAATGCTATTGTTTTTTCTTATAAGAAAGCTGATCACCAAATTAACTGTCTAGAAAGTCTTTTTTCAACATTAGTTCGAAAAAATTTCGTACAATTACCGAAATCCATTTAAGAAGTTTCATAGATAATACCCTTAAATCAAAAAGAAATTAAAGAAATTAATTTGGCTCAGTAACTTTACTAGCAACAATAGATTAAAACAGAAAAATGCAAAAATGTAAATGAAAGCTTTTAGCAAAAAATTTGTTGTGGCTTGGGCAATGATAGGTAAGACTTAAAACTGTATGGTATGACTATTTATTTAAAAAAATATTTTGCAAATAGTTCTAATACACATTGTTATTGTGATTTAGATCTAAAAATATTTACAGTAAAAATTAGCGTAACTTCATACATGAGTATAACTTTTTTGTAATTGTGTATAAAAATAGTATTATTCTTATTAAAATTGTGCGGAAAAAGATACATTACATTGATTTTGTGATCAGTGGCTAGTTTACTTATAATTCTTAAAAAATAAAAACATCTGCAAAGCTAGAAGATTCTGAACTGAATTTCTTTTATTTTAAACTTTTTTTTTGCTGTATTAAAAAAAGAAAATAATAAAAAAAATAATAAAAATAAAAATATTGGCCCATAGTCATAGTTATAAATAAAGTATATTTTATGAATTCTAAAGTACACTTTTCTTTAAAGTGAAATTTTTGTGTACTTTAGACACGTAAAAGTATATTTTAAAGGTAAAAGACGGGTTTAAATTTAAAACCAGCTAAAGTTGTTTTTAAATGACCGACTTTATCAAAACAATGCTAAGATATATATACTTACATTTAAAATTTTTCTGTTGAAATAAATTCCTTTTATTATTATTATTTTTTTTAATTTGGACAAATTTACTTCAGCTGCAGTTTTTTTATTTTCTTAAATCAAAAAATTTTACTTTTTACATTTGTTTTGTATTTTCAACATAAAGTTCTAGCGGCTGATCAGAGATGGATAACCTATTTAATTGTATTTTGTTACACATGGTATACAAGCATTTTATTTATTTGAGGTGTCACCCAGTTAAAGCCAGTTCAATTAAAAATTTAAGTTTATCTTTCACTATAGTATTAGAAAAGTTAATAACAAGTTTTAAAATTAAAGTAGTTTCTAAGAGAAACCGACTTTAGTATTTGACTATGATTATGGGCCATTATTTTTATATTATGTTAATTTTTTCTATCAGATATTTTGTAAGCAAATTTTTTTTGTAAACAGAAGTAAAAACAGCTGTTTAACTAATTTTTGCAATAAAAAATTTTACTAGCCAAAACTTGCAACAAAATTTTTTTTTCTTTTATCACTCTAGTAACAATTAGCACCAATTGGTAACAAGCGTTAATTACTGAACAGACCTATTGTTATATTAAGCAAACAAGAGTTCTATATACTTTAATATACACCATTCGCTTTAAATTTTTTAAATTTCATTTATACTATTATAATGTATGTAATAATTAATAAAAACAATCATTAGTACTTGCAAAGTAGGAAAATCTATTTCCTTTAAACCGACTTAAAAAAAAAGAAGGAGGTTACCAATTCGTCTGAATGTTGCTTTTTGAAATGTTTGTGCCAGCAGAAGTAAGCAATTTCTGAAACGGTTTTGAAATTTTTTATTTGAAAGGTAATGCTTACAGTTTGTCACGTTTTAAAAATAGGTCCTTATATTAAAAATTAAAGTGTGTCTCCATACAACATATATGTTTTTACGTGTATTATGAACCCTAAAGAGCACCACTTTAAAATTAAAAAAATCGGCGTATCACTATATATAATAATAATAATGTAATAATAAAAAGTTATACAAAAATAAATCTAAAAATTAAAGGGTTTACCCTTAGGTGACGAATCGTTATAAATAAATGATGGGAAATTGGACAAAATGTCGATTACTCGTACTATGACTGTTACAGTAGCAAATATAAAAATATTCAAAATTATAAATTGAAGAGTGCGCTAATAGTTCATTTAATTTGATTTATATGGCCAAATTTTTAACCGTTATAGACACACGGTGGAAATTTCCAAAAAACTCGTCTTGCTAAGTCCGCTACAACAACAAGTATAAAATTTGGATTCGGTAATTAAAGGGTTGTACAAAAGTTAATGTAATTTGACCTATATGGCTCCAATCTGACAAACACTTAAAAATTGAACAGTATTTAAAATTAAACGGTGTTACAATAGTTGATGAAATTTGATGTAAGTGGCCAAAATGTTGAACCGTTATAGATAGATGGTTGAAGTTTACAAAGAACCTGATTTCTAAATCTGCTATAACTTAAAGTATAAAATTTGACTTGGGAAATTAAAGGCGCAATTTGTTGTTTATGGTTACACTATTGTCGTAATTTGCTGTTCGTGTTCAAACTGACAGGCGGGTGAAAATTACAAGGAATATAGTGGTGAATCCTTTTCACACATAAGATCTGAAATATGTAACTTAAAACTATTTGTAACACTTGTCTTGTGTAGCATCAAATTAAAGCTGTGTTGGACCTTATTTTTATAACATTTTTTTTTTTGCTTTTCTCAATATTTGGAAAAATATTTTTAATGTTATAAAATTGAAATATTTAAAATTTAAATAAAAACAATTCAGCTTGAGTGGAAGAGCACCGTATCAAGTTCTATCAGCTAAGATACGTAACCCGCAAAAATTAATTTTAAAGAAGTTTTTTTTTTTAATTTTTACCAATTTGTTCACAATTTTTTATAAAAATTTATTTTTTCCTATAGAATTTATTTTTTTCACTTACGTTAATTTGGTCGTCTCTAATTCAATCTAATGGGTTAGACTTATTTATGACCACGAAAAAAACGTGACCCATAGAAAAGATAAATTGCAGGAGATGTTTGATATGGTTTTCTTAGTTCTTCAGATTTTTTTTAATTATAATTTGATTGCAGCCAACGCATGACCTCATTCAGGTTATGGATTACCTTAACACACTTTATAAGTAAAAGTTTTTTTTAACATTAATAATTCTTGGAAAAAAACAACTTTAAAACCGATTTCACCTGTCTGTCTATAACGGTTCAAAAGTATGGCCTCATATATCAATTTACATAAACTATTGGGACGCCCTTAACTTTAAAATTCAAATTATTTACTTGCTGTTGTAGTAGACTTAGCAGTTAGGTTCTTTGCAAATTTCAACCGCCTGTCTATAACGGTTCAATAGTTTGACCATAAACATCAAATTAAATGAGCTTTTAGGACACCCTTTAATTAAAATTTTAAATGTTAATACTTGCTACTTTAACGGCCATAGCAATAGACATTCTGTTTTGCAATAGAGGCAATACTTTGAACACACAATCAAGACATGGCATATTTTTTAAATGCTTTACTGAAGTAAGGTCGCGACAAACAAAACTCTCAAATACCGTAGAAATAAGACACAAAATGTGTATTAGAAAAATATGTTGATGACTTAATATGTCAACAAGATGTCTTGAAATGTTTCAAGCTCCCAATAACAAAAAGTTATACAAAAATAAATCTAAAAATTAAAGGGTGCCTCCATAATTGATGTAAATTTACTTATATGTGCCTATCTTTTGACAAACGGTTGCAAATTGGAGAGATTGTCGATTGCTATGGCCGTCAGAGTAACAAGTGTTAATATTAAAAATTATAAATTAAAGGGTGCGCCAATAGTTCATAAAATATGAGATATATAGCCATACTTTTGAATAGTTATAGACAGACGCTTGAAATTTAAAACGAACCTGTATTGCTTAGTCCGCTATAATAGCAAGTATAAAATTTGGATTTGGAAATTAAAGGGTGTTTCAATAGTTAATGTAATTTTGTGTATGTGCCCAAACTTTTGAACCGTTATAGACAAAAGGCTGAAACTTAAAAGGGAACTGTATTGCTAAATCCGCTATATCAACGAGTTTATAATTAAAATTTGAAAATCAAAGGGTGTCCCATAATTGATGAAGATTTACTTATATGAGCCTATCTTTTGAACCGTTATAGACAAACGATTGCAACTTAGACAGAATGTCGATTTTTATAGCCGTTATAGTAACAAGTATTATTATTAAAAATTATAAATTAAAGGGTGTGCCAATAGTTCATTTAATTTGATGTATATTGCCATATTTTTGAACAGTTGTAGACATACACTGGAAATTTAAAACGAACCTGTATTGCTTAGTCCGATATAACAGCAAGTATAAAATTTGGATTTGGAAGTTAAAGGGTGTTCCAATAGTTTATGTAATTTTGTGTATGTGACCAAACTTTTGAATCGTTATAGACAGAACGCTAAAATTTAAAAGGAAGATGTATTGCTAAATCCGCTATATCAAAGAGTTTATAATTTGAATTTAGAAATTAAAGGGTGTCCCATAATTGATGAAGATTTACTTATATGAGCCTATTTTTTGAACCGTTATAGACAAACGCTTGCAACTTGGACAGAATGTCGGCAAACTATTGAACCGTTATAGACAGACGGTTTCAGTTTACACAGAACCTGATTGCTAAATCTACCACAACAGCAAGTATATAATTTGAATTTTTTAATTAAAGGGTGACCCTATAATTGCTGTAACTTGATGTATATTGCCAAACTATTGAACAGTTAAACTAGTATAAAATTTGAAGATATAAGGGTGTCCCAATAGTAAATGTAATCTAATTTATGTGGCCATACACTTGAACTATTATAGGCAGACAGATAAAATCTGTTTTGAAGTCGGTTTTTTTTCGCAAGAATTATTGTATAGAAAAATTTTATTTATTATTGCAATATAATTTACTGTTACTTTAATTTAATATTTAAAATTATTTTTTTTATTATTTATGTGCATATGAACAAACATTTTTGATAAACATTTATGTATACAGTGGTGTTCGAAATAGAGCCACCTTGATCTAGCATTTTTCAAACTAAAAATGACGTCCAAAATTATTTTTTTTTATTTTTTCGGTTTACTCATAAACTAAATGATACAAAAATAATGCAAATGTGGAAATTCAAAACTTTAATAAAAATTCATCCATTAAATTTTTACAAGTCACCAGGACCTGCTGTGCATAAAAATAGAGCCAGCAAATTTAGTCACCTAAAATAAATTTGTTTATGACTGGATTTTTTCTCATTAATTATTATTTCTTTACATTTTATTTTTTATAACGTATTTTTCCACGCATCCTGAATTAGAGTCCAAAGTTCGTCTTTATTGGATGGATATGTTCCTCGAAGACACATGTTTACTATTTGCCATAAGTTCTCAGTAGGATTTAAGTCTAGGGACTGCGCCGGCCGCTTATAACCTTGACGTTATGTTCTTCAAACCAGTTTTTTGCCCGCTTCGATGTGTGTTTCGGGTCATTGTCTTGTCGAAGAGGCATTTCCAATTCGGCATAGTGTTATTAAGAATATTTGTATCATAAGCGACATCAGTTCTACCTTCAATCCAAAATAAAGGCCCAATACCATAAAACAAAAAACATTCCCACACCATTATATTTCCGCCTCCATGTTTAATGGTTTTTGTGGTGTATTGTGGACCAAATTCGGTGTTGGGAGGTCTTTGTGAAAGAAATATGCTTTTGCCTGAAACTTTCGTTTCGTCAGATCATAGAATATTTCTCCATTTGCTTACAGGCGAATTCTAATCTCTTCTTTAGGTGCTTTTTACTTGGGGATGGGACCTTTCTACTACCTCTAGCCTTCAAATTATTTCTAATAAGAAACCATAAGAAGGGTTGAGGTAGAAACATCTAGATTATGCTCATTTTTAAGGATGGAAGAGGTGACAAAAGGATTTTCTTTACATGACGCAAATTTTTCGCTCCAATAGAGTTGTAATTTTCGTCGGTCTTCTTCTATTTTCTGCCTTGCCTTCATATTTGACGGCGTTTTCTACAATTTTTTTGGAGCATCCAAATAATTCGGCAATTTGTCTATAACTTTTTCCTTTATTATGGAGTTTTTTTATTGTCTCCCGGCTCTCAAAGATACAATGTTTTCCTTTGCCCATTGAAAATACTGTTATATAAAAAAGTTGTAAGATTTCTTTCGAATTGAACTTAAAAAACACTAAGCTAACCTTTTTATACAGTTTTAATTAAAAAAAAAATAAATTAATTTGTAAAAGTTAATTATTTTTCAAAACTGGCTTAATATTTTTGCACACCCGTTTTCGCATCCAAATTTATACCGATAATAAAACAAAGATTAATGCCGCTGAAGCTATTTTAAACATAACGGGATTACGATAACGGGATGTTATCACATCGAAAGCGCTCGCCGAATTTACGAAGTACACAGCCAGTGACGACGGTTTTTACCGAAAATTACAACAACAGTATAACGGGATTACGTTTGTAAGAGATGTGTACAATTACTTGAACAACTCTTTTTTGGGTACTTTTTTGTATAAGGGATTTATAAGTGGTAAAAGTATTGAGGATAAGGTGACTATATTTTATTTCTCATCACTGTATATTAATAAATATTTAAAGTGATTTAATGTATAATGAAAATATCAAATATGTACAAATATTATATATTGTACATATAGAACAAAAAATAAAATATTAATAATAAATAATCACTAAAAATTAAAATGTTTAAAAAAACTTTCCTATACAAATTGCTACTTTAAAAACTTAAAAAATCGCAGTATACACATATTAGATAATTACTTTTAGATCAGCTAATAGTTCATTTGGTTAAACGCGACTATTGGTTACTTAGCTTTAGTGCGATTTATTTAATTATTATAAATATCGGTACATAATTAAAAATTTTACCTTTTTATTTTCTTTTTTAGTAGAACAATTGTATATCTGCACAATTATTATTTTAGTACCAAAAAAAAAAAAAAACAATACTGAGTTAGAACTGATATAAATTAATTTAAATTTTTTTCTTAATAGTTTCCTTATATTAATGACGTAATGACCTGCATAAAGCATCTATACAGACATACGAACAACAGAAGCATTAAAGAAAACACACAAATTACAAAAGAAAATGTTGGTGTTTATTTGTATTTTTTCAAATACTTGAAGTATTTGATATTTTGTTCTACTGTCACAAAAGGCTTTGTTACCAAAAATACTGTCTTGACAGTATTTAAAAATAATCATCAACACGAACTTTTCTATTTACTTCGTGTTACGAACAGTATACGACTGTATTTTATGATGTTGTAATGCAGGGAATATGTGTATAAACCATTTAAACATAAATACATTTGTGCAGGCCTCTCATTTGCAAGCGTTTGTCTATAACGGATTAAAAGATAACACCATATAAGTCAATTTACATTAATTATGGGAACACCCTTTAATTTCTAAATTCAAATTATAAACTTGTTAATATGGCGGGCTTAGCAATACAGGTCCCTTTTGAGAGTCAGCGTTCTGTCTATAACGCTTTAGAAATTCGGTTACATACTTGAAATAACAACAACTATTGGGACACCCTTTAACTTCCAAATCCGAACATACAACTTGTTGTTATAGCGGACTTAGCAATATAGGTTCTTTGCTAATTTCAACCGTCTGTCTACAAGTGTTCTAAAGTATGGCGATATACATTAAATTAAATGAACTATTGGTGCACCCTTTATTTTATAATTTTGAAAACTTGTACTTGCTACAATAACGGAAGCCCTTTTATTTTTAAAATTTTGAACTTATTTTTAAAACAGGACCAATCTGTAAGCATAATCCATCAAATTACAAAAAGTTTGCAAAATCGGTTCAGAAATGACTGAGGTCTGCAGGCACTAGATCAGCTAGAAAAAATATACACATATATATGTCAATCGATCATAGTGACAAAAGAGGTGCTATTGCAAATCATATTATTTGAAACAATAAAGTAACTCAAATCAAATAAGTAAATACATATATGGGGTGATAGAGAATTAAAAAATAAGAAAAAATAATCAAGTGAAAAAATTGGTGCTCCACTATATTTTCCGAGTTACGGGGCTCTGAAATTTTTAAATTTTAATTTTTATTGAATTATTATTTGAACTGTGAATAGTATAAATGAATAAAAATTATTTTGGCTTAAGTTCATTTATTTTTAATTTCTAAAAATCTTTTTTAGAAAGAAAATTTATTTTACAAATGTATGCGAACGTTTTCCAAAGAAAACAAGAAAAATTAGACGCTAGCAGAATGAAATGCTGCACTTTCTGGACCGCTATGACCTTCATCAGCATCCTTTGCATCTATCTACCTTAGTTGTGTATTTTATAAACATGATCTATTTAACCAACTTACTTTGTAAATAAGAATACTCATATCAACATTAATTTGGTTAGACGAAATTTACACACAAACCAACGTATTTCTTTACTGTTCTCTCAACAAAAATTAAATTATAAGCACGCGAGGCACAGCGAGCATTCATGCTAACATCATAACAATCAAAATGATACTGGAACAGCATCTATAATGTTGTGTGAGTAAACAAGTAAGAATGACTTAAAACCAGCGTTGCCGCTTTGGTCCAATCGGACCAAACTTGGTAGTTTTTCGTTTTTAAAAAACAGTTTGGTTGGTTTGTTGAATTTTTTTAAATTTTTGGTAGGTTTTCCTCCTGTAGCAATTTTTTAGCATAGTAAATTTTTCATCTTAAAAACTTAGAACATAAAATAAAAAAACGCAACTTTTAATAAAATAAACAATAACTTTGATAGTGTTACAACTATTTTCAAAAACTGTTTTGGGTGTACTAAAAAGCATCTCTGCTTTTTGCATAGAGATGATTAAAGCTATAACCATCTCTGGTTTAAGAAACGCGAACTATTTTATGAAATTGAAATTAACAATATTTTAAGTGAAGGTTTATTTTCAAGTGTATGTATTAAAAAATTAATAGACAATATGGAAAAGTAATTAAACTTTATTAATTTTAAATATGTAATTACATAAATATTTACTAATATTGCATGTATTTTTTTAGATTTTTATGAAAAACTCCAAAATTAAATGAAAATAATATAATAATATAATTTCAGAAACGACATTCCATCAACCAGGTAGAACCACTCTTAAAATTTTTGTTTTAAAACATTTTTAAATAATATAATACTTAAAGTGAACATTGTAAAGAAACAGTCAAAAGAAAATTTAGAACCGAATGGTTGAGCGAATTTGATTGGCTCCAGGAAAGGGATGGGTGTTAATTCTGCATAGTATGCTCTAAAACTATTTTCAAACCAATGAATTATATGTGATATTTTTTGTATTTTAAATTCCTTTTGTTTTTTTATCTGTATACATTTTGTATACACATACATACATCCGTTATTTTAAATGAAATATTGCTTTTATGTTGTTATTTTATGTATATTTTTATGTTTTTTATAAAAACTGGAATTTTTTATTATATTACTATATAAGCCAAAATAAAAATTTTGATTTTATTGAAATTAAAATTTTTGGTAGGCTGTTAACGATTTTGGTAGGATTTTTGAAAATTATTGGTAGGAAGTAAATTTCTTGTGTGGCAACGCTGCTTAAAACAAAATTTGCACTCGGGTTCAATCGATGATTGAAACAAAAGCAAAAACAAATGTACAACACGAAATACAGAGAGAACAGTAAAGAAATACTTTGGTTTGTGTGTAACGAACAGGTGGACATCGCTCAATCGACTTCGATATGAATAAGAACTCAGAACATATATGTATACTTTATGGGGTCGGATATGGATATTGTATAATTTACAAACCTGTGGTGATATAATAAAGAGAATTCATTCTTAAATTTATATCACTTAAAATAATTAATTTTACAATTTATTCATTCTAAATGTATAAGTAATATACAATACAATTCATTTGCAGAGCACATTATATTCATAAGACATTTCTTTGTAAAGAATAATGGATATTGGAAACAGACTATTATACAAGCTATGCATTACCTATTCGTTACTTATTCATTACGCTTTTCCGTGCGAGTCGGTATTTTAAACATGGTAGCGAATTTTTGGAACACAAAGCATTAACAAAATATATTTAGCAGTTTTTTTTAATACATAAAAGGCATTGAAAACATGAATCAAGAAAACAAGATTGCTAACTCCGCCGTACATAAAATGTTCTACTGCACATCTACGTCATTATAGAGTAAAAATTACCGTTTTTTGTAAATAGTGACAGATTTTTGGCACAAAATTTGAAATAACTACATAACTTCTAAACGGGTGCATCTAATTGAACAAAATCTTAAATAGGAAGAAAAGAAATGCAGTGAGAAAAACTTTTCAGTTTGAGCTTGAAGCCATTTAAAGAAGAGCAATTTTGGAATACCTAAATTTTAATGTTTGGCTTAGATAAAAAAAGTTCTTATAAAAAATTATATATATCAGAAGTTATTTTAGCTATTGTAAATTAATATTTCAAAAAGGAAATATAAAATAATAATTAACGACCTTAATGCTAAATAATTGAAATTAAAATAACCCTTTCCATAAGCAAATTTGTTTTCTTAAATAAAAATAAAAACAAAATTTTTTTTATGTTATTAAATTGTCTTCTTCTGGATATGATGTAGATGTCTTCCTTTGAATTTAAAATTAAATTTTTTAATTTAAAAGTACATTTTTTCTTTAAAAATAGTATTTTTACTTTTCCATCACATTTAATAAGATAAGCATATCTAATTAAATCTTTTACAAAATTTTGTTTAATGAGCAAATCGTTTTGAAAAACGAATTTTATAGGCTTTTGAATTGTTTATATTACCACAATTGTTAATTTGACATTTCACTTTAATTTTTAATAAAATTTTCACAGCTTTTACGTTAATTTGTTGCACTTTTTCATAATCTGCTAAACATTATCAATTGCAATAAATTTGGCAACCTTACATAAGTTTCGCAATATTTATGTGCTGTATAGTACAAGTTATCATTTTATCTTTAAAAATTTTGTAGAAATAACCCAAAAAAAAACTGAGTGTTTTTTCATACAAATTTACACATTAGACTTGCATTTTGATCATTCACTATACTCAGCTCGCCTATGTGCCGGATTTGATTGTATAACATTGTTCGTTATGTTTTCGGTCTTAGGAAATTTGACAGTATATTTTTTAATTCACGCGCTGTATTTAATATATATTTTCTAACTTTTTGAATTCTGAAACATAATCTTTAAAGGAATTTCAAGGGCACCATCCAAGATCCTAAAGAGGAAGCTTCAAAATTCAGTTTCGCCATCGAAATCATTCCTCTGAATGTCAATTCTTTATATTTACGATAAGTCTCTAAAATCAACTTCCAAATAATTTACAAATCACGAGTAACACAATCAAATTTAGAAAATTACTTGTTGAATATTTGAATAATTAGCTTTTTTACAAGTATAATTATTGAACTTAAATATTTTATTTTAATTATTAATTATTTCATTATCACTATCATACTTGGTATTATTTTACTACCATTGAAATTTCATTGGCATTGTTTGAAATAATGACAATTAAAACAATATAACTACCATTTAATGATAGTGATTTTATCTTAGTTATAATTGTTTTAACGACCAAATTTTATGATAAAAATGTCATTTTATAATTATGCTCTACTACATTCAGGGTGTTTATTTAGTTCACAAAGACAAGGAGTGACGTTTATTAATGGTAATTCTTTGAAACCTTATGATAAAAAAGAAGTACAGTTTAATTTGACGAAGAATATACGAATATTAAATAAAAATATAATATTCTTATCTCTAATTTTATTATAAACGATTTATTTCTAAACTTATGTTATTTTTCAATCCCAGCTCAAGCACCAGCTAATTAATGATCTAATGGTTTACTTTATTTAAATGTGGATTTCTAACACAACAAGTTACAATATCCTACAATTTACAATATATTATAGATTACAAAACGAAGTGACCTGAAAAAAGTGATTTCATGATTAATAGATAGCATTATATCGTGCCATAACCGCCAAAATAACGTAAACAACAAACAGAATTTTGGAGGAGAAGGTTATTTACGAGTTCCGAATCACTTTATGTTTTTGGCGAAATTTTTACAATAGCCTGTCTAATTATTTACTTGAAATACTAGTACATGCTTTGGGTCCTTTAGAGCTTAAAGCAGGTAAAAATTTCATAGCAAAGGCGCTCCTTCTTTGTGTTCGCTCATCTCACTCCTCTGAAGTTACCTTAGACACTAACCTTTTGTCATTGCAAAGCGATCTCCAACGCACACCAGTTAATCTACTCGAGTTGCAGGTTCAACTTCTCTTCAGCAGAATTATTTTTAGCAGCGCCACAGAGGAGTATTTGACCCAAAAAGCTGGCCAAAATTATTAAACGTGATTGTTGTTTTAAAAGTTTAATTTTTTTGATAGTTTTAGCTTTAGTTTGATAAAAAAAAAGGTAGTGGCAGATTATTATTGGGTAAGTGTTATTTTTGACACCCCCCACCCACCAACCACCCACCCAACCCCCATTTAGAACTTTGTTTATTTTTTTTAATTTTTAAGAGAATTTATTTTTATATATATATGTTGTGTGTTTTTAGAAAAATTATTTATTATTTTGTATGCCGGTCTCCCCCTCGCATTCCGCCAAAATTTCGTTTGCAACTGTACTTTATTCTAAGAGTAAGTCAAAATAAATTTAGATAGTTGAACTATTGTAGTTGTGTAGGTACAGGGAAATAAAACATAGCTTTTTATGGATTTTACAACGTCTCCTTTCTCAAAATTATAATTTATCCAATATTAAATTTTTAAAAAAATTGGTCTCGTAGGAATAAACAACCAAATAAACATGTTACTTCTGATATTTATTTTATATTATTAAATACTCATCACATGAAAGAATTAAACTAATTTAAAAATTCAAAATTTTGATAATGTCATACGTATTTCATTATAGGCATTATCATCTGTATCAGGAAGTAGTAGTTGAATAGTATCTGATAAAAAAGGTTTTTTGTGTATTGCAGCTTAAAAAAGGGTCACTGCTCAAAACCTTTTCAAGAAACTGAAGTTCTTCATAATCCAACTGCGGTAATACATCATCAAGGTATGTACATAAGCATGTTGCTGTGTGGTCGAGGAGAAATTGCAGCTGCACTCCCGCTAATGTAATTTTTTAGCAATGAGTAGCATGGATATACATTTTTGTTGGCATTGTATAATATTCATATTGGTTTTTCGTGAAATCAGCATTTATAAACAATGCTAAAGCACCCTCCGCTGAAAGCTTATTAACTCGGACCTCGGAAGTTGTTAACGATCGCTTGAAAATTTTTGCTTTTCTTGGAGATCGTGTTATATCCATTATTAATTTAGCCGCATCACTATGTCCCGCTGCTCTCTGGCTCATTGATGCAGCAAATTCGATCTTCCCTGTTGTTAATTACTGAAGAATTCCTTGCGTTTTTCTTCGTTTTGTTCTTTCACTTGCTTCTTTAAATTCTTTTTTTTGGTCGCCTTGAAGATGAACTGCCAAATACTGATATTGTCACAGTTTCTTCCAGCCATTTAGCATACCTGTTTAAATATCGGTCCTCTTTTCGTTGTGCTAAGCCCCAATACTTTTTTAAATTTATAACACACTGCTTTATTGCTTGTATATCCCCATCTCCTTGGCATTCTGAAATCACACACAATTTACTAGCTAAAAACTGCAACTATTCGTCAATGATTCTAGCATTAGATTCCTGTACTATTTGGAATAACTCAAATCTTGCGTAAATTTTTTCCATGTTATCTCTCAAAGTTGTAAAACTCTTATAATAAGAATTTTGCGCAATAAGCCATATATGTATATTTTTCAAAGTGCATTTTTCTTTTACTTAGTTAATAACCTGATACTTGGGTGCATTTTTTATATACCTGCACCGTTTTTAATTTGATTTGTTACCCTTTTAAATTAGGTATGTTTATATCTAACTATATTTTCAGAAGAAATAAAGTATCCTGAAGACGATGAAGTGTTATATAGACCGCATATAAACAAAAACAGTTTAATAGGTGTGTATGCGTGGGTTAACTTACAGTTAGTAAATTTTAATTTATAAAGTAAAAACTGAATTGAAAGAAATTCCTTTTTTAAGGGCAGGTAATCTATCATGTTGGTAGTTGCTAAAAGTGATTAAATAATATTTTACAGCAATAATTCCAAAAACACAAAAGTTTATGACGACAATAAAGTATAAGAAAGAGTGCCTTATGAGTAAAAATATGAAAAAGGTAAAATTTTCAAAAAATCACCAAAAATATTGGCGCAAACTTGCGCAAACTTTTTTTCTTTTTTCTTAAATTAGAGATTTCATATTTTATTGTGGTATATAACATTATTTGTACAATAGCTACCTTCACTTTCAAAAAGCTTTTACTTTTTTGTTTTTGGTAAGAATTAATATATTTAAATACATAGTTTTCTTTTATAATTAAAATTTTAAAAATAAATATTTAAGATAATTTTTTCTTTTTAAATATTGAAAATAGCTGCTGATGAAGTCTTTCAGGCAAAAAAAAATCAATGTAATAGCTCTATTCGTTTAGCCATAAAAAAATATCATATAAATATCTTGAAATCGAAAAAATTCAATAAAAACGCATGCAATTTTCTTCACTTTCCTGACTTTCACATCGTCCCACAACTACAAATCTTAACTTACACCCTTTAAATTGCACGATATGATGTAGAATTTTGTTCTCTATCGATCTGCGTAATTTTCTCTTAGGATTTCATCAAATTAATTTTTGCCTTTTTGGCCAGCTTTTTGGGTCAAATACTCCTCTGTGCAGCGTTGCAAAACGCCTAATTTAGTCACAACTAACAAAAGGTATAAAAAGCCGTCACCGTCAAGCTAGGTCGTTCATATAACAGGCCATATAGATAAACAAGTCCATACATCCAATTTTTGTTGAAATATATTATATATTTTTTAAATAAGTAACCGATACCTGATTTTTTCTTTGTAAGTTTACATAACTTTTTTACTTGAAGCTTTTTAACTATATTTGATTAACCTGGAAAAAAAACAATTTTACACATAAATGATCGTTTATTAAAGCGATTATTTTTAACACTTGCTAAAATAAATAATAAATCCCATATAAATCAATTAAGTATTCAATAAAAAATAAATGGTCATAATGGCTTGTTGTTTTTCTACCCACTCCATCTCCCCAAAATTTAGACCACTTAAATTGCAATTATCATGAAAACATAAACCCTTCAAATAACAATTTCCTTTTATTTTTATTTGATTCTTTGTTGTTTTTCACGATTTTAAACTCCAGAAAAAAATGTTATCTTTTTATATGTAAATAGCAGCGTGAGTTTTTATGGATGTGTAAACAAATGTTAACATTGTAAGCAACAACAGCAACACTACACTTGACCACAAAGTCATGTAAATTAACATGTGTAACTAACAACACTGAGGTAATCGTTGTAACAAGTGCGAAATTGTTTTAGCAAAAAAATAAAATAAAAAACAATTGAAGTCAAAACAAAAAAAAAAAAAATAATTACGAAATAAAAAAATATATACAATGTCTTTTACCCTATATCCGGCTATATACATTCTCGTTTAAATTGAGTAACTATTTTATATTATTTTTTCATTTTTCTAAATAATGGTTACTGTATTTTGCTTGCTTGATACAATGTAATTCTCATTTTCTTATATATTAAAAAGAACCAAGTACAATTTACGTAAATCAATATCAAAATGATTTTAAATAATAATTTTTCATATTTAAATAATAATTTTATGTACATAATATTCATTTAACATTTTTTTAACATTTCTATAATTATCGGCGAAGGATGAACCGATATAGTGAAACAAAAAATAATTCGGAAACTAAACAAACGCATTTGGTAGAAAAAGTCTTTAATCGAAACTACATTTTTTATTTAAAAATTAAAAAAACATTTTTCATTAAAATAATAATTTGTATTAATTTTTATTTCCTCTTTAAGGATACTTGACCAGTGCTATTTCATTTCTTTATTTCCTAATATAATTTTTATTCTTTGATGTAATTAAAACAATTTAATTACACTTTTTTCGACACTTTTTAATTATTTGTTGATTTTTTCAAGGGTGTTTTTAAATATGTATTGTAGAGTTCTGTAAACAGTGTTTACAACTGCTTTACTTCCATTACAGTGAAAAAGTTGGATGCTTTCACAGATGTATTCTATATTTGAAGCAAGGTTCTAAGGGAACTCCTCACAAAATTTTATTCAAATTCATTAAGCAGTTTTTACGAGAAGCGAACACAGACAGACATAAAAAAATTCGCAAAAATAGGTTTCTTTATTCCATCAACAAAAAAATTTTCAAAAATGATCATGTTACAGTTTTATTATATATATATATATATATATTCAAACATCTCTCAGTAAAGCAAAGTGCATCTTATATTGCGTAATCACAAATTGTGTAATTGTCTAAAGTTGAAAGCAGTACTACACTTACGTTACGTTATCATATCGTTAATAGCAGGCTGAGTTTTTGTGATATATTCGACTATGCCAAATCTTATATGTATCTATACCCTTCGAGATATATGTAAATCTAGTTTAGCGAAGTAACTCTAATCAAAAACACAAATATTGGGGTGACAAAGAGTTAAAAAATCAATACATACAATAAAACTGTAATTTTTGTTTGTCTGTCTGTATGTCTGTGTTCGCATCACGTTAAAACTGCTTGCTCGATTTTAACAAAATTTAAGTGAGAACCTTGGTTCAAATATAGAATACATAAATTTTTTACCTTTGTAGAGAAAATAGAGACACAAATGTGGAAGCACCCAATTTAACCTGATTACAGTTGTCAGTACATTTTATTTTTGTAGATGGAACGTTTTTAACACTGTGCATAGAAATCTACAATAAATATTTAAAAATACATTTTTCTAAATTAAAATTTTAAGAAAATTAGATATGACACGTCGTTGACACTGTAACTTATACCTCACTAAACTACATTTCTTTCAAATGAAATGGAAACAGCAGGCCGTCGTGGTGCTTTGCCCGCTGCCTCGAAGGACATTAACCGATCAATCGACTTTACTATCCATTAGAACTCAGAATATATACACTTTATGGGGTCGGAAATGGTAGAAATTACACACGGCATTAAGAACTTAGATATACCCTTTTTCATCTGTGGTGAAGGGTATCAAATAGACTGAATCTTAGGTTTCGACTGAATATATTTTCACTTTAAGATCTATGTTCGACATCAAGTGATACGAAACCACATATTGTAAAAAATTTTGCACTGCAAAAAAAGACGAAGTAACGTCGTAGAAAATTCGAAAACAAAATACTAACGATTCTGTCTTGCGATCTTGTAGAATGGTCTTTTTTCGCGGAACTTTCTTTACACAGATTTAAGCGAAACATCCTTGTTAGCTTTAGTCATTTACCAAACTGTTGCGGAAAACACCATGACTAACTAAAATATTCGATTGGTGGTAGCGAACGCGAAATATTAAAAATAAAATATTACTTACATTAAAAATTATTATGGCTACAGGCAATGACATTGTTGATTTAAAAAAGCAAGTAAAAGTGATATGTGTGTAGCAGAGTATGGATCGACGCTTGCCACTGATTGTAAATTGTGTATTTTCATTCTTGATTTACCGTTTTTTATTTGTAATTTGTGTTATACATTTTTCCATTTAAGTAATTTTGTGCAAATTCGCGGCTTTTTCAAACCCTTCTGGTGTTTTAAATTTCTTTTTTTTACGTTCCGTAATTAAACCTTTTGACAGATTTTTATGTGTGTATAAAAAGAAATAATAAAGTAAAAAATAAACCATGTTGCAAATGTGAGTGTAATTGCATTTTAACGTCCATATCAAATGTATCTTTATAACCCGCCCCCCAAAAACCTAACAAATATTAAATTGATTTCATTTTATTTAATGGCAAATAATTACAAAAGATAAAAAGCGTAATGTGAGAACACCAAATATTTGACCATAAGTGAAGATGGTTGTTAGAAAATAAAACGCTAAAATTTTATTTATTTTTTTTTTTTTGGCATCATATTCTGATTAAAAAAAGTACTACTTAAAAAAATTGTCATACGAAATCAATTAATTAAAAAACAACACTTAATGGAAGACATTGTTTGAGTTGATTCTTTTTTTGTTTTTAAAAATTGTGACCTTTAAGTTCGTTGAAAATCTAAGCCTTTGCCCATAACTGTTTAATTTATACTTTCAAAGATTTATATTTGTTATTAAACTGGATATAGTGATGGACATTTTGTGTAATTTTAGGCAATATAGGTTAAATAATATCAGCCATGAGGATTATATCAACCATGAGGATAATTATTTCAAATTACTGCTTGTTATAGCGGTCTTAGCAATAAATTTTTTTGGCTATATCAGTTCAAAAGTTTGGCCATGTACATTAAATTACATTAACTATTGTTGCGAACATCACATTGCAGGTTCCTGTTTAAAAGTATGGCCATATTCATTAAATGAAATCAACTATTGTGGTACCCTTTAATATATAATTTTGCATATTTAAACTTGTTATTACAACAGTCATTCTGTTTAATTTTTAGGCGTTTGTCTTAAACGGTTATAGATAGGGAATATTATTGGGGGCTAAAGTGATATGCAGTTTTATTAATTTTAAAGCGGTGCCCTTTACGGTTCAGATTACACCTTAACACATGTATGCTCATATAACATACACCCTTTAATTTTTTTAAATTATGAACTAATTTTTAAGCGGTACCAATCTCTATGCTTACAAATTAGGAAAAACAAATATCAAGTATAGAAAAAAACTCAAAATTGGCTTAGAAATGATGGAGTTCTGCAGGCACAACATTCACATGAATTGATAACCTCCTTTTTTTGAGGTCGGTTAAAAATAATAGCACATTGGTCAAATTCGCAGTGTTTATGAAAACACTCTGTATTTTAAAATTATTATTCACATTAATTATTCCGGCTAAAACCATAGACTATTGGAAACCCCTATAATTTTAGTTTTAGTCTTTGTTTGTTGTGCTTGTTTTTTTAGGGGATATAAATATATTTAAACTTTTATTGTATGCCTATTGCGGCTTTAAAACAATACCACGTACATAAAATCACGTCATTATTGGGATCCCCTTTAAAAAATAATTAAACTTTTAGCAGTTGCTACTACAGCGGAGATAGTTTTAAATGCACTGTGCAAATTTGGCGTGTTTGCTTCTTAGTTAAAAAATTACAATATTTTAATAAATACCACTGTTTCTGTGAAAGTTTCACGAGTCTACCTATTAAAGTTCGAAACTGTACGGAAATCTAAAAACGATTAATTATTTTTCTGTAAGGTTCATGTTATTTATTGTAATTTATTGCAGATGGAATAGTAAAATTTAGATACCAGCAGAGTGAAGTTCACTTTCTGGTTTGTTAATGCCTTCGTTAACATTCTTTGCATCTCCTTTATAAGACCAACTGAAAATTTTTAATTCTTTCGAAAAAACATTTGAAATCAAATGCAATTTAATAAATGCATAAAAACTTTATTATATATTTATTAATTAAGCTTATCGCCACACTAAGGGGAATTTGGTAAAAAAAATGCAAATATTCCTGTAGTTTCTATACGGCTAGCCCGATTGAATGCATTAAAACTTCATGCGGCTATTGTAGAGGTACTGTATCGAGCTTAAGCCTTTAAAGCTATTTATATGCAAAATATTACGTAAAAAAGTTAATTCCAAACAGCCTTCTGTAACAAACAAAAAGAAAGAAAAATTAATAAAAAATAAATAAAATTTATCAGAACATATCGTGTATAAAAAAAATAAACAAGTAATAGTGCTGCGTATATATAACTTTACATAAAACTGACATCGGCTCTTAATGGTATTTAAAAAAAAATTTAAGTATTTCCTTAAAGATCTCTTCAAAGCTTTACAATGATATCCATATTGATGTTTAAAAAAATTGAAAATATCAGAGCCCCGTAATTCGGAAAATATGGGTGAGCGCCAGCTTTTTCACTTGATGTTTTTTTCTTACTTTTTAATTCTCTATCGCTCCATATATTTGTTTTTTTGAATAGAGTACTTCGTTGTTCCAAATAATATGGAAATATGATTTCAATACTAACACGGACGGACAGACGGACATTGCTGAATCGACTTCGCTATGCATAAGAACACAAAATGTATATACTTTATGGGGTCGGAAATGGATATTGTAGAAATTACAAACGAACAGGGAATAAAGTTACATCTCTGGAAATACACACAGTAAAGATCTTACGAAAAAGAACTTTAAGTTTAAATAAAAAAAATGAATTTTAATATAATAATAGATTGAAACTTTGTAAAAAAAAGCTGAGATATAACGAAAAGACAAAAAGTCGCATATTTGCGAAATTTATAGTGCGTTCTTTTGTAAATTTTTTTTATATTTTATATGTATTGTCTTATAATTGTGGAAATTATGTTTAAGAATATATTACGAGTTCATGGTTATGCATATTTTACTCCTGTTTTTTTTTAATATTGTAAGATTCCTAAGTCAAATTGTTGTGAGTGAATATGTTAAATTTATATTTGGTTTCTTATTTTAACCGACTTTATAAAAGCAAAGATTGAATGTTGTCTTTTTTATGTTTGTTTCCGCAGAACACAGTCATTTATTTAAAGGGTATTGCTTACAGATTGTATCCGCTTTAAAATAGCAAAAAGTAATAAAAAAATAAATCTAAAAATTAATGGGTGCCTCCATAACGGACGAAAATTTACCTTTATGGGCTTACCTTTTTATACCGTTACAGACAAACGGTTAAACACTGGAAAGAATAATGACTACTACGACCGTTACAATAACAAATATAACTATCTAGTATTAAAAATAAATGGGTGCTCCATCAGTTTATTTAATTTGAGGTTTATGGCCATACTTTTAAGCAGTTGCAAACAGACGGTTAAAATTTACAAAGAACCTGTATTGTTAACTCCGCTATAATAGCAAGTGCAAAATTTGGAATTGGAAATTAAAGGGTTTCCCAAAAGTTAAAGTAATTGGATGTATGTGGCCAAATTTTTAAACCGTTATAGACAGACAACTAAAATTTGTTTTGAAGTCAGTTTTTTTTAAAGAAGTATACTGCAGTTGTGTTTAAAATAGAAACTTATTTAAATTTTTGTTTGGGAAAATTTTTCAAATAATAAAGTTTAAAGATACAATATTTTTGAAAATGTCCATTTAATTTCCAAAGCTTTCATATTTCAATTTGATATTAGAAAAAAAAACGGACGTGAAAATTAATTAAATAAATGTGTACAACTTTATGTGTTTTGAATAAATATTTTTCATTTGTAACTATTTTTTTGCCCATTTAACCCTCTTAATACGAATTTTTTTTTTAGGATACAAACTTTTTTCCAAAGTGTTAAGATGATAATGGTGCGTGCAAGTAAAGGATTAAAAATGTCCTGGGCGCGCTTTGTCCCATCAGTATATCATTATGAGACATATACGTTCCAATAGTAACAATAAAGAAAATATAAAATAAATGAATTCTAATCGTGTAATTTAGAAAGTTTAATCCAACAACAACAACAATGCTTGCAAAAACTGATGGGATGAAAATGTATAGGAATATATAGATATAATTGTATGTTAGTTAATTGGGAACATCTCTGGAACACATATGTCCCGTCAGTATTTAAAGGGTTAACTAATAGCAATATAAGAGTTTCTTAAACAGAAAAATTAAACATTCTTGCAGCCTTATGCTCTTCTTTTAAAAAGCTACATTTATAATTATGTTCAAATATTAAGTTTCTCTGCCTGTTACTTTTTAGCACTAACGTTAGAGGGTATTAAAATAATTCAGTCTGGCCAACATGAAGAAAGAATAGTAAAACACAAAAAAAAAAAAAAACAACAGCAAAAAACAAAAACGGGAAAGTAACCAAGAAAATAGAGGAAATGAAAAATGTTTTGTTTCGGTGGAAGTGGGAGTAAATTAAGTTAAAAAAACAAGCATGCTAAAATTTGTTTTCATGTGAAAAGGATGTTAAACAGACAATTTATTGCCAATACTTTTTTTTAAATATCTTTGCAAATCCTTGAGAATGCTTAAGTTTTTACTTTCTTTTTTGTTTTCTTAGGTGTATTATTTTTTCTTTCTTTTTTTTAATTTTTTTCTACTCCAAAACTTTTTTGTTTGATTTGCATAAACTTTCTTGCATTCAGTCGAGACGAATTTTATCTTTACTTCATATAAATTTCAGTACAATTAAGATTTAGCAATAAAACATATTTGTTAAATTATCTATTTGGCTTTTTTTCTAAGTAGGCTTGCGGAATGTTTGTGTTTTATATATATTTTGAATTGAGACAGTGAGATAACATATTTCTAAGAAGCATTTAACATGGGTTTCTTTCATTTAAGATGTTGCATCTTTTCTTTCCTCTTTAAGGTATTTTCTTATTATTTATTATAATTATTTTTTTTTGGGATTTTATATAAACCGATACTTATTTACCATTTACAATATTTTTCAATATCGAGTGTAATTTTCGGTTTTTATTTCTTTGCAAAATTAAAATAAGAGCTTTGGAATTTTTCCTTTTGAGTTTGAGTTCAAAAATGTGCATTAATTTTTTATAAATGTTTACTATTTTCCTTCTTTTTTTATTTTTAAAGAGAAGTAGCACTTCAGGCATTAATACCTACTTAGTTCGTAACCGTGCTACATTCTTTTGGAAAGGGATAGATGAGAGAGAAGAAAAGTGGTGAAAGGAGATAGATATAGCCATTTTATTGATTATTTTACTTTGCCGGCGAATATGAAGAAGTACCGCCGAAGGAGGCTGCATGTTTTAATGTTATTCTGAATATGTATTTATACCATTAAACAGAAAAAAAACACTTATTTTTTGACTGCCGCAAGGATTGAACCCAGGGCAGCCAGATTTGTAGTCAACGTGCTTACTGCTCAGACTACATCAGCCGTAGTCTTCTTGACAATTTTGTCATGTCATTTTATCCAATTTTGATATGTTTTCTTATTATCATTATTATCATTGTTATTATTATTATTATTATTATTATTATCATTATTATTATTGTTTATTTATTGTTGTATTCCTTTGGAATAGTTAAATTTTTTTTCACTCACTCCTTCATGCTATGCCGAATCTTATATACCCTTTATCATCTACATAAGTCTTTTTAGTGAAGAAATTCCAATCAAAAAAGCAAATATTGGAGTGACAGAGAATTAAAAAAAAAAACAAATGCTGGCACTGTATGTATATAATGTTGCATAAAAATGACATCGGCTGTTAATGGGTTAAGCAATTTTAAAAAATTTAAGTATTTCCTTAAAGATCTCCTCAAAAGCTTTAAAATGATACCCATATTGATATTTAAAAAAAATTTAAAATCTCAGAGCCGCGTAACTCGGAAATTTCACTTCATGTTTTTTTTTCTTATTTTTTAATTCTTTATCGCACCTTTTTTTTTTTTTTTTTTTTTTTGATTGGTGTTACCTTATTGTTTCAAATGACATGAAGAAATTAGAGGTAGGCATGGTGTTTTGCCTGCTGCCTCGAAGGACATGGACCGATTATGTTGATTTCCAGTAGCACCTCTTTCGACACTATATCTGATCGATTGACATACTTATTTTATATTGAGTATATTTGTATATATAGTTGCCCTACTACATACGTTTAAAATTTTTATGATGTCCATCCAGAAGTCACTAAAGCGGCAAAAAAAAAATCGAAGGTGCAAAAATGGATATCGGGTATGGCAACGGAAAGTTTTATTGTAAGGAAATGTAGTAATTGGTATTAAATAAATCTCTAATTTTTGGTTTCAGCTTTCTCTCCGTCGTTCTTCAGGCTTTAATTTAAATACATTTTTATGTGATTTAAGTAAAGTATAAATTTTATTCGTAAAATTAATTATGTAACATTTTGTTTAAAAAATTTACTATGCCGACAGTAGTTACACATTTAATTCAAGACAATGATTACTCCGTTTTTTCTTACAATGCAGTATATATTTTTTTTTGTTATGAAAAGAAGAAATTCATATAACAGACGGATGCTGCAACGTTAAAAAAAGAAAAATGGATGTTGGCAATGTAAATATTAGATTCGCAATCCCCTGGAACAGCCCTGAATAGACAGTAGCCAATGCCATTATATGAGCAAATGCAAGAGCAAGCCACCTTCTACTTAATAGGGATGGGCGGATGGCTGGCTGGTGGATAGTGTTGTATTTAATACCGAATGTCTGACTGCCTGGCAAAACAAAATTCCATCTTAAATCTACTTCTGGTTTAGCGATACATTTTTGTTTGTGTTGGATAGCGTAACAAAGTCCAAATGGCGATGCAGCTTTTATTGTGTAAACGTGTATATTTGTGTGTGTATGTATTTTGTTAGACTTTGCTCATTAATAACTATAATCTTTTTTATTATGGTTTAATTGTGTCTATATGTATATTAAAAAGTCTGGGGAACTTCTTTGAGCATAAATTTAATTATAAAAAAAGCTACAAAATTCAAAAGTCAAATAAAACAAACTTTTTTAATTTGTTGCTGCAGGGATATAACTGAAGTCAATTATTCTATTCAAAATACTTTAATTTTACCAATTAAATATAGGGGTTTTCAGTAAAGACGTGCCCTTAATGAAATAAAATTAAAATTGTGGAGTCTATGGTTGTAATTAATTCCGTTTTTTTAAAGGAAATTTTCAAAATTCCAGCCATTTTACATAAAACTAGCGGATCCTGGCGTGTTTCCCTTCGCAAAATAAAATATTTACTCACTGACAATTGTCAAAGTGTGTGCGTGTATGCGCTACTGTGTGTATGAAGTCAGCATTTAGTATACATACCGCATACGCAAAAAGGTGCCTACGTATTTGTTGTTCTTTTTGTTATATGGACAAAATCACATGTTTTCATGAAAAGTCATAACTCACGAAGGCGTAGATCAATTTTGTACTAACTTTAGATAAAACATCTTCACGAACATGCGAACAAACCCTTAATTTAATTGAATTCGGTTTGACCGATCGTGATTTATATACAGTTACAACACACTTGCATCAATTATATATATATATATATATATATATATATATATATTTATATAGATATAGCTTTTAAATGTTTGCTACGATTTTGTACGTTGCCGCATATACGGAAAGTCCTATTTTATATGACTGTGCTGCATACATCTGAAGGATGGCCTGGTTTACATTGAGAATCATCCACTAAAAAGTGCGGTTTTAAAGTGACTTTCTTTACCGTCAAGACATGTTTTGCTGTCTCAAGATTAAAAGAACTATACCATGAAGCCATGTTTACTCCTAGGTGCAAATTAGTGTCGGCTCAGAAACACAATAATCATTTACAAGTAAGTTATTTTGCCAACCATCTAACACGAAATCTCTTATACAGACAAAACTCTTAGCACGTTTTAATCTTGGAAATGTCACTGCAGCGATGGTAAAAACGGATGAGAACTATAATTTGCGAAAAGTGATGATACCTGCTTTGTACATTGTTTCACTTTTTAAATTTTAAATGGTAATAATAAGCGTAAAAATGTTGAATCACAGAGAGATTTTTGGTTGGAAATTATTGCAGCTTTAAAGGGTGCTCCAATAGTGCATTCAATTTGATATATGTGGTCAAACTGTTGAACCGTTATAGCCAGACTTGTGAATTTTACAAAAAACCTATATTGCTTAGTCTGCTGTTGAAACCAGTATACAAATTGAATTTAGAAATTAAAGGGTGCTCCCACAATAGATGAAATTTGACGTATATGGCCCTATCGGTTAAACTGTTATATGCAGACACTTTTTTTAAGAGAAGTAGCACTTCAGGCAGTAATACCTATTGAGTTATTTTTCGTAACCGTGCTACATTCTTTAGGAAAGGGATAGATGAGTGATAATAGAGGTGGTGAAAAGGGAAAGGTATAGTAATTTTTTATTAGTTGTTTTACTTGGCCGGCTTTATATGCTATGAAGAAGTACCGACAAGGGAGGCTACATGCTGAATGTTAATTCTGAATATGTAAGTATTTTTACCATTAAACCAAAAAAACAACAAGTAAAATATTTGAATTTGGAAATTAAAGGGTATCCCAATATTTAATGTAATTTGATTTATGTGTCCATACTTTTGAACCGTTATAAACAGATAGCTGAAATCTGTTTTAAAATCGTTTTTTTTTTAGAGTAATTGTTAGTTTTTTTTGTAAAAGTATTGAGAAAGTTATGCCGAATGCTATCAAACTACATATTTCTGGTTACATTTTATCAAAGTTGTAAAATAAAGCAAGAAGGCATTCTTTGATATGGAATTTTTCAAACAACAGCTGATCATATGTTTTTTGCTTACATTTTTATAACAATGTACTACATTAAAATAATAAAACGTTAAATTCTACCAAATCGCGAGATGTTGCTCAACAATTTTCACAAATTCGAACAAAGTACCAGACTTAAGTTCAGATATTTAGGGAACTATAAAATGTCAATTAATTAGTTATGAATTTTGTTAAAAAAAACATTTGTAGAATATGAATACAAGAAAATATTATTAACCTTTATCGAAAGAATTACAAGAGGCTGCATGTAGAAACTTTGTATATGTAAGTTTTTTTTTAATGTTTCAACAATAATGATAAAATATATCACACTTAGTATAAGCAGCAAAACTTTTAGAATTTCGACAAAAATCCTTTGGAACGCCGAAGAGCAAATAAATGGTAGTTTTTTAACTATCTGTGACTGCTTGCCCTTTTGGATATTTTAGTGCCAAAAGATCCCCAATAACTTTCATTTATATTCTACATATGTACATACTTACAGTAAAAACTTACAAACAAAAACATAACAAACGTAAATATAAGTACACTCAGTCACATCTAGCAAACACACGTTTCTTATTTAACAACCTCTGATATCAAATGATAAAAGTATTATATTATCAATGTGTTTTTGTTTGGATGCAACATAAATTACGAATTAATTATTCAAAGCTTTTTTTAACTACATTTATTTTTTCACCATTCCAAACCAATCATGTACTTCCATGTCTCATGTAATTTCTTAAGCCAATTTTTTAAGGTCTTCACTGTTTAGTTTTTCCAGTGGTTTTCCTTGTATTAGAAAACAATGTCTGTTTAAATCAGAACCTGCATTAATGTTTAAATAAATATATAAATTGAAAAAATAAATTTTCTAGTTTGTTAAACATTTCTCACTGCAAAAATGATTGTAATATATGAGAAAAAAACAGCACAGTTAAAATAGTCTTTTTTTTTCTGTTAATTTTTTAACTTTAAAATCAATAAATTTTTCTAGATATAAATAAAATTTTTATTTTTATATATATTTCATTTATTATATTAATTAAATTGACTTTCTTGCACACAATCTTCTTACGCGATATACCACAGTCTTGAAAGATTTAAAAGAAAAATATAAAATTTTCATATAATTGGCATTTTTCTTTTCTATTATATTTTGTATATTGTTTTTTTTTACTTCTTCTTATACTGCAACTTTTTGCTCCGAGTTAAGTATTCCTCATCATCACGAACATTTCTTTATAATTTGTGTTATCTTGTTTACTTTTCCCACATGTATGAGTATCACTGCACACACACATGTGAATATATGAGTAAAAATTATACTCATATGAGTTATTTTTTGTAACGCAGGACAAGAAGCAATGCTCATCTTCATTAAAACAAACACATGTGTGCCATCCTCCACACATCAGCAATAATTGTGTTCTAAAAGCTTAAAAGGATTTTGACAATAGAAAGCAAATATTCCAGTATAAGAGCAATATGATTAAAACAGAAAAAAATTAACTTATGATAAATATCAAGTGCAGCTTGGAAAGTTCATAGCTCTTCGGTTTTTTTATTTAAAGTATTAATGTTTTTTTTTTTAATTAATTTTACATGTTTTCTTTTTAGTTTTAAATAGCAATTTCTTTGTCAATGTGCGTATAATAGCAAGTTCTTTGTTTTCGTGCTTCTTATACTTAATGGTGCTCAAACTCTTGTCAAAAATGCGCTCGCAAGAAGTATCATGTGTGTTAATTATTTCTCTTAAGGTATGAAATCCAGCGTTGCTATTCTGTGTCCTTAAAAGCTTTTATCTGCCTTTTTAAAATCAGAAAAAATACATTTTTATTTCTCAGCATTTTTGAATAATAAGGAAAAAATTGAAAAAAACTGTGGGAAATCGTTATTTTTTTCTTAGAAATTTTTAGACACGTTAAGCAATTTTTGGTTAGGTTTGTATCAGTGTCATGCTATTATTATTTTTTTTTTATGTAGCTGTCTAGGATGCGTTACTGCATCATATATGCTTCAAAAAATGGAATCTTTTTAGCATATTTTAACACATTGAGTGCTAAGCCGTTTTTATAAAAATCAAAACAGTTTTTGTGCTGTAGGTTAGATGTTTAGGAAGTTGACAACAACATCAATTTCTACACCACAAAAAGTGGAAAAACTTTGTCATTTGGAGTGTAATTTTTACTATACCCATAAAGTATATATGTATATTCAGACTTCTTATGCATAGCGAAGTCGATGCTTATAAATGCTTAACTTATTAAGAGCCGATGTCTTTTTTATGTAAGATTATATATATGCAATACTTAATTTAAATACCCTTCATCACAAAAAGTGGAAAAATTGGCGGTCGCCCATATTTTCCGAGTTACGGGTCAATGGAATTTTTAAATTTGTTTGTTAGTCTTGTATTGAATCGTTTTCGTAAACTATTTATAGTTGCATATAAACGTCAATTTTTGATAATGTCTATATCAAATAAATCCAGAACAATTTAATAAATATTAATTTAAACCATTATTAAAAATTATGTTAAAAATAAATGTAAATAAGAGTGCTATATTCTGCTATGCCGGATCATATATACCCCTGACTATCTATGTAAATCTAGTTTAGTGAAGTAACTCCCATCAAAAAATCATATATTGGGGTGACAGAGAATAAAAAAAATTGGTACTGCGTATATATTATTTTAAATAGAAAAGCCATCAGCTCTTAATGGATTAGACATTTTTAAAAAAAAATTAGTATTTCGTTATAGATCTCGAAAAGCTTTAAAATGATACCCATATTGAATTTCGGAAAATATGCGTGAGACCCATATATTTATCTTTTTGATTGGAGTTACTTTATGGTTCCAAATGACATTAAAAAATTAAAGGAAGGCCAGGTTTTTTGCCTGCTGCCGCGAAGAACATGCACCGATCATGCTGATATTCAATAGTAGCCGGACAGACGGATATCGTTCAATCGACTTCCCTATGCATAAGAAGTCAGAATATATATACTTTATGGAGTCGGAAACGGATATTGTAAAAACTACACACGAAATGACAAACTCAGATATACTCTTTTTCCACTTATTGTGGAGAAGGGTATTAAAATTAATTTTAAATTTAGTCTACCAAATAAAAGCCTGATTTAAATTAAATTAAGTTAGAAACGTATCCGACTTTAAAAAAAATTTATTGTATTCAAAATTGTTGGATTTTAGTTCCATAGTATTGTTATGTATAAATTTTAAAACATTAATTTTAAGCTCATAAAACAAAGCATGGCAATAATAGCTATTTAGTTATTTTTGTAAACGTGCTACATGCTTCAGTAAAGGCATAGATAAGAGATAAAACAGGTGGTGAAAGGAGAAAGATATAGCCAATTTATTAGCTATTTTACTTCGCCCGCGAATATGCTATGAAGAAGTACCGGCAAAGGAGGCTGCATGCTGAATGTTATTCTAAATATGTATTTATACCATTAAACAGAAAAAAACATTTTTTATTTTTTGACTGCCGCAGGGGTTGAACCATGGCCAACCTGATTTGTAGTCAACGTGCTTACTACTATGACTACAACAGTCTTATTATAATATTATTACAGATCTCTCAATGCTTTCACCACTTCCTGTTCACTATAACTCGAAAACGGCTCATTCGATTTTAATAACTAACGCCAGACAATACGTGATAACAATTATTTTTAAGTTATTCGAACACAATTTTTGTTTCTAAATTATTTAGAAATCAATGAAAAAAATTATTGATGCAAAGGTAAAAAAATTTTGATTAATTTTTTAAAATGTCGGGCTTTTTTCTCGATTAAATTATTAAATAACCGATATAGTACGTAACTCCTTTCATTGTAATACAGCAAGTGTGAAAAATAGGCCACAGAGGCAAATCTTAACTGCTGTAGCAAAAAATTTTTCTAAAGAGCCTTAAACCAGCTTGGCATATAAAGGAAATGATTTTGCATGATCGTGTGATTAATTTTGTTGTTTCCATGATTAGTTCTTGATTATTTTTTTCTCTTTTTTGTAGGATCCTTTAATTTTTTATTTTTTTTTTTTTTTGTTCTTCTTGCCTGAAGAGATCCAAAGCAAGTTGACAGAGGCAAAAACACTGTTCAGTGGGACAGAATCAAAATATTTTGGAAAGGCTTAGGCCAATTTGATATGCGCATAGCAACGAGTATCTTAAGCTTTGCAGCAGGTTACTACCGCCTTTCCAGGGGTGGCGCCATGTGGTCTCAAATTTGGTTACCAAATTTTTCCAATGATTGACATGTTTTATTTATTTTTTCAAAATTAGACATGGTCTTAAAGGTATAGTCAATACCTACAAAATGGTGCTATACCCTGCAAATTATGTCTTAAAATGAGGCTATGTAAAAACCTTCTTGGCACTGAATATTTTTAAATTCCGAATGGCAAGATATTTGGCGAAGGGTTTTTAAAAAAAATTTTTTTGTTCAGAATATTATTTCAAGTAAATTATTTTCTTTGTAGAGCCAAACTGAGAATGGCTGAAGCACTAATGGTGCCACAGATTTTATAGGGAGTGCAAGCCATTACTATATATACTACAAAACTTGGTCAGCGCTATTGTTAGGTAGGTACTTAACTTTATGTGGCATAGGGTATTACAGTCCCAGTGGTTAAATTTCTTGCTGCTCACACTAAGAAATTTTTAAGGGTCAAAACATTATTTTCTTTTCAAAATCATTCAGAATAGTGTAGTTACACAACGTTGTAATAGCTTTTGTTATCCCTCCTTTACCAGAGGTGAAAAAGGGTACATCTAAGTTTGTTATTCCGTGAGTAATTTCTACAATATCCATTTCCGACCCAATAAAGTATATATAATCTAATTTCTTATGCACAGCAAAGGGATTGAGCGATGTTCGTCTGTCCTTCCGTGTTCGGGTTGACATCAACTTTGTAAAGGCACTAGATGAGCTGGAGAAAATTTAAATACGCCTCTCGATCAGACATAGTTTCGAGGCAGCAAGCAAAATATTACGCATGCCTCTAATTTTTCCATATTCTTTGGAACAAATCTAGTTTAGTGAAGTAACTCTAATAAAAAACAGGTATAGAGAAATTAAAAATAAAAAAACATCAACAAAATTGACGATTGCCCATAATTTCCGAGTTATGGGCCTCATAGAAAAGTACGAAATTACCATTGTCTTCTTTTCTTAATTTATTTCACAAGCTCTTGGTATCAACATTATGAAGTATATTACTAAATAACCTTTTTGACTCTTCGTAATGTTTGGTTTGCTTTATTTCTACATATATGTATTTGAATTAGAGAATTAGCATAGCGAACTTCACCCACCTGCTCACCGATGCCGATTTTTTTAACTTTAGATTGAGATATTGGAACTAATAAAAACATTTTGGATATTATATATTCTAGTATAGACAGTTGAGAGTTCACATCATCTGTATTGTAGAAACATGAAAAGTTCAAACACAATATTTTCTAAGCCACTAAGTTAAAAGGAACTAAAATGAGGTACAAATAAATGTATGGTGAAGCGATAGAAATGGGCATTGAAATCGCTCTATCGTCAGTATTGCCAAAACTGCAGTTTTCCCGCTAGAACTGGTGGTTTTTTGCTAGTAGAAGCGAGAAGTTAAAAAAAACGCTAAGTGGTTTTTTCAGCAGTGAAAATTTAAAGTTGACGGGTTTTAAAAAATTATGCTATAATAATTTTTGCTTGTTACAAAGTAAGCTTAAGTAAGTATTTTTATAAACATCAACTATTTAACCAACTAAGGTAGATAGATGCGAAGAATGCTGATGAAGGTCGTAGCGGTCCAGAAAGTGCAGCATTTTATTCTGCTAGCGTCTAATTTTTCTTGGTTTCTTTGGAAAACGTCCGCATACATTTGTAAAATAAATTTTCTTTCTAAAAAAGATTTTTAGAAATTAAAAAAAAAAAATAAATAAATAAATGAACTTAAGCCAAAAATAATTTCTATTCATTAATAATATTCACAGTTTAAATAATAATTCAATAAAAATTAAATTATAAGGAAAAATTCTTTAAAGTTAATTTTCTTTGTTGATAGTTCTTTAAATTTTCTTATCAAATCTTAGGTACTGTGAATTTCTTTTAATTTAAGGAACCTGTCTATTGCACTGTATACTGCGTCTATCTCTTGAATTTGCAAATGCCCTGGCTCAGATAATAGAGTTATTGTTTTTAGATTATTTTCTTTATACAAAAATTTAGGAGATCAGACGACAATATTTTATATTTATTTTGCGGTACACAAGAGTTGCTCCATAAAATTATATGCTCAGTATTCCTAAAATCATGAGAAATGTTTTCTAAAATTTTAATAACAGCACAGCAATATCGTTCGAAAACATCAAGTGAAAAAAATTACGCTTGCCTATATATTCCGAGTTATGAGCCTCTGAACTTTTTATAGAAGAGTATGATTGTGCATCACGCTTGAAATTTACAACGAACCTGTATTGCTGAGTCCTCTATAACAACAAGTAACAGCAATCAGGTTCGTTGTAAATTTCAACCGTCTGTCTATAACAGTTTAGCAGTTTGGCAACGCTTGAAATTTCAACGAATCTGTATTGCTAAGTCCGCTATAACAACAAGTATAAAATTTGGATTCGGAAGTTAAAGGGCGTCCCAATAGTTGATATAATTTCATGTATGTGGGCTATCTTTTGAACCGTCATAGACAGAGCGCTGAAACTTAATTTAATTTAGAAATATATAGACAGAACGCTAAAACTTAAAAGGGACCTGTATTTCTAATCGCACTACATCAACGAGTTTATAATTTTAGTTTAGAAATTAAAGGTTGTTTCATAATTGATGTAGATTTACTTATATGGGCCTATCTTTTGAACTTTATAGACAAACGCTTGCAAATTGGACGGAATGTCGATTGCTATGGCTGTTATAGTAACAAGTATTATCAGTTAAAATTATAAATAAAAGAGTGTCCCAATAGTTTATTTAATTTTATGTAGACAGACGATTGAAATTTACAAAGAACCTGAATTACTAACTTCGCTATCACAAGTTTTAAATTTGATTTTGAAATAAACGGGTCTCCCAATATTTGATGTAATTTGGTTTATATGGCCGAACTTTTAAACCGCTATAGACAGACAGCTGAAATTTACAAAGGACCTGTTTTGTAAAGTCCGCCATAACAAGAAGCTTATACTTTGAATTTAGAGACTAAAGGGTGTTTCCAAAATTAATGTAATTTGTTCCATATGGCTGTATTTTTTTAACGGTTAGATTTAAACACCTGAATTTTAGACAGAAAGTCCACTATTGTTATAATTTTCGGTAATAACCGTCGTCACTGGCTGTGTACTTTGGATGTTCGGCGAGCGCTTTCGATGTGATAACATCATTTTCAAGCCGGGTTTTTATTAAAACTAAAGAGATAGTGTTAAAAATAGATAGTGTTAAGAATAAAAGGTGGTGGGTTTAGGTAATTTTTGTCCGTTAAAAAGTATTATGCAGGTAGATTCCCTGATATCTGTCTTGTTCATTGGGGTAAATAGTTAATATTTGGGTCTTTTATTATTGGATAGGTAAGTGTGACCGTCTGTGGGTGTTTTTCGTTTGTAAGAGTGTTTTAGTAATTTTAGTGGTGTAAAAATCGTATCAGAGGTTGTGTTTACCTGTTCGTTAATAATGTCTCTGTTAAACGTTAGTGTTTTGTAAATTTCCATGTTTTCAAGAATGTCTAGTCTTCGTCCTTTTTTACTTGGGTGTAATACTGTCATACATTCATCTATTTCCTTTGGTTCGTGTCCATGTGTGTTAAGGTGTTTTACGAAATTGGAGTCTTCCCTTTTCCTTTTGTATGATCTTATGTGTTCTGTAAACCTTGTTTTTAATGTTCGTCCAGTTTGTCCGATGTATGTATGGTTGCAAGTACAAGTAAGTCTGTATACTCCGCTGGTGCTAAATTTATCCGTTGTTTCTATTGATGTCTTGAGATTGTTACGTAGAGTGTTGCTCGTTTTTAATGTTGTGTGTAAACCTTCTTTTCGGAAAAGGTTGGTTAATCTATATATTTCTGGTCCTGTGTAAGTAAAGATGTGTCGTCGTGTTGTATCGATTGTTTCCTTGTCTTCTTTCTTCTTGTTTTTGTTGTTGTATTGTCTGAGTAGTTTGTCGATGGTTGTGTGGTTGTAACCGTTATTTTTAGCTATAGTGTAAATTGTATCGAGTTCTTTGTTGTATTTATCTGGAGCGAGTGGGACTATTTTAAGTCTGTGAATAATGTGTCTAAACGCTGCGAGTTTATGTTGAGTAGGATGGTTTGAGGAGCTGTGGATAGTTGTGTCTGTCATGGTTGGTTTTCTATAAATGTCAAAGTTTAAGGTATCAATTCCTCGTATTATTGATATGTCAAGATAATGTAAAGTTCTGTTTTGCTCTTTTTCCAGTGTGTATGTGATTTTGTTGTGTATTATGTTTAAGTCTATAAGAATTTGTTCGGCGTTGTCTCTTTCTAGGATGCATATAATGTCGTCTACGTATCTGTAGTAATGGGTTATTTTATGTTTTTCCATCAGTTTTTTGATGTGTAGTTATTCTAAGTGTTGCATGAAAATCTCTGTGAAGATTGCGGATGTTGGGTTTCCCATGCCGAGTCCATCAGGTAGTTTATAGAAGTTATTGTTGAATCTAAAGTAGTTTTGTTTTAATATCGTCTTTGCAATATCCATTATTTCGTTGATATATTGATTGTCGTATATGTTGGAAAGTATGTTACGTAGGATAGTCAAAGTTTCCTGTGTGGGTATTGATGTATATAGATCCTTTATGTCGAAGGAAACGAGTCTCGTATTATCAGTGATTTTGATGTTCTTAATTTTGTTTATGAGGTCTTGTGTATTTCGTAACATGTATGTGTTTTGCAAATTTATTTTCTCTTTTAAGAATGTGGCAAGGTGTTTGGCCAAGTTATATGCAGGCGCAGGTTTGTAATTTACTACAGGTCTGATTGGAATATTTTCTTTATGAATTTTGGGTTGTGCTCTGAGTGTAGGGGGTCCTGGGTTCATGTTCATGAATATGTATAACTTGCCGTCAGTGAACGTTTTGCAGCGTTTTAGTAGGCTTCGTATTTCCTTTTGGAATGAATCGGTTGGGTCATTCTTGAATTTTGTGCATTTTACTTGCTGAATGAATTGTTGTGTTTTCTCTATATAGTCTTTCTTGTGCATTATTACAGTTGTGTTCCCCTTGTCACACATCGACGACACATCTTTACTTACACAGGACCAGAAATATATAGATTAACCAACCTTTTCCGAAAAGAAGGTTTACACACAACATTAAAAACGAGCAACACTCTACGTAACAATCTCAAGACATCAATAGAAACAACGGATAAATTTAGAACCAGCGGAGTATACAGACTTACTTGTACTTGCAACCATACATACATCGGACAAACTGGACGAACATTAAAAACAAGGTTTACAGAACTCATACGATCATACAAAAGGAAAAGGGAAGACTCCAATTTCGTAAAACACCTTAACACACATGGACACGAACCAAAGGAAATAGATGAATGTATGACAGTATTACACCCAAGTAAAAAAGGACGAAGACTAGACATTCTTGAAAACATGGAAATTTGCAAAACACTAACGTTTAACAGAGACATTATTAACGAACAGGTAAACACAACCTCTGATACGATTTTTACACCACTAAAATTACTAAAACACTCTTACAAACGAAAAACACCCACAGACGGTCACACTTACCTATCCAATAATAAAAGACCCAAATATTAACTATTTACCCCAATAAACAAGACAGATATCAGGGAATCTACCTGCATAATACTTTTTAACGGACAAAAATTACCTAAACCCACCACCTTTTATTCTTAACACTATCTCTTCAGTTTTAATAAAAACCCGGCTTGAAAATGATGTTATCACATCGAAAGCGCTCGCCGAACATCCAAAGTACACAGCCAGTGACGACGGTTATTACCGAAAATTATAACAACAGTTTATTATATACTGGCGGAATCAACCCAATTAATTTAATACCGGAGAAAGTCCACTACTTTGTTTGGTATAATAAAAAGTGTAAAAATTTAAAATTAAAGGGTTTTAAAATAGTTGAACCGTTATAGACAGATGGTTGAAATTTACACAAAACCTGATTGCTAAATCTACTACAACAGCAAGTATATAATTTGAATTCGGAAATTAAAGAGTGACCCTATAGTTGCTGCAATTTGATGTATACTACCAAACTATTGAACAGTTGAAAAAGTATAAAGTTTGGAGATACAAGCGTATCTCCCAATAGTTAATGTAACCTAATTTATGTGGTCATACACCTAGCTGTTATAGGCAGACAGATGAAATCTGTTTAATGAACTATTAGCGCACCCTTTAATTTATAATTTGTTATATTAATACTTGTTACTATAACGGCCATAGCAGTCGACATTCTCTCCAATTTACAAGCATTTGTCTATAACGGTTCAAAAGATAGCCCCATATAAGTAAATTTACATCAATTATGGGGGCACCCTTTAATTTTTAGATTTATTTTTGTATAATTTTTTTGTTTTTGGGAGCCATAGTAATATGCAGACATTTTCAATTTTACAGAATCGCCCTTTACAGTTCATAATACATGTAAAAAATATGTATGTTGTATGGGGACACCCTTTAATTTTTAAGATTATGAACTGTTTTTAAAACGGGACCAATCTGTGAGCATAATCTATCATATTAAGAAAAATTTTCAAAATCGGATCAGAAATGACTGATTTCTGGAGGCAAAATTCAGCCGAATTGTATAACCTCCTTCTTTTTTTGAAGTCGGTTAAAGAAGTAGCGAAATATTGATAAATATATTAAAACATAATAAATTAAAGGGTCAAATAAAAAACTATATTCAAAATATATTACCTATAGGTACTTTTTTTGAGTAGTTACTGTTAATAAAGTAATATTAAAAGAATTCACTTCCAATGTCATGTTGGTCATAGTAGCAAAGTAATTTCACATAAGTAAATTTATCTTACCCATACGGATACCCTTTAAGTTTTTTTGGCCATAGTAATATTCACTTTGTTAGGATTTTAAGACTTTATCTAAATGGGTTAAAATGATATAACTGTTCAAAAGATGAGATCATATACAAAAAAAAAATTATACTTATAATTACTGACGTAGTTCAAAGGTTCAACTGTTCAATAGTATGACCATATACATTAAATTATATCAACTGTTGGGATACCGTTTAATATACAATTTTAATAATTATATTTGTTACTATAACGGTCATGGCAATCGTTATTTTGTCTAATTTGCAAGCGTTTGCCCATAACGATTCGAAAGACAGGTCTATGTATATTAATTTACGTAATTTATGGGGACACCCTTTAATTGCACATTTATTTTGTACTAAAGTTGCGCCTTTTGCGGTTTCTATTGCACGTAAAAAAACATGTAAATTGTATGGACTTACCCTTTTATTTTTAAAATTATAAACTATTTTTAAAACGGGCCAATCTCTGCGTATAACCCTTTAAATAAAGAAAAACTAACACAAGCACAAACATAACGAAAGCAATATCCGAAGTGAAAACCTCCTTCTTTTTTGAAGTCGGTTAATAAATAAAATAAATTTAGGCATTAGAAATGTAAACAAATGGAATTTATTATTTTTTTTTTTTGCTTCTTGAAAACATATTAAAATTCTGTTTATTATTTATTTATAATGATATGGCCCAAACATCGAAAAGTTGCTTCTGCTTTCAATATAGGGATTGCGTGATACTACTATTGAAATTTTTATTACTTCTATTATAATTTTTTTTTTCTTTGCATTTTAATAATTTCATGTTTATTAGATAAATTTAAATTTTTGAATTTAAGACATTTTCTTATTATTCTTCTTTTGTTAAGAAAATCAACAGGGGTTGTTTGCGCGTAAAAAGAAAAAGGGTCATTCTTTATTCATTTATTTTCTCACCTTACATGTCTAGCTGTCTGACAAATAAACGAACATAAAAGGCCTCACTATACCCTTTTTCCTCTGAAGTACAAAAGTTTTAAATACATGTGTTTAAGAATAACGTTACGTAATTAATAACAACAGGATTCTTCTTAAAGCGTTAAATCAAAACTTGACCAGTGGTCAAGCATAAAAGAAAATAAAACAAACGAAAAGCGGCCAAACGACTGGCAATCTTCATAATAGCCAAAACAAGTTCTAAAATAAAAAATAGAACCTTATTAGAAATAAAAGAAAAGTTTAAAAATACCTATGAGGTGGGCTCTGGGTTCGATTAAATTTTTTGTAAGCAATTATGTGTCCATAACAACTCTTTGTCCGTTTGTTCGTCCATTTATATTTTTGCTCAAAAGCGAAAAACATTTTGTTAATGTTCATTTTAATTTAAAGAGGTTGGCCAACAATGAGCAGACGTATGTTCGTTTTAATCCACGATTAATATTTCACTCTAGAACTCTAGAAAATTCATGGACCTTCATTTCGTTGAAATAGTTTCATTGACGGCCAAGCGCTCTTTTTAAGAAAAAAAACTGTATTAAACAAGATTTAACTTCATTTTAACCGTTTAACATGTATAGTATAAAAAATTAAACAGAAAAAATTATTCTAGAAAAAGCTAAGATCTGGCGATATAATAGTATACAAAAATAATATATTCGAATTAAAAACAATTTATAGAATATTTTAGACAAATTGAATGAAACCTGTTAAGTCTTTCATTTTTTTGGCATTTAACTACAAATATAAAACCATGGGAAGACTGTTGGTACTATTTCGGCATTGTTTTTTAGTTTTGTAAAACTCGTCCTTTAAATTTTACGCTTGATCGCCAATTTCAAAACTTGGGGCACCTGAGGAAAACTTTTCGCTACTAAAAAACAGTTATACAACTGACTTCAAAATTCCTTGGTATATATCCAAAGGAGTATTCAAGAAATATAGTAACGAATGAAATATTTGAACCAATTTTATTTTATTAAAAAAAAAAATCCAACGTAAAATTCAACAAACTCAAAGTCAGAAAAAAATCTTTTATAAAAAAAGTAAGTCCAAATTATTAAAATTAAAAAAAAAAAATATTTCACAAATATAATACAAAATTATCTAAATTTTACCAAAGTTCCAAAATTAATAAAAGTTTAACAGCTTTCAACAATAAAAAAAAAATCAAAATTTCAGTAAAAAAGACAAAATCTGACTAAGAAAAAATCGTATTTTGACCGTAATCGCATATTTAAAGTTTGTAAAAATTCTAATTACACCAAAAACTTTAAATTTCATCAAAAGGGTAACATTTCACCTAAAACTTTTAAAACTCACAAAAAATTTAATGTTCTTTAGTAAACACAACAAACAAAATATCAACCATCATGGACTCCACAAAATTAAAAAAAATATTGGGTTCCACCAGAAAAAATATTATTATACTCGTAATATGTTTGGCATATCTAAATTGAAAGTAACAGATTCTTCGAATTAAATGCTACATAATACTGTAGTGAAATAAGAATCACAAGAACTGCGATATTTTATTGAAACCTTCTAAACCACTAATAAACACTAACTTCGTAAAAACTCTTTAGTTAAAATTTTCACAAACAATTTGATGCTTTCAACTTATACTGCTAAATTGTCTTAACAAATCTAAGTTGACCACACACTGTTTCTGTGCGTATCAGTTTGTGTGAACAAATTTGTCATTGGTCAGTATTCACAAGAATGTTTAGATTTTTACATTGTTTACTTGTTTCTTAAAAAGAGTATTCAGTTCAACTGGTTTTTTAAGTCCTTTTTGGAAATAGAGTGAAATTCCACAAAAAACCAAATAGAAAATGCACAAAATATTCTATTCGTTGTGTACGGCTGTTTGTTCTGCTGATAATTACGGTAAAAAAAAGTGAAGTAAATTTGTTTGCCGTGCATCATAATGGGCATATGTTTTGTTTTCCGTTATAAACCGGATTTTGAAAAAAAAAATCGCTTATAACTTTTTGCTACAATATATTTTCCTTAATTTATTTTTTTTATATTTTTTGTGAGAAAACAACTTATTTTAACGTAGTTTTGCCATACAATAATCAGGTTAAGGGATTTTTTATCACCCCTTTTTATAGGAAAAAATGTGTATGTTTATCTAATATTTAGTGTGCGTGTATGGTTGTGTGTTGGAAAAAAGTTGTAGTAATTGAAAATAGTTTGCAGGATTTGCATATTTTTGACCATCGCTTTAGCATTGTTTAACTGGACATCTGGTTTGACAAAAGCTCAAGATTTTTTAAGGATATTATCACTAGTTTTGTTATTTTAAATTATTTATTTATTTATTCATTTTTTTTTTGTGAATTTAGTTATTTTCAAATAGCAAAGAGGGGTTGGTTTTTTGCTTTAGTATATTACTTAACATGTTTTATTTTCAATGGAAGATAAAGGAATGGAAGTGTACAGTTGCGTTTGCAAACTTGAGCTGCTTTTAAACGACATGATTTTACATATGACTTTACAAATTTGACACTGCAAAATACACATATGCGATGAAACATTGCTGGTGTAAAAGTTCGATGGCAAAGTAATCTGACAATATTCATCCTATTTTGGTGTGACATCAGCTGTTTTTAACATAAAACAGGTTGTATCAGATGCTGTATATGAAGATTGTAAATTAACAATTTCCAACAATATGCGAAATTTTATTTGTATTTTAAAATGAACTGTATCATATAAAAACCATCGCAGTGCAGTTTGCTAACAAGTTTAGCGATTAAAAAAACAGTCTATTGTGATTGTAGCGAACAAGGATGTGCTGTTTCTTGTACTTACTTTCAACTAATATTTTATTTAATCGTAAATGTTTACATGTTTAAATAAAAAATCATAGTAATAATAATGCATAAGAGTTCTAATAGGTTGTTCTAATAATTTAAAACAAAAATAAGAAAAAAAATTCTTCTTTATAAAATAAAAAATACTTTATTTCTTTTATTGTTCTATTACATAAAATAATAATAATCAGCCGAATATCAACAAAAAGTTAAAAATGGCTAAAGTTTTAAACATAAGAAAATTTTCGTATAAATATTGTTGATTGCTGTGTTTTTTTTATTAAACTTTGATTTTTGTCATTACTTTATTGCTTGGACAAAAATCTTTTGTTTATTTAAAATGTTTGTGAGAAGTTTCTTGAAGAGCTAAGTAAGCGGTAGCAAAATGGCCTGCTTTCACAATCAATATCGGTGATTAAATAATTTAATCTGAATAGAAAAATATAGCACTATATTTTTAAAAATTAATTTATTTAATTAAAAAAAACTTTATTTATGCTCTTATTCTCTTCCATGATATTAAATTCAACAGTATTAAACTTATATTATTAAAATCTTCTTATTTCACTACCTCGGTGTTCTTACGACTCCTATACACTTTTTCGTTTGCATCTAATGATGCCTAATATCAATTTAGCATCAAATTAAGCTGACGTATACTTTGAACGTGTTTTGTGTAATGAATCAAGAAATTTTAATCATGGTCACATTAATGCCCAAAGTCCCTCAGATAATTCGCACAAAATCGATGAACTTAATTGGATATTTTCTGAGAATTGTTTATTGAGATAAGCAGTGGCATCTCATCTCTAGTTATTAGTTTTATTTATCTACCAAAAAGATACTAAACCTTATATGGTCAGCCTTTAGTGAAATTCTTGACAGATATAAGACCATTATCATAGTAGCTGATTTCAACATTTGTAATATGTGGAAAACCTTACGTATCATGCCTATTCCAAAAAAATATTCGTTAACTTTCAGAACATGTACTGCAAGAAAAAATCACGAAACGGATCGATCATATTAAACTGCTCAATAAGTGTCAATTACACAGTGCATCAACCAAAACGGGAAAGGGATAAGACTAATCGAAATTGAAAGTTGATATTATCTATAATAAAAACATAATGTCTATTTCTGCCATAAGTTTTTCAATATCATTACAGTAAATTGTAATTGATTATGAAAAGCAATTATTTTGAATCTTGTTGTAGTAAATTCTTTTGTTTTAGTTTTACGTACATCATACTTTAAATCACGCTTCGACATATTAACCAATCAACTATCCACAGAATCTGATGAGCAAGGTGAACGTTATCATTTAACAGCTTTAACCATGGAAACTCGATATATAGGAAAGGAAGGTTATTTGTGCTGGTGGTTAAAGACAACAACCGATGAAAATGATACTGACGAAGAGCAAGAACCACAAACATACAGAGATCCACAGACTACTACCTCTGGTGCTTTTTCTACTTCAAACATGCCAAATAACATGATAGTTGCTTATTGTTGTTGTAAACGCCATTTGAATGACAGCGCCATCTAGCGTTAGTTTTAGGTAAAAATAAATATCGAAATTAATTCCTCGAAAATTAAAAAAGCATTTTTTTTTATCAAAATTTCCTTGTCAGACAGCATTCCAAAATCAACAACTTCAAATGCGTGTAAAAAAATTATCGCACTGAACTAAAAAGAAACCCCTTCAAGATTTTGTTATGGGCTATGTCAACTTTTTTTGCACTTTTATTTGTCTCATTCCATTCCCATACGGTAGGTTTGATGTTGTGTTATTAACGCTATTCCTAATGAATCTAAAATTTTCATTTTAGTTTGAATAGATCTTTCAAAAGCATTTGACGAAGTGACTGCGAAAGTTTTCTTAAGTGTACTTAATTAGTTCAGTAATGAATTTAGTTTCTATATATCAACATGTCCTCTAATCGTGTCCTATCTTTCTGAATGTCAACAATTCGTTTTTGTAAGAGTCAGTAATTGGGCAAATTCTATTAATGTTGCTTCTTGATAATCTTTTCCATTAGTATGTTTTTTTTTTCTAAAGCTGTTAATTATGCCCATATAAATATACATAGTCGGATAAAAGCCGATTGTCTGATTCTTTACAAGCAAAAGTTAATTATAATTAATATATGATTTATAATTATTATGATTTAGCTAACTTTGATAAATATAAGACCATGAGTAAACTTAGCGTTAATCGTAAAAACCAAAGCCATTAGTTTTCGATCAAAGAGTTATAAATAACTCGTTTTGAATGGATGATATGTGGCTCATCAATTGAAATTTTAAGCACTATCAAATGTCTTGGAGTTTTAAATTATGACAAATTATCCTTTGAATTCCATATTAATAAGTGTTAGAATGTATTCGTTTGTATATACTTGGAATTTTTTATTAGCATTGAATTTTAATTGATTGAAATAATCAATATGAAAAAAATTTAATTACCATTTATTTTGTGATAACAATTTTACTTTAATTGTATGTGTTTTTACTAATGGTTATTAAATTTTAATAAAATTATTTAATTACTAATAACAATAAAAAAATAAATGTTTATATGAAAAATAAATTTATGATCGCTGAACCTTTAAAAAATAACTTGAATTAAAAAATAAATCGTCACACTTTTGTAGGTGGCTCTACATTAAATTTTTTTTAATAATTTAACAATTATAAGTGAAATGGGTTGTAGAACCTAATGTCTGAGATCTAAAGTCGCCTAACACCACAACTAGCAGATCTTTTTACAAACACAAAACAAGAATTTGTTCCTACAGTGTCTCATTTTCCTTGGGAATTTTAAAATAAATGCATTTCACCAAAGTTTTGTTTAAAAAAAACGATTTTAAAATATCGCTCTACTTTACTTTGAGGTGTTTATTTTATATACAAGGGCCAGGAGTGGCGCTTAGTAATGGTAATGCTTTGAAACTATTTAATAATTACTCAATGATAATGAAATTGTTTTTTAACCAAAAATCTATGAAACCTTTCATTCAAAAGCATTACCATTAGTGAAAATAATTGTAATGCTAGTAAAATCATTAGCATTATTTATCATTCAGTGCTAATGAAATTAGCGATTAATTATGCCATCTAATTAATTACTCCCATGTCAATGTAATTTTATAATAAACAAGTCATTACCAGCAAAAATTATACAAAATCTTTAGATACATTTTTTAAGGCTATATTGAATAGAAGAAGGAATGCTCCAACAAACAAAAAAAAAATCAGAAATTATGTCTGTTACTATTTCGGCTACTCTTTCAAAAAATGTGAAGTTCTGAAATAACCAACATAAAACAGACACACGAAAAAATTAAACGTACGGCAGTCTTGTGTATCATTTAGGAAGACATCTTGTATTGCCTGGCAATTAAGAAATCTACAAAAAAAATTTAGTAATTGTGAAATCGTTTAAGGTTGTTAAGACCTATCTCAGAAACTTGTCTCTTGGGGCTCTGTGGAACAATGCTGCAGGTAAAGTATAACTAAAATGCTATGAGGGGAATGCAATGAGGACAATCAATAAGGATGAGGCATTTTCCATTGCCAAAAAGTCTTTATAATCCGAAGCAAAGCCGAGCCAAACTTGTAAGCAGCGTTGCCAAAATGATGATTTTATCATATTTTTGATGATTTTTTTTTCTTAAATTATGATTTCTAATTAATAAAAACTATGATTTTTGTATTTCAAATGTGTAGAACTTTCATTGTAATTTTACTACATAGTGAAGATAAGTTTTGTATCAGCTTGTTGTAAACAAAACAAAATTTTTCAAAGCTCATCCTGTCAAATACATAGAATGTATTAGAAACTGCAACGTCTTTACTTAAAATTTTTAGACAATTTTATACAAACAGAATATGCGAAAATGAGTCACAATAACGACCTTGACTTTGAAAACAAAAGTCTATTTCTACACAACGATGAAGTCTATCTGGGTGTTTTTGTTAAACAAAAAATTTCTAGCTCAAAGCTCACTGTAAATGAAAAAAATGAATTTACTAAAAATTGTCTGGCATTTTACATTGAGTTATGTAAACAAGTATTAAAATTATTTGATTTTAACGATACGCTTTTAAAAGAGCTCTTGATCCTTTGAAAATTATAAATTGAAAAATTAAGTCTCTGACAGGCTTAATACACACAACGAATTTAGAGAACTCCGCTTTTTAAAATTCAGTGATCATTTTACAACTCTAGATAATCTTAGCAGTGAGGAATTTTGGTCAAAAGTTTCAAAAATAACTCGTACTGACAACATTCCAGCTTTTCCGGTGTTGTCAAAATTTGTTCAAAACTTAATAAGTCTTCCTATTTCTTCAGCAAATGTCGAACAAATATACTCAACGGCCAATTTAAACAAAACTTAATATAGAAAAAGATTAGACAACAGCACTCTTGAATAAGAAACTGTTTCTGCTATAATTTAAAAATTAACTAAGATATCATTAAAAATATGAAACCCTATATATATTAGAGTAATAGTTCATCATAAAACTTCGTACACTCTTAACAATAATAATTTAAATATATACAATGTATGTTAATATATGTATTTTAATTATAATTTTTAAAAAAATTTTGTATTGAAAAAATGATGATTTTTTTCCTTAAAATATGATTTTTTTTTCTGCATATGATGATTTTCTTTTCAAAGCTTCTGGCAACGCTGCTTGTATGTAAGATGTATGCCCTCAAATTGTGTTCTTTCCTATCATTATATAAAAGAGATATTTTCTTTTGTAGCTAATGCGAATTTGCTTATTCATCTTTTACATAAATACTTCAATAATCATGAATATCTCTATTTAATAATTCAAATCCAAAAAAAAGAAGTAAAGAACAACGTCAAACCTACGGGTGGATTAGAATTTCTCTCTTCAGTATTTAATAATTACTTTATCCCATCTTCCCAGGTATTACGGCTGTTTTTCACCCAATGTACAATTTCAATTATAGTTTGGCTTACACATTCTTTCAAATAAAAACCTTTTTTTAACTATTTTTGCAATAGATATTCTTTTCAAGGATACAAAGAAATATATCATCCTCAGTTTTAGTTCGCATAACACTGAATTTTCTTAACGATTTTGCAAGTTATTATAACTTTCTAATGGTTCTTAAGGTAACGCCAATTTGCAAAGATTTCGAAAGTATAATAAACTAACACAAGCTTGACAGCTAATGTAAGCAACTATTCAAATACATAAAAATCTTATGTGGCAAACTAAAATTTATTTAACAAAACTTTTTTTCAACTTTTATCAAATGTCATTTGCCTACGCCAAGAACGAAACTGAGCGCACATTTCGTACGGTAACAGATGTTTTTACATAATGAAAGTGCATACATAAATGTATATTTCAAATGGAGACGAAGTAAAAATAACTTTTTTTTAAATTTAACAGAAATATCAAAAACAAAAGCTGCAATTACCTATGATGAAAAGTAACTTTAAACTTTAATATAGTTTGATAATACATACGTGTGCATTTTTGAATACTTTTTTCAATAATATATAAAATCAGAGGAAAATTTTTTGATTTTAATTTTTTCTTTTTAATAAAAAAGTAATCTAAGATTTTTAATTTTATGGCTTCAAGTGTATAAACTATGTTTATTTAGTTTTGTTTTGTAAAAAATTGTATTTCTTTAGAAATCATTAGAAAAAAGTAAGTTGACATTGCGGTCACCAAAAAGGCTTTTCCATAGGCTTTGCCTGCTATATTCGGGCCGTAACTTGTTCTAAAAATAAGGTTAATACGAATAATTTTAAGTTTACGTCTGCTGCATATCGTAAGTAAAAACTTGAAATTTAAAAATAAAAATTTGGACCTAACTAAGTTTTTTATTTACTTTCCACGTAATGGGAGAATTATCGAGTTTTGACGATTGATTATGAATTTGAAAAAGTTACGTCAGCTTTGTCATGCCATCCATTTGGATTTTTTTCAAATGAACTAGACATTAAACAACAGCTATAGTGTCAATATTGATTTATAAGCACGAGCTGGTACAAACGGAATAATAGCACTATTAATATTAAAGGCATCAAAATGTATAGGAAAGAAAAAGTCTGCAATTAATCGCAATAATATCAAAGTTTTATTATTAAAGTAACAAGCAAAATACACATTAATCAATTTTTAATTTATTTTTTTATTAATACGACTTAAAAGTTTTAAAATAATACGAAAAATTTGGTTTTGCAATTTGGAAATAAAATTGAGGAAGTGTTTTCAAATAATAATGTAACCTGTACAGCAGCCTTTTTTTAATATGACATACCTTGATATAAAATTTTATTTCCAAAAGAATTTATTCATAATATGCTTTGTGTTATAACATGGTGTTATTTAAAACAAATTTATAAAAAGTTCGAATATATTTTGCGTCAGGAATAAAATTATTTCCTAATTTAATGTTGTTTAAAGTTTCAACATCATAGATATTTTTAAGAGTTACAAATATAAACATGTACAGCAGTTACAAGAATATGTATTAACAAGAAGACGTTTTCTCATTAATACCTTGGACTGGTTAATTCTTTAAGAATTAATGAAAAACGCAAACTAAAGCGACAAAAACTTAAATATAATACAACCACAAACATAAAATAAAAATGGTATAAAAATAATGAAAAAAAAGAGAAAAACACACATCAAAATCAATTTAGTTTGTTATGCGCAAACGCTCTATTTTTTCAAAATGGTTAGAAAAAAAAACTTCTAGAGCAAAAAAAGGGAAAAATGTACGCGAAAAAATGTTCCTGCATAAAAATCCTGCAAGGTAGAAAAAATAGAATTTAAGAAATAAATATGTAATAACAGCAGCGACAGCCAATTATACACAAAAAACCAACCACATCTATGGCAGCAGCATTCAACACAACAATGGTTGATTTATCTACACATACAAGTGCACGTGCCTCTTGAATTTTTTCCTTCTTTTTTTCTTCACTAAGTAAGAATTTTAATGGCAAAAAGGAAGGGCTTTGAGAAAAAAGCTGTACTTAACCAACGCCTTCACTTTAAACAAACACCACCACACACAACCAAATAAATAAAAGATGCTTTTTTTTCCAACTTGCTTTCTATGTATGTGTAGTTTTTTTTACGCAGCCACTGCATGTGGCAGAACATACGTACATGCATATAAGCAGGCTCACACTTAACGTTTAGTTTTAAGTCTTTTGTAAAACAAAAAAAAAAAAAAAAAGAAATAAAAAATAAAAAAATTATTTAAAGAAAAATTTTGAAAAATAAAAACAAGAAAACAGAGTAATAGGAGAAAAGTTCTAAACCACGAATAACCCATAAGGGTGTTACTATATGAACGAGATAGTAGACAAGATTAAAAAAAATATTACAGAAAGAAAATATATAATCTCAACTGTATTCTTGAATAAAAATATTGCATGCTCTACTGTTACCAGCTGTTAATATAAGGTACCAATTAGATTTCGTTAACCTCGAATTATTATTTGGAAATTGCCTAAACTTGTAAAAAAAAAAATTAACCAAATTGAAATATACTAAAATTATCATTTCGACAAACAGGTTGGTGACGCGAAATAAAAACCAAAACTTCAGACACACCTAAAAGAAAGCTGGTAAACAGAAACACTTTTTAAACCCGAGTTAGAAAATATTTAATTGTTTTTTTTTCTTCTTTTCTTACACAAGCAATGTTATGATATGATTACAGAGGCGAGAAGTTTAAAATTGTCTTAAAAAATACTTTTGTCACGATAAACATGTTTTTGACGCACTAAAAGTGTAATATTGTTGATTGATCTAAATAATGTTTGATACGATTGCAATCGCAATAAACAGTCCCAAAATGTTATGGTAATTAAAAAAAATATATTTTTAAAAAATATAATCTGAAAACGATCAAAAAAATTTTGATGGTTTTTAAAAATATTTCTACGCCCTGAACTAAATATATATGTTTGGGTATTTGTAATTTTAAATAGCGGACTAGGAGAAAAGAAAAAGGGGAAGCGGGAATTTTAATGAGTCTGAATCCATTTTAACAAAGACTTCGCTGATCGATTAAAATTAAATTCCTCATTTATACCTATTTCTAGAGTTAGGAACTAGATAAGAGATAAAGGGGGAAAACGGGTATTTACTTTGTACCGATTACAATAAAATTTTACGTCTGTACCGATTACAATAAAATTTTTACATAGTTAGATATTAATGTAGAGGGTAGAACTTGATAAATCTTAACCGTTCTGAAAAAAATCCGATTCTAAAGATATTTGAAATATAGATATCTCCTGATCTGCCATGAAATATTTTTTAAGTACTATTATTAACAAATCATTACAATTAAATGAAATGCATAAATGACTGCATGTAATTTTTTCAACTTTCTTTTAATATTATATATGATATTAATTTTTCACAAGCATACAGTCATAAGATATTATGATACGTTTACACTCTAATTATAATTATAGTTATGTTTAACAAAGTTGCTGCTATAAGAGACAACAATATTATTATGTTTAGCAATTAAATTATTAAACTATAACTAAATCATTATTTGTTGCTCAAAGATATTGGTTACCCTAACTTTGTTCATTTTTTTTTTATTCTTGTGTGTGTGTTTTCAGACTTTAAAACGCACTAAAATATTATAATAAAAATAACGATTCATAATATAAGTGCAGATTAGAAATGAATTTAATATAAAGAAATCTAGTCATATTATTCTAAAATTAAAATATTGAAGCAAGAAAGGAATATAAAATATTTCTGAACGACATGGAACATGGAACTATAAATTCCATTTTTTTAATAAAACTTGGAATTATTACTTTAATTCGTTGAATCTCTCACTAAGTGAACTTGCAGAAATATTAAGTCTTAAGGCATCACTCTTCAAGGCTATAATTTTCATAATTTTTTTTTATAATTATTAGTGATAAACGTTTCTGTGTATATTACTTCAAAATATTTATTTATGCTGATTAAACTATAATTTTTAGTTTAAATATATCTGAATTAGCTGAAGACTTACTTTTGAACAAATGTTAAACAGAAAAGAATTTAAATTAAATAATCGGCCTTATTACGGTTGTCGAAAACGACATTCGAGAATAGTCGGAGTCGCTGTCGATAGTTAGTTTTTTGGTACTATGTAAAATTTTCGACAATAAAATGCTTTGTAATAGATCAAAACATAAAATTTTAATAAAAAATTTTTGCAGTAGCATTTTAGGCGATAAACTAACACTTAAAAATAACAATAAAAAACAAACCGACTACTCTTAATTAAATTTGGAAACTTTTGTATTTCATTTGCAATTTTCTTAAAATTCAAATTTAGAAAGATGTGTTTTTAAATAAAAAAATTTTCCATTTACAAAAATAAAATATGCAGACAACAATTTTAGTACGATTATACAGGTAAAATTGAGTGCTCTTACACTTGTATCTCTTTTTTCTATACAAAATATCTTATTTTTATGAATAAAATGTATTCTATATTGATATCAAGGTTCTAAGGGACCTCCTTACAAAATTTTGTGCAAATCCATACGGCAGTTTTTACATGAAGTGAACACAGTCACAAAAAATTCCAAAACTAGGTGTTTTGTACTTGATATAGCGATTACTATCTACACCAATATCAAAATGTTTTAAAAAATATTTCATGTACAGAAATGACTCCGTTACAGTTTTATCATATGTATAGGTTAAGAAAAAACTTAAAATTTCTAAAATTAAGAAAAAACTTGAAGTTAGTGTAGAATAAAACGTACTCTGCCTTTAAGTTCTTCTAATTCAATTTACGTTTTTTTTTTAAATATTTCATCGGACAGAGGTTTTAGATGATGTTTTTATGCTCTTCTTTTTCTAAGTTTCTTTCCTTGATATGTATCTTTTTCTATTAAATCTTTCAATTTCTTTTAACGTCTTCATAACTTAAGTATACAGTTCTGATTGAATGCTTAATTTTGTTGCTAATTTTTCCAATCAAAAAAGCAAATTTTGGGGTGACAGAGAATTAAAAAAAGTGGTTCTGCATATATGTTTATATATAATTTTACATAAAAATACCATCGGCTCTTAATTGGTTAAGCATTTTTTAAAAATTTTTGTATTTCCTTAAAGACCTCTTCAAAGGCTTTTAAATGATACCCATATTGATATTTTAAAAAATTTTAAAATTTCAGAGTCCCGTAACTCAGAAAATATGGGCGACCGCCAATTTTTTAATTGATGTTTTTTTTCTTAGTTTTTAATTCGCTATCTCCTTATATATTTATTTTTTTGGTTGGAGTTACTTTATTATTGAAAATGACATGAAAAAATTAGATGTAGGCGTGGTGTTTTGCCTGCTGCCTCGAAGGACATGGACCCATCATGCTGATGTCTAATAGTAGCTCTTACCACTCTATGTCTGATCGATTGCCGTATTTATTATTTTTTTGTTGATTTCAACACCAACACGGACTGAAAGACGGACATCGCTCAATTGACTTCGCTATGCATAAGAAGTTAGAATATACATATATACTTTATGGGGTCAGAAATGGATATAGTAGAAATTACACCCAGAATGACAAACTTACCCTTTTTCCACTTTCTGTGATGGTATAAAAACAGCATGCAAAAAATTAATTAAAATAAGCATAATGTAAAAATCAAAAGTAAACTTATCTTTTGTTAGCGTTCGTTTTAAAAATTTACGAAAAAAAATTTTTGTCGTGTACATAAATTTCAACGACAATATTTGAACAAGTTATCATTCGAATACGACAAACGTAATACCGATTTTTGTAATAGATTTGTTTTTCGAGTAACATATTAAACGATAACGACGTGCGTAGTACCATTTTAAAAAAACGTAGGATTTTCGACACGAGAACGACAACCGTAATAAGGCTGAATATTGGCTAGAATTAAATGCATTCCTAGATCTTAGCGTATAACCTTATGTTATATTACTCTTTAAATCCTACGTTTGGCAAACTGTTAAACATTTTTCAGTCTACACAATTAAACAGGGCGCTATACACACCAGATAAAAGAGACCTTGGTGTAAAGCTATTTATCCTACTTAAACTGCTCAAAACACGGTCGGTATCATACGGCTTAGAAAAAAATCCACATTTCCTAAGGAAAAAGTTGTGTTGCTCTGATTGCCATTTCTAAACAAACATCGCTCATTTCTCTGAACTCTTCACTTTTGGATTGTTTTCTCCTAAAATATAACACGAAATAAGTACGATTTTGTCTAAATTATTAAAATAAATTATACTAAAATAAACTTATACTTGTATAACAACAAAATGAATCAAAAACTTTGGCGGTGATAAGCACGGAACAACGTGCAAATGGTATTTATAATGAAAGATATATATTGCTTCAGGCAGTTAATATGATTATATAGAAGAGAAACTTTCAGCAGAGGTCTTCAAAGTACATAAAACAAATTCTACTTGAATCTGTTATTCTTCATAAAAATTTATGTATCAGATATCTTGATTATATTAAAAATAGCAACTTACGTGGGTTACTAAGCTGAGTTATGAAAATTAGACAACTTTAAAACTTTAAAAGCGGAATTTAAGATGTTTGTCTATAACGGTTTAAAAATTTGGCCATACACTTTCAATAACTAATGGGACACCCTTTAATTTTCAAAACAATACAATTTAGTTAGAAATTCAAACTGTCTGTCTACAAAAGTTAATTTTTAGATTTATTTTTGTATTATTTTGTACTATTGGGAACTACTGTGATACACAGTTTTTTTTACGGTTCATAATACACGTAAAAACATGTATGGTGTGTAGCGACACTCTTTAATTTTTAATATTATGGACTGTTTTTAAAACGCGACTAATCTGTAAGCATCACCCTTCAAATAAAAAAAAAATTCATAATCGATCCAGAAACTACTCAGTTATGAAGCCACAAGTATAAAAAATTCAAATTTTAGTCGAATTGATATCTTACGTCTTTGAACCCATGATGTCGAAGTGGGTATAATAATACCCAGAAACAGCTACTGTACCCTTACGCTGTCTGTGTAAAGTTTCATCAAAATCGGGACTTCACTTGCCAGAGTCTAACTATTGCTATCAGTCAATATCATACCTGCGTGAAACAAAATGAGTCAGTTTACCCTATCGAGTCGTTTGGAACAGGTTCTGCAGTAGCATTACGCAGTATTTTATATATAATGAACGTACTTGTTTTTCCCATAATATAAAAAAAAATATTTTTCAACCGACTACAAAAAAAGAAGGACGTTATCAATTCGACAAAATGTAGCTTTTTTATGTTTGTGCCTGCAGAACTCAGTCATTTTTAAACCGATTTTGAAATTTTTTTGCAATTTTATAGAATATACAGATTGGTCCCGTTTTAAAACAATTCATCTTACAAATTAAAGGGTGTCCCCATACAACATGTTTTTTAAGCGTATTATGAACCGTAAAGGGCACTACTCAAAAATTAAAAAAACTCAGAATCACTATGGCTCCCAATAGTAAAAAGGAATAGAAAAATAAATCTAAAAATTACAGGGTGTATCCATAGGTGAAGTAAATCTTTTAAACCGTTATACACAAACGCTTGAAAATCGGACAAAATTCCGATGACTATGCACGTTATAGTAACAAGTACAAATTTTAAAAATTATCAATTGAAGGGTGCACCAATAGTTCTTTTAAATTTATGTATTTGGCGTTACTTTTGAGCAATTATAGACAGACGGTTAAAATTTACAAAGAACCTGTATTGCTAGATCCTCTATAACAACAAGTATAAAGTTTGGATTTGAAAAGTAAAGTGTATGCCAATAATGGATATAATTTGGTGTTTCCGACAGAACTTTTGAACCGTTAAACCCAGAAATTAACAAGGAACCTATATTGCTATATCTACTATAACAACAAGTTCACAATTTGAGCTTACAAATTAAAGGGTATTTTCATAAGTAATGTAATTTGACCTATATAGCCCTTATATACAAACACTTGAAAATTAGACGCATGGCTAATATAGAGAGACAGATCCCAGCAAAAAATTTTTGAAAAGGTAACCCAGTTTGGAATTAAGCATTTTAGGCGGAAGTACTTCCCAACTAGATTGCCAACTTAATGATTTTAACAAGGCATGAGACTTTTATAATCAATTCCTGAGAATCGATTACATTAATTATTGTAGGAATTAATGAGTACAATTAGTACGGCGGTCTCTTTTAACATAAAGAACTAGTTCCATTACTACTTCCTTTTTTGGGAACTAATGTAATGTGTTTTGTAAGCGAGTAACAAAATATGGTAATCACAAAAGTAAGTCATTATATGGCAAGTACTTTTTAAGGTAATGTCTAATTTTTTGCTGGGATGTTATTTACAAAGAACCTGTATTGCTAAATCCGCTAACACTGCATGTATAAAATTTTGAATTGGAAATTAAAGGGTGTCCCAATAGATAATGTTATTTAACCTATCTCTGCCATGGGCCTATATTTTAAACCGTTATATACAATAACTTAAAAGTTAGAAAAATTTCCACTTCGTCTGGTATAATAAGAAGTATAAATATTTAAAACTATAAATTAAAGAGTGTTACATTACTTGGTGTAATTTGATGTTTATGGCAAATTTTTTGAACCGCTATAAACAACCAGCTGAAATTTACAAGGAACCTACACTGATAAATTCGCTATAACAACAAGTATAAATTTGTATTTGTAAGTTAAAGGGTATCCCAATAATTGTAGTAACTTCAAGTATGTAACTGAATTTCTAAACCGTTATAAACAAAACGCTGAAACTTAAAATGGACCTGGATTTCTAAGCTCGCTATATCAACAAGCTTATAATTTAAATTTATAAATTAAAGGGTGTTCCCATAATTGATATAAATTTACTTATGGGGCCTATCTTTTGAACCGTTATAGACAAACGCGTGGAAATGGGATAGAATATCGATTGCTATAGCCGTTAAAGTAACAAGTATTAAAAATTAAAATTTATAAAGTAAAGGGTGCCCCAAATTTCATTGAATTTGATATTTATGGTCAAACTCATGAACGGTTATAGACAGGCGGTTGAAATTTGCAAAGAATCTGACTACTAAGTCTATTACAACAGCAGGTATATAATTTGATTTTGAAATTAAAGGGTGTTCCAATGGTTAATAAAATTTTAGGTACCATACTAAAAACAAAAAAATTTTATGTACCATACTTTTGTGCCATACTTTTTAACCGTTATAGACAGACAAATTAAATCGGTTTTAAAGTCGGTTTTTTTTTTGCAATCATTATATTATTTAATTTTCTTTTACACTTCACTTCAGGTTATTTTCCTTAACTGTGCTACATTATCCAGAAAAGGAATAGATGAGAGATAAGATATGTGGTGAAAGTAGAAAGATATAGCCATTTTTTTATTAGATTTTTTTTTACTTCGCCGGCGAATATGCTATGAAGAAGTACCCACGAGGGAGGCTGCATGCTGTAATGTTAATTCTGAAAATATAGTTATACCATTAAATAGAAAAATACGTTTTTAATTTTTGATTGCCGCAGGGGTTGAACCCTAGAATTACATGATGCACAACCGTAGATTATATTCGAGATGAACTGAATATTTTAACCCGATTAATATTTACAGGTAACCTCCGAAGAGCACCACGAAATGGTCTCTGGATATTTGGAGCTACAAATAATGGGGTTTCTTTTGAAAATAAAAAGCATTCTTCTTACTTTGTTTTTTTCTTTGGTGCTAACTAGCATAAGCAACCAATTTTTCGCCTTTTTTACTCAGAACTGTCAACACATTGACGTGATTGTTCAAATTTGTTGATAGAAATTCTATAGCCGTTTTAATTTTAAACAAGTTTGCGTTTCAAACTATAACTATATTTAATTTATATCAAGTAATATATGTATGTATTTTATTATATATATATTTTTTTATTTAAATTAAAAAATCGTTAAGATTGATAGAATGTATTTCGAGGGAGTGAATTTTTGATTTCTAAAACTCGTGTTCTTCAAGTCCATGTTCTTTATGGGTAATCTTAATATGTTCACATCTTAAGACACATAGGACGGTTTTGAAGTATTGCACTATATTTTTTTTAATATTAAAGAGATTCATATGGTTGGACTTTAGTTTTGATAAATTTAATTATGTAAAATTATTAATAAATAGAACTGAAATATTTCAATATATCACTATTCTTATATCGTTGAAATAATCTACAACAAAATCACGTTCTACCAGCAGTATACCTACCTAGGTACGTATAGAAAATTAGTCGAATAAATAAGCAAATTGGTGCTGTTTTATACTTTAACAGAATTTTTAAGAAAAAAAAGTAGAATAATCGTAACCCAATCAAATCCTGTTTTGTACTAGAATTTTATTCTAGCATGGTGTATTTTTTAAAAAACGCTTGCCTGACTAAGAAAAGGAACATTTTAACTAAATACCAGCTGGAAAACAGTACGACTTTTTATTGTTTTTTTTGTTTTGTTTTTTTTTTTTTTTTTTGTTAATTCTTAACATTAATATTTCACTTCACTATTCGGTAATATAGACTTTCGTTATAACATTGCAAATTGAAACGTTGTTGCCAACCCGCCCCTTTACATTCGAAAAAACCCGGTGGGGAGGGGTTTTGTTTTTTATGTAAAACGTAAGACTATTTCCTTTTTGTATCTTTATGATCATATATATGTACCTACGTATGTACATAAAAAATGTTGGTATACATGTATTTTAAGATTTCAAGCATTGGCTTTTTTTAATTTTAATATTTCCCCGTTTTTTTTTAAGCTTTTTTCTTGAGTTGTGTATGCTGCCATGTATTTACTGGATACGTGGTGGTTGGCTTCACACCAAATCCGTGATTTTTTTTCATAAAATTCTCCAAGCTTTTTAACTGAGTTTTGTCTAATTGTGTATGAATGTTAGCGAACCGAAATCCCACATGGCCTAAAAATTGAAAATAATGTACTTTTATTAAAGAAAAATAGTATTGATACAAAAACATACTTTCTTTAAATGCAGATAATTAAAACAATTATAGCTTATTGTTAATAAACATCGATAAGTTTTAAATAATTAACTTTTTTATTCTTCAACAATAAAATTTTGTCGATAAAATCTTGAATTGAATTGGATTGGATTTGTAATTTGTATTTCTTTTGTATGCTACGATATGGAAACTGAAATTAAAATTTTTATGAAAATTTGGTAATTCAGTTCCAAGAAGAAAGACAAAAGAGTCGAATTTTAAATTATTACATTTTGTATTCTTTTAAGGCTTAAACACATCGCAGTTGTACTCATAATAATATTTCTGACCATATTCCTCATTGCTGCTTGCTGGGTTTTGTTATATTAAATCACTAGTGAAGTTTTACAATTCTGAGATTATTAGAAATCCACCAAAAGGTAAGTAATTTTGCAAAAAGATAAGAAACTACACTTAATTATTTTGCACGAAAATTCCTTTTAAAATATTTAAGAGCGGTTCTTTGGTCAGGTGGGTATTCCCAAATAAACATGCACAACACATGTACAAGAGTATGTGTCAATATGAACACTATAAGTCGGTATGGTAAGAGTTTTTCTTAACTTCATTTATCTGACAATAGTTTAAAAGATTGCCCAAAAACAAAATCTAGCAATCAAAAATTGTAACAAATTTGGTTTTCCAAAAATAAATACTTTAATCTTATAAAGTTAACGTTTCCATACAAATAAAATTTTTCTGAAATAATTTTTATTTTATTTTTAAATTCTTTTTCTTCTTGCTTTAAAAAAAAGGCTTAAAGTATTCTTTTACACATTCTTTTCCCTTTTCCCAACTTATTTATTAACGAAAATAAAAAATTATTAATTACAACATAATATTTTTGATCTAAGAAGCGGCTTAGGTGCATATAGAAGTTTGGATTTTAAAAGTAATACGACAGAGCGAAAATAATAATATATGTGCCCACAAGAAATATTAGCTAAATTCAAGATAGGAAATAATTTGAATCACCTAATATTTTATTTAAAAAGTTAAGGTCGATATTCCCAGATTTAACACCACACGTTTTATCGTTATTCCTCATGGGCACGATAATTTTATTTAATTAACAATCATTATCGTTTTTAGTGTGCGTTATGAATTTTGTAGTGGGCAACCACCTCTTCTTCCGCAATCAAAATCCCCTGCATGTAACTCACCCACATATCTGGATGCCGTTTGCTAATCCAAAGAAAGATGGTGATCTTAGTAACTGTAACAACTGGTGCGGTATTTAGGTCTTGTCCGTGGTGATGAAAATTATAATGAGAATCACACTTGTTCGTATTGGCAAGTCAATTGTCAAGAAGCTTCACCCTGAACAGGCAGGCTTTAGAGAAAGTAGATCGACCAAATAAACTCAATACGAATCATCATTGAACAATCAGTTGAACTATGTTACCCGTTATACCTCTTGTTTGTTGATTACGTAAAAGTATTCGATTCGATCAACCAAGAATGCATTTGGGCTAAGCTGGTAAAAAATTATATCAATAATACGCAGCAGGTATATTACCTTTCAATGTAGTGTCCTACACGATGACAGACTTTCCAGCCCTTTCGTTACCAAGTCCGCCATCCCCACTGATCCTCCTGGTGATCAGCAATACAGTGGTCAAGCGAACTACCAACAACAAGAGCCAAGAGGTTTAATATGGAACCCCCTAAGGCGCAATCAACGACTTTAGTCTTTAGACTATGCAGACGACACCCTCTACGGGATATGCAACAAAAAACGATGATCGCCAGATCTGCGAAAGTTGCTCTTATGATCCAAGCCGTCGAAACCAAAGAAATGAAAGTAAACAACGATTCTGACCTATCTATTACACTCAACCAATTGAACGTGTGAAAGAATTTCGAAACCGGGGGAGTATTCTTACAGGCTCCGGTGACGCCCGCATAGCCGTCGAATCAAGATTAAACAAAACCCGTGCCTCTTTATGCAATTTAACAAATTTTGACGGTCTAACCACTATAATTTGAAAAAAAAAAAAAGATTCTCATGTTTTGATCCCGCGTATTTGCAGTACTGTTATACGGCTCCGAGATCTGGCTTTTATCTGCCGACATTAAAACACCGTCAACCGTCGCCACCGTCTCATCTAAGATCTTTTGGCCAAACACCATCAGTAGCGCCGAGTTATACTACTGAACCGATTTCTTAGACATCAACCTTGAGATTATGTATAGAACTATTTAAGTTCGAAGCTGGTTCCCACCCTTTCCTCTACACTGGCAACTTGTTCGTTGGCACGGCTAAGGCTCGCGGGCATTGGCGGGGGTATTTGCCAGTGTTCCAGTATTGGTAGATCTGGTTGCCACCAGGGCTCAGCTACGTGAAGACCATATCACATAGGATACACAAAGCAGCAGACGTAAAGGGCAACCTACCTGGAGACGCTGTACGCTGAACGAAGTCAAACAACATCGTTACATAAACAATTATACCAGTTTACTGGACTTGCAGACGATTGCTTCTAGACATTCCAGATGGAGAAATTTTATTTTTTATTTTTGATGACCTAAGCACTTTGTAAATGCAGCAAAGGCGATATAGATAGATAGTTTACTAACTGCAGCCTTTTACTGGTCTTATGGATGAGTGAACCAGTATACGAAATTTTTAAATGTGTATGTATAACTTATTTTATTTGCTGTTATTTATAATTAAAATAATTAACAATCAATGTTTTATTAAAAATTAAAAAAAAATTTTCTTTATAATTTTTACTAATTTCGACATAAATGTAAAATATAATATAATAATATAATTTAAAAGTATCGTTTGCCGTCCCTGTGCTGCTTTTTTTTTCTTTTAAATTAAAGTGGCTCATGAAATATGATCTGTAGATAACATTAAATTACTAAAATATTTGTTAAAACACGTTCGACAAGAACAAATTTATATAAATTATTTATTATTTATTTAATAAATTATTAATGTTTAGCTTTTTTTATCAGATGCATTTAATACATCTTATACAACTAAGTACCAGCCGTAAACATTATATATATATATATACTATTTGGCCCGATAATTAGTGAAATAACAGTACAAAAATTTTGTTCCTATGCTTAACAATTTCGCCTTCCTTCTTTTGGGTTAGAAGGAAGTTTACCACTTCATTTTTTTTTTTAATTTGAAAAAAGGATATGTGTATATATGAATGTACGTGATGTAACTATATACAAAAGCACAAAGCTAAAAACACTCGAACAAAATGTGTGTGTGTGTTTTTTTTTAACTGAAAACTGAATGAAGTCTTTATGTACGAGTATTTCCAACCCTCAAACCTTGTTTAGCCTTTGAAAATTGTACAATAAAGTAAAAAAAAAAATACACACATAAAAATATTTTCTTAAGTTTTTATGGAAAAATATTCACAATCTTAATAAAAATGTAAATTGTGAGAATGTGTATGTATTTGTGTATCAGTGTTTATAGAGAGATCCCATGTTTAATACATAAGCACTTACATATGTATATACATATATACAGCAGGAATAAACGAGTGAAAGGAATTAAAAACTGTAAAAGTTTCACTGCCCCAACCACCATTAACACTTTTGTCGTAAAGTTGGCTGTACAGCGAAATTTGGTTGATAAATTGTATCAAGTATTTCTCATCTTTCAAAATTTCATAGAACAATTAAAGTTAAAGGAACTTAATCAAGAAGGGTTTTATTTAATTAATACTTATCATAGTAAACATAATTATAATTACAATTAAAGTTCATGGTGCATGGATTGTTTTGTTAAATTTTTATTAAATTACGTTTACATTCAGATATTAAGCAGAAGGAATGGCACTTTTTTAACCGACTTCGTCTGAATGTTACTTTTTTGTTACTGTTTGTGCCCGCATAACTCAGTCATTTCTGAATCGATTTTGAATTTTTTTCTTTATTTGAAAGGTTATGCTCACATATTGATCCCTTTTTAAAAGCAGTTCTTAAAAATTAAAGGGTGTCCCCATTCAACATACATATTTTCTACGTGCATTATGAACCGTAAAGAACATCACTTTGAAACTAAAAAAATGGCAGAATGTAATACAAAAATAAATCTTAAAATTAAAGAGTGCTCCCATCGGTGATGTAAATTGACCTGTATTCGCCTATCGTTTGAACCGTTATAGACAAACGTTTAAAAATTACACAGAATCTCGAGTGCTACGGCCATTACAATAACAAGTATTAATATTTAAAATTATAAAAAGAAGGTTGCTAAGTCTACTATAACAACAAGTATTTAATTTGAATTTAGAAATTAAAGGTTAATACAAAAATAATGTACTTTTACCTATTTGGCCATATATATTGAACCGTTATATACAAAAACTTGAAAATTAGATAGAATGCCCGCTACTTTGTTTGGTATAATAACAAGTATAAATATTTTAAAGTACAAATTAAAAGGTTAAACTAGTTGATATATATGGCCAAACTGTGGAACCGTTATAGGCAGACGGTTGGAATTTACAAAGCACCTGATTGCTAAGTCTACTACAACAGCAATTATACAATTTAAATTTGAAAATTAGGGAGTGCCCCTATAGTTAAAGTCACGCATTAATTACCTTTATCTGAATCCCAAATGTTTGTTATCATGCAGCGGTTATACTTGATCCAAATTATTAATATTCCTACCATATTTGCTGATTTATCGGCATTTTGCCAATCGACACAAAGTCTCGATTGCCTCTTTTTGCTCCAAAAATGCCGATTTTTCCGATAAATTACTAAAACAACGTAATTTTGTTTTTTTTTTTAAGTAAAAAATATTACTTTCGGGCAGCACTAGAATACTTTTTGCATTAAAAAAATTTCGTCAGTTAATTTGTTGTTCCCTGGAAAATTGTAAAAGTTATGTAAGTCAAAACAAAAAAGTGAGCTGATCAATTCCTGCATATCACATTGCTTTAGAAATAAAAATGAAAAAAGTGAAATTACTTCTGTAATCCTGGCCATCGTAATAAATTAAGTGAAGTGAAAAAAATATTTTTTTGTACAACGAATGTCGCAGCAAAATTTTATTCCATCAAAAGATTCAATAACAAATTATTTATTTCTATCCACTGTCCTCCATTATAATCTCCTCTAATCTTTCAGACAGTAAAGGAACAGTCAAATTTACTTTTTAATATTAGATATAAAACATCATTATCTAAAAGTTCTGCTTGTGACTAAATCTTTCAGTATATATTAAAATTTGCTGCTGACCGAATAAAAGAGGTTAAAAACAAGTAAGAGTGATATGTTCGGCTATGCCGACTCTTATATACAATTCACCGTCTATGTAAATCTAGTTTAGTGAAGTAACTCCAATCAAAAAAGCAAATATTAGGATGACAGAGAATTTAAAAATGAAAAAAAAATTTGGTACTGCATTATATAAAAATAACATCGGCTCTTAATGGGTTAAGCATTTTTAAAAATTTTTAGTATTTCCTTAAAGATCTCTTTAAACCCTTTAAAATGATACCCATATTGATATTTAAAAAAAATTTTTTTAGTGGATATTTTTTTCTTTTTTTTAAATTCTCTATCGCCCCATATATTTATTTTTTGATTGGAGTTACTTTATTGTTCCAAATGACATGAAAAAATTAGATGTAAGCGTGGTATTTTGCCTGCCGCCTCGAAGGACTTGGACCGATCATGTTGATTTATTTATTTTTTTGTGAAATCAAGTTTGCCTCGGCAATAACACGGACGGACAGACGGAGATCGCTCAATCGACTTTGCTATGCAAAAGATGTCAGAATATATACACTTTATGGGGTCGGAAATAGATATTCTAGGAATTACACACGGAATGACTAACTTAGGTATAACCTTTTTCAAGTTTTTGTGGTGAAGGGTATAATAAATGTCAAGCACTATTTTAGGACCATAAAAAAAAAATAAATTTTGAATTAAAGCATCATAAATGGCTCTCAAAAAATTTTAGATGGTACAACGACTTGTCTAGTGTTAATATCAAGCACCTGTAATATGGTGGCTGCTTGATTTGCATGATGCTTCTGCAAAAAAAATCTATTTTACTCAGAAAAAGGAAGCCAATTTTTGTAGAACATCCGAAATATTCATTAGCCAACGACCTTAAAATTTCTATTATGGCTGGATAAAGTGTATGTAGTATAAACTTGAATATGGTAAGAACTGAAAAAGAATCAACTAAGAGGAATAATTTTTTTAATTCGGATATCTCTCTCCCAGCAAACAAGAGAGTATAAAATTAAGAATTATTTTAAATAAAACTGTTGGTTTCTGTCAATCCAAAAATAATTTGTGTGAAATTTGCCTTCTTCTTAAAGGCGAAGCTTTTAAATTTTATTTTCAAGTGTTGTAAGTTTACATTCGATTTTAAGTAATATCAAATTTATTTTAAATAGCGTATTTTTTTCTGTGATATAATAATAAAACAAAAATGTTTCAAAGCAACATTTTTCTTTTTTCATAGTTATAATTTCTTTAAGTTCGTTACAGTTAACGCACTCATTCTCTTAATTTTTCCAGTCCTTGCCACTCTTTAAAATTTAGAAACAGAAAACAATTTCATACGTTAACTGTGAGCAAGAATTATATTTTAGAATTGAAGTCATTGAACCAAATCAAAATTTGTAGTGGAATAATCTCGTTATATGCAATCATCTGATCAATTATAAACCTCGATTTTGAAAAAAAAAAACGTGTCAAGCTGATATGAATACATTGTTTCATCTTTCGCGATTTCGCAGAACTTTTCAAACTTTCTCAGTTTTCTCTTCTTGAATTTGATATTGAACTTTAAAGAAAAGGAATCAAATCTAAAACAGGAACTTCTGCCAATTTCTTTGAACTGTCTATAATGCAAATGTGTAGATTTTGGTACAGTATAGCTTGTGCAACTTAGATTTTAAGTAAGATTTTTAAAGTATATATATTATGGGTGAAAATAATTGCAGGTTGGCACGGCAGCTGCATACAACAAGTATCAAATGGCTCGCAGGATACAACTTTGGAGTACAACTGCCACCAAAAATTAATAACAAAAACTAAAAATAATTGATTTTCTTCTGTAAAATTTTTTTATTTGAATTAGATTGAAAACTGATGCTTTTGTTTAGGTTTAAAAAAGATTTAAGAGAATAATTTGAAATCAGATTATTAAACCAAACGGTTTTCTTTGTGTTTGTTGGGTGTATGAATATTTGCGCAACACAATAGAGAGCAAAAGGAATTAAAAAAACATCGAGTGTGAGTCTGTCGTTCAGTTTTTCCTATTGAATTTTTTAAGAGCTACTGGCTGTCTTTTGTTGAATAGTAAGAATTTTTACAATGAAATGGCAGACATGTGAAAAGAATAAGAAGGGGTATTTGCTTTGTGCTGTCTTCCTGCCAAGCGGTGGCGTGGCTCAAATTTTATATCCAGCCATTTTTATTTTTTAACATTAGAAGGGAAAAAAACATAAAACTCAAGATATACGAATGCAGATTATAACGGGAAAAAAATGTTTTCTTAAGAATAGGTAAGTTAAAGAATGAATGGATGAAAGAATGTACATTGTTTATTGTTTATGCTAGTTTGAAGAAAAAACTCAAACACACAACACTACCACCTTCACAAGGAAGAACAAAGATACTTTTTATTTGTATGTGAATGTAATTATATTTTGCATGTATGTTTGTGTTAATATTTACACGTATCAAACCATATAACTTGATTTTTTTTGTTGTAAAAACAGTTTTTCTGTTTTTTTTTTTTTACTTAAAAATTCTATTCAAAAAGGGGATTTTTATAATGCTTTGCTGTTGTTGTTTGCACAACTAGTACGTGATTTAAAAGTTCTTATTTTAAGAGAAGGAACATTTTTTAATTACGCACGTCTGGTTAATACATAACTTGTATTATGATGAGCCCAGTAGAAGTAAAAGTAGCAAATTTTAGTATCTTATGGCAACATTTTTGAATTTGTGTTTAAATAATTAAACTTGTATTGTATTATTCTTTACAATGCGATGGAAAATTTTTTAATTTTTAAAATTTCCTGCCTGTAATTTTTTAATATGGAACAAACATATTTAGCGATGTTTGCGTTTTAAAAAATATTTGCCATAGCAAATTATTCTGAGTATGTTCGCTTAACTTTTGATATGGCAGCTATGCTGTTACATTATATTGTTATTTCTTCCTTCTCTATAAAATAAATAGGCAATATTTCCTGTTGCCTACTGCAGAGGAGATGACGCTCCGGATATGAAGGTGTAAGCCTGACAGTAATCACAAACAAACCATAAACTTAGGAACTGGGTGACTTCCAAGACTTGAATTAAATTTTTAATATTAATTTTTTTAATTGTTCAATTTTATGAATAGGCACATACATACTCAACCTTTTGACCAATGAGTGCGCAGGTTACTGTGAGTTTTTTGCGCTTCATTTTTTAAATTACATTTACCTCAAAAACTGAGAAAACACTTTCAGGTGGTTTTTTGAGAAATAAAATATAGAATTTAAATTGCCTCAAAATCAAAACGCATCGAGATATTCTTTTAAAATTTATAATTATACAATCAAATAAAATAAATAAAAATTCACGAAACGGGGAAAAATTTCCCGAAAAATAGTTTTTTTTATAAAACCACTTTTATGTTTTTACCGGGCTGTAAATTTTTTTTGCGTATGTAGCCAACAATTCAGGACTTAAAAATCCGTTTACTTTTCACTACGAAAAAATTTATAAATTTTGTTTCAAAATTGGCTACGTTTGGATAGGGCTGACGAAGGACCAATTACAATTTTTAACCGGTTTTCTTTTATTCGCTTTTGCTATAGGTTTTTTTAGTTTAAAAAAATTTGATAGTGCCAAAATAAGTTAAAATGATATAAGCATAAAAAAAGAAAACCACCTTTTTGGAGAAGATCCTGAAAACCCGTATTTTTAAAGAAATGTGTTATCGTAACAAAACTTAAAACATATTTATTCTAAATTTTTGAGAATAAAGCAAACATCTTAAAGTAATCATCCCATCAAAAATAAGTACAGCACGTTCTAAACACTAAATTAAGGTCGGACAAAATTAAAAAGAATGTAAGCCAATTTTATCCCAAAGTAAAAAAGATAACCTATTCGTATTTTTGTAGATATTTTTAAAGTGTAATTAAATTTAAAAATCTTAATATATGAACTTAAATTAAACTTTTATCACTAGTCGCATATGTAATCAGTAACACCACTTCTTTGCCTCTGTTAAATTTCATTAAGACATCTTCAGCGGTTCATGAGATACCACGTTATGTCCAAAATAATGCGTTTTAAAACCACTGTGGGAATTCGGGAAACTAACTGATAACCAACAAATATGAAAATAAAGTTAAAACTCAAAAAAATTAACTGTTACAGTAATGTCAACCTCAGTACAAGCTGTTGTAAAAATCGATGCCAAAACTAGAATTTTGGCGGCCTTCCTGCAATTTATCCTAATAATGGAATTAAGGTTATTAAAACTACGAAATGAATAGATTCTACTCTTTAGTCCAAGGTGGAGTTTACATGATGCTAAAAGCAAATCATCATAAAATAAAACCTTTGAGATTTGGAGATATGAAACAAAGGTCTAAAAGAGTATTATTGCTTGTTGTTTAATTAATTATTAAGTTTTTTTTTAGCATACAACACTTTACTTCCAAAAGGTGATATTTTTTTATTTTAAAAGCAGTTCATATATTTTATAACAACTTAAATCGTACTTAAATATTTTTCAATCCGATAAAGATATGGTTTCAAATAGATTTATGTAGCTACTTCTGAGAAAGTTAAATAATGCCAATAATTTAATTTTACAAAGTTTTGGGTTTTAAAGCAGGTAGAAAAATTGCAGCCTCTCTCTTCGCATTCTATTAAGACATTTTACCACCCTACTTGTAACGTTTATTTAAGTTTTATTCATGCTCTTCTTGTAAGTTTAAGTAATAAGAAATAAAACTGAACAACGGAACTTATGGCAACGTACTCGTATATTAAACTGTTAACTGAACACAGTTCAAATGCTATACGTATAAAAAAATTGTAAATTAGCAAAAAATAATTAAATTAAATGGCAAAACCTATTTTCATATCATCGAAAAAGGTTTTTACCAAAAGCACGAAGAATGCAAAAGTGTTTTCTTCTTAAAGGTTTAGTTTCTCTTATAATTTTATAGTTTCAATTAGTTGGATGGAGATGGAGCTCAAGTAAAGGAAACAGAAGATTTTGTGCATCTTATTGTAAACTTTTAAAATAATTTTTTTTTTTACCAAAGAAGTCTTATAATTAGGAAAATTTTTGTTGTTTTTATATTGCAAAGGAAAAGAGTAATATTGTAAGGAATAGGTTATCATTGACTAGTTATGATTATTTAAGATTCAAAATATTGTCCATCCGATTGATAGTTTTTCGTGACTGCGGCACAACACACAGTTTGCGGCCAAAAACACTTTAATTTTGCGTTTCTATACTCCTATAGACTGAAAAAATTTCAGATCAGTCAGTGGCCAACACTAGAAACAATTTCTACAGTATATGGCCAAACACTATTTCATTTTAGTGATTTCAAATATAATTTGAACTTTAGAATTGACATTGGCTCGATAACTTTGATATACATAGCACATCGTCGAGTTATTCAGTTTCTTTTTGAAATTTAAGTTTTAATGCCCAAAATACCGCAGTTCTTATCACCCAAAATGAAGTAGCATCTGTTAAAAAGACCATACTTAAGTTGATTTACAAAATTAAAAGGTTCACACTCTACGTCCTGATTTTCATTGTCTAAATCAGTTGTTTGGTTCATATTTCAGTTAAAAAGTGTTACCACTTACAAATCTAGCCGGACATTAAACCAAAAATTAAATTTAAGAAATTTAAAAATTTTAGTTTGCAGCTCGCCTAAAAAATTCTGCTTCGTATAGTGAATTTTCAAGTCTTGTTTTAGATTTAGATTTGGGATACTGTTAAAATCAAGAAGTTCAGTAAATTACAAACCCTTTTTTTCTGTTACTTTTTACGGTTTTGAGAGTTTTTTTTTTGTGGCAAAACGAATAAAGATTTTGTATTGATTTTTTTTTCTATGAAAGGCTTAGTTTACAGCTACTTATATTAATTATTAGAAAAATTTTACTTTAAATTTTTCTAATAAAAATTACGGTTTTTAAGAGTGAAGGCAGTCACGATCCTAAAAATGTTTTAAATCACTTTAAAATTAAAGGTTTCTACATTTATACTATGGAGAAAATACACTGCGCGTTTTTAAGCCATTTTTTGCAAATTTCACCTTTTCAACAGGAGAAGAAGTACAATGCCACTCATCATCATCGTAGTGAAAAAAAGGAGTTGTTTTAAATGTAATTTATTGTTGCAATTATAAGTATGTTATTTTAAATAAATTAATTATTTTTAAATAAAATAAATTCTACAAATAAATTACAAAAATTTATTTTATTAATATTCTTGGATGGCTGGATATTTCGGAGGTGGGATTAGAGGTATACCTCCACCTGTCCATAAAAAAAATTTTAATTTTAATGATATAACGACGTATATATTAAATTTTTTTTAACACTTACATTTTTTTAATTAATATTCTATTTCGTGGAATTTTAGAGTGTCTTTGGTTAAAGTTTGGGTTTTTGAACTTTCGGTGACTTTAAAAGTTGCATTTGCTAACAAATTACAGAGGTAGGTTTAGTTCCTCTAAGGGGAACTTCTTTCTCCTCGGTTCGATTTTTTTTTTTTCAAGTTTCATTGACTTAGGTGATTTCAATAATTTTTTATAGCCAATATAAAAAAGGAATGTCCAGCTAGATTGTCAAAATACCAATATGTGGAGCGATCAAACATTTTGCAACAAACAGAAATTTTTTAGACATGTATTAATTATTGTGTTTTCTTAATTTTGACTTTAACTACATACGATTATCGCCCAAAAATATTTTTCTACACAAGCATTGCTCGTAGTAATACGAGCCGGTCTGTGAGGTCTTCAAATGGTCTTGACTAAGAATGCTAAAGTTATTATTATTTGGATTACACTTTACGATTTGCTCCAATAATATTCATAAGGTGTAACTGTTCCCAAACGTTCCGTGTTTGTCTTAAAAACGCATTATTGAGTAGTTCCGCTCAGTTGGATATTGCCTGCAATTTGCTCATTCATCATCAATTTCATTAGGTACCAATAATCAACCTGTTGTGCTCAGTCTGCAGTGCTGAGTTATGCCGTGTATATTATATACTGTTTCGTAGAAGTTGAGCTCAACGTTTCTATGAACGTAACTACTTATTGAAGTGATAGTTAAATTCTATAATTTTAAACACGAAGCAAAATATAAATCGCAGGATACTTTCAAAAACAATTAATTTTTTTTTTAAAGGTCCCCAATCCCTAGCAATGCAAGATTTTTAAGCTCAATTTAAAAAAATCCCTTTTGGAGATAATATAAGGGTTTTTTTTCTTTTCAAACAGCAAAACCGGTTTAACATTCTCTTAACTGCTTGTTGCTTTACTCCTATTGTATTTTTTTTTCTCTATGGTAAACTCCTTTACCAGTGGCTTCAACATAAGTTTTTGCCATTAATTTCTTATTTTGATAATTTAAGCAAACGAAGAAAATTTGTTTCCTAAACTGCGGTTTATAAACAGGATCAAGTCCCAGACTTCATAGCACTTAAAATCAATATGTGTTTGCCATCTTAGCCAGCTATTAAGCAACGACTTGTATAGATCTTTTTAACAATTATAAGCATAATATTTAGTTAGCAGCAATAAATCAAAAAACGTTTTAAATTAGTCCTTTTATAATAGTTTAAATCAATTACATTACTTAATTGAATTGTTGCACACGCATCTGTCTTCACTGTATAAAAAATATACTTACTTTTAAGCCCTCTAGCACCCAGTTCTGACATATGGTTTTTCATGTTGGCCGGTAAATATTTTTTCTATTTTTTAAGTTCTTGTAATGGTCATTTAGTGTTGTTTTAAATCTTTTTATAACATGTTTTTATTTCTTTTACTGGCATATTTGTTGTTCCGCTTATCCTGACGTAATTGTGATTTGAGAAGCCTGTTGCTTTTTCGTATGTAAAGTGTTAAAAAAAGCACTTCGCACATACACATAAACAGAAGTTTGCACGCACATTGTAAATATGCAACAAAAACATTTATAACCAACATTTAGCCAATCTCCAGGGTCAAGTTAATATAACCACCTGCAAGGGAAGAAGCCCAAATACAGTTTAAGAAAATCTTTTAATTATTCGGCTGGTAGTCTAGTATTTCGAGATATAGTTAAGACTGTGAAACTCATATTTAGGTTGTACAGGCTTATTAAATTTCCGTTGACCGGGTTTACTCTTTTGCCCAAAATAGAATAGTGGCTCGAAAGCCTTACAGCAGTCAGAAAACAACTCACTACAAACGTCTCGACGAGAATAATATATACTAATATATATAGCAGCAGACAATAACTGCAGAAAATACTGCTAAAGGTTGAAATTGAAAATTAACTAAACTATGTGGACTTGTTCACTCCGAATTCAACGTTGTTGACAGCAATGTAGTGACTCGAATAGAAAATATTCCATAAGAAACAATTGCATATCGCTGAACTTTATTCGCTTAAATAAGCGAATGCTAAGCCACCCCCAAAAGAAATTAATTCCCAATAAATTGTCGTTCGCATGAAATTTATAATATATGATGTAATCACCACTTAATTAATTCGATATTGACTCGTATAGTAAAAGTATAAAAAAAAGAATGAAATGGTTAACATAAAAATTACTTTTTCATCCATCCTGTGCAGATCCCAAAGATTAAATGATTTTTATGTCTCAATAATGTGACACCTTCCCCGATGAGTTTGTTTTTTTTTTTACCATTTATCTGTTGTTTCTTTTATCTTGTTTTCTATATTTTTTCACTGAATTTTTTCAATTATAAATTTTTTAAACATTTTTGTTGATTTTTTTTCATTGGGTTATTCAAACAAACAGAGCAACAGTTATAAATGTCAAATGTGGTCGTTGTGGCTTTAAATGTTACCCTTTATTAAGTCTTTTGTATTGAAAAAAAAGGAACCCTGAACCTTCAAAGTCGAGCTATATTATCGCAAATCTTCTTTTCTCTTTTTGCATTTTTTTCGCAAAGTCTAAAGAAAAAAATTGTGTCTGTTTTTATAAACACAGCGAGTTCATTTCGTTATGGTCTCGTTGTTAATGAAATTAACTTGACAAATGTGGTTTGAATTTTGTCAGTTTTTATTCGGCATTTTTACTCGTTTTGGGTGGCATGTTGATGATGGTTTCTGTGGATGGCTTTACCCATATGAATTAGCCGTAAAAAGCAACAAGTGAGAATTTGTTTTTATCAATTTATTCCTCTTTCTCCCAAATATGTAACTGTTGTGTTGGCGTTAAAATTGAATTTTCATGCGTCAATTACAGTTATTAGAGTAATTAATGTTAAAATTAAATTACAAAAAAAATTTTTTTGTTCTTAAATATACTTGGGAAAATGAAAACCTTATAATCAATTCACAATTAGTATTAACAGCTTTGCTTATTCTGCACAGATTCAATGACTGCTACGTAAAATACTATACTCAGAATGAGCTGCAAATCCTATGGTGACCATTGCTCTTCTCAGTTTTTCTTTTCCTTTAAATTATTTCATGAATCATTAATGTGATCTATTTAAGAAAGTGGGTGACCACTTTGACTTGAGGTGTTTAAAATCATTTTGTGACAATATGCGACAATCTTCCAAAGGCTTACACCCTTAGCAAATTGCTTTTTATGCAGCAGTTCTTTCCACAATGATACCTTGCAGAAATGTTGAAAAAAATTATAGGTTCTTTAAGATGATGGTGCTCTTTTCACCAAAAATATTTCAAAATGTGGCACATTTTTCAATTTATAAAATATAGTGGGCTGAAGTTTCACCTCTTGCGTTATAATGCAGTAAAAAATATCGACCTTCCAAGCAAAACCAAAATTGCCTATTACGTACATTCATTTTATAAACTAAGTTGTAAGCGTCTACATCCAAAAAGTAATCAGTTAAATTTTAACGATTGAGTAGGAGAGGGGCAGAAAATTTAGCGAAAACTCATTTCCATAAAACAGAGTTACTAGTACGTTCAACAGCAGAATCGTCAAATAAATAAAAGCAACCCAATATGGCTGTGGTACTAAAAGCAACTCTAGCTTGTCCACATAATACTTTAAAGATAAGAAAAGTAAGTTTTGCTTCAGATAAAGCACCAATTCGCTTCAGCGCAGACGAAGCATTTTGCTTTGACACAACAACAATCCCAAAGCAAGAGACATGAAAACAAAATTAGACATGCTGATACTTACTCCTTTGTAAAGACGTCACAGCTTCTAAAATTAAATACTGGCCAGATTGTGTGAAGAAGAATTGAAAAATTCGAAAATAATTGTAATGATACAGACGAAGGTTTTAGAACGCCTAATGACTAATTAAAATAATTAAATTAAAGCCGATTTGATGGTAGCTCTGGATATATAAATTAAAAGTAGGGATCTGTTGAGCCTTCAACGTCTACGGGAATTTTTGAGATATTTAGTTTTTTAACTTTTTTCATATCGCGGTAACAATAAAAGTTTTCATCATTACAATAAATCAATAATTGATTTTGCCCTAAACTATAGCTGAAATCACATGTTGCAAAAAAAATATTTTTTTTTATCATTTAGACGGACGAATGAAAAAGCAGTGTTTAATGCTAAAAAATTTTAATTAAATAAAATTTTTCCCGCGTGTTGTGACATTCCAAACTAATGAGCACTAAGTGAAGAGCGTATTGAACAAAAGAAACGAGTACATTTCATTACACCAGTATTTATCAATAAGGTACGCAAATATACTTGAGACGATTTCATATACATGAAAATTTTCATAAGCTGAACAATTTTTTATATTTTTTCATTAAAACAAAATTATGTACTTTCGATAGTGAAAAAGTTAAATACATGTGAATTTTTTCATGGTGAAGTGTCTTATATTAAGAAAATAATAGAGAAAAATCTTGTTGCTCTGTAATTTTTAAAATAAGTATTAATGAATTTATGCTATTTTATTAAAGAGTTCGTTCATAAATATTTATATTTATAGTAGTCTGAAGAAATTATACTTCTAAACTACCACAAACAAGAATAATGCAGCGTTATTAAATAGAGCACAAAAAAATTTTTTTTTAATTTTAATTCTCTGTCATCCCAATATTTGCTCTTTTAATTGGAGTTACTTCACTAAACTAGATTTACGTAAATGGTGAAGTATATATAAGATTCGGCATAGCCGAATAAAGCACTCGTACTTCTTTTTTTTTATCACTGCGACTGAAATTCGCTTTTTAATGTTTGTGCCTCCATAACTTAGTCATTTCTGGATGAATATTGAATATTTTTTTTATTTTATAGGTTATGCTTACAGATTGGTCCCGTTTAAGATCAGTTCATAATTGTAAAAATTAAAGGGTGTCCCCATACAACATACATGTTTTTTACGTGTACTATGAACCGCAAAGGGCGCCACTTTAAAACTTAAAAAAAAACTGCGTATAAATATAGATCCCAATAGCACAAAGTAATACAAAAATAAATCAAAAAATTAAAGGGTGTCCCCACAGGTAACATAAATTAACCTATCTTTGGAACCATTACAGTCATACGCCTTAAAATTTTACAGAATCTCTATTAACCAGATCTTTATAATAGAAAGTATAAATATTTTAAATTATAAACTAAAAGGTGCCCCAATAGTTTATTAAATTGGATGTATTGCTAGTCGTATACCCGTCACAACAGTAGGTGTAAAACTTAAATTTAGAAGTTAATTGATGCAGTTTGACCTACATATTTGGCTCCATTTTTTGAATCGTTATATACAAACACTTGAAAATAGGACAAACTGTCTACTAATTTGTCTGATATAATAAAAAGTATAAATATTTAAATTTATAAATTGAATGGTCTAACAATAGTTCATGTTATTTGAAGTTTGTGCTCAAACTGTGAAACCGTTGCAGAAAGTAAGTATAAAATTTAAATTTGGAAATAAAAGGTTGTCCCCATAGGTAATTTTATTTAATGTATGTGGTAAGACTTTTAAACAGTTAGATAGCAGAAATCTGTTTTAAAGTTGGCTTTTTTTTGCAAGAATTATTTTATAATTTAAAAGTTGTTGAAATTTACTAGCTGCAGTTGTTAAAAATTTTATCCTTAAATATATGTATGAAGTTGAAGAATAAATAAAATAAATAAAATAAATATCTGTTAAAAAGATAACTATATCATAATGCAAACAAAAAATTTCAGTTTTTTCAACGATATTTAAATAATTTCAAAAAGGATCAAATTGTAGAACTTCGTACTTATCATGCTTTTTAAATAAAATATTAAATATATAGCACATTAATTTTAAACTTTAATTTATTAAATCTAATATTGCCGTGTTTTTAATTTTTAATTGTTAAATTGCAAGTGTCCATTCATAAAGCAAAAATAAAATATCGTAGTGTTTTGTGATGTTTTATTTGTTGTTTTTATTTTATTTTTCAATAATTATTAATAATGATTATAATCAATATCGGTGATTTAAATAATTTATTCGGGAAAGTAGCACATTAGTTTTAAAGTTTAATTTATTTAGTTTAATATTAACCTGTTTTTAAATTTATATTTGATGTACTTTTCTTATTTCCCAGTATAGCTACTTGGGCCACAAAAGGAATAGAATTTAATAGGCGAAGGCAACTTAATTCTTTAAATATTTTTCTATTTTTTAATATAAACAATAATTGATATTTCATTTTTATGTAAAGATTAGAAGGACATGTAGGCTATTCCTATAAAAATCTACTTGACTCCTGTATAGGACGCTTGACTATTAAACCGAAATTTCTTACATAAATATGCTGATTGCAAGATTTGTTTTTTAAATTTAATAATGTTTGACTGATTTTTTAAATATACTATCTATTCCCGGTGCGCTTTACTGCATGAATAGGAATAACGGCAGCTATTATAAGAGTGTGAGGTAACTAAAATTAAATAAAAAATCAAACAATCTTTCAATGGATTTTTTGTTTTTAATTAATGAACTGTAAGACCAATTTAAATTTTATACCAAACTATTTAGTTGGTTTTACCAACATTAATTGCCCGAGAGATCGTAGAAGAGCAATACCAATTTTATTCCATTCAGCTAAAATCGTTGTTTTTTAATGCTCATAACTTAAAAGTTGTTGCCCATTGCAATAAAAACATCTAGATATTACACCCCACAGATTTTGCATTGTATTTAAAACAATTCTTAAAGCGGGCCTTTCCACACTGATGACATTTATGGATTTTTGTAAACGTGAATAGCCTCATTATTCTGTTAAATGTTCAACTAGAACCTGCCAAACCTATTCTAACGACAATGTTCCCTGTTCAATTGCTGCCCTGCAAATCATGAGAAATTTTAAAATTGTAAAATTTTTCCTAAGTTATTAGTTTTAAAAAATCCAATAAGAAAATTGAAAAATACCAAACAACCCCCTAACGGTCTCGTCGCGAACTAAAATACACAGGTAATTGTCTTCACTAAAAGACATATATGTACAAATCAAAATATAAACTATAATTATAGCATTTGCTATCAATGGTGAGTTTATTTCTGTATAAACACCAGAGAATTCGCCCCTGAATTTCTTTTGTAATCAACAATCTATGAAAATTTATTTATTTGAAATATTTTTATTCCTGCTTTTCATATTTACCATAAAACGGCCACTTTACAGTCTTTGAAAAAATTTTTTTTGATAGTGTTTCTTTTTTAATGGAATATTTAAATTAAAGTAAATATTTAAATTAAAAAAAGTGCTTTTTAAGTAAACAAAAGAAATAGCACAGAAAAAAAGAAGCCTATAACATTTTTAAGCAATTCGATAAATTAATTAAATTTTTACTAATAATTATTATTGTTTTTTTATTTTTTATTTTTTTTTTTTTTTTTTTTTTGTGGAAAATAAACTTTTTGTGCTTTCTTTTTTATCTTAAATATCTAGTTTTTAAATTAATTATTCTATTAATTAATTTTCAAAACAAAAATTGGGTGTTTGATAAAAAGACAAAAAAATCACATACAATAAGGATTTTTGTTCAAATCCGTTCGATTCGTTTAATCGGTCAATTTGAACGTTCCTCAAATTGACCGATTGAACGAACGGATCAATCTTTGATAATTGACCGAAAAAGACCGGTCACTGAAGCGAACGACCGGGCACATGTCTTACTACCACAAATTTAGCTGCTTTTAATAAATACTGTATTTCTTGCTTTGAAAAATGAATTCAAGGCATTTCTAAAGCATATGATCGTGTCCCATACAATCTACGTTTACTGAAACTTGAAAAAATTGGTTTTCATTTTTTTTATTAAATTAATTTATTGTAGTATAAAAGAAAAATTTACAATTCAGCTGCCTCATCATCCTATGGACATTTTTGAAGCGCGTTTCCAATATACAAGTCAATTAATTACAGTAAAACTTTTTTTATAGTTTACATTTTTTTATATTAATATTTCATTTAATAAATGAATCAAATTATTTTGTCTTAAGTTCATTTTATTTTTAATTTCTAAAAATCTTTTTTAGAAAGAAAATTTTTTTTACAAATGTATGCGGACGTTTTCCAAAGAAAACAAGAAAAATGAGACGCTAGCAGAATGAAATGCTGCACTTTCTGGACCGCTACGACCTTCATCAGCATTCTCCGGATCTATCTACCTTAGTTGTGTATTTTATAAACAACATCTATTTAACCAACTAACTTTGTAAATAAGAATAAGAATATCAACATTAATTTGGTTAGACGAAATTTACACACAAACCAACGTATTTCTTTACTGTTCTCTCTGTATTTCGTCTTGTACATTTGTTTTTGCTTTTGTTTCAATCATCGATTGAACACGAATGCAAATTTTGTTTAAAGTCATTCGTTTATGTGTACTCACACAACATTATAGATGTTGTTTAGAGTTTTCAGCTCAGCTCATTAGAACGAACTAGTTCGTTCATTTAGTTCAAAGCTCACTTAGTGAATTTAGCTGATATGTTTAGCTCAATTGTTTTTAGTTCAATTACTCAATCAGTGAGCAGAAAACAATTGAGCGAATCTAGTTGATTTGTTTAACTGTATGTAAGTAGGCACTTTTATCTGACTTTATTTTTGTAAGTCTTTAAAACTAAAAAGAATATTGATTAGTAATAATATATTTTCAGATTACAAATGGATGTTTTTCTTGATTTGTACTAAAATAAGTTTAAAGGTTTCACTCAAGCTGTAATTTTATATTTGCTTTTATATAAATAATGATGAACTTTAAAAGGTGCTCAGTAACTGAGCGAGAGCTCTGTATAAAGAGTGCTCCATATAGTTCAATTGAGTCAGTAGTTCATTTAAACTAGGTCGATCCCGAACTACGCAACTCTAACGCTGTTTCAGTATCATTTTGATTGTTATGAGGTAAGTATGAATGCGCGCTGTGCCGACCGTGCTTATAATTTAATTTTTATTAAATTATTATTTGAACTGTGAATATTATAAATGAATTGAATTTATTTTGGTTTAAGTTCATTTTATTTTTAATTTCTAAAAATCTTTTTTAGAAAGAAAATTTATTTTACAAATGTATGCGGACGTTTTCCAAAGAAAATAAGAAAAATTAGACGGTAGCAGAATGAAATGCTGCACTTTCTGGACCGCTACGACCTTCATCAGCATTCTTCGTATCTACCTACCTTAGTTGTGTATTTTATAAACACCATCTCTTTAACAAACTAACTTTGTAAATAAGAATACGAGAATATTCAAATTTACACACAAAGTAATTTTCTCTTTGTAGTCACTAAATTAGACTTGATGGAGTACCAATTTGCTGAATCGTGTCATTGCTAGAGAACTTAAACTTTTGAAGGTTACGATATTTTTAAGTGACCTCAAAACAATCAAAACTCCGAATTTTTGTGTTGATTTTACAAGAAATTAGCTTGTGGTCAGATAAGTTACATTTAATCTAATTAATATAAAGCGTATTAGAAAGATTAGAATATATATTGTCGATAGATGTCACTGATATAGCACTAACGTATGACAGTTCTAGTAAAATTGTTAACCAAATAGATGAATTAGCCAAAGAATGAATATTTGAATCGCCGACCGTAATGCAAAGACTTCTAACAAAGTTTTAAAGAAAATTTTCAATTATTTCAGAAAAACGTTAACAGTATATTTTTGTGATCTATAAAAAGATATAACTTTAAAAGGCCTACCATTATTTCTATTGGATTCTATCACAAAACTGTTCACTTTTACATAATTTTATACTGTATAGGATGTTTTTACTTATGTATAGGGAGGTTCCTCCGTAGCCATCAGCTCTACAACTATGAAAACAATTATAACGAAACCATGTTTCTTGACTTGCTATAAGGTGTGGTAGTTGTGAAAACTTAGCAATAACAGTTTTTAAATGATTAAATTTATCTATTGATGTAATACTTTGAATATTAAAAGATATTATATTCAAAAATGAAAAGTGTAAGGTTTTTAAATGATTAATCTAATCATCAAAGTAAGAGAAATATTTTGTTTGATTATTATTTATCATAAGAAAAACTAAATACTAGAAGAAAATAAAACTTATTCAAAATAACAATTTATAATAAAAGAGGAGATAAAAATGTAGATCCATTACCGTCGTTCTTATCAGTAACCTCGGCTTTGAGATATCATGTTTTCTCACAAATACTTTAGAGTCAACCGTATAAACATGATTATAGCCAACTGATTTTAGATCCATTGCATGTAAAAACAAACTCAGGGTTTCTTTCGACAAAAAGTCATTTACATAAACTTTTGTATTTTCAACCTCCTAAAGTTTCGATTTCGACATCATAAATTCATCTTTTGTTTTCTTATTAACAAATTTTACCACTATTGTCTTTTTCTCTAAGTTAAGTTAACTAGTTAAGTTTATCTTTAAAAAAAAAGTATGAATCCTTTATGTTTTCTTCTTTCATAACTACACCAGCCGTTTTTGAAAGTTCCAATACAGTTTGTATGGCACTTAAGTTTTCTTTTACTTCGATTTCTCTAACAATGCAATCATTTTTGAATCGCTGATCATTGAGTATTTTAACAGATGTTTTTAACAAAAGGAATTTCTTTTTTCAAAATATGGTTTTCTAGTTTTTTATTACTGTCAACAATATCTTTTAATAATTTGTCGTATTGTTAAGACATAAATTCAATTGAGTCTGTTTTTGTAGTAAGTTGATCAAGTTTTTTTAGTTCTTGCTTTATTTCTCTTAATTCTGTTTTTAGTTCAAAAATGTTAAGTTGGGTTCCTTACTTCCTTACTGGAAGATTAAACGTTGTTTCTTCTGATGGAATTTATTCAGATCCTCATATCCAAATTTCTGGTATTCCACAAGAAAGTATTCTTGAGCCATTACTTTTCAATTGGTTTGTAATGACATTCAGTCTTGCTTTAAAAGCTCGAATTTTCTTTTTTATGCTGATGACTTTAACATTTTTAAATCGATATCAACACCTAAGAATATTTATGTTCTACAGAATGATCTGGATGCAGTTACTATGTCGTCTAATTATAATGGTTTGCCTAATAAAATAGTTTCTAGCTATATTTTAGATGGAGTTAATTTATTGGTTTAGGAGTCGTTTCTGATACTTAATCATTGTTTTTTAGTCACATAGATTAGATCAATCCTAAAGCTTGGTGAACTTTCAGTTTTATACGACGTCAGTCAAATGAGTACTTTGATCACTATACCAAGAAAGTGCTGTTTGTTTTTTTGTTAGATCTAAATTAGAATATGCATCTGTAATTTGGAGTGCTCCTACTGCTATACATTGCAAGAAAATTGAAAGAATTCAAATTATATTTATAAAATATGGCCTTTCCTTTTTGAATTTCGACAACTTTCAACCCTCCACTGTTAATACTACTTATAAAGATAAATGTGCTTTACTCTCACTAAAAACGATAGAGATATAAAGGATAATATATTCCTTAAATTTTTTTATATAATGTCATTCGTGGTTTTGTTGACTGCAATTATTTATTGGGGTCAATAAAGATCTCTTAGATTAAGAAATTAATTCTTTTTTTTATTGATTTTCATAACACAGAAAACGCATTAAATAAATCAATTACTAGAGAAATGCGCTTGATTACTCTTGTCCAGTGATTCTCAACCTTTTTTTTTTTAATAATAGGTCGTTTATAAGGGTAAATTCATTTAAATACGATATGGAAAATTGTTATAATATGCTTAACGCTTTTTTGTCTATCATTAGGTAATCGTATATATATTGTTAATCCATAATGAATTAATTCATTTTTTAAATGTTTTTGAATTAAATCTCTATTTTTGAAAAGCAAAATAATATTATATACGGTAAAAACTACTATTGTCACAAACGTACAAAAAACATTACACCTGTTTAAGTACATTAGTTTGCCGTTTTTACATTACAAACATCCAAGTCATTCGGTTGGTAAATAGCTTTATGTTTGTTGGCACCACAGAAGTATTGACAACCCACTTTTTTGTAATTCATATTGTTTAAACATTTTTATATATTTAAAATTTGGCGGTACACTTTTAAAATTTAGTGGCACACAAAAGTGGCGCGGCACAGTGGTTAAGACTCACTGCACTAGTCAGTTAGTTGGACATTACTGTTAATAAGATACAGTTTTACCTGTATTACTAGAATACTTGATAAATAAGGCATACATAAACAGTCATTATAACAAAACATTTTGCTGTTTGACTAGCTCAACTGTCAATAAAGTGGTGGTTCTTGATGCTTTTGGCTTAAAAACTCCTAGAGATATTTGATGATCTTTACAAAGTTTTAAGTTTAAAAGACTTCGATTCTTTGCGGTTTTGAAACTACTCGACCATGTGCAGTAGAGAAAAAAAATTATGTCTGTTCCACTATTTCATTGGCAATACGACAAGAAGTGTTCTAATGAAATCAATTACTTTTTTCAATCCTTAATGTTTTTTCATGCAACAAGCTTTTTTGTGCTAACTCTCAAGGTACTTTCTTGTGTTAGCAAACATTTTATAATCTTTTTATATTTCCATTCCTTAAAATTTTCGTAACAAGGAATACATTAATGGGAATTTTTTTGCCAATATAATAATTAAAATTAAATAAAATAATCTCATGTTTAGTAAAATGTTAAGACAGGTTTTTGAATGTACGAATGAAACATGTAATAACACGTCCAATAAAGTATCAAGCTTTTCAAACAAATAACGTCGATCAAGGCAAATCTAGGAAATCGTATACACAGAGATATGGTTAATGCAATATTATCTCATCGATGTGTTAACATACATATGTGCGCTCAAGAATAAACCACACTAATATATTTGAGACAAATATAGTCAATCAGAACTACACGGCGAAGTTTAAGTTGATGCAGCGTTTACGTAAATTCCATATTCCACAGTGGTTTCCTCCATAGGCCAAGAATCAAAAAAATGTTTGTTTTTTTCTAATCCTTATGAATTTATGGAGAACGAGTTTTAATGTTTGTGTCCGTTGAAAGTGGAGGTAAGTTTATATTCCTTATATTGTGATTACATAGTCATAAGAGAAAACTTAAGATTATTTAAAAAGTTATTCGGGCTCTTGTAGCAGAAGTCCTCCAAAATCCCTACAAACATTTACATTTTTGCAGCTTTTATTAGCTGTAAAAATATAAGCAATTTAAAAAATTCCTGAAGAATACTATTTTGACCTTTTCAAAACACACGATTTCAAAAACTACTTTTTTACATACACTTTTAGTTATTTGGTTTTTTTACGCCTTTTTAAATTAAACAAGTAGGAGTGCTATATTCAGCTATGCCGAATCTTATATACCCTTCACGATATACATCTAGTTTAGAAAAGTAACTTGGTGAAAAAACAAAAATTGGTGTGACAGAAAATTTAAAAATAAAAAGAAAAGAAATTAAGTGCTACATATATATAATTTTACATAAAAATGTCGTAGGCTTTTAATGGGTTAATCAACTTGAAAAAAATTTTATATTTCCTTAAAGATCTCTTCAAAAGCTTTTAAATGACACTCGTATTGATATTTAAAAAAATATGGTACCTAATCGTACTTTTCTATGAAAAGTTCAGAGGCCCAAACTCGGATAATATGAGCGAGCGACAATTTTTTGATGTTTTTTTTTTCTTATTTTTAATTGTCTATCGCTCCATATATTTGTTTTTTTTTTTTTTTTTTTGATTGGAGGATATTGACCGATCCTGCTGATTTTTAATAGCAAACTTTTAAATACTATGCGTATTTAAATTTTCTTCAGCTCTTCTAGTGCCTTTGCAGACGGACATCGCCTAATCGACTTCGCTAGACGTAAGAACTCAGAATATATATACTTTATTGGGCCTGAAATGGATATTGTAGAAATTACAGATGAATGACAATCTTAGATATACCCTTTTTCCACATGTGGTGAAAAGTATAAAAATATTGTCGATAAGGATATTTTGAGAGATATGTCACAATTATTAAAGCTTTAAATTCTAGGTTTCAAATTGATGACGAAAAGTTTGAGGAAAGTTTTCTGGCTGCTTTGTAGCGTGGTAAGAAATATCCCTATTCTAACTCTCTTCATAGTTATACAAAACTCCATGAAGCTGAGCGTGCTTTAGTTTCAATAAGTAAATTATCGGATGCAACAGCTAAATCGAAAATTAGCTATATAAAACAGTTTAGATTGCAACATACACAATAAAAACAAGTAGTTTAAGTCATGGAATTTTAAAATATTCACCCTTATTCTATTTGTCGGCGTCGTCGTCGTCGTTTTAGTATCAATATCACTTCGTATCAATGTCGGCATCAATTCAATAAAAATTTTGCATTCTATAACATCCCTATGACGACGTCGACGGTTTATCGATTTTTGTGAAATGAAAATCCGTATCCCTAAGTTTTTTCCATTCCATTTTTCTTTAAAATTGCATGAAGCAGTACCTCCACGAAAACCCAGTGCAAGAGACGGATTCTTCTGCAATTCTTCCATCAACTTTTTATAAATGGATTTGCATCTGTAACCCCCTATATTTTAAATTTTCAATGTTATGTTTGGTTTAAATCAATTCAAGTCGTTATGCAAAAAGGCGTCGACAAAAAACAGAGTCAAGTCAATGCAATATCGTCTTCACATTTGTTATAGAATACAAAAAAACTTTGAGCAGTAATCGATAAGTGTCAGTAACGACAAGTAGAATAACAAATTGAATGCCTCGACACATATCAACATTGATATGTGACGACGCCGACAACTAGAATAAGGGTGATTGTGCTACCTTATATTACTTAATAATACCTCATATTGCATTGAATAACTTTTTAATTTATTTTTTTTTTTTCAGTGTATATTTCGAATGAATTAAAATGGAATAAAAATGTATGCATTGAATTTTCAAATTTAAATACTTTATTTCAAAAACTCTTCAAACCAATTTATAAGCTAGTTAGCCCTTCAAAGATCATATGCCTACTGTGGCTACAGTTGTTAACAAGTTTCTTAAAAATTTGCAACTCCTTCTGGCATGATATTAGCTAACAAATTTTAAACACATTCGACTTTTTTGTACATAATTAAATAAGCTGCAGATAAATTTAAAAAAAAAAATTATCATTTCCGTCTTAATGTTTTAATCTTATTTGTTTAAAATTTATGCGTGAAGTCCCATGTTTATTTAATAAATATTTAATTTAAAGTTTAGCAACTTTAAAGACCGATTCAATATTTAGGGGAAATAGAATAAAATTCTTGAATTTGACAACCTTAAAAAAAATTAAATAGTAAAACGTTCATTTTTTGAGTTCCTTTTCATGAACAGAAAACAGTCGAAAATATGTACCTTAATTTAAAGACCCATCCAATATTTAGGGGAAATAGAATACAATTCTTGAATTTTGTTGATATAAGAAACCAAGAATACAACAATGATTTATTATTTTTAAGGCTGCACGATATTATATTTTTTAATTGATTTCTGGTGTTAAAGCTAGTTCCTTTTTTAACACTGAACTCAATTCACTTTTCAGCCCCAGACTAGAATTAAAAAAAAATAGATTTCACTGAAAGCATTGGCTCACAGTTTATTTTATGCAGTAAATTTTTTATAATCTATAAAAACAAAGTTAGCAATAAATTAATAAAGTATTTTGCACCATTTAAAAGAGAAAATATTCAGACGAAACAAACATAAATTATTTACTGCAAAAATACTTAAAGTATAATAAAAAATAATCCTTTTTTCCACCTAACAGCTTTTATTATGCAGCCATTTCTTACTCTAACGGTGCCTTAATGCATAGTTATTATATTTTACCTTTTCTTTATTCTACTTCTGGCGATGTTTTGCATTGAATTTTCAGTCTGATATTTTTTACGTGAAGTGTCAGTTTTAAAAAATTAAAATGAGTCCGCATACACCGAAAGTACAGCAGGAATTGGTTTTAAACCATTTCAAAAACGGCTACTCACAGTGAAAGAAAAACCGAAATGGTTAAAGTAAAAAAAAAAATTATAAATTTTGATTTGGCAACGCTATGCCTGAGTAGACGTGTGTGGTTTTGCAGCTGATCATTTATACACTTTTCTTTAACTCTTTTTTATTACAACAAGTAAAATTAATTAGAAAATATAACATATTTTTGAAAGAGTCCTGTATTGTCAGTCTAGCATTCAATGTAAGACATGTACATTATGGGTACATGCTTCGTGTGCAGGAGTTTCTGACAATGCTCTTACTGTCCTCAAAGCCAATAAATCATTGTCGTTTTCCTGTAATTCCTGTGATAAGAATCCACGGGCTGAACTTGAGAATGTGTTGCAAAGGCAAATTTATGATCTCAACAGTAAAATTTATGCATTTATAAATAAAAATGATGATGACATCTATTAAACAATCATTGGCTGATACTGTTACGAGTTTTAAGTTGGAGATGGCTTCCTGTTTGAAGGATATGAAATCGGAGATTGTGGATTGCAACGAGCTGATACGAAGCATGGACTCTTCGACATTTAAGAAGATAACGGAGTTGGAGATGGAGAATAATGTTTTGCACAAAAGACTGAATCGTGCAGATATTGTTGTTAATGAGTTGCCTGATGGCGTTGATAATCTCTTTTCTGTTACTGTTAAGATTGGATCCATTTATAACGTGTCCATTGGTAAAAATGATGTCAAACATGTCTGTTATTTCAGCAATCGAAAATCTATTTTAATAAAACTGAACAGTGTTTTCTTGCGGGATGAAATTATGAAAGAATATCACAAAACCAGGTCACTCATAATTAGTGATGTTATGGGTGGTGATATTGCTCACCGAGTTTATTTGAATGGTTATTTTTCTCCGGTCGCTGGAAAACTTAATAGTATTTGCAAAAGGCTACTGGAAAAGAAAATAATAAATAAATACAGAATTTTAAATAACGATAAACTGAGAGCAAAACTTGCTATGCCTGACGGTGAGGAGTTGGTGTGTGATTACTTTGGATGTGCGAGTCTGTTGGTTGAGGCTCCATATGTTTGAAAATTGGTATTTAATATTTTTTTTTTTTCATGTTTATAAATGAATGTTGAATTTAACGTACTTTTATGGGATTTTTGTGTTGTAAAACATGGAGATTTAGCATTTCTTTATAAACTCTAGCGATTTTTAGGTAATTTATAATTATTTAATCTTTTATAAGTATTTGTTATATTTTGTGCTCTTTTTAACTTTTCTTTTTTTTGTAAATTGTTATAAGATGTTAGATTTTCAATGAGAAGCTGTGTTTTTTTATGAAATAAATTTGTAAAGCAAAATGAATGAAAAGATTTTTATCTATTTTGTTATATTTTTCATCTTCTGGTTCTCCACTGTTTCTTTCAGCAACAATTCTTATATAAAATCGGTTTTAAATTCATACATGCATTTCTTCAGAGTAGGTCATATGAACTGTCAAAGCCTGAAACCTTCAGCTGATTACTCTAAGATTGATGAATTAAGAACAATTTTTGTTTCTACTGGATTAAATGTAAAACAGTATTCAAGGTTTCGGAGCATGAAACATGTGAATCGTTTGTTGTTGAAATATCTTTCGGTAATGTTTTGGTTTTGTTTGGTGTGGTTTATTTGCCTCACGGTGATTTGGTCTCTTTTGAAAATTTTCACCATGATTTGTTTTTGAAATATATTTGTACGTGATTTCAACTGCAATATATTTGACATTGTACGATCTGGTAGCATGAGAGCATTATGTTTAAGGAATAATTTGTTTATGGTTCACAATTCTATACCTACCCATTTTGATGTAGCTCGTGGTTCGTTATCTCTGATTGATTTTTGGCTGGTTAGTAACAGTTCTATGGTAAATTTCTCTGGCCAATTACAATGTTCATTCATCTCGCATCACTCCCTTCTTTTTGCTTCGTTTTTATTTAGTGTTGAAAGAACTGAAGAGTATATTGAGTTCAGAGATTTTAATTCTATTGACTGGGAAGGTTTGTTAAGATTTTTGGCAGAATTTAACTTTAAGGGTTTTAATACAAGTAATGTTGATGAGCAGTGCTCACTGATTTCATCTCTTTTTGAATCTTTAATGGCTTTTGTTCCCGTAGTTAGGAAGAAACTTGCTTCTGAGAGTAATAGTTGGTTAAGGTCTAGAGATGTTGTCTATGCAAGGTCCCTAAGGGATCTAGCCTATCGCTATTTTAGAAATCACCATTCTCAGGACTACTGGAGGATATATTGTAAGTATCGCAATAAAGCAAAAAGTGTATTGTGTAGGGCTAAGAAGAGATACTATTCCAGATTAGTTTCTGGTTTGGACTCTGCTGGTGTGTGGAGGGTTTTGCGAGGTTCTAGATGTTTTGGTGGTGATTCAGTGGAATATTGTGGTGATGTTGATATATTAAATAACTTTTTTGTTTTGAGTAGTGGTTCTAGTAATGTGGTTTTAGTAAGTCTAATTCAGTTGGAATTGACGAAGCTCTTTTGAGATTTGTTAAGGTGATTTATTCACTTATTTCTAACTATATTTTCGATTTATTTAACAATACTTTGACGACGTCTACGTTCCCTTAACTTTGGAAGGTTGCTCGTATAGTACCATGTTCATGGTCCAGATGACCTAGGGCCCATACCAATTATGCCTGTTATATCTAAGATTTTTGAACATGTCATGTTGCTTCTCGTTTTTTGAGTATTTATGATGGTCAGTACGCCTACCGTAAAGGGTTTAATACCACTTCAATGCTTCTTGGCATCACGGATCGCATTAGGATGAATGTTTATGATGGTGAATTGAGTGTACTTATATCACTTGACCTTTCTAAAGCCTTAAATTCAGTTTCGTTTTCTATTATGATTAAAAAACTTAGGGATAAGTTTTGTTTTTCTGGTACAGCATGTCATCTTATTCACTCTTATTCAACAGGAAGATCTCAATTTGTTGTTCTTAATGAACGGCGTTCATCACTTCGCGATCTTATATCTGGTGTCCCACGGGATCTGTTCTGGGCCCTCTTTTATTCATTTTGTATGTGAATAGTCTACCAGATTATATAGCTTCTCCGATTTGTACTTATTTTCTATATGCTGATGACATATTTTTGCTTTTTAGGAGTAGTATTGATTTTGCAGATGTTTTGCAGAATAACAATAATTTTAGCCTAGAACGTCTCCTTGAATGGGCTTCTAGTAATTCATTAACTGTGAATCTCTCTAAAACTAACGCCATTCTGTTTGGTCCTGCAACTCGGTTTTTTTTCCTAATCTAAATATTACCTTTGATAATTTAGATGTGGTCTTTATTGATCATTTTAAGTGTCTAGGTCTTACTTTAGATCCCAAGCTCTCTTTTTGCGCACACATTGACCTCATCAGCTCTAGGATTCTGGGTATCCTACGCAGAATATACTCAATTAATTTATATTTACCTATCCATATAAGGTATAAATTGGCTCATTCACTAATAATGTCACAGATTTTGTATGGATTGGAAATTGTTTCTGTCACCTGTTCTGCACACTTATCCAGAATTAAACGCTTGGTAGATTCTGTAGTTCGTTTTGTTTATAATGTAAAGCGACGACCTTTGATAATTTCGTGCAATACCGGAACATTTTACTGTTTCATAATATATTCAAATGTAAAAAACCACTTTCTCTTTATAATTCTTTTGTATTTATGCGATCACTAAGAAACCCACAAATTTATATACCGAGAATTAGTTCTTCCTTTTTTGAAAGATCTTATGTGGTTAGAATTGCAAGATGGTGGAATATATTACCTTTTTCATTACGTCATTTTTCACAATCAAATAACGTATTTCGTTTAAAACTTATGTTGCACTTTTCTACGTCCATTTTTTTGTGAAATGCTACTACACTGACATAAACCGAAAAATTATTTTAAATACTAAACCTCTTTTCAATAACTTTATTAAATTTTAATTAATGTGTAATGAATACTCAAAATATTTGACTTTATTATTGATAGTATTTGGTAACTATACCAGTGTATTATATTTTGATATATATATATATGTTTTATTGTTAATTGGCACTTTTTATTTGCATTTAATTTTTAATGAATTAATAATATATTATTTACGGCTGGGGAGCCAACAGATGATTAATACTGAATTATATTTAATTATATATATTACTACTTATTGAACTCAGGTTTTTGTTATTACTATGTAATATAGTTATTTTGGCTGCGAAGGCTTAATATTACAAAACAAATGAATAAAAAATATATATAATACTTAATTTTTTTTATTTTTTTATTTTTTAATTCTCTGTCACACCAACATTTGTTTTTTTTTTTTTGCTTGGAGTTACTTCACTAAACTAGATTTACATAAATGGAGAAGGGTAAAAAAGATTCGGCATAGCCGAATATAGCACTCTTACTTTTTGTATATTATAATTGTACAAGTGAAGTTAAAAACCAAATGTATGGATTTCTAAGATCCTTGCTTATCGCGCTAATATATTCTTTAATGCAGGAGAGTGCAGAACAGACCCTAACGTGAAAAATAAACATCTCAAGTTCACCTAAAATATATTCATTTTAATAAAGATGTACAAACATTTTCCGGGGAAAAAATTATATTTTCAGAAAATAAATTCTTTTGGTGAAGGGCACATGAGATTCGGTACAGCCGAATATAGCAGTCTTGTTTGTTTAATCTATTGTTAAGAACAACTTATTTATTAAAACCCTTTACAATTCAAAAGAAGACAATATAAATTTTCAAGGGGGCCGCCTATAAGTTTTATAATATTTTTACTTTTTTTGTTATAGCGGACGTAGTACTTCATACACTACGTAAATTTCAAGCGTTAAATAAAGCCATATACGTGAAAATTCGTCTCTATGAGATCGCCCTTTAATTATTAACATTATTTTTAAAAAATGAAAATAATTCTGAAGTTTTTATACGGTTGTCCTGTTTATATTGACATTACACACAGCTGTAGACCAGAAAATGTTACAGATTTAAACTTAATGTTTGTAGTGCTTCGGTAGACAGCGCCGCGATGCCTTTAACTAGATTCTTATTCTTACACTAATTATGAAAAATATTAAATTCTGACGATAGCTGTGGTCAGGATCTAAGAAGCATTACGGCTTGTCTCTAATAGCTTAAGATAACTGTATTTGGCTTTTAAAATTAAAAAGTTTATTTTTTGGCCTAAATTTTTTGTTTTTCTAAATACAAAGTACCTTCGATTTTTTCAAATTAAATTACACAAAATTTATTTATAGTAAGAAGTTATAAACAATAAATAAAAAATCGTTTTTTTAAATTTTTGGCAAAAAACTTGAGCATATTAATTTGTAAGTCATCACTATGTTTATATTGTACCCAAAGCTATTTTTTTATTTAATGTTACACAAAATAATAATTCAAGATTTTTTTAATTCAAGATACCAACTTTTGGTGAAAAATCAACTTTAAACCAGAATTTCTTAAATGGATTAAACGGTATTATAACATTTACAACTGGTTTGGATCGTCCAAAATGGTTTTTCTTACCGAGCAAAACAAAATTTTAAACAATCCCTTTTTTTGAAATTCATAAAACTTTTCTGGAAATCGCGTAATTGAATTTGTCAATCTTATTACTTTTTTTAACAGTAAAATTTTATTTAAAAAAATCGATAGTAAAAATTTTATAGTATTAAAAATAAATTTAATATCCGAAAACTCAATTTAAGATATTATTTTCCCCTTTTTGCAAGATGTCTTTCCCTTATTTTTTAATTATTATAAATCTATACATTTTTTACCTGTTGCCAATGAAGAAAATCATGCTCACTTTGAGTACGGGTAAGCTTTTGCTTTAATATAAATTTTATATTGAAAATTATCATTATGTATTATTGAAGATACATAGGAAAGTAAAGTGGTAGGAAATTAAATTTTAAGAGTGTAAATTTTGTGAAAGCTTTTCATATGAAATGGAATACCGCCAACAGAAAGGAATTTTCAAAGCAAGAAAGGAATTTTCAAATACATCCAAGCAGATAAATTTTCATAAGGAAGTTAACAAATTTGTAATATCCCCTTTACATGATCGCACACGAGTCAATATATTTATAAAAACTAGAGTTTGCCTTGTGGTCAAAATTTGAGCAAGTTTATTTACAAATAAGAGAATTTAACTCATTGGAAAAAAAGATTTCAAAATCAGGATCAGTGTTGCCAAGAAAGACAAGTTAAAGTTACGATTTCCCTCAAAAAAGTTAAATTTTTTTCACTACGAGGTTGGTCGTGAGTTTTTACTTAAATAAATAGTAATTTAATGTAATGTGTCTAAACGAAAACATAACAAAACTGTAACGGGATCATTTCTGTGCACGAAATATTTTGCTGGTGTAGATAGTAATGGATATGGAATACAAAACCCCTATTTTTAGAATTTTCGTCTCTTAGACTGTCTGTCCGTTTGTCTGCCTGTGTTTGCAATCGAATACGCTAATCGAAAAGACATAATGTTTAATTCTCATTTCTAAATATTTTCAGAAAAAAATTATTTTTAAATGTATGCGGCCGTTTTGCAAAAACAAACTAGAAAAATTAGACACCAGTAGAATTTAATTGTGGATTTTCTGGATCGCTTCATCCTTTATCAGCATTGTCTAATACGAGAGTACTTCAATGACCGTTCATTGTGTTTGCTAGGTTTTTCGTGTTTGTTTAATAATGTGAATACACATGGTCATACCAAATAGATCGACTGTGTTTGAACTTTGATCGAATTTTAAATGCCTTTATTAAAAAAAAATATAATATATATGGGTGGAAACATTTGCTGAGGCATAAAGTTTCCTACATGTCAGATTAAACTGGAGATATCCTCAATAACCTAATAATAACACTGTCCAACAGCATTTTTGGAACAGAATATAGTTCAGCACGTCTGAGTTTTCTTTTACAGTGGGTCAAAATTTTTATTTTTTGGTCGAAGCGAGCATTATACTGTATGAAAAAAATACTGTAAGTTAATGTGTGAGAGAATTCTTATGGTCTGAGTTATATTGTGGAATTGTATGAGGATTATTTTTGTAAAAGATCTTAACCCTCTAACTGGTCCCTTAATGGGTCAATTTGACCCTTTTTTTCGATAAAATCAAAAAATATCCTTTAAAAAAGGACATTTGAGGATTAAAATATTGTACGAAAATGTTTGCCGGAAAATTTCAGTGGGGGTCACCAAAGACACCATTGTTGTAAAAAAAGCTCTTGACGCTTAATTAGTAAAATTATACACCAACATATACAAAACAGGTAAAAACAGCGTCAAGTTCGGCCGGGCCAAACACTGAGTTCTCGCGTATAGTCAGCTGTGACTTACAAATCGGGTGTGATATTAATTAAAATTAATAATAGAAAATAAAAAACAAATCAAGCATAATTGAGCTACTCGGCAGTACGTATCGCGTGTGACTTTTACTAAAATTAATATAAAAAAAGAAAAGTTGAAGCTAAAATAAGCATGGCGGATTCTGTTTGCAAATTAAGAGATTAATTTTGTTTTTTTTTTTTGTGGACATTTTACGCACCATCAAAACAGAAGAACCATATTTTCTTTTCTTTGGAATACGATTTTTATCTGAAGCTTGGATACCAAAAACTGTATGTTCTACTTGCGAAAGTGGTCTTTTGACTAGGTACAAAGGCGGTACTAAGGCGCTGCCATTTTCTGCGCCTATGTCATAGATTGAACCTGAAGATCACAAATCAGGTACATGCTATTTCTGCGTAAATTACAAATTTGGTAGAAGCCAAAGGCACTACGCGATAATGACATACGAAGCAACAAATAATGTCATTTTACCAGAAGTGCGCTGTGAAGGTGTTCCGGTGCCTCAACCGCCTGCACATATATTTTCGGCCAATATGACATATGCCAATACAGAAATAACAGCGGCGAGAGATATAAGTTACTTGCCTCTTGATGGTTTAAACATATGTCCTAATTTGATAGACCAAGCTTATTTTGAAGATCTTGTAAGAGATTTAGGACTAACAAAAGATAAAGCTGAAATTTTATGTTCCAAATTGAAAAACGGGAATTTGATAAAAGCTGATGTAAAAGTTACATTTCCAAGAAAAAGACACGCAGATCTGGAAAGTTATTTTAAAAAATCAGAAGAACTCGTATACTGTTGCGGTATTGAAGAGGTTCTAAAATATCTAAAGCTTCCACTGTACTCTTCCGCTTGGCGACTATTTATAGATAGTTCAAAACACAGCTTAAAAGCAGTTTTACTGCTCAATGGAAATCAGCTTCCATCAATACCGGTTGCGTATTCCACAAAAAAGGAGGAAACATACGCAAATATTTCAAATCTCTTAAATAAAATTGAATACTATAAATATAAATGGGAAGTATGCGCAGACTTAAAAATGATTGCAATATTGACTGGAATGAAACAGGATACACAAAATATATGTGCTTTCTTTGTAAATGGGATTCACGTGCTACCAGCAGCCATTATTATATTAAATATTTCGAAGAACGTAAAGAAAATATTATTGGTGACTTAAATGTAATCCATGAATCCCTTGTCCTAAAAAAAAAGGTCATACTTCCACCGCTGCATATTAAGTTGGGCGTGGTGAAAAATTTTATTAAAAGCTTAAATACACAAGGAAATGCTTTCAAACGCATTCAAACAATTTTCCCCAGTAAAATACGGTTTTAAGAAATAATTTATTTCATTTAATGTAAATTACCTTTTCTAGGAATGCTCGTTGGACCCGATATAAGAAAATTATTACAAGATAAAGAATTTTATGGTCATCTGTCAGATATGCAAAAGACAGCATTTGACTTTATGCAGTTGGTTATATCAGAATTCCTTGGAAACTCAAAAGCACAAAACTATGCAGAAAATATTGAATGCATGCTAATCGGTTTTAACAATATTGGCGTTAAGATGTCACTAAAGTTGCATTTTCTGCACTTTCATCTCAATTTTTTTAAAGAAAACCTTGGAGCGGTTTCAGATGAACACGGTGAAAGGTTTCATCAGGATATAAAGGTATTGCAAGAAAGACTTAAAGGGAAATCCCAAAGTGTAATGCTTGCTGAATACGTATGGGGCTTGCACAGAAACCTTGACCCATCGAAATATTCACGTCAAGCTAAATACAGGAAAACATATTAAGTTTAATCTTTAATCCATTGTCAGACTACTGCTATTTCCTAATTCCCCTTTACTCGAAAATTTGAAGAACAAAAAAATAAATATTTACATACTAAATAAACCACTATTAAAACAAAATTATAATTTTTTTATAGAAGTTGCCATGTAATTTTGCCAAGTAATCGCAAAAAGATTTTTTTTACAACAATGGTGTCTTTGGTGACCCCCACTGAAATTTTCCGGTAAACATTTTCGTACAATATTTTCATCCTTAAATGTCCTTTTTTAAAGGATATTTTTTGATTTTCTCGAAAAATGAGTCAAATTGACCCATAAAGGGACCAGTTAGAGGGTTAAGATCTTCCACAAAAATAATCCTCATACAATTCCACAATATAACTCAGACCATAAAAATTCTCTCAGACATTAACTTACAGCATTTTTTTCATACAGTATAATGCTCCCTTCGACCAACGTGCTGGACCATAAGTTTGTTTTACAAAAATGATCTACTCAACATACCCTTTCAGAATTATGGGGTTGCTATTCTGTTCCATTCAAAAAGTCTTAATTTGTTGGACAGTGTAATCAAACAAAAATTTATTTCAATGACTTTTTTTATAATCCATAATTCTTGCAAAAAAAAAAAAACCAACTTCAAAACAGACTTCATCTGTATAACGGTTCAAAAGTACGGCCACCTACATAAGATAACATTAACTATTAGGAAACCCTAACTGTTTAACTGTTCAATTGTTTGGCAATATACCTCAAATTAGAGCAACTTTAAAGGCACCCTTTAATTGTAATAGATTAAGCAATCAGGTTCTGCGTAAATTTCAACCGTCTGTCTATAACGGTTTTACGGTTTGGCTATATATATCAGATTATATCAACTATTGTAAAACCCTTTAATTTATAATTTAAATTTTTTATACTTCTTATTATACCAAACATGTCTCAAATTCAGGTGTTTGTATATAATGGTTCAAAAATATGGCCGTATAGAACAAATTACATTAATTTTGGGAACACCTTTTAATTTCTAAATTCAAATTATAAGCTTCTTGTTATAGAGGAGTTAGTAATGCAGGTTCTTTGTAAATTTCAATCGTCTGTCTACAACTGTTCAAAAGTATGGCCATATACATCCAATTAAATGAACTATTGGTGCACCCTTTGATATATAATTTTTAATATTAATACATGTTACTATAACGGCCATAGTAATCGACATTCTGAACAATTTGCAAGCGTTGGTCTATAACGGTTCAAAAGATAGCCCCATATAAGTAAATTTACATGAATTATGGGGCAACCTTTAATTTTTAGATTTATTTTTATAAAACTTTTTGTTATTGGGAGCTACAGTAATACGCTGTTATTTTAAATTTGAAAGAATTGCAGGGGACACCCTTTAATTTTTAAGATTAAGAACTGTTTTTAAAACGGGACCAATCTGTAAGCAAATTCTCTCATATTACAAAAAACTTTTAGAATCGGTTCAGAAATGACTGAGTTCTGCAGGCACAAACATTAAAAAGCAACATTCAGTCGAATTAATAACCTCCTTTTTTAAGTCCGTTAATAAATAAAAATATTACCAATTGGTGTTTCCAGAAAACTTACACGAAATTCATATTCATATGTATAGCTCCTTAATCCCTTCATGTAAATCAATTTTATGAAAGAAAAAAGACAGAAAACTCCATAAAATAAATACTTTCATACGTACGTAATGCCTTTACTGGAACTATCAATCATTTGTTGAAAAAGCCTATACGTAATAAATGTGCAAAAAACAAACGGAAATCTCTTAACAACCTTTTAATTCTTTTCAAACAGGCAGATTTATTTTGTATTGTTGTTATAATATATTAATTATTTTTTAAACGCTGTGGTTTAAAAAAAAGGACACAGTACAATTTAGACACACAACCGTAAAATAAATGTATTTTTTTATAATAGGAAAAGGCCTATAAAAATTCCTAGAAACAAGTTCGGATTAAATCAATTACATATGTATGTAAATTGAAGAGGTGAATCTTTGTCGCACTTTTCTTGGTGTGAAAAATTTTATAAAACATTTCAGTATCAAAACTAAAATGAAAATAACGTATTGTATTAAAAAAGTTACATATAATTTTGCAAAAAAAAAAAACCCGACTTTAAAACTGATTTAAGATGTCGGTCTTGACAGTTCAAAAATTTGGCCACATGCATCATTTTACATCAGCTATTGGAACACCATTTAATTTATAATTAACGATATCAAAAAGTAGCGAACAGCGCAGGCAACAAATATTCTTTCCCGCATTGTCGCAGATCTAAAAGAACTTTTGATAACACAAAATCCTTGCGTTTTCCAAATCCAAGTGTACCATTGTTGAAGAATGGAACAAAAAGTAAAACTTTTAGTGTGATAGACAGAGTATATTATATTTAAAACAATGTGCCCTACCATACTTACAATGTCGAATCCACAAGTTTAAAATAGGAATATGATTATTTTCTGCTAAGAACATTTAAAATTTGAATTATAAGTATTTGAGAGCAAGTTCTGTTGCTGCGAAATTTATTTTCTTTTCAGAATTATATAATTTATTGTTAATAAATAATTTCAATTATATTTCTTCAGACTTACCGATTTGTTTTTTTTTACGAGATTCTTATTACATTACAAAATTGGCTATGGTATCTATTTTACAATTTTTACAATTGATACCTGCATCCCCATTCCATGCGTGTTTCAATAAATAAAATATTTGGAAATGTGTTTCGAAAATCTTTTAAATACATGATAATAACAAATAGCTAATGTTTTCTGAAAAACAATTTCCAAAGATAATATCGTATTGTCTGCCAATTATGTGTGAGAAATGTTTTGATATAATATAATCTTTTAAAATGAAAAATGTTTCTTCTTCCTTATTTTGCATGATTTTTTAACGAGTAAACGATAAGCATGAGTTTTCGTGATCGATTTTTACTACTCACGTGGGGACGCATTACCGTGAGCCATAAAAACTGGTTTGTGTATGAGCATGCCTAAAATTCTTCTTATGAGCCTGCGTGACCTCAGTTTTTAAATATTCATTAGTAGTAAGTAAGTAGGAGTAATGCCATGCCTATTTTGAAATTGATATTAATCTACTTCTATTCAAAGATCTCATTGTAAACATAAGTGAATCCTAATGCCATGGACTGAAATGCACAATACATAACAAGTCCCTCAATCATTTATCAGTTAGAACACATAATAAACCAAATTAATAATAACGTCGTCTTTATTTATGAAACGTTTCTAAATTAAAACCACAAAGTTAAACTACAGAATTTTAAAATTTACAGGCAAGATCATGTAACTCACGGAGGCAGAGTCTCGAAAACATCAACCGCTAATATAGAAGAACAAATCTTAGAAAAAACTACTTACATTATAAAAAAACCATCCGAAAAAACACCACGCAACTGCATCAAATTACATTACACCTTATCGGTCAAAGAAGAAGATATTGGCGAAAACTTCAAAGAGCCAATACGAACACGGAAAGAATGTATGTACATTATATTTTAAAATAATTTAATATTTTAATAAATTTTCACGTGACAAATGACAGAAATAAAAATTGGAACAAGTTTCTGCAAGGTTTACCAGCTGGCTCCAGGAATTGATGGATTAAAAAAAAAACTTTCAGATCTTTTATACAGCTTTATAGAAAAAATATTCAATTGGTGTCTTTTTATTGTTTACTTTCCGAAGTCATTTAATTTGGCCAAGATTATAGCAATATTAAAGCGAGGAAAAGAATCCAAATCAACTTAGAGTTACCGGCCGATAAGTATGCTTAAATTTTAGACAAAATTTTTGAAAACATAATTCTATATAGATTAAACAAATATACAGAAGAACACGACGTTTTAAGGAATGATCAGTTTGGTTTAAAAAAACCCCACTCAGTAGATATTGCCACAAAAGCACTGGCATAGTTTTTATTGATATTGAAAAAGCCCGAAGCAAAGGCATAATGGTATTGTATTTAAGCTTAATAAATTAAAATACCCTATTTATTTAAAAAAAATTATTCAAAGTTTTTTGACAGATCGAAAGTTTAAAGTCTTTATAGACAATGTTTCTTCAACACAAAGTGATATTCTAACAGGCGTTCCGCAAGCTCAGTCTTATCTCTTTAACTTTTTTTAACATAACAGCAGTTGTTAGAGCTCAAAGAAACGAATGCCAGCCTTTTACGCAGATGACAGTGCAATAATCACCTCTGGAAATGATTCTTTCACTCTGGTAAATAATTCAAAAAATTGAAAATTAAAATTTACGAAGGTAAAACACAAGCGACTATATTCCCTTCTAATAGATCGACAAAGCGAAAACCTCAAACTAAATTAACAATACAAGGATTATAATTCTACTCTTAGATAACGAAAAATATTTCGGAGCTGTTTTTGATAAATTTTTAATATTTAAACAGCTAATTTTTCAATCTTGTGATACAGTACTGAAATGTGGCAGAGCTCTTTACCCACTTCTAAAAATAACAAAATTATATTATACGAAACGTGTATTCGACCGATAATGACAAAAATATGGCTGCCGGGAGTGGTCTACCCGATGCGCAAAAACTTACTTAAAAACTTCAAATCATCAAAAATTAAAATCTAAAATCAGTTTTGAATCTATCTAAAGGATACCCCACTGTTCTATTACATAAAAATTCAAACCAGGAATATGTTATTGATAAAGTAATTACAAGATTTGAAGTTAGAAGTAGGTCTTCTAATATCAAAACCTCAAGAAATTCGTAAAAGTGTTTGCTTTTTCAGCAACTTCTGAAAAGAAGAGGCAGGCAATAGAACACACAACAAAAAAGTACTAACCTAAATACTATATATAAAATATCAATAAATTATGTAATCCATTTGTTGCAATACCTTAGTAAATTCTCAAACTATGTAGATATAACATACATATATAGTTTTTAAATATTTTTTGTGCAATGATGATAGTATAAATAAATAAATTTTAGCTTTTTTACTAAAAAATAAAATTCTAATTAAAATTTTTATGAAACAATAAATTAAATAAAAAACAAGTAAACGTGCTATATTCGGCTATTCCGAATCTTATATATCCTACACCATCCATGTAAATCTAGTTTAGTGAAGTGACTTCAATCAAACAAGCAAATATTTGGGTGACAGAGAATTAAAAAATAAAAAAATATTAAGTACTATATATATATATATATATATATATATATATATATATATATATATATATATATATATTTCATGGTCCAAGCGCTATCGTTATTATGTTAGTGTATTTTAGCAGAACTAGTCCCATAATCTGAGAATTAAACAAGAAAATCATATTCGGCTTAACCGAATGTTATATACCCTTCACAAAGAATTGTGTATTTATTTTCTTAAAATATAGTTTTTTGTTGATAGTTTTTAGTTATTTCTGTGCACTTTCAAACTTTTTATTATACTCGTAAGTGTAATATTTGGGAAAACTTGAAATATTTAGTGAAATTTTAATGATATAGTGAAATTCCAAATTTATGTTTATCTAGGATATTTTTTTCTAAATCTTGTGTTTTTAATGAAATAACGTATTATTTATTGCAAGAACAATTTTTCAGCAAAGCTAAATATTTTTGGTGAAATGTTAGTAAAAATGTAATACTTTGGAAAAGTTTAGATGGCTAAGTGATATTCTAATTACCTGGTAATTTATAGGGTTTTTTTTTAATTTTTGTTTTCAATACAACAGCATAAAAAGAGCAGTTTAATCTGAAAAAGTTAAGGAAACATATCTCCACCATTTATGGGTCAATATCACCTCGAAACTACGTCTGTGAGAATGGTGCTCACAAATGTTCTGAATTTCATCTGGGGACTGAATCTCACCCGATTACGAACATAAACATATCGCTAAATAAAATCCCCTATGTACAAGGATCCGACCCTGTTAAGGCTAAAATAAATTTTGTAGAAATTACAAACGTAATGACAGTAGTGATGGGTATAAAAAAATTACAAAAATGTTTTTTATTGCGCATTAATCCAGAAGCTGACAAAATGCTATGAGTGCTGCGAGATAACTAACTGCAATATAGCTCAATTTTAGATCGCGAGTATGAAAAGCCGCATTGTCTTAAAGTAACAAAATGAACGTTTTGAGAGTTATTTTTTTATTTAATTGTTTTAGGAAATTAGTTATAAAATCAGGCACCAAACCAGAATAAAGGCCATGTAATTAGTAAATTGCTTTAATTGATATTGCAAAACTCCCGAGGCTTTATAGCTTTCCCAATGACAAAACGCCTTTCCTTTTTAAACCTACTTCAAAATAGAAGAAAGTTATCAATTCGACTGAATGTTTCGTTTTTTATATTTTTGCCCGCAGAACTCAGTCATTTCAGTCATTTCTGAGTCAATTTTGAAAATTCTTTCTTTGTCTGAAAGAATTTTCTTTTACAGATTGGTCATGTTTCAAAAATAGTTCATAATCTGAAAAATTAAAGGGTGTTCCCATACAACATATATATTTTTTAAGTGTAATATGAACCGTAAAGTGCGACACTGTAAAATTTAAAAAACTGCATATCATTAAAGCTCCTAATGGTAAGAAGTAATACACAAACAAGTAAGAGTGTTATATTCGGCTATACCGAATTTATATATCGTTCATCATTCATGTAAATCTAGTTTAGTGCAGTAACTCCAATCAAAAAGCAAATATTGGGGTGACAGAGAATTAAAAAAATAATAAAAATGGTACTGCCTATATTTTATTTTACATAAAATTGCCATCGGCTCTTAATGGGTTAAGCATTTTAAAAAAAATTTTAGTTTTTCCTTAGAGATCTCTTTCAAAGCCTTTAAATGATATCCATATTGATATTTAAATTTTTTTTTCAAATTTCAGAGCCCCACTGGATGTTTTTTTTTTCTCATTATTTAATTCTCTATCGCCCAATATATTTATTTTTTTGGTTCGAGTTACTTTATTGCTCCAAATAAAAAAATGAGGTAGGCGTGGTGGTGTGCCTCCTGCCCGAATAGGCTTGCCAGAGCCAATTTGCCAAAAAGCTTGACATTGCCCAAAAAAAAACTTGATTTTGAAAAAAAAACTTGACAAATAAAAACACTCATACTATTGGTTTTTATTTAATTTTTTTATTTTTTTTTTGTTTTCATAAAAATTACGAGTATTAGAATAAAAACAAAAATATCATAAAAGTAAAAATAACAGAAACAATGTAAAAGAAACAAAAAACAATATAAGAATAAAAATTCAGTCGTTATATATTTTAGAGAAAACTTAGGCGTTATTTAAAAAAAATATAGGTACTATATTAAGAAAAAAAATATAGGTCCTATTTATTTTGCCACATATATTTCGTATTCTTAGATACAGAATTAGTTAATTCTCTACCATCGGGTGTTGTTAAAAAATTTTGAAAGTTTTTGCAATCCTCATTAAAATTTATTCTTCGGCTTTTATTAGCTCGAAGGACATTCTATTCCTATCTTTGGTATATAAAAAATATGTATCATATTAGTCCTTAGTTGTATTGATAGTAAAAATATGCTCCTTCGATGTGTTTTTTAGAAATATAAACTTACTTTTTTAAGTATTATTACATATGTAGCTAGAATAAATTTGAGAAAGAAAGTTAACTTACAAAAAACATTGACAAAACACTTTTTCACTTGACACTTGACGCGCATTAAAAAACTTGACAATCAGGCCAAATCAGGCCCGTCTGGCAACCCTATGCCCGAAGGACATTGGCCGATCATGCTAATTTCCAATAGCACCTCTTTCGACACTATATCTCATCGATTGTCACATTTTTTATTTATTTTTTTTTTTGTGAAATCAACACTAACACGGACGGACACACGGACATTGCTCAATCGACTTCGCTATGCATACATTCGCAAGAAGTCAGAATATACATTTATACTTTGTGTGGTCGGAAATGTATATTGTAGAAATTACACACGGAATGACAAACTTAAAAATACCCTTTTTCCACTTTTTGTGGTGAAGGATATAATAAATCTAAATCGTTATAGACAAACGTTTGAACATTAGACAAAATGTCGAGAACTATGACCGTTATAACAACAAGTATTAATATTCAAAATTATAAATTAAAGGCCATACTTTCAAGCAATTGAAGACAGACGCTTAAGTATTACAAAAAACCTGATTGCTAAGTCTACTACAACAGCAAGTATAAAATTTAAATTTGGAAATTAAAGCGTGTTTCAATAGTTGATGTAAATTGACGAATATCGCCAAACTGTTGAACAGTTGTAGACAGCCGGTTGATATTTACAAAGAACTAATCCCGTTATGATAACAAGCAGAAAATTTTAAACTGGAAATTAAAGGGTGTCCCAATAGTTGATGTAATTTGATATATGTGGCCAAGCTTTGGAACCGTTATAGAAAGACAGCTAAAACTTACAAAAGACCTGTACTGCTAAGTCCATTTTAACAATAAGTAAGTATACAATTTGAATTTAGAAATAAAAGGATGTTCCTAAAATTAATGTAATTTTAGCTACATGGCCGTGCCTTTTAAACCTTTGTTTAATATAATAAGAAGTATAAATATTTAAAATTTTAAATTAAAGTGTGTTAGAATAGTTCATTTAATTTGACGTATGTGGCCATACTTTTGAACTGTTAGAGACAGACAGATGAAATCTGTTTTGAAGTAGGTTTTTTTGCTAGAATTATCTGCAGACATTTACGCAGTGTAAAACCGTGCGCGTATTTTCTTTTGATGCAAATGTTTTATCAGGTTTAAGAAAAAAGGCAGCCAGACTCCTTTGATTTATAAATATCTCGCGAATTATATCCCTAAATGAAAAATTACATAGATAGTTTTGTAATGCTGGTTTTTAGAACTTTGATGCACTAAGACCGGCTTTATTAAGTTCCCCTGCAATTTCTTTAGTCTGGTTTATTGTAAGTGTAGCTAACAAAAGCATGTTTCTATTTCGTAAGCGTAAAATTATCAGTGTAAAGACCTTTGGGCTTTTACACAGTTCTTTTTTCGGTTTGATATCAGTGTCTCACAATCTTAAAATTTGTTCCTTCTTTTTGATTGTTGCTGTATCAGGTGAAGGCTCTCCAAATTTTCCTACCTTTTTCATTAATTTTTATCATAAACAATAAACACCGGAAAAAACGAAACTTTAAAAATAATATATGGAAAAATTAGAGGCAGGCTTGGTGTTTTGCTCGCTACCCGGAAGGACATGGACCGATCTTGCCGATTTTCAATAGCAAAATTTTCGAAACTATTTAGGATCGATTGGCTTATATACATTTTTCATAGCCTTGCTTTGGCAAACTTGATTTCAACACGAAAACGCAAGGACAGATGAACATCGTTTAATTGATTTCGCTACAGAAAAAAGTATCCGCTTCCTTCGAGAGGAAAAATTTAAAAATGTAAGGCTCTTTTGGTATTTAAAAAAGTGTCCTTTTATTCTAGAGATATCCGTTGTGAAAAAAGGACCCAACATTTGCAACAAGTGTTGACAGGGAGGGGTACGGTAATAAAAAACAATGTTTCCACGTCTCAACTTACAAACAAACGTTTTTAAGGATTTATTCAATTACTTTCATTTGTTTGTGTATGAAAGTGTGTCTTTTGCAACTTTTGCACCGTACTGTACACACTTTTTCTACTCCTACTGATTATTCTTCTTGAAGTAAATAAAAGTTTTCCACTTACCTTCTTGAATGTATTTTATTTCCATTTATTCATTTTTTATATCTGTGCACTCGCGTATTTTAAAAAAAAAGTTTTATACTTTTCTGTTCACAAACTTTACACAGGAATCTTGAATTAAAAACATCTAAGAGATCTTGAAGGGATTTTAAATAAAAGTAAAAAAAAAATTAAAAAAACATAATGACGCCATTATGAAAATAAATAAGGGTGTTCGAACATGCCTGTGTGTTGGTATAATGAGTTTATATAACTTAGAGTAACTGCCTTTGTGTAAGTGAATAAATAAAATATCTTAAGAGCCTTATTTTTCCCTTAAAAATTACAGAAAAAAATAAAAACCACCACTAAATACCAGGCAGCACATATACAAATAGAAATTCGCCAATGTTGACAGCTACAACCCAATAAACAATTTCATACGTTTGTTTTTGTAACATTAAATTTATACTTGAATTGAAATCATTATTATTTTTTTTTGTAGTTAATAAGGCCAGAACTCACAATCATTCGTACGATTGATTCACAAAAAAAAAACGGATTTGTTAATGTGTAAAATTAACTTGAGAATTTTTATTATAATAATAATTATATTATGCTAATATTCCATAACATTTTCAAAATAAAAATGCAATTAATTTGTTGGTCCAAAATAAGACATATATACCTTTTTCACCGGTTGCTTAAGCCAGCTCATCAGGAAATCTTTATCCAAATTTTTAGAAAAGCCAAAAATATTTTTCTTTAAGTATTAAGACTTCAAAAACAACATGAGAGTTTTGGTTTTAATATTTATTTTTTTTTCTCCTTATATTAAAAACTCTGATCGCTTAGAGAAAAAAATTTTATGAATTATTTTAAAAGATCATAGATCTGTCAAAGAGTCTGTCACACACACTTTTATTCCACACTATCATATTTTTTGAGCACATGTGCTATTTTTGATAGATCGTACGACTGAGTATGACAGTGAATCAGGGCCTTTAGTAGAATATAAACAACATTACTGCAAAAGTATTACCCACAGTTGAGAATAAACGTAAATATGTGGCTGAGTCACTACCAACAGATTAGTTTTATGCCGATATTTAGCTGTAAAAGAAGCTTGGATTTTTTCACTTGATATTAGAAATGAAGTAAAAGTCAATATGATGGAATTTAATAAGTGAATTCTCCCCACAAGAAGGAAAAAAGCCAAACAAAATTCAAGAGAAAAAAATAATCAGTTTGGAAAACTGCTCGTAACTAAGAGAATCAATCAAGAAAGCAAATTTTCTTTAACAAAAAAAGATCTTCAAATAAAAACTCCAGGTTAAAGCAAGTGTGTAAAAAGTTTTAAAGAATGCTCGGCTGGGCGAATTATGCCTGTTTTTAACACTGATATTACCTGTGAAAATAAAGCTTAAAAAAGTTGATGATTCGTTTAATGAAGTGTTTCAATGTTTCAAAATTAAAAGTAATGAACACGATAAATAGTGAAAAATTAAAATATACAGATTTGCTTGACCATAAATTTTCTGTTTGTGTATTTATACCTAGAAACCATAAAATGTATAAAATGAATTGATAAAGTTCCACTCAAAATTAACAAAAAAAATCAAATCTCATCAAAAACTTAAAGTACATATACTCGACTTTTAAATGAATTCCATAAATATTGCCATAAAATCGAAATTTTACAAAAAAAAAAAAAAAAAAATTAATACAAAAACTTCATCAAACCAAATTTTATTAAATTATGTAATTTTAGTTAAACCCGAAAAAATTTTTTTCTTAAAATTTAAAAAAAAGCAATCGATAAGAAATCAGAGTTTAATAGATCGACATTCAAAATTATCACTAAAAAAAGTTTAATCTCGGGAAAAATCAGGTTTTCGCAAAACAAAAAAAAAAAAATTATCAGTTAAATGAAATTAAATTAATTCATTAAGTAACTTTCAACAATGTTTTATTTGATTCATTTCATTATTTATTTTAGTCAAAAAGGCCAGACATAAAAAAATCTTTGATATATTTGAAAAATATTTTTAAAAGTTTAAAGCTCAGTACGTTTTAGGTTTAATTAACTACATCGCTAGGTTAAATGTTTAATATTTTGAATTAATTATCAAAGTCACATTTATATAATTTTGGATATTGGGATGCATATACATATGTATGTATGCATGTACATACTTATGTTTTTCTTATAGTTGTCTGCTAAGTAGCAGCGGTCTTCTTAGCATATGTTTTCGTTCTTGCTATCATTGTAGCCTATGTTTCGCATTCGCTGCTTCTAACTGCTTCCTGAGCAGCTTTATTGGAGTAAGTTAAATGGGCTGATGTCTTCGTTTTCACGAATACAAGATATTGGCGACAAGCATACATAGCTGTTTAGCATAATGAGTTAGTCAATACGGATGTACATAGAAAGCTTTCACATACAATGTATGTATTAAAATTGTGGATGAAAATATTTGCGTATGCATGCAAGTATGTGTGTACGTCGTATATATGTGCTTTTGTGCATGTTTATATAATTAAGTATTCTTTACTTAAGTTAACGTTTATTCTTGCTACATACTGGCGTTAACGACAACTAGAACGTTGGCATCATCAGTCCAACCATTGTAGCAGCCAGCTGCTGGCTGCAGTTGCTAATGAAGTTGGTTGTTAATAATGACGAAGAAAGTTTTCATGATTATAATATTTGTTTATAACGATTATGATGACAAAGTCGCTGAAAACGTTGAAAAAATTGAGTTAAGAATAAGAAATTTTTGAAATCTGCATATGTTAAGAAAGTATAGGATTCTGCAGTTAACGACTGAGTTAAAAAACTCAGCCGTATTGGCCAACCAAAAAGCAACGTCGTTCTAAAGTATTTTGTTTCCTTGTTTCTTCTTTTGGTTAAAGAATGAACACATGTATTAAGATATTTTTATATAAGTTATTTTATTAGAAATGGTGTTGGCAATGATGGTTGGTTGTGGTGGTAGTAGCACTAGTGAATACACAGGTCATGATGGCGGCGGTGGTAGTTGGTGGTGATGTTAAAATGTTGTTAATTTTTTCGTTGTTGTTTTTTTTAGTTGTTTGATATACATATAGTTATTTAATAATAACCACGCCTTTAACTATGTGAATCTTATTATAAGAATAACATTTATGACACAAATTCTAAACGCGAAAAAATTAGGAGGCACATATTCTTCCAACCCCGTCAAAGTCTTCAGATAATTTTAAATTTATTTTATAAAAATAAAAGGAAAACCTGGGGACTTGCGTTACTTACGTTAGAAATCACAAAATGTTTACAACCACAGTATTATGTTATTGAATAAAAATGCCCAGGAATAAACAAAATTGACACAAATTCCTTATAAGTCATTACCTCTGTAGGTTGACCTTTGAACAAGCACGGTTCTATTTTTTAAACTTCTATTTTACAACTATAATGGTATAGCGAGCTTCTTAAGACGCTGCTCCAAAATTTCGTAATCTTCTTTTTGCCACAAAAACTGGTCCGACTATAAAAATCAATTAAGAAGATTTCATCTATTTTGCTTCCGTACCCATAGGATAATAGTACTGTAAATCGGAAGTAGTATACCCAGTATTCCTGTTTTGTTGACGTATCCTTGGGTAATACACGCAAAAAAGATAACATTCAGATCGTGTTGTTAAAAAAAGTTCTTCAATTGATTTTTAATGAAGTTTTAAATATTCGAAAATACGGTCCTTACACAAAAAACCTTTTTAATCTACAGACGGCTAAAAAAAATAACATCGAAACATTGAGTCAGCTTATACATGAATCTAGTAGATACTCTATAAGATCACAAATGTAGTTTTTGTTTTAAAATGCGGAATACAAAATATAAAATTAAATAGTTCCTACAAAAAACCGACTTCAAAAAAGATTTCACCTGTCTGTCTAAACACATATACTTCAACTATCTGAACGCTCTTTTATATCAAAATTTAAATTTTATACTTGCTAAAATTAAACCGCCTGTCTACAACGGTTCAACACTCATCAAACTAAATGAACTATTGGGACACTCTTTAATTTATAATTTTCAATATTAATAATTGTTAATAAATTAGCCATTCAATCGACATTCTGTCCAATTTTCAAGCGTTATAGAGTATTGGGCAACACCTAAGAAACGTTGCCCAATATTAGCTTCTGAGTCAAATTATGTTTAAACGAACATATTTCAATTCAATGTTTTAATGCAGTTTTATTAGTTTCTGTGTCATACAATATTACAAAAAAAAAATTGTAATTATCTCTCACCTAACGGTTCTTTTAGTACAACAACAAAAATTACTCAAAAATTCATTGGGCAAAACCTAAGAAACTTTTAATATTTTGTATAATAACCCTTATTTTTTATTACTGCGGCGCACCGACGCGGCATAGATTTGATTAAATTATCAATTATTTTTGGATCTATGCGTATCCATTCATCTTCCAGACACGAAAATAAATCGTCTCTGTTGGAGAATCGTTTCGATCCAACATTCCTCTTCAATATGGAAAATAAATTTTCGATTGGGTTCAAATCGGGCGATTGGGCCGGCCAATCAAGCAATTGAATCCCTTTCGATTGTATCCAGTCCTTTACCAACTTCGATGAGTGTTTCGGATCGTTATCATGTTGAAACACCCATCGAAGTGGCATATTCCACTCGGCATATGGCAACATCTTATTTTCTAAAATGTCCCTATACACAAATCTGTCCATTTTGGTAGAAATTCTGTGGAACGGCCCTAGACCATGACCTGAAAAACACGTCCACACCATCACATTGCCACCCCCATGCTTGACAGTTTTTTTACAATATCGGGGTTTAAGCCTTTCACCAGTATCGCGTCTCACACGACATATGCCATCCGAGTTGAACAAATTAAATTTGCTTTCGTCGCTAAAGAGCACACTTTTCCACTTTTTAACTGGCCAATCAAGATATTTTTTTGCAAATTCGAGCGTAAAAAATCAGGCATTAATGGTTGAAAGCAAATTTAATTTGTTCAACTCGGATGGCATATGTCGTGTGAGACGCAATACTGGTGAAAGGCTTAAACCCCGATATTGTAAAAAAAACTGTCAAGCATGGGGGTGGCAATGTGATGGTGTGGACGTGTTTTTCAGGTCATGGTCTAGGGCCGTTCCACAGAATTTCTACCAAAATGGACAGATTTGTGTATAGGGACATTTTAGAAAATAAGATGTTGCCATATGCCGAGTGGAATATGCCACTTCGATGGGTGTTTCAACATGATAACGATCCGAAACCCTCATCGAAGTTGGTAAAGGACTGGATACAATCGAAAGGGATTCAATTGCTTGATTGGCCGGCCCAATCGCCCGATTTGAACCCAATCGAAAATTTATTTTCCATATTGAAGAGGAATGTTGGATCGAAACGATTCTCCAACAGAGACGATTTATTTTCGATCCAAAAATAATTGATAATTTAATCAAATCTATGCCGCGTCGGTGCGCCGCAGTAATAAAAAATAAGGGTTATTATACAAAATATTAAAAGTTTCTTAGGTTTTGCCCAATGAATTTTTAAGTAATTTTTGTTGTTGTACTAAAAGAACCGTTAGGTGAGAGATAATTACAATTTTTTTTTTTTTTGTAATATTGTATGACACAGAAACTAATAAAACTGCATTAAAACATTGAATTGAAATATGTTCGTTTAAACATAATTTGACTCAGAAGCTAATATTGGACAACGTTTCTTAGGTTTTGCCCAATACTGTATGTATATGTCAAGTTATGTCACCTATGGGGACACCCTTCAAGTTTTAGGTTTACTATTGTAGTACTTTTTGGAATTGAGATACAAATTTTTTTTTAAATCGTAAGTTGTGGCCTTTACGGTTTATAATACGCGTAAAAAATATGTATGTTGTGTGGGGCACCCTTTAATTTTTAAGATTGCTATTTTTAAAATAAAAGAAACACACAAACGGGCACAAACATAAAAAAGTAACATTCGGACAAATTGATAACCTCCTTCTTTTTTTGAAGTCGGTTTAAAATTAAACACACTATTCGAATAATTTTTTTTTTTATTTTTTTATGTTATGTAACTTTATTAGATTCACGCCTATAAAGCTAAATTGATTCTTATTCCAAATGCATGTTTTTGCTAATTCTAGCTAAATAACAAACATTAAATTTATAAGCGGTTGCTGCCAGTTTTTAATAAAATTTATACATTAATATGCAGAACGTCAAATTTGTATACAATTTCATGTCTGCCCGAGCGGCAAGAAGTGCTAGTAATCAAAATAAATGAAAGTAATACTTTTTACATTTGTCAATAAATCCCATACATTAGTGTTTTACTTAAGAATTTTAATTTCTTTTAAAAGATAACAGTTTAAAAAGTTAATTTGAAGAAATCTATTCTTTTTTTTTTTAATTACGTAAGATAGAGAAATGTATTTAGGAATGAGCGCATGTAATAATCCAATAATGAGCCATAATAAGCCAATATGTATACCACGACCATTTTATAAACCATTCTTTGTAATCGTAGTGCTTCTCATTAAATTCTGTGGAACAAATAATACTTGTACGAGTATAAATGTTTTTAAGCTACAAAATTGTATATAACTTCTGCAATGGGCAGAGAAATAAATAAATAATCCTCACTGTTTATAAATTTTAAGGATTTTTGTCTAAAAAAAATGAAATCAAAGCAGAAAACACTTTTTGCATTGCTACAGAAATTTATTAAATTTTAAATAATATTATAAAATCACTTTATAATTATTACACTCAGTGTATATTTGCTTAAGAATTAATCTTATTCATATGCTACTTAGCGGTTGTTACTGCGTATCGTAACACTTCAGCGAGCAGTAAGACACGCCTTTTTAAGGAAATATAAATTTCTAATATTCTTTCTCTTTATGTTTCTTTTCGGCATCACGCATTTCTTAAAATTTCTTTGTGCATTATCTATTTGATATAATTTTTCCTACATTTTTGTAAGGCTTCCAATTTAAAATATGTATAGCAAACTAAATAAGTTTTTAATACATATGTATAATAATTATATAAGCGACTAGCGCGTGTACAATACATAAAATATTTTGTCCTCTTTTAGTTTTGTTTCCTGAAATACATATCTGTTCTCCTTAAGAAACACAAGTGTAACTACACAAACATACGCATATACATATATACACTAAATATATACGCATATTTTCATGTAAATAAGTCATTAGCTGTTTTAAGTCTTTGATTAAAGTCATTTTTTACGAAATTTAATTTAACTTAAAACTGCGTAAATAAACACTAAAAAGCCAGATGTGGTAATATTCCCAACAGGGTGTTAGATTTCAACAATGAAAGGGATTTAACCCACAAATTTTAAAGAAATAGTTAAAATAAAAGAAGTTAAAACTGATTTTAATATTGTAAAATACAAAAAACTATCATCACCATAACCATAGTATGTTTTTTGCCATTACGTTTTTTGAATAAAGCATTTTGAACATAACAAACGAACTAGCAGCAGAATCACTAATAAGACAGATTTATAAAACGTAATTATTATAATTTAGTTTCTTTTTGCCATATTTACAATTTCAACTTTTTTGTACTTGAGGCGTTTAGTATATTTTAAATCCTCCTTTTTTTTGTTTTAACCGTTTAAAAACAGTTCATCATTTTAAAAATTAAAGGGTGAACCCATACAACTTGCATCTTTTTGAAATGTATTTTAAAACGTAAAAGGCACTACTTAACAATTAAAAAAAACTGCGTATCACTGTAGCTCCCAATAGCAAAACCTTATACAAAAATAAATCCATTAATTAAAAAGTGTCCCCATAGGTGACGTAAATTAACTTATATGAGCCTATCTTTAGAACAAATGCTTGAAAATTGGACAGAATGTCGATTGCTATGACGGTTACAGTAACAAAGATGAATATAAAAAACTATGAATTAAATGAATGTATATAATTTTACCTTTATGGTCGTATGTTTTGAACCGTTATTACAAACACTTGAAAATGACACAGAATATCCAATACTTTTTTTGGTATAATAAGAAATATAAATATATTAAATTATACATTAAAGGGTGTTATAATAGTTAATATAATTTGATGTGTGCTTGTATATATACAGTCAGATGATATCTGTTCTTAAGTCGGGTTTTTGAGCAAGAATTATGTGTATAAATAATGAAATTTACTTTAATTTTTTGATTAGATAAACTGAAAGTAGTGATAAGATAAAATAATTATTTCATTTTTTTGTAATAACATTTAATGTAACGATAGTGCCATTCCATTAACCAAAAATGCAAAGTTGGTACTTTACTATTGCTCGCTTAGGCCAGATCATCAGAAAACCTAAACCAAAAACTTCAGCAAAGCAAAAATATATTTTTGATTAAAAAAATTTCAACGACAGAATAAAAGTTCTTTTTAAGCCCGTTGCAGAAAAGAAAACAGGTGGGTAATAATAAGATCTTTCTCATATTCTTCTAGCTAAAATTGATTGATTAAATAGATTATATTAATAGCATAAGCGGTCTCCAATTCACAGATTTTTTTTTAATTTTTGAGAAAGATTGACATGTCGTAACCCTGCAATTGTGTGGTTTATTTATATTTTAATCAGGTTTGCAGCGCTTCGGACATAAAGTAGGCGAATGTTGTTAAATTTGTTGTTAATTTCGAACACAGGCCACAGTACCAACGTGGAAACCACATAAACTGCAGCAACTATTGCATTTTATTATATACGGGAAAAACAATACACACACAATTTGCGTAACTTTGAAATGTCTGTCAATAAAAATCACATGATTTGCATAGTGAAAATATTTAAATTTTACTAAATTTTTTGTATAATAAAAGCAATATGTCGCATAAATTCTCAAATAAAAAAATCAAAAGCGGTTTGAAAATGATAAATTTCTAAAATAACAAAGATGAAAAACTTTCTTTTTAAATATTTTTACCGCATGTCAGCCGAATAATAATTATAAAAAATACACAAGATTTGCTCTTCTGCAAGCGAGCATCGGGCGATATAACATGAATATTTCGTACTTGATTAGATATTATGATTCACAAACACACTATTATACTTTCACTTACAATATAGAAAATTTCTTCAAATTATTTTCCACTCTGTACGTAAACCGATGCCGAAAGACAAAAAAACAAAGTTTTCATTTTTGAAATTTGCATACATTTTATAATTTTGTCTGTTTAAATTTACATTAAAATTTATTATTAATATCTGGAATATGTCCTGTCATGCCACATTTGTATTCTTTGAATGGCAGATAGTGTTTTTCTTGACTTTTCGCTTAATTTGGACTCCTCTGCGTAAACATGAATATATGTATGTACATATACATTTTACAGCCTGTGCCAGCAATTTTTAACCGACTTAAAAAAGAAGGAGGTTATCAATTCGACTGAATGTTGCTTCTTTTTACGTTTGTGCCTCCATAACTGACTCATTTCTGAATTGATTTTTTATTTATTTTTTTATTTTAAAATTTAAATTTTTTTTTTGTAAAAATTTGTGCTATTGCGAGCTATAGCGATACGTAGTTTTTATTAACTGTTAATGTGAAGTACACAAAAAAACATGTATGTTGTATGGGGAAACCCTTTAGTTTTTAACATAATAAACTGTTTTTAAAACGGGACGAATTTGTAAGCATAACCTTTCAAATAAAGAAAAAATTTTCGAAAACGGTTTAGAAATGACTGAGTTCTGCAGGCACAAACATTAAAAAAGCAACATTCTGACGAATTGATAACCTCGTTTTTTTTTCTTTTTTTTTTTTTTGAAGTCGGTAAAAAAATATAAATATTCAAAATTATAAATGAAAGGGTGGTCTAATAGTACATCAAATTCAATGTATGTGGCCATTTTTTTAAACCGTTATAAACAGACATATGAATATACAAGGGTCCTGTATTGTTATGTCCGCTATAACAATATGTATATATAATTTGCTTTTAGAAATAATAAAAAGTATAAATATTTAAATTTATAAATTATATTGTGCTACAATAGTTAATGTAATTTGATGTATGTAACTAAAGTGTTGAACCGTTAAAAACCGCAATTATAAAATTTGAATTAGAAATTAAAGGGTGTTCTAATGGTTAATTTGATTTGATGTATTTGGCAGAAGACAGCTGAAAGGAAATTTTTCTAATAAAATCTGTTAAATTTACCATAAGAAAAGCATCCAGGGAACCTGTTACACTGAGCTATGTAACTAGGTCCTCTAATTTGCTTTATGAGTATAAAGACCTGATCATTTATACACAAAAACTGTTTCATCTTTGCCATGTAACTGTCAACTACGACACTGATCGCCCAATGACTAGTTAATATTACCATCAGCCTAGAGGCATTCCCGCTGTTTCTATTAATTAATTGATCAGAACACTTGTCATTGTAAGACGGCCACATTTTCGTACACTTTACTTTATCTAACCTCAGCTCTCTGCAAAAAGTTCTCAAATACACAATTTCTATTAATGCTAGGCAGCATGCAGACGCCTTCACCAAGAAAACGTTTGCTTGATAGGCCAGTCTGGATAAAGCTTCTTTATATATGGTCTATTAGAATTGAAAAACTACACTTGTATTTCGGCTATACAGGAAACGTCTGACCATTGCCAAAAATATCAAAAGTCCCTGTCTCTTCTTAAGGCTGCTGTAGTCATAGTAGTAAGCACTTTGAGTACAAATCTGGTTGGCCAAGTTTCAACCCCTGCGACAATCAAAAAATAAAAATATTGTTTTCTGTTTAATGGTATAACTACATATTTAGAATAACATTCAGCATGCAGCCTCCTTTGCCGGTACTTCTTCATAGCATATTCGCGGGCGAAGTAAAATAGCTAAAAAAAAATGGCTATATCTTTCTCCTTTCACCACCTGTCTCATTTCTTATCTTTCCCTGTTTTAAAGAATATAGCACGGTTACAAAAATAACTAAATAGATATAACTGCCTGAAGTGCTACTTCTCTTTATAAAAAAGAAGAATTCTGCCGGAATTGTAGCCTTTACCGTTTCCAAAGTAGTTTTTTAAGGCCTTCATGTGCTTCAACCGCACTTTAAAATAGAAATTGAATTCCTTTCAAAAAGGGCGAGAAGGCAGCATGTAAATTAGCTTTATAAATTCAAAACTTGTAAATAGAATACTTTGCATACGTAGTTAGAACTGTAGGGTACTGCATCGTAAGTTCTAATAAAAACAAGCCAGAATGTCTAAATGTCTGTAAAAGTAAAATTGTTGGCAAAATGTTTTTTGGTTTATAAATCGGTAAGTTAAATAATGCAAGCAAGAAGGGAACAAGTACAAGTAATACAAGTACAACCAGTTATGTTTATTCCACAAAAGATTTGCACCATCAATGACCTACATACTAAGTACAAATATGTGTATATCGAATGAAGCTTAATACCATTTTACTTGGTTGTTGCAATAACAAAAAAAAAACTTTTCAATGGCAAACTAATTGTTTGAAGGTTGTTAATTTAATCGAAACTATTAAATGGTCAAGGGCTGATACATATGTATGGATAGTTGTATAGAAGAGCAGATTGGTTATACATTTTCAAATATACTTTTTTTGCAACAAACAAACAAAATTCAACAATTGTATCAGCAGTCTCCTAGCATCCCTCTTCAGGAAAGTGAAAATGTGCCGAACAAAATAATATTTTAGGTGACCATATTTATCATACACTGCATAAATAAAATTGTACTTAAATATTACTTAATGATATTCGACAGAAATTTTATTGGATGTTAATCTTTATCCTGTTACATCAAAACATTTCAAACAGGACGCATACTACTACGGGACACCATAATGAATCGAAGTATTTTTTCTTTCAAAAAAAAAAAAAAAAAACAAGCGCAATTTGCTTAATTAGCAGTGCTGAAGTTTTTCGATATTTTGCTAAATCTCGCTTTTTAAGTTAAAATAGCATTGGCAAAGGCCAAAGATTACCTAAGAAAATTTTAGGCTCAGCAGAACAGAAAGATCGTTTATAAATGGTGGAGATATGGTCTAAAATAGGTGAGGGCCTCTATTTTCTTTACATTTTTTTGTTAGTTATTATTAGTTTCTGAAATAAAAATTCAATGAAAAAATTTAATTTCAATTTCCGAAAGTCTACGAAAACAAAAAAAGACAAAAAGACAAAAAGACAAACATACAAAAAAATTAAACTATAAAATGTTAATCTACTTAAATTATGCCTGATCCCTTCAAAAATAAATATTTCATGATATTCTCATCAATTATTTGTTATTTCATATTTCATATTGATTAATCTCTAAATTATATAATTTTCAAAAAATTTCAATTCTTGACAACCTCAAATCGGATTTATGTGTTTTTCATGTGATTTAAATTTATATTCTATTTAACATAAAAAAGTTCGCTATTGAGTCTTTTTTAATCGACTTCAAAAAAAGAAGAAGGGGGTTTAACTGGATGTTGCTTTTTTATGTTTGTGCCCGCAGAACTCTGTAATTTCTGAACAGATTTTGAAACGTTTTTCTCTATTTAAAAGGTATTGATTGCAGTGTGGTCCCGTTTTAAATAATTATAATTTCAAAAATTATAATTTCAAAAATTAAAGAGTGTCCCCATAGAACATATATGTTTAAAAGTTAAAAAAACTGCATATTAGTAAAAGGTAATACAAAACTAAATCAAAAAATTAAAGGGTGTCCCGATAGTGGACGTAAACTGACCTATATGGTCCTATCTTTTGAACTGTTGTAGACAAACGTTTAAAGTTTGGACAAAATGTGTATTACTTTGACCGTTATAATAAAAATTATAAATATTCAAACTTATAAATTAAAGCGTGCTCCAATAGTTTTTTTTTTAATTTATGTATATGGCCATACTTTTAAACAGTTGTAGACAGTCGTTTGATCAAAGAACCTGTATTACTAAGTCCGCTATAACAACAAGTATAAAATTTGCAATTGGAAGTTAAAGAGTGTCCAAATAGATGATGTAATTTGATGTATGTGACCAAACTTTTAAACCGTTATACACAGATGGCTGAAATTTGCAAGGAACTTATATTGCTAATGCTGCTATAAGAATAAGTGACAATCTTAATAAAAAAAAAATTAAAGGGTGTTACCACAATTCATGCAATTTGACCTTATGGTCCTATCTTCTGAACCGTTAAGTAAAAACACTTGAAAATTAGACAGAGTGTCCAATACTTTGCCTGGTATAATAGGAAGTATAAATACTTAAATTATAAAATTAATTATACGGCCAAACTTTTGAATCGTTATAGACAGACAGCTAAATATGTTTTAAAGTCAGTTTTTTTTTTTTTGCAAAATTTATTTAAGCTAAGATTCTATACAATTTCGACTTTCTGCACAACGGTTATTAATTATACATATTGTTCAATATTTTTAAAGAAATTAAAAGCAAGAAGTAGCAAGTATATTCTACCTACTTTAAAATTTTTACATCATGAAATTATTAGCATACTCTCAATGTTGCCGGTTTTTAATATTGACCTCTGCGGTCATCCAAAAGAAAGTAACTTGCAGAACATTAGTTATACAAGAAAACTATAAAATTCTTCTACCTTTTCTAATTTTTATTTTGTTTTCTTGTTTGTTGTTTTCTTAAATAAAAATTTATTTTAAACTTGTTTTCATGAGAAAAGTAACCCAAATAATATATATAAAAGTATATTAAATTTTTTCCCATGAAAACTTGTTGAGTTCCTAGAAAAAAAAAAACAAAATAATAATAATAATAATAACAGTAATAATAGTAAATAAAGTAAACAAGGAAAAATATCTCTTAGCTTTAGTTGTGACCAAGGGAATTTGTGCATACATCCCTTGTTAATGTCTTTAATGTCTGGACAGTGGACAATGGTATTTGAGAAGTTAAGAAGACAATAAATTGAATCTTGCGCACATCTTTACAAAAATGTATCAAAGGGGGTTGTTTCTTAACTGCTACTCGTATTTTTAAGGTCAATTTTTTATGTAAAAAAAACTAGTTTACTTAAAAAAAATTGACATTTTAAAAGAAAATGTTGGCAAAAATAACTACATTTCGTCCAAAATTGTTTTCTCACGTGTTTTGTCTTTTAAATAAAAGAGCTCATATCTTTAAACTTTATGCCACCTCAAAGAAAAGTATTCTAACACATCTACATGCTTTGGGCACTAAGTAAATTTTAATGGATTTTCTATTAAAAGGATACAAATATTACTAATTTCGTAAAAAGAAGTATTTTCGCACGCATAGATTAACTTAAGTTTTAACCAGTTTTAGGGTTAGAACATCTTTTTTCATAATCATTGCACTAAGGGCCATAAATAGATTTACTCAAACTTGTTTTAATAAATACAAGAATTCTTTTTTTGTTTTTTTTTTTTTTTTTTTTTTTTTTTGATTGAAACAAATAAATGAATTCTAGCTGAGATATTTTTGCCATTTACACAGCTTTATTTAAACTGGTTACTTTTGCAGGTATTATCTTTTCACATAAACCAAATTTTAATTAAAAATGCCAGCTGATGAAATTTGACAGTCTTTATACGGGTCAAAATTCACCCATCTCTATGCAAGTTAATTGATTCAACTAACGGTTTTTCCATGAACTGTGCATAAGAATGATTTTTGTGTTCAGTTCGACGAGGTGATCTACGTTACTTTTCAAAAGCTTCAGAATACGCTCTTTGCCGGCAGCACCTGTAACGTATGTAAAGTAGACATGTAATTTACCTTTTCTCTGAAAATATAAGCCGCTAATCTATTACTAATAAATGTATTGAAGCCGAGAAACATTGACATTTGACTGTTTATAAAAATGTAAGACGGGTTGTTGTATGATTAAGGTTGACGGTATACTTTCTACAATGGGAAAACTTTTTTCGGGTTACTCTTTACTGGTAAGTCTTACATATATATAAGAATTACCATTTACCACTTAACGATGCCTTCATTGACACTCAGTAGGCCCGTTAAAATATATCATTACATTCAATAGGAAGGGCGGTAAACGCCCAAATATAATTAAAAATTGAAAAGGCCTTCATCGATCTCTAAGGTGGCAAGGATCCAAGGCTTTTATAATTTTAAAGGAGCTTTCCAAATTTATTTATATATATATACTGCGTAACTACACATGGATTATATAAAAAACAATCTAAACAATTACGTAAGTGAAAATGAAAAGCCGTGTAGCTATATCGAGATCGAGTTTTGTTTATTTAATGAAAATTAATTTTCCTCGTTTTTTTTAATTGTAGCTGATACATAAGTTTTTCATCACGTTGGTATCACATTATACCAATTCTTACAACAAATTAAAATGTATCAAAAACTGTAGTTTTATTCAACAAAATTAAATTGTATTAAAACCGTTATATGCACAAAATTAAAGGCTAACAAAAATTCAAAAGTTTCGCCAAAAACACATATTTTTACATAAGTACAAAAGATCTAGATTATAAACAAAGCATCCCTTTTTAAACACGGAATGTTTTTTTTTTTGACCCCGGTTTAATCACAGATATTTTATTTAGTTTTTAATTTAATTTAGTTTAATTTTCAAAAAAAAAAAAAAAAACAGATATTGAGACATTGTTATACTCTTCACCACAGGTGGAAAAGGGTTTATCTAAGTTTGTCATTCCCTGTATGATTTCTACAACATTCAATTCCGACGGATGTAAAAATTCAGAGAATACAAAATTACCCTCTGCTTTTATCTATTTTTTACTGTATTCTTTGGGAAATGTCCACAAACATTTGTAAATAGTTTTTCTTTCTTAAAAATTAACTTTGAAAAAAACAATAAAGAAATTAATAATTTTTTATTTTAAAAGCTGAACTAGTGCTTAACAAATATATTAAGAAACCAAATTTCCTAAATTTTTTTATAAATTAATATGATAATGAACTTGAACCGACATTTATTTAATTCATTTGTATAATTTTTTTCTTTTTCATTTTGATGAATTATTCTAGACGATTAAAAATCTTTGTCCAATTTTAATTTCTGCTGCATTCAACTTAGTGATTTAAAAAAAAATCGTTTTCGAAATCGATATGGTTTAAGAACCGATCAGAACAAAACAAAGCACGCAATCTATGTTTGGACCATCTGATAAATACCCGATTTTTTATGTAAAATAAAATTAACATTTTATGTTTTTGGCTTGTTTTTTTTTTCTTTTTTTTTATTTTCCAATATGTAGCAATTTGATATTATATATTATTTTAAACTATCTTGTTGTATCCAGCATTGCGCAGTATGGTAGAACGCAAATCTAACGAGACAAAATTAAAAAATCTTGGTTTTACTACTTAATTATGAATTACATAAAAAAAATGAATTCAAATATATCAACTTTAAAAACAATAACGGTTTTCTTTAAGAAAAACTGAAGCAAAACAAGTAAGAGTGCTATATTCGACTATGCCGAATCTTATATACCCTTCACAATCTATGTAAATCTAGTTTACTGAAGTAACTCCAATCAAAAAGTAAATGTAGGCATAACAGAGAATTAAAAAATAAAAAAATGTTGGTACTGCATATATATATATATATATATATATATATATATATATATATATATATATAATTTTACATTAAAATGACATCGGCTCCTAAAGGGTTAATCAATTTTATTTTATTTTTTTATTTATTTCAGCTTGTGAAAGTCCACACACAAGACCTTAGATCTTATTACAGAGTGGACCTGAGAGTAACAACATTGAATTAAGATTAACTTTCAACTTAAGATATTAATTATAAAAATGATCTACACATTAAATTACTAAAATAAACTTCAAACATATAAAAATTAAACAAAAAAAAAAAAAAAAAATAAATAAAAAATATAAATTAAAATTCCTATTATTACCAAATCACATTGGATATATTAACACATAAACTATACCTATTAATAAATAACAGTTTAGAAATAATATTTAATCTAATAACAGTTTCAGCAGACTATCTTTGAAAGTACATGCGTTGCTTATAATTTGTGTGCTATGGGGAGTTGTATTCCAAAGAGTTATTGCAAATACATAAAAATGCCATTGAGAAACAAGGCTTTTAAATCCAAATGATCTGATTCTTTTGCCTCTACAATTAGATGCGAAAAGAAGTCTAGTGTAAAGGTGATCCGGCTGTTGTGTATAAATTATCTTATGTAAAAAAAACAAAACTCTTAGATTAAGTAAGTTTATAAGGGTAACCCCATATAACTTTGACACTGATACCCCAGAGCAATATTTAGCTTTCTCATGCTGCAACAGTCTCACAGGAGCTAAATATGTTTTGGCTAGGAGGATTCTTATTAAATGGGAGTACAGTGTTGAGTTGGCAAAATGGTTCGTAACATTTAGAAGGTTCGGCCACAGGCATAATTTATATGATCCGGCCAAGTAAGGATTTTGTTAAAAACTACTCCAAGCAGAATTCACTGTTTCAATTTCCTGGTTATTAATAAATAAATGGGGTATTATATTAAAATGTGTAAGATATTAAATTGTGTAACAATAATGCATTTTGACTTTTTAAGGTTAATTAAAAGACCATTTGCTGATGACCAAATATGTGTACGTTGAAGCTGTTCATTCAAGGAAAGCATGCATTGAGCAAGCACCTTAGTGTTACAACTAGTATAAAGTTGTACATCGTCAGCATACATCCTAATCTTGCAATCAGTTAATATGTTAGGAAGGTCATTACAATACATAGAAAATAAGAGTGTGCCGAGAATCGAGCCTTGTGGAACACCTCTCGTAACAGGTAGTGCACTTGACTTATTGGTTAGTGTTTCGACATACTGGTATCTCTTGCTAAGGTATGTTAACAATAAGCGAGTTGCTGTTGAAGAGAATTAAACATATTAGTTAACTTAAAACAAAGGATATTATGGTCAACAGTATCGAAAGCCTTGAAGTGATCCAATAATATCAGAAAGTTAATTTTACCACAATCAATTCCCTTACGAATTTCCTCATCAATATCAATTAATGCAGTTATGCAACTTTGTTTCTTTCTAAATCCAGACTGTCGAGATGTAATTATATTACTAATGATAAGAAAACTGGTGATCTGTCCATGCATAATTCTTTCAAACGACTTAGATAGATAAGGCAGTATAGCTACAGGCCTGAACTCAGATCCTGTTTTTGGTATCGGTACGATTCTTGCTGTTTTCCAGTTAGAAGAAAATTGACTTGAAGTTAGTATCCTATTAAAAATAGCCCTAATTAAGGGAAGAAGTTTTGGCAACAGAACTTTCAAAAACTTTGGATTAATACAATCCGCACCTACAGAGTTAGATTTTATTGACAACAAGCTTTCAAGTACATTACACTGATTAATAGTAGAGATTGAAAAAACAGATTCTATGTTATTGGTTAGATGATTACAATAGTAACTTAGGTCAGAGTCTACAGTAGGAATATCTAAAAAATTTTCATTTATAACATTTGTCTCCGTTAGACATTTCTCCCGGCTAGTATTTTTACCGATTCCGATTTCACGTATTGTTTTCCATGTCTTCCTGGTGGAGTGAGCATGAGAAAATTTTTCAGCATAAAATTCCGATTTTCTTTTTTTTTATCAGTCTATTAACTTTAAGTTTAGCAATGCGATAGTTATCATGGAGTTCAGTTGTTTTAAATCTTTTCTACCTGCGATACGCAAACTCTTTTTGTCTAATGGATTCTTTTGTCTCATCTGAGAACCAAGGTTTTTCCCTGTAAGTGATCCTTTTTGTTTTTAGAGGAACCTTTAAATTAAAAAGAATATATATATATATATATATTCCTTTCGAATTTAAATAATATCAGCTACTCCAGTCAATTTTGGGGAATTCTCGCTCAAGCAAATTAACATCCATATTTTTAAAATCACGAAAAGTAATCGTTTGAACTGGTGTTTCTAATTGGAATTTATAGGTCATGAAGATCAAGTCATGCTTTGAGAAATATGACGCAGTCAACTGATCATATAGTAAGATATTGGATTCATTAGCAACAAAAAACAAATCCAGCAGTGTATTACTGGTAGCAGTAAAATGTGTTGGAGTTGAAGTATTGGGTGTGATTAAACCAAGTGAAGAAAATTTTTTAAATTTTAATATTTCTCTAATGATATCTTTAAAAGCTTTAAAATGATACCCATATTTATATTTAAAAAAATTTTAAATTTCAGAGTCCCGTAACTCGGAAAATATGGGCGAGCGCTAATTTTTTCACTTGATGTTTTTTCTTATTTTCTAATTCTCTTTTGTGGTATAGGGTATAAAAAAAATAAATTTTTAAGATAAGAAAAATTGGTTTCTTACATCCTCTTCGATTATTTGTAGTTTCATATACAAGTTTTTATGTTGAACATAACTAAGGTTCATGAATAAAAAAATTATTAAGTGAGCTTTTACGTAAAGAGTCGGAGACAATCATTTTTAATATTACGTAAAATATATTTAATAGTTTTACACAGATAATAACACAAAAATAAACACAGAGATTTAAATTTTTTATTCACTTTCATATGCATCGGTAAAAGATTCTTCCTCCTCCAAAGCATCAACAGATAATACTGGAAGAACTCAATCCTCGAACTCAAAAGTGAATGTGACGCTAGCTTGCAATAAAAAGATCTAAACAAATTAAGATTCGATTGAAAATATCTATATTTTTGTCTATTCTCGATGTTTTTCTCGTAAACAACTCTCTAAAATTCCTCGTGTTCTTATTTTTTAATTCTTGCTTCTTGAACTCCTTCTGAAAGCTGAACTATTAAAAGAATGAACGACCTTTTTATATCTTTTTTATGGCATTTAAGTATAAATTTGGTGTGACAACAATAAAAAGTGAAGAAATATGTATGCAAGTCGCAAACATGTGTAAGATGTTTTTGATTAACCTTAAAGTGAACACTTGAAAGATTAACCCACCTGAACTATTCCACACAAACAACTTTAACTCTGCTTAACTCTGCTTTTTAGCCTCAAAATTATAAAAAGTGCCAATTTGCCAATTTTTGTTCTAAAAATGCCGATTTTTTAGTTAAACCCTTAAACACCTTAAATTTTGTGTTTTTGTAAAAGTGCTATATTCGGCTATGCCGAATCTTATATACCTTTTAACATCTATGTAAATCTAATTTAGTTAAGTAACTCCAATTAAAAAAGCAAATGTTGGGGTGACAGATAATTAAAAAATAAGAAAAAAAAAATTAAGTACTACATATACATAATTTTACATAAAAACGTCATCAGCTCTTGATGGATCCAACGTTTTTAAAAATTTTTAGTATTTTCTTAAAGATCTAATCAAAAGCTTTTAAATGATACCCATATTGATATTTAGAAAAATTTACAATTTCAGAGGACCGTAACTCGGAAATATTTCACTTGATGAAGAGTGATAGAAGAGTTTTTTTTTTCGTGGAGAAAATAGAGATACAAATGTAAAAGCGCCTAATTTTGCCGGTATAATGGTACTGGAACAGTTGTCAGCACATTTTATTTTTGTAAATGGAAAGTTTTTAACACTGTTACAATACTATACAATAAATATTTAAACACACATTTTTAAAATTTGAAGAAAATAAGAAATGACACCCTGAGGTGGGCACTGATAGTTATATTAATAAAAAAATAAAACATTAATGAGTTTATTATTTATTAAAAATTAAATAATAACATCTAGTACGAGTATCTATTCATTTCTTTCTACCAAATTAACGTGATTTTAAATTGATGCAAATAAAAATGTGAGCAGTAATATTACTTATGCAACCTTGACCATTAGTAATACTACTACAACTAATGTCCCAGCAGTATATTATTCCACCGAAAGAGTTAATAAAAAGAAAAGTTAAAAATACTAATGGTGAATCTGTCGCTTGGCTCCATATCCATATGGAAGAGATCCCAGAAAAATGCACCTTATAAGAAATTTTATAAAACTGCCACAAGTGACTCTAATAACCAAGAAACAATTTGTTTGTAAAACGGTTATTGATTTTGTGTCTTTTTATATGTTATTTAATACTAAATTGTTCTGTTTTTTATGTTTTGTTAATAAAAATAATTTCAATTGTATTTAAATGGGTATTTTTAATTAGCCAATACTTTTAAACTAAATTGCCGATAAGGCCGATTTTTGTGTGCAAATATGCAGATTTCTTATTAAAATCATATGGCACCCCTGCTACACATGACTGTCAAAAGTAAGTCAACATCTGAATGATGTTATATTTACTCTTATTGTAATGTTAATATCAGTATTAGAACAAATCTTACAGTCATTATTAAAATATTTTTTATTTTCAAAGAACTATAAAAAAAAATAATTCTTCCAAAAAAAAAACCGACTTCAAAACAGATTTCATTTGTCTGCCTATAACGGTTCAAGAGTATGGCCAGATAAATTAGATTACATTAGCTATTGGGACACCCTTATATTCCATCTCCAAACTTTATACTTGTTTAACTGTTCAATGGTTTGGCAATATATATCAAATTACAGCTACTATAGGGGGGCCCTTTAATATCCAAATTCGCATTTTATACTTGCTGTTGTAGAAGATTTAGCAATCAGGTTCTTTGTTAATTTCAACCGTCTGTCTGTAACCAACCAATTTACCAACTATTGTAAAACCCTTAAATTCATAATAAAAAATTTTCATACTCTTTATAGTACCAAACAAAGTTGTGGACATTCTGTCTAATTTCCAAGTTTTTGTATATAACCGTTCAAAAAAATATGGTCATATAGGTCAAATTACATTAATTTTGGAAAAACCCTTTAATTTCTAAATTCAAATTATAAGCTTCTTGTTATAGCGGATTTAGCAATACAAGTCCCTTGTAAGTTTCAGCTGTCTGTCTATAACAGTTAAAAAGTTCGACTACATACACCAAATTACATCAACTATTGGGACATCCGTTTATTTCCAAATCCAAATTTTATACTTGTTGCTATAGTAGAGTTAGTAATACAGGTTCTTTGTAAATTTCAGTCGTCTGTCTACATTATAATAAATCAACTATTGGAGCACCCTTTAATTTATAATTTTAAATATTAATACTTCTGTCTTCTGGCAATAGCAATCGACATTCTGTCCAAGCGTTTGTCTATAACGGTTCAAAAGAAAGGTCCATATAAGTCAGTATACGTCACCTATGGGGGCAACCTTTAATTTTTATATTTATTTTTGTCTTACTTTTTGCTATTGGGAGCTACAGTAATACAATTTTAAAGAATTGGCCTTTACAGTTCATAATACACTTAAAAAACATCTATGTTGTATGAGGACACCCTTTAATTTTTAAGATTATGAACTGTTTTTAAAACGGGAACCAATCTGTGAAAATAATATATCAAATTACAAAAAGTTTTAAAATCAGTTCAGAAATGACTGAGTTCTCCTAGTTAAACATAAAAAGAAGCAACATTCAGTCGAATTGATATTCTTCTTCTTTTCTTAAGTCGATTAAAAAGAAATCCTCATTCTAGCATATTGCATAAATACGGACATTATGGCCGACGTCCAAGATATAAACCATTTATTTCAAAAGTCAATAAAAAGTATTAATTGGATTACGCTAAAATATACGGAAAAAAAGACTTTAACTTTTGGAGAAGAAAAACTGAAAAATTTGTAGAAAAAAGAACAACGAGTTAGCGGAACAAAAAATATGTACATATAAAGCTTAGTAAAGCATGGCGGCGGATCGGTAATGGCTAAGAGATTTTTTGCGGCATCTGCAATAGGGTGGTAGTGAGCTTGACTTCATATAAACGACAATTATGTACGTATTTTAGCAAAGAATGTTCCACCAAGCATCGCTTAATTGAATTTTCAAGGGCATTAAATGTTTCAACAAGACAACGATATCAAGCATACATCCTATTTGGCGAGGGAATGGCTCATATACATCCACCATAGTCCCCAGATCTCAATCCAATTGAGAATATATGGGATTATTAAGACTGCAGGATACGTAAAAGAAACTTCACTAATAAAGATACTCTGAAAGAAGACAGAAGAATGGGGAAAACTTCCAACTGAATATACTAAAAGGATGATAGAGTCGATACCAAATAGTATAAACTGTATGAAAAAGGGCAATGGTAGACAAACAAAATATTTTTATTTCACTGTAGAAAAAATACAGGTGTATACTGACTTTTTGTTTGGTTCAAAGTACAAAAACAAATATTTTTGTTGAACTTAAATTATGTTTTATATTTAAACCTTTTAAAAAATGAATAAATTTTTATGTATTAATAAAAAAAATTGATATGTTGGATGTTTTATTTCTATTGTCTCTACTTTTGACACTCAGAACATATATCCTTGGAAAAATAATAAAAACAAGTAAGAGATCTATATTCGGCTATGCCAAATCTTATATACCATCTATGTTAACCTAGTTTAATGAATCACAAAAGCAAATATTGGGGTGACAGAATTAAAAAATAAAAAAATGTTGGTACTGCATATATATGTATGTACATAAAAATGACATCGGCTCTTAATGCGTAAAGAATTTGTAAAAATTTTTAGTATTATACTAAAGATGTCTTTAAACCTTTAAAAATGATACCAATATTAATATTTTAATAATTTTTAAAATTTCAGAGCCCCGCAATCCGGAAAATATGGGCGAGCACCAATTTTTTCACATAGTGTTTTTTCTTATTTTATAATTCGCCCCATATATTTATTTTTTTGATTGGAGTTACTTTATTGTTACAAATGACATGAAAAATTAGAGGTAGGTGTGGTATTTTGCCGGTTGGCTCGAAGGACATGGACCGATCACGCTGATTTCCAATAGCACCCTTTTCGACACAATATCTGATCGATTGACATCTTTGTTTTTTTTTTTCTGAAATCATGTTTGCCGATTTCAACACTAACGCGGACAAACGGCGTTCGCTTTGCATAAGTCAGAATATATACACTTTATGGTGTCGGAAATGGATATTGTAGAAATTACACACGGAATGACAAAGTTATATATACCCTTTTTTCCACTTTTTGTGGTGAAGGGTATAAAAATGATTACAATAAATCAATGTCACACAAAAAATATAAGTACTTCTCTTTGAAATGTGAATGCACGTGTTGACTACAATTGACTTCAAAGCTTTTTTTTCCTACTCCGAGATAAAAATATAATAAAAAATAAACATGATTTTCAGTTACCTATTGTACTGAGAAGCTTATTAAATGATCAGAAGAAATGTTGCCAGGCATTTTATTTGTTTTTCTTTCCAGCTAGATTTGTGATTTGCCACAGTGTACATTGCCTGGCTTTAATTTAAGGCCCTCTAAGCCAAATCGATAAAATTCATGTAAAAGTGCAAAATCATTCGACTACTAACAAGCACTCAATCGCATTTAAGGCTAACCAACCAACTTAGTTGCGATACCTGCATCTATTATGTCTTTTTACTATAAAAAAGTTTTTAGTTTTACTTCTAAGATAGACAGAATTAATAAATGATAATACATACAACAAATGTTTATGGAGTGGGGTTATTTTTGAAAAACTGCTTAGAAAGTAGTTGTTGTAGCTTAGTTAAATAGAAAATCTTATTTCACTTACTATCTAATCTGAAATGAAATATTTCTTATTAAATAAGTTATTAAATTATAATGGTCCTCATATGCTCAAGGATAGTCTTGAAAGGTTGTTTTTATAAGCAGCAACATTTTTAAGGTAAATTCACCCTTAAAATTAAGTTTTAATTTATGCATTGTACGGATGAATGTTCTAAGCAATTTCGTTTAATTTTTTTTACATGTTTGACAGAAGGAAAATGGAAAAACTTTTAATAAACATTTTTCCTCTTTGTTATAAAAATGCCACCCCCAAAAATTGCCGTGCAATTGCTTAAGTTTTTGTAAAAATAACCATTATTAACTTAAGTGAAAACTCCCCTTCCCTATTCCACGATTCAACTTTTTCTTTTCTTATCAAAACAACACATTTTAACCACCAACATGTTTCTTATATTATATATGAATATATATATAAAGCAAGATTGGGTTCGTTGGTTGGCTGCGAAAGTTTAAAGAAAAAATAAAAAAAACATTGGAAGAGAAAAACTGGGAGGATAGCAACCAAGCAAAAGTTTTTCCTTTTTCTTTAATAAATAACTTTCTTTTTCTATTCTAAAAACGTAATCCCCGGCAAAAGACATAAAAAATATTTATTTGTATGTATATATTATATATGTATTCTATGCAACTAACTTACACACAAACGTATGTACATACATACATGAAAAAAGTGTTTAAACAAAAAAGAAATACTTATAAAAGAAGCCAACCATGAACAATATCTAACGACGGTAATTTCGCAGCCAAATCAAAAAAGGTTGAAAATGTTAGAAAAAATTTAAGAAAAACAAACGCATCCAATAGGGAGTTTGTGAGGCTTACGCAGACGCTTGCCTATTGGTTCGCCAAAATTTTTGATACATAGCATTTTCTTAGCAAGCGTCAACTTGTCGGGTTGTACATAAACTTGTATTCGATTTTTTGCTAATAATTTGTAGAACGCGAAAACATTCTTTCTTTTTTCCAGTATTTTTCGTTTCACTTCTAATGTACTTCTTTAAGACTTTTACTACGAAAAGAAAAAAAAAATAAGAAATTGAAGCCACCATTCAGTTGCTTAGACAGCATCAGCAATGAAACCCAGTCAACACTTGCTTTATAAATAAAAAATAAATGTAGGCATACAATTTATATTTTTGATCCTAATTCAAGAACAATATCTCAAGCGTCAGAAAAGCCTCTGAAATAAATTTAAAGAAAATATATATTTATATATTTTTAATTTATTGGCAAATTTTATAATAAATGCAATTAAACAATTTTTTAAACAAACATTTTTTTTTATTTTTTTTAGCTTCTTTCAATCTTACTTACATAAAATACACAAGTAAAGCTGCCTATACACGACATGTTTTTACATCTGATTTTTTAACTGTGTGAGTCATATGTAATACTGCATGTGTGTCAAAATTGGTATTTTACAGAAGACTTTTAATATTTGGTCATAAACGTACGTGTATAATCACGTCTGACATAAATTTTATTTGTTTACAACAGCTGATCGCTTTTTTCACTGTACAGATATCCAAGCCGCCCGTTTTTAAAATGGCTTGTAGTCGTTTTAAAATATTTTTGCTTGCTGGTTTATAAAAAAAATTTAAAAATTATCTTAAATATTTATTAATAAATCAAACACAATTTTCTGTATATATGTAGTTGGTGAACTACAATCAAATGGCAATAGTCTGCAACATTGAGATAAAGGGAATCCCACAATTCTCATAAAATCCACACATGGTCTAGGGCTCTTAAAATACATTCAGCAACAATTCTAAGCATATATAGCTTTTGTATAGTAGTTTTTTTTTCGATCCCAACTTTGGGATCTTAGAACATATATGCAGGCAAAAGTCAAAATTTTATATATTCTACAAATATAATTAAGTTTATTCGAAATTTGGTTTTAAGGTATATACATATAGTTAGCTTCTTCATATTTACATTTAAAAATATTAAAATATTTCTAACTACAATTTTTGAGATTTTACTTTAATAGTATTGCAATGAGTGTTATCTTATTATTTTTTAAAAATATATTTACATTTAGAAGGAAAAGATAAAAAAACCTTTTTTTAATTATTAAAAACGAAAAAAAAAGAAAAAAAACAAAACAAAAAACAAACCTCAAACCTCAAACCAGCTTCAATTCTGAAGTTAAGAAATATATTAAGGTTTCAAATTTCTTAGAGTGCCAAAAATTTAAACTCTGCTTCGATCTTCAAATTTCTTTGTTATATTATTCATTACATCTAGAAGCATTTCCTGTTGGGAAACTCTGTGCAATCGACTTGTAGAATATCTTCTAGGCAATTTGAATATAATTTTTAGATTCTTATATTGTATTATTTGTAATTTTCTGAGATCCGTCTTGGCAGCTATTTTTGACTATACTTGACAATCATATGTCATAATAGTTCGTATGCAGATTTTGTGGAGCAGGATTTTATTTTTGTTGTTGAGTGTTAATTTAAGATTTAGCAATGGATACAAACCTCTACCGCATTTAATAGTCTTGTCACACGTTTGTTGGATGTGCTGTCTAATCGTTAGATTTTTTTTTTCTATGACAATACACAAGTATTTAATTGTATTAAGAAAAATTATTTCCATTCCATCAATAGAAAGAGGGTGGGACTCTTTTTGGCGATTTGTTATATGGGAAAATTATACTTTTAGTTTTTGTCTCATTAATTTTTATTTTCCATTTGCTGAAAAATTTTTGAGCGTATGAAATACCAATTTTCACGACAATTCCGTGAAAGTATTTCATTTTTATAACTTCTCGTTTAGTTACTTGATCTCTATTGAATTCCATCATGTAAAGAGCATCGTCTATGTTTGAACGTGAGGTTGCAATTTCCTTTAAATTTACTGGTTCTATGTTAAACATTATTTAAAATTTTTTGATGTCCTTAAGCGAGTGAGTAAAAAATTTGCATTAATTAATTTAAATTTTTTTACAATTTGATCGTAATCTTTAAGCAAGATAGCGATAAGCTTTGTTCCGATTGAAATTCTTTTGTATTTACACATTTCACCTATCATCTTGATTATAGTCGTAAAATTATGACTTACATCCACGATAATTGGAGGAATTTTTACCACCTCATCATTAACTATTTCTTTGTCCATACTTAAACTATCTTCATCTTCCAGATCCGAAAAGACCTCAAACCTATTGGTAACTTGGTTTTTTAAATCTGGGGCTATTTTCTGAGAGTTCTTGCGTTTTGAGGATATTTTCATTAATATTCAAAAACTAAAGAATATAAATAAGTTTTGTATAAGAAGAATAGCAGCTGATTTTATTAAAATATGTTTATGATTGCATAAAACAACAAAATATAAAATTTCTATAAATATATTCCTTAAGAAAATTTTGTTCTAGCCTTTTAAGGCTAAAATACACAAAAATGCAATAGTTTAGGAATATTTTAAATGAAAATCGTTTAATTTTTAAGTATGAAACGATATAATCTTAAAATTTTCATGTTGAGTAATATATGAGCAGTAGCGAAATGGCCATATGGATATGCTTTTCCCGCAGTAATACATTTCATTTTTTTAATTTTAAAATAATAAATATATGAGAATATCATGAAATATTTATATTTGAAGGAATCAAGCACAATTAAAGCAAAATAATATAAAAAAGATTCCAAATAATAAATTTTCTTGTTAAAGTATTTGTATGTGCACGTTGCTTATTTGTAAAAATTGTTTACAATTTTTATTTTTTCGTTAAATCTTTTAAATTCATATGAATGGTTTCCGATGGCAACCCTTATGTAGAAAAAATGAAAAAAAAATAAAAATAGTTACTCAATGGTCAATGTGTTTTTGTAGTAAAATTTTTTGAGTTTTTTATGGCCTTTTGGCCTTATTGATTTAACGAAGTTTTCATTTAATCAATTTGGCTTTTGGTATAAGACTCTGAGGTTTTCTTTACAAAATTTGGGTTTAAAATTTACCAAAATATTTTAAATGTTGGTCTGATGATATAAAAATCAAGAAAATCTGCTGAAAATTGTAACCAGTATTTTGAAAAATCTAAATCAGGGTATTGAAAAATCAAAAACTTTTATATTAAAATGCATATAGCTGAATCATTATAACATGTATAATTTTTCAAAATCAGACCAAAATTAAAAAAAATACCAAGTATAAGAAAAACTTGCAGGTGCGACGTACCCAACTCTGGTATCCACTTCAAAACTTTAGCTCAGATAATCTTCTGCTATGCTCATGACAAATTTTGCATCAATCGGCCCAGGTCTTTACAAATAGCTGAGTTATTTCCAAAATATTTTGAAATTAACAAAATCGAGTTCCTACACATTTTTTCAAAATTTTATTTAATTATAGGATAAGGTATGTATCTTTCTGTGTTTACAAACAATAACTGCTAATATCGAGTTAGAAAGAAGTTAGGTATGGTCATATTGTACGTAGTTTTTTAAAACTTCATCATTGTGGCTTAAAAACTGAGTTTTTATTACCTCAAAGCAGCTAATATGGATATTCTGTGATTTAACACAACAATATTTAAATTAAAATTGCTGTTAAAGGCTTCACGAAAACCAATTAAGTTATTATTGCTTGTGGGCACAGCTTTATTCATGGACATGTTGTTCCAAAGAATTCTTTAAAACTACAATTTATTTTTAATTTTCAATCGTCTGTCTTCAACAGTTTGGCCATATATATTAAATTGCTTCAACTTATATTTTATACTTGATGTTGCAGCGGACTTAGCAATCAGGTTCTTTTCAAATTTCAATCGTTAATCTATAATTGTTTCAAAGTTTGGCTATGTACATCAAATTACATCATCTATTTTAACACCCTTTAATTTATAATTTTGAATATTAATTTTTATGTTCTCATGACGCTAATAGCAATCGTCTTTAACAGTTCAAAAGATAGGCCCATATTGGTCAATTTATGTCACCTATGGGGACGCCCTTTGATATTTTAATTTATTTTTGTATTACTTTGTGCTTTTGTGATCTATAATGATACGCAGTTTTTAAGCGTCGTCAAATTTTACTAAAAGGAAAATCCGATTTTGACAGTGCTTTTGGAAGTAATGACAAATTAGTTATTTTTAAGGCAATCCAACCGGTTTTCTCTCTTTTTTATTAATACATAAAAGATTTTATAGACTAAAATGAGTTATCTTTACTGTTCAGGACACAAAGTTGTCGCTCTTATTTAGGCATGTCATTTTATCGCAAAACCTATGCGATAGATTGCGTTGCGCTTTACGCGCTAATTTAGGTTTGTCTATTAGGCTTTTTAACAAACTTCTGTCAGTATTGTTTTTCTTTTCTTTTTAAGTTTTTGCAAATTTTCGATTTTTAATGATTTTTTATTGAATTTTTGGTAAACCCAACTTTTTCATAAAAAATTTTTTTTAAATGTGATACTATGGTAAAATTTTAATGGTTTAGTGAATTTGCGATTTTTTGCTATTCTAAATTTTTTTTATTGAACTTTTGGTTTAAATAAGATTATATTTTTTCACTGAAATGATTAATAATTTATTTATTTTTTGTTTAAACTTTGATGTAAATTTAACACTTTGACATTGACATTCTACATTTTTTTCTTTCTGTAATTTCGGTTTTCAATTGAGTATAAAATGAAGGTTACTTCTTCTATCTTCCAAAAGACTCAAAGACGTCTTTGACTAACAATCTTGGAAATGATTATGGGGATTTTGTATACCAAATTTATTTTTGGGTTTTTTTTTTTTTAATCGTAAAATAAAGTATACAAACCCTTTTACACTTAACTATTCCTAGATATACGCACACAAATAAATACACATTCATGTGTGTGTACGGTTGATGTAGGAATACAAACTTATGTAGAAGATACCCACACATAAACAAGTTTTTAGATGTTTTTATAGTTTTTGCACAGCTGTAAAAAAACTAACCAACTTATGTACAAAATAAATTTATTTTTCTTACTTTGGGTAAAAACCTTTGAGCTATTGCAAATATAATTAGTTGTAATAAATATTAAAAAAGTTTTATCCAAAAAATTAGAAAATATTACTTTTAAAGGTTTATATTAACTGGAGTTGCCCTAAGATAATTGAAAATTCTTTTGGCAATTAGAAAAAATGGATTAAAATTCTTAAATGAAGCTAGGTTATGTGGATTCAAAAGAAGACTTAGTGGTAACAAACAATTTCTTACCTTAAAATTTGACGCTTTATAAAATTGCAAAGTATTAAAAGTCCGATAGAAATATATTCTTAAAAATTATTTACCTGATAAATAAAAAACGTCAAATTTTCTTGTTATATCTTTGAACAAACCTAAAGGTCAAATTATAATGGGCATAATATAGCTTAAGCAAACTTAAACATTTCTTTAAGCAAAGTACGGAACTGATCGCGTTCTCCGTACGGAAACAGCTAATTCTTCTTTACGTTATACATTCATAAAGGCAAATTGCAATAAAGACCTCCAGCGTTAAAATTTTAGTTTTAAATTTAATACAAAACGTAGAAAATAGAATATTTATTTCCTGTCCATTTTTAACAAACACAATAATGAAAATTAAATTTCATGCATATACTGTTATATAATTGAAATAATACACAGTTATATAACCGTACGACTACTACGTACTACAAGAATTAATATTTAAAATTATAAATTAAAGGGTCCCTGATAGTTCATTTAAGAATGTCCACTACTTTGTTTGGTAAAAAGTATAAAAATTTTAAAATATAAATTCAAGGGTTTTGAAATAGTTGATATAATCTGATGTATATGGCCATACTTTTGAACAGTTATATTTATAATTATATTCTTTCTATATTGATTAAAACTATCTTCATTTTATATTTTAGATCTTACATTATTTAGACAATTTATAAAACACAGACTTTGATGATATTCCCTTATAAATAAAATCAGACTTCGATTTTATAAAGCAAAGCAATGTTTGATACATATGAATTTCATTGTTTTGATTTTGATAATATTGCATTATAAAGTTAAAATATAATATGAATTTCATTGTTTTGATATTCTTCACAATTTTACAAGTCGAATATAAACAATAATATTTATAATTATATTCTTTCTATATTGATTGAAACTATCTTCTTTTTATATTTTAGAGCTTATATTATTTAAACAATTTATAAAACACAGACTTTGATGATATTGTCTTATAAATAAAATAAGACTTTTCGATTTTATAAAGCAAAGCAATGTTTGATACATATGAATTTCATTGTTTTGATTTTGATAATATTGCATTATAAAGTTAAAATATAATATGAATTTCATTGTTTTGATATTCTTCACAATTTTACAAGTCGAATATAAACAATAATATTTATAATTATATTCTTTCTATATTGATTAAAACTATCTTCATTTTATATTTTAGAGCTTAAATTATTTAGGCAATTTATAAAACACAGACTTTGATGATATTGCCTTATAAATAAAATCAGACTTTTCGATTTTATAAAGCAAAGCAATGTTTTATACATATGAATTTCATTGTTTTGATTTTGATAATATTGCATTATAAAGTTAAAATATAATATGAATTTCATTGTTTTGATATTCTTCACAATTTTACAAGTCGAATATAAACAATAATATTTATAATTATATTCTTTCTATATTGATTGAAACTATCTTCATTTTATATTTTAGAGCTTACATTATTTAGACAATTTATAAAACACAGACTTTGATGATATTGCCTTATAAATACAATAAGACTTTTCGATTTTATAAAGCAAAGCAATATTTGATACATATGAATTTCATTGTTTTGATTTTGATAATATTGCCTTATAATGTTAAAATATAAAATGATTTTAATTATTTTCACATTCTTCACAATTTTACAAGTCGAATATAAATAGTAATATTTATAATTATATTCTTTCTTTATTGATTGAAACAATCTTCATTTTATATTATAGAGCTTATATTATTTAGACAATTTATAAAACACAGACTTTGATGATATTGTCTTATAAATAAAATAAGACTTTTCGATAGATTGAAGATAGGGACAGATGTGATCTGGATTGTGGTTACCTCCCGAAACGGCCTAAACCACAGTGGTCCAACCACCGGGTAGATACAATGCGTCTACCAACGCCCCCATGCCGAAACATGAGTACCAATTCGAATTCATGCATTTGGGCATGTTTTCCCCCTTGGTTTGGAGCGGAGCCTATCTTAAACTCCTGTCGATCTATGGGTCACGACACCCGGTTGCAATCCAACTCCACACCGAGCTTGCGCTCTTCCCGCGTTTTGGGTTTAAATCACAGCCACCACGTTGCTCCCCGAAGGGCCACACCTTAGTCAGGCTGAAACCGAAGTTCCAGGGGCTCCTGACACCCGTGGTACCAGAATTAAGTCTCCGGTCAGACTTCGTAACCGAAGTTACTACCAGTTGAGTTCCAAACAACTCGGGACTGGTGACCCGCGACAAGTCCAAACGTACAGCAATCATAATCCATTTCGCATCGAATTCTTCCAGAAATGCTGCCTACTGCCAGCCAAGTACAACAACGACCCCCTCCCATAGCTCCAAAGAACTATAAGAGGGGACCGTCGCAAAACCTTAGCCGCAGCACCAACCACTACACCAGCACAGAAGGAATCACCAAAACAACAACCACATACAACAAAACAGCACCGGACAACATTGCAAGGCACAGACTAAGAATCTACACAAGGCAACGGGAATGCGAATGCTCGCGCAGCGGACTAGCAACTACAAACGCCTTAACCTCCTGCGGAAGGCTATACGGGCAAACACGCGGAGTCTATTTAAACACTCGGCTCTCTGAAGAATTCCGCCAAAATCATAATCGTTTCCGATCCTGCTAACGCCCATACTGTCCAAGTCTCTAATGTCGGCATAGAGGGGACATTCCACAAGAAAGTGCCTCCAATCCTCAAAGTCAGCACCGCATCTACAGGCAGAAGAATCAGACAAGGCCCTTTGGTACAAAAATGCATTCAAAGAGCCGTGCCCGGTCAGTAGGAAACCCAAGCTTAAGCCGAAGCAAAAGTCCGGGTGTTCCATTACGAAGGTCGGGTCACGTATGAATTCATACGTGACCCTACCAACGTCACTGTTCTCCCACCTACCCCTCCAGATAGAAACAAGACGCTCATTCAGAAGCCTCTTGATCGTCTCCGATCCAGCATCTACCAAGTCACCAGCAGCAAGCCAATCATGTCCGAGAAGCGGTAGTCCCCGTTTGATCTTGAAGGCGATAGCTCGACGTATCACTTCCAAGTCAAGGGGGGCAACACCCAGCAAGACCTGAAGAGCTTCCGTTGAAACAGTCCGACAAACTGGCATGCAAGCGAGCAAAGCCACCCTCTGACAAGATAACACCTTGTTCCGGCCAACAGCAGACATAACTAGTTCGTACCAAACAGGCGAACCATATGCCGCACAAGCAACAAATAGCCCGCCGTATATGGTACGAGTAGCTCGCCTGCTTAGGCCCCAGTCACTCCTAAGAATGCGTCTAACATTACCCACAACGCCACTCAGCTTGTCCCTCACGTAGACAGGATGAACTAAAAAGTTCATCCTTTCTGCCACCATCAGCCCCAGATATTTGACCTGAGTCACGTAACTGAGACTTCTGTTGCCAGCACGTATGCATGGCGGACGAGCCTGCGATAACCTGCCTTTGAACAGCATCATCACAGTCTTGTCCGTAGCTACATCGACACCGACGCCAGCACCCCATTCACAAACAATGCGCATGGCCTGATTAAAACTATCTTCATTTTATATTTTAGAGCTTAAATTATTTAGGCAATTTATAAAACACAGACTTTGATGATATTGCCTTATAAATAAAATCAGACTTTTCGATTTTATAAAGCAAAGCAATGTTTTATACATATGAATTTCATTGTTTTGATTTTGATAATATTGCATTATAAAGTTAAAATATAATATGAATTTCATTGTTTTGATATTCTTCACAATTTTACAAGTCGAATATAAACAATAATATTTATAATTATATTCTTTCTATATTGATTGAAACTATCTTCATTTTATATTTTAGAGCTTACATTATTTAGACAATTTATAAAACACAGACTTTGATGATATTGCCTTATAAATACAATAAGACTTTTCGATTTTATAAAGCAAAGCAATATTTGATACATATGAATTTCATTGTTTTGATTTTGATAATATTGCCTTATAATGTTAAAATATAAAATGATTTTAATTATTTTCACATTCTTCACAATTTTACAAGTCGAATATAAATAGTAATATTTATAATTATATTCTTTCTTTATTGATTGAAACAATCTTCATTTTATATTATAGAGCTTATATTATTTAGACAATTTATAAAACACAGACTTTGATGATATTGTCTTATAAATAAAATAAGACTTTTCGATAGATTGAAGATAGGGACAGATGTGATCTGGATTGTGGTTACCTCCCGAAACGGCCTAAACCACAGTGGTCCAACCACCGGGTAGATACAATGCGTCTACCAACGCCCCCATGCCGAAACATGAGTACCAATTCGAATTCATGCATTTGGGCATGTTTTCCCCCTTGGTTTGGAGCGGAGCCTATCTTAAACTCCTGTCGATCTATGGGTCACGACACCCGGTTGCAATGCAACTCCACACCGAGCTTGCGCTCTTCCCGCGTTTTGGGTTTAAATCACAGCCACCACGTTGCTCCCCGAAGGGCCACACCTTAGTCAGGCTGAAACCGAAGTTCCAGGGGCTCCTGACACCCGTGGTACCAGAATTAAGTCTCCGGTCAGACTTCGTAACCGAAGTTACTACCAGTTGAGTTCCAAACAACTCGGGACTGGTGACCCGCGACAAGTCCAAACGTACAGCAATCATAATCCATTTCGCATCGAATTCTTCCAGAAATGCTGCCTACTGCCAGCCAAGTACAACAACGACCCCCTCCCATAGCTCCAAAGAACTATAAGAGGGGACCGTCGCAAAACCTTAGCCGCAGCACCAAGCACTACACCAGCACAGAAGGAATCACCAAAACAACAACCACATACAACAAAACAGCACCGGACAACATTGCAAGGCACAGACTAAGAATCTACACAAGGCAACGGGAATGCGAATGCTCGCGCAGCGGACTAGCAACTACAAACGCCTTAACCTCCTGCGGAAGGCTATACGGGCAAACACGCGGAGTCTATTTAAACACTCGGCTCTCTGAAGAATTCCGCCAAAATCATAACCGTTTCCGATCCTGCTAACGCCCATACTGTCCAAGTCTCTAATGTCGGCATAGAGGGGACATTCCACAAGAAAGTGCCTCCAATCCTCAAAGTCAGCACCGCATCTACAGGCAGAAGAATCAGACAAGGCCCTTTGGTACAAAAATGCATTCAAAGAGCCGTGCCCAGTCAGTAGGAAACCCAAGCTTAAGCCGAAGCAAAAGTCCGGGTGTTCCATTACGAAGGTCGGGTCACGTATGAATTCATACGTGACCCTACCAACGTCACTGTTCTCCCACCTACCCCTCCAGATAGAAACAAGACGCTCATTCAGAAGCCTCTTGATCGTCTCCGATCCAGCATCTACCAAGTCACCAGCAGCAAGCCAATCATGTCCGAGAAGCGGTAGTCCCCGTTTGATCTTGAAGGCGATAGCTCGACGTATCACTTCCAAGTCAAGGGGGGCAACACCCAGCAAGACCTGAAGAGCTTCCGTTGAAACAGTCCGACAAACTGGCATGCAAGCGAGCAAAGCCACCCTCTGACAAGATAACACCTTGTTCCGGCCAACAGCAGACATAACTAGTTCGTACCAAACAGGCGAACCATATGCCGCACAAGCAACAAATAGCCCGCCGTATATGGTACGAGTAGCTCGCCTGCTTAGGCCCCAGTCACTCCTAAGAATGCGTCTAACATTACCCACAACGCCACTCAGCTTGTCCCTCACGTAGACAGGATGAACTAAAAAGTTCATCCTTTCTGCCACCATCAGCCCCAGATATTTGACCTGAGTCACGTAACTGAGACTTCTGTTGCCAGCACGTATGCATGGCGGACGAGCCTGCGATAACCTGCCTTTGAACAGCATCATCACAGTCTTGTCCGTAGCTACATCGACACCGACGCCAGCACCCCATTCACAAACAATGCGCATGGCCTGATCACCCTTTCTCTCCAATTCAGCACGAGACTGACCTTCGATGAGAATGAGCAGGTCATCCGCATATGCACACAGCCTGAAGGAGAGGCCGCCGAGCTGCCGTAACAGGGAATCCATCATGAGGTTTCAAATAAATGGACCACAGATGGACCCCTGTGGACAACCACGGACGACATCCCTCCAAACCGTATCGCCGGCCCCAACCACACAAGCTTTCCTGTCGCTGAAGTAACTCTCCCATAAGGCCAGCTCCCGACAGCCTACATTACGTATTCTGGCAAGAACTGAGCCCCACAAGAGGTAGTCAAACGCACCCTTAAAATCGACAAATAGACCGAGGACGTATCCAGCCGAAGAGTCACTTACGCAACGCCTAACATGTAGCCACGCATCTTCAACGGACCTCCCCTCCCTAAAACCAAACTGGTACTCAGAAGGGCCCTCGCTGTCGCATTCCTTCAGTCGCGCCACCATTATCCTCTCAAGTACTTTTCCAAGTACTGGGAGGAGACTGATGCCCCGATAAGAGCGCGGATTACTCCGCACCCTATCAGAAGACTTCAGAAGCACGACAACACGAGCAATTTTCCAAGCCCTAGGGAAATAGCCCTCACTCAGACACTTCTCGAAGACTGCTTCCAAGTATTCCGGCACAGCCTTCCAGATGCTCTTACACATCTCTCCAGTCATGCCATCAATAACCGGAGACTTCCTACTCCTAGCCCGATAGATACTATCCGAAACCTCCTCCCTCAGAATTGGTGAGCCGACCGCCTCCCTAATGAGAGGAGGACGATCAACCCGCTCCGCATCTGGAAAGAAAGTCCTCAACAAGGCATCCATGCAATCCCGCCAGGAAGTCAGCCCTGCACCATCAACCTGTAAGGATTCCAAAACAAGCCCCCTGTCTCTACCCCTACAAATGCGGTAAACTTTACCCCAAGGATCGTCCCTATTCTCCTGAACAAAGTCCCTCCACTCCTCCTCTTTAACCTGTTCAACACGTCTTTTGTAGACCCGCAGTTGACCCAAATAGACCGCTTTCCGTGCAGCCAAATCTTCTGCTCCAGTGCGCCTGGCCCTCTGGAACAACCTCCTGAGACGCCTGACACCCCTTCGCATCGTATTTAACTCACTAGTCCACCATCTGACGCCCCCTGGCCGCGTCCTACGACAACGACCAAGCAAAACGTCATTGACAGTGCACATCCACTGATCTATTTGCTCCACCTGTTGGTCCACCGTCAGTGCACGAAATGCCCCCAAAGACACGTCCGACACCACAGCTCGAAAGAAATCTGCGTACCCAGACCAGTTCGCGCCGTTTACCCGCCATCTCCGCGGAGACGAGACCGCGATAGCGCGCCTGTGGAAAGACACCTCAATCTCAATGCGATTGTGGTCACTCACGCCACCATCGTCACGTACCCTCCACCTAAAGCTATAAAATGACACAGCTGCATTATTAACAACTGTGACATCTATATCACTAGTACCATTTGGACCGTCAAACGTATATAGGTCGCTAGCCTCATTTAACACTGAAGCACCCTTTGCGATCAGCCACTCGCTTAGCACAACTCCTCGTCTGTAGTTCAAATACGCAGGCGCACGCCTGGGCATTTTGCTGAACCACATACGAGAGCATGCATTCGCGTCTAAGCCAAGGATAAGTGGGAAGTTACTCGCAAGTAGTAACACCGTATCCATGTATCCAATATAACGGTCCAAAGTACTACTAGGCGGACAGTAGATACTCGCCAAAAATAAACGGCCGAAAGGGCCCTCAACAGCCACGCAAACCCCCCAACGAGCACAACTCACGACAGTACAGGCGATTTCAGGATCGTCAACGATTACCGCAGAATTGCCATGCAGATTTGTAAATACCCGCATTGCAGCCGGTAGTCCCCTAACGCGACCATTCGCATAAAATGGCTCCTGTAAAAGAGCAATCGAAGCCCGCCGTTCCCTTATCGTCTGCCCAAAAACACAAGTCGCCGGATACGAGCGCTGCAGATTCTGTTGAATTATTGTAATCCCCTCCATACTTAGTGTCGTGAATTAGCCCTAGCAACCATAGCACCGTAAATTGGACAAGCCATCGACAGCATCCTGTGATCCGAGGGTAGGCCCTTGAATCGGCAATTCCGGCAGCACACTTCACCCGTGCAGTTAGACGCACGGTGACCGTTGACTCCGCACCGCAAGCATGTCTCCTCACGCACTCGACACTCCTGGACACGATGGTTGAATCCAAGACACCGGAAACAGGACTGCACCGGATCCTGTGTTCTTACTTGAAATCGGAACCATTTAATGTAGACCTCAGTCGCGCACAGCTGGTCCACCACTCTACCCGTGCACTCAAGCGTCACATTCACTTGGCCTGCATTTTCCGTCCTCCAAGGCGCACTAACAAGCCGGACACTTTTTCTGTAGACTTCCGGTGACATTTGGTCCTTCAGGTTCAACTCGTAGAGTTCGCCCATAAACTCATCCGGTGCGATTTCCGCGTGCACCCTCTGCACCACCACCCTAGGCCCCAGCTTATCATTGACGCTGACATCCAGCCCAACCTCCTCAAATTTCTTGTTGGCAGCTATACGCTCCCTCTCGGCAACGGACGGGGTCCGAATTACTGCTCCTCCCGATTTAATAGGACGCACCTCGTGCACCCGAACACCCAGGGTTGGACCCACCTCAGTAACCACCTTTTCAACAACCTCCTTGGAAGTCGCAGTACCACGCCCCTTTACCACCACGGACCACGTGTCCACAGGCTTTGGCGTAGCCACAGGAGCCACAGAAGCAGCCGGCTCAGTCCGCACTCCAGTCGGTATCTTGGGGACAGCGAACGTCCCGGTCTCAGCCGCTCCAACTCTCTTGTCATCACCAGCCTCCAGGCGACCACGCAGCCACCCGTTTTCCTCCACCAGCTTCATCAGGAGCTTCTCATACTGCGACGCGCAGCGCAGCAGCTTCCTGGCATTGTCAGTGCCAATGCCATCCGAAAGGGCCACATCCGTCAGCTCATCAGTGACCTCCTTCATGTGATTTACAGCATCACCTGGACGAGCCATCTCAACAGGAGCCGACTTACGTTTCGGCCTCGACTTCCGCTCCTTCAAGCCGTTCCCGCCTTCAGCCGCCGAAGTCACAGCAGCCGCAGAAACCATCCCACCATCACCCTCGTCCATCCCCGATATTACCTCGACGGGGTCGCGTCTATCGACTTTAGTCGAAGCAGCACCAACAGCACCAACAGCACCAGAAGCACCAGCAGCAGCAGCGGCAGCAGCAGCCCTCTTCGCCTTAGGCGAGCCTGGCTTGTATCTCTTGCCAGTCATTATATCCCCTTCCGTGCTAGACAGCTCACTGTCCGTGTGTCTGACCCTCCTTCCACCCATTTGAGCCGGCCCTCGTACATCATCTGTCGTGATGTCGCTAGCGTCGCCCTTGGCCTTCGGCTTGCGTTTTGACGCAGGCACCGGCATGTCGGCCACACTTCAAAATTTCAACAAAAATACAAAAGGTTTTCACCTACCTTGTAGACTGCCCCCGTACGATGAAATATAAAAATTCTTTTTTTTTGCACCGCGCGACCTCTACCGGTTAATATTCGCGATAGTACGTACACTAACCGGAACAACAGCGTTCTTATTCAAGACACTTTCCTCTTATTTTTCAAATTACAATCCGGCAATAATTGTCCGGCAACACTTATCTTTTTTTTTTTTTTTTAAACAGCTACGACCTTCCCGCCGGAGTTTCACCTTGAAGGTTTTGCCAGCGGAGTCTCAACTTTTGGCTGTCTCACTTTTAATTTACTTTTATTAGTTGCAGATTTACTGTCTTTTTCTATTCTCTGTCGCACTCACAAACACTATTTAACACTTGTACTTTTACTAACAATTTATCAACTGTCCGTAAACACGTCTGCTCGATTCAAATGTTAAACAACGAATGAAGATAGGGACAGAGCGAAACTCGTTAATTGTTTTAAAAATACTTTTATATTGATTAGAAGACTCTTGTTTATTTAAATAATGTATAAGTTATTGCCGCCGTCTAAGTTTTTCAGTTTTATAAAGCAAAGCAATATTTGATACATATGAATTCTATTGCTTTGATGAATTTCATTGTTTTGATTTTGATAATATTGCCTTATAATGTTAAAATATAAAATGATTTTCATTATTTTCATATTCTTCTCAATTTTGCAAGTCGAATATAAATAGTAATATTTATAATTATATTATTTCTTTATTGATTGAAACAATCTTCATTTTATATTATAGAGCTTATATTATTTAGACAATTTATAAAACACAGACTTTGATGATATTGCCTTATAAATAAAATAAGACTTTTCGATTTTATAAAGCAAAGCAATGTTTGATACATATGATTTTCATTGTTTTGATTTTGATAATATTGCCTTATAATGTTAAAATATAAAATGATTTTCATTATTTTCATATTCTTCACAATTTTACAAGTCGAATATAAATAGTAATATTTATAATTATATTCTTTCTTTATTGATTGAAACAATCTTCATTTTATATTATAGAGTTTATATTATTAAGACAATTCATAAAACACAGACTTTGATGATATTGCCTTATAAATAAAATAAGACTTTTCGATAGATTGAAGATAGGGACAGATGTGATCTGGATTGTGGTTACCTCCCGAAACGGCCTAAACCACAGTGGTCCAACCACCGGGTAAATACAATGCGTCTACCAACGCCCCCATGCCGAAACATGAGTACCAATTCGAATTCATGCATTTGGGCATGTTTTCCCCCTTGGTTTGGAGTGGAGCCTATCTTAAACTCCTGTCGATCTATGGGTCACGACACCCGGTTGCAATGCAACTCCACACCGAGCTTGCGCTCTTCCCGCGTTTTGGGTTTAAACCACAGCCACCACGTTGCTCCCCGAAGGTCCACACCGTAGTCAGGCTGAAACCGAAGTTCCAGGGGCTCCTGACACCCGTGGTACCAGAATTAAGTCTCCGGTAAGACTTCGTAACTGAAGTTACTACCAGTTGAGTTCCAAACAACTCGGGACTGGTAACCCGCGACAAGTCCAAACGTTCAGCAATCATAGTCCATTTCACAACGAATTCTTCCAGCAATGCTGCCTACTGCCAGCCAAGTACAACAACGACCCCCTCTTATAGTTCCTTGGACCGTCCCAAAAACCTTAGCTGCAGCACCAACCACTACACCAGCACAGAAGGAATCACCAAAACAACAACCACATACAACAAAACAGCACCGGACAACATTGCAAGGCACAGACTAAGAATCTACACAAGGCAACGGGAATGCGAATGCTCGCGCAGCGGACTACCAACTACAAACGCCTTAACCTCCTGCGGAAGGCTATACGGGCAAACACGCGGAGTCTATTTAAAGACTCGGCTCTCTGAAGAATTCCGCCAAAATCATAACCGTTTCCGATCCTGCTAACGCCCATACTGTCCAAGTCTCTAATGTCGGCATAGAGGGGACATTCCACAAGAAAGTGCCTCCAATCCTCAAAGTCAGAACCGCATCTACAGGCAGAAGAATCAGACAAGGCCCTTTGGTACAAAAATGCATTCAAAGAGCCGTGCCCGGTCAGTAGGAAACCCAAGCTTAAGCCGAAGCAAAAGTCCGGGTGTTCCATTACGAAGGTCGTGTCACGTATGAATTCATACGTGACTCTACCAACGTCACTGTTCTCCCCTACCCCTCCAGATAGAAACAAGACGCTCATTCAGAAGCCTCTTGATCGTCTCCGATCCAGCATCTACCAAGTCACCAGCAGCAAGCCAATCATGTCCGAGAAGCGGTAGTCCCCGTTTGATCTTGAAGGCGATAGCTCGACGTATCACTTCCAAGTCAAGGGGGGCAACACCCAGCAAGACCTGAAGAGCTTCCGTTGAAACAGTCCGACAAACTGGCATGCAAGCGAGCAAAGCCACCCTCTGACAAGATAACACCTTGTTCCGGCCAACAGCAGACATAACTAGTTCGTACCAAACAGGCGAACCATATGCCGCACAAGCAACAAATAGCCCGCCGTATATGGTACGAGTAGCACGCCTGCTTAGGCCCCAGTCACTCCTAAGAATGCGTCTAACATTACCCACAACGCCAGTCAGCTTGTCCCTCACATAGACAGGATGAACTAAAAAGTTCATCCTTTCTGCCACCATCAGTCCCAGATATTTGACCTGAGTCACGTAACTGAGACTTCTGTCGCCAGCACGTATGCATGGTGGACGAGCCTGCGATAACCTGCCTTTCAGCAGCATCATCACAGTCTTGTCCGTAGCCACATCGACACCGACGTCAGCACCCCATTCACAAACAATGCGCATGGCCTGATCACCCCTTCTCTCCAGTTCAGCACGAGACTGACCTTCAATGAGAATGAGCAGGTCATCCGCATATGCACACAGCCTGAAGGAGAGGTCGCCGAGCTGCCGTAACAGGGAACCCATCATGAGGTTCCAAATAAATGGACCGCAGATGGACCCCTGCGGACAACCACGGACGACATCCCTCCAAACCGTATCGCCGGCCCCAACCACACAAGCTTTCCTGTCGCTGAAGTAACTCTCCGTATTCTGGCAAGAACTGGGCCCCACAAGAGGTAGTCAAACGCACCCTTAAAATCGACAAATAGACCGAGGACGTATCTAGCCGAAGAGTCACTTACGCAACGCCTAACATGTAGCCACGCATCTTCAACGGACCTCCCCTCCCTAAAACCAAACTGGTACTCAAAAGGGCCCTCGCTGTCGCATTCCTTTAGTCGCGCCACCATTATCCTCTCAAGTACTTTTCCAAGTACTGGGAGGAGACTGATGCCCCGATAAGAGCGCGGATTACTCCGCACCTTATCAGGAGACTTCAGGAGCACGACAACACGAGCACTTTTCCAAGCCCTAGGGAAATAGCCCTCACTCAGACACTTCTCGTAGACTGCTTCCAAGTATTCCGGCACAGCCTTCCAGATGCTCTTACACATCTCTCCAGTCATGCCATCAATACCCGGAGACTTCCTACTCCTAGCCCGATAGATACTATCCGAAACCTCCTCCCTCAGAATTGGTGAGCCGACCGCCTCCCTAATGAGAGGAGGACGATCAACCCGTTCCGCATCTGGAAAGAAAGTCCTCAACAAGGCATCCATGCAATCCCGCCAGGAAGTAAGCCCTGCACCGTCAACCTGCAAGGATTACAAAACAAGCCCCCTGTCCCTACCCCTACAAATGCGGTAAACTTTACCCCAAGGATCGTCCCTATTCTCCTGAACAAAGTCCCTCCACTCCTCCTCTTTAACCTGTTCAACACGTCTTTTGTAGACCCGCAGTTGACCCAAATAGACCGCTTTCCGTGCAGCCAAATCTTCCGCTCCAGTGCGCCTGGCCCTCTGGAACAACCTCCTGAGACGCCTGACACCCCTTCGCATCGTATTTAATTCACTAGTCCACCATCTGACGCCCCCTGGCCGCGTCCTACGACAATGCCCAAGCAAAACGTCATTGACAGTGCACATCCACTGATCTATTTGCTCCACCTGTTGATCCACCGTCAGTGGACGAAATGCCCCCAAAGACACGTCCGACACCACAGCTCGAAAGAAATCCGCGTACCTAGACCAGTTCGCGCCGTTTACCCGCCATCTCCGCGGAGACGAGACCGCGATAGCGCGCCTGTGGAAAGACACCTCAATCTCAATGCGATTGTGGTCACTCACGCCACCATCGTCACGTACCCTCCACCTAAAGCTATAAAATGACACAGCTGCATTATTAGCAACTATAACATCTATATAACTAGTACCATTTGGACCGTCAAACGTATATAGATCGCTAGCCTCATTTAACACTGAAGCACCCTTTGCGATCAGCCACTCGCTTAGCACAACTCCTCGTCTGTAGTTCAAATACGCAGACGCACGCCTGGGCATTTTGCTGAACCACATACGAGAGCATGCATTCGCGTCTAAGCCATGGATAAGTGGGAAGTTACTCGCAAGTAGTAATACCGTATCCATGTATCCAATATAACGGTCCAAAGTACTACTAGGCGGACAGTAGATACTCGCCAAAAATAAACGGCCGAAAGGGCCCTCAACAGCCACGCAAACCCCCCAACGAGCCCAACTCACGACAGTACAGGCGATTTCAGGATCGTCAACGATTACCGCAGAATTGCCATGCAGATTTGTAAATACCCGCATTGCAGCTGGTAGTCCCCTAACGCGACCATTCGCATAAAATGGCTCCTGTAAAAGAGCAATCGAAGCCCGCCGTTCCCTTATCGTCTGCCCAAAAACACAAGTCGCCGGATACGAACGCTGCAGATTCTGTTGAATTATTGTAATCCCTTCCATACTTAGTGACGTGAATTAGCCCTAGCAACCATGGCACCGTAAATCGGACAAGCCATCGACAGCATCCTGTGATCCGAGGGTAGGCACTTAAATCGGCAATTCCGGCAACACACTTCGCCCGTGCAGGTAGACGCACGGTGACCAGAAACTCCGCACGGTGACCAGAAACTCCGCACGGTGACCAGAAACTCCGCACCGCAAGCACGTCTCCTCACGCTATAACTGCACGTTCTACGCTGGTTGCTGGGATAGCTGCAGCGGAGTCCAGGGTCGTTGCAATTTTGATTTATCGTCCTAAGATGAAGATAAAATGAAACAATTCTTGTTCTGAAAACGTTATAAAACTTCAAGTTACGTTTTATTCTTCTATTTCTTAAGACTATAGCGTCAGCTAATCAACGGTCGGGAATGAAGTCACAAATGACAACAGCGGTTGGAGTAAGCGAGCGGCGGTAAAACAGTCAGCGCCAACAACGGAATTCAGCCGGTGAATGTCGCAGGATGTGAAGCTGGCAGTTCTGCTAATGGTAGCGGGGCGTAGTTGGTGATAGGGGAAGCGGGCGACGCTACCGGGCGGCAACGGCACGGGTAGCGACCAAACAAGCAGCGCGGATAGCGCAGGTGTGGTAGAGCTTAAACAAGCGGCGCAAACAGCGATGGCGTGGATAGCGCTCAAACGGGCGGCGCAAGCAGCGTTCAAACAGCGGAGCAAAACAGCGATGGCGCAGGTAGCGCTCGAACAAGCAACGACGCTGCCGGGCGACAATGGCACGGGCAGCGGCAAAATAGCGGCGCAGACAGCGATGGCGCAGGTAGCGCTCAGACAGCGATGGCGCAGGTAGCACTCAGACAGCGATGGCGCAGGTAGCGCTCGAACAAGCAGCGACGCTGCCGGGTGACAATGGCACGGGCAGCGGCAAAACAGCGGCGCAGACAGCGTTGGCGCAGGTAGCGCTCGAACAAGCAGCGACGCTGCCGGGCGGTAATGGCAGCGGCAAACCAGCGACGCGGACAGCGATGGTGCAGGTAGCACTTGAACAGCGCCGGCGCAACGACGTTGAAAAAAACGTGGTACTTGGGTGGGCGCAACAATTGTTGGGGCCACTCGACCGTGTGGAATAGTACTGGGGAATTTACAATTCCTCACCAGCACTAGCCACAGGCTTGTGCCAACACCAGTAGAAGTTTAACTTCTGAAGGGTGTTTTTACCAAGCAATTTTAGTCGTTCTGTCGATAAGAAATATATTGGGGAATTTACAATTCCTCACCAACTGATCTCTTACCTGCAGGCGAGCTGCTTGCTAATTAACTCGTTTTTGAAATTGTTCGGCCTTTTATACTTGTGCGTGGGCACACACACTCACACACACAAACGATTGTTTGTTTTCGTTGTTTGACATGTTGTTTCAAAAAATGGCTTTTTATTGAAAGACAAAATATAAAAAATGGTGTATTACAGAGTTCTAAATATTATTGACATACATAGTTGTATTTATAGTATTGTAGTAAAGTACTATTATTATTATTATTATTTAATGTCTGTTTCAAAATGTCTTAACACCCCTTCTCAATATTTACAATATTGTAACAGACTTAAGTTTTCATATACATACATATGTAAATGATTATATAAAAATATTCAATAATTCATTCAAAAATTGTAATTACAAGAAAAAAATTTACTTAACTAAAAATTTTTTTATTTTATTTTAGTTATTGGTATAAACCTCTCAATTTTAGTACTTTTATTTTTGATAAGGGTTTTGTTAGAATATCAGCCAACATAGAGTCAGTCGGACAATAGCGAAACGATACCTTACCAGATTTCAATAAATCACGGATGAAATAATATTTGACATCTATATGCTTAGTTCTTGATGATATTTTTACGTCTTGAAGCATTTTTAAACAGCTTTGGTTGTCCTCATAAATTACCGGATTAATAGCGTCAATTTGGAACTCTTCCATTAGCTGAACTATCCATAAGAACTCCTGTGATGCCTCTGCTAGAGAAACGAATTCTGCCTCGGTAGATGATAAAGTTATGTTTGTTTGTTTGTTTTCGGCTAGCATAGCTTATTACAGCATCTCCTAATTTGAATACATATCCACTTGTAGACTTACGACCGTTAAATTCCCCTGCCCAATCTGCATCAGCATAACCTCTGAGTCTTAACTCTGTCTTTGAGCCTACGAGCAGTTTTAAGTGCTTGGTACCTTTTAGATATTTCATCACACGTTTTAACTCTGTCCAATCATCTTCAGTTGGTTTTGTAACCTTGCGCGACAAAATCGAAATTGCCACACTAATATCCGGGCGGGTGTTGTTTGAAATATATAATAGCGAACCAACAGCTTTTCGAAATAAATCATTGCTTTCAAGGAATTTTTGAGAGTCCACTTTTAGGTATCCCGGATCCATGGGAATGGACGAGGGTTTTGCGTCATGGAGATTAAACTCCGCCAATAATTTGTTAATGTATTGTTCTTGACACAAGTAAAATAAACCAGAGACTGAGCTTACCTCTATTCCTAAATAAAGCTTTAAATCTCCCAACTCATTTATTTCAAAGTTTGATTCAAGAGCTCGTGTGATTTCTTTTATTTTCTCTTCTGACTTTGAGGCCACTATTATATCGTCTACGTAGATTAAGATATATGTTATCAATTCTCCATCACCCTTTACATATAAACAAGGTTCTGCCTTTCCCCTTCTGAATCCCGCATCAATTAAAAGTTGGTTGATGCGGAGATTCCAACATCGAGCCGACTGTTTAAGTCCGTAAAGACTGTGGTTGAGTTTGCATACCAGGTTTTCTCTTCCAGGCATAACAAAGCCTTCAGGCTGTTTGATGTATATATTAGAGTCCAACTCACCGTACAAAAAAGCTGTTTTGATGTCTATGTGCTTCACTTTCATCTGCCTGTTACTTGCAATGGCTAATAACGTACGAAAAGAAGTTTGCTTGACGACCGGTGCAAAAACTTCATCATAACTTTCACCGTATTTCTGCGAAAAACCTCTAGCCACTAAGCGTGCTTTATATTTCTTCGAACCATCTGCTGTATATTTTGTTTTATACACCCATTTGCATCCTATTATTTTTTCATTTTTAGGCAATTCTACCAAATTCCATGTGTTGTTGTTTTCAAGTGCACGTACTTCCTCATTCATTGCGTTCATCCATTCATTTTTATGTTTGCTTGATACAGCCTCATCATAACTGACTGGATCATTTTCCGCGTAAACTTTGTAACCATATTTCTTTGGTGGAATACCCTTGTTTTGTCTCAATGAAGTTCTAGGCGTATTCTCTGTTTCCATTTGAGCAGATTCATTTGTTTCTGATTCTGATAAAGTTTCTCGTATAGACTCAAACCCTTCAAAATCTTCTAAATTTAATAGATCTTCCTGTGGAGAAATCTTCTGAACATCAGATTTGTGGTTTGAGAATAAAACATTTACGTCTACTGCTGAACTTTGCTCATCTTTTACGACGTTGGACGGACGATTTACATTGGATTCTAAAAATCGTACATCTCGACTGATAACAACTTTGCTGGTGTTACAGTCTAATAAGCGATAGCCCTTTGACTCCTCAGCATAACCTAACAATTTGCACTTGACAGCAACATCATCTAATTTTCTTCGTTTCAATTTATTAATGTAAGCATAGGCAGTACAACCAAAAATGCGAACGTGGTTTAAATTAAGCGTCTTCTTAAACCGCAACTCAAACGGTGTTTTATTAACAACTGAAGAAAATAATCTGTTTTGAATATAATTTGCATTATTGACCGCTTCAGCCCAAAATTTTATGTGCATTTCTGCGTCGCTCAACATGCACCTAGCCATTTCTACCAAGCTGCGATTTTTTCGCTCTGCAACACCGTTCTGCTCGGGGGTATATGGACACGTAAGTTGGTGAATAATACCTTTGCTTTTAAATAATTGTTTCATTTTTTCATTCACAAATTCCCCGCCGCGATCAGTTCTGAACACCTTTAAGCGTTTACCAAATTGGTTCTCTGATTGTTCAACGAATTCTTTAATCTTGTCAAACGCCAAATTCTTTGATGCAATGAAATATATTGTACAAAATCGACTGTGGTCATCTATAAGCGTTAAGAAATAACGATTCCCACCGGGTGTTGGAGTTTGCATAGGCCCGCAAAGATCACAATGTACGAGATCCAAAATCTCGCTTGATTTAATTTCCGATTTATTCGGAAAAGGGTTTCTTGTGAGCTTTGCCTTTAAACAAATTTCACAACTTGATGTGCAATTACACTTGTTTATGTTAATGCCTGTTACTATTTCGTTATTTACGCTTGATCTTATCGCGGAGGTGTTCTTGTGTCCTAAACGCCGATGCCAAATATGTATACAATCATTTTTGCTGTTTGTTAATTTATTACCTTTATGTGGTTGTTGGTAGAGCACAAATAAATTATTATATAACGATGCCTTTGCATATGTACGACCATCTTTACATATTAAGCAACCATTTGCGTTAAAATTTACTGTCAAACCGTTGGCAATTAATTTTCGCACTGATAACAGGCTTCCATCTAGCTGAGGTATAAACAAAACATTACGTACCTGGATTTCATTACCTTCACTGTATATGATACAGTCACCCATTCCACTTGCCTTTATTTCAGTTCCATCAGCTAAATAAACCGTTTCCTGTTTTTGTTTATCTATTTTGATGAAGAATTTTTCTTCGTAGCACATGTGACATGTTGCAGCTGAATCGATGTACCAATCAGCATTTGATCTGTTCTTCATTATTCCAAAACAAATATTCCTGTCATTATCTTTTACTATATTCGCTCGGCTACCACCAACCTTTTGCTGTTTCTGTGAAGCTTTATTTGGGCAATCTCTTTTAAAATGCCCTTGTTTACCACACGTATAACATTTTGGAGAAAATTTACGTTTTTGTATTTTATATGCATTTACTGTATTATTTTCACATGCGGAATTCCTTTTATATTCCTGAAGCAGCTTCTCTTTTACAAAATCTAGGGTTAAGTCTGCTTCGGATCGCATTTCCAATGAGGATATTAAGCTATTATAATTTTCGGGTAATGTGCCCAACAAAAATGCAACTGACTTATGTTCCTCAATTATTTCGCCTAAATCTCGTAGGCGATCAACAATTGTCAAGAACTCATTTATGTGAACTTCCATTGTTTTTTCACTAACGAAACGCATAGATGACATTTGCCTCAAAAGACTAACCTTATTTGTAATGTTTGGTTTTTCGTGATGATTTCTCAAAGTCTCCCAGAATTCCTTTGCAGTCTTGTGTTGTTTTATAAGAACTTTCTGGCTAAGAACTTTTTCCGGCTCCCACACTAGCCACGTCTGCCCCTTACCTTTATCGGCGGATTTCTGACCGACGGTGGGTCCACTTTTCCGATTCCTTCCACGCACCAGGCGATGGTGGGTCCCGCTATGTTGTGACGAGGTCGGGATGCATTCCAGATCGTCGGCTAGCTGGGTCAATTCACTTAGCGTGGTAAAGTCCTTTCGCCGAATGTACCATTTGTAGTCGGGTTGAGTGTTCTGGAAAATCCTTTCCAGTTTCTGTTGCTCGGTCAGGTTGGTTGATCGCATTAAATTTTGAATTGCCAAAAGGTAATCTTTAAAAGATTCCCGCGGCCGTTGGGTCCGCTTGCGGACTTCGTCCTCCAGTTGTTCAAAGTATCGAGGAGGAAGGAAAAACCCATAAAAGTCTTCCTTGAACTGCACCCACTGTCCCCAGTGACAGTTATTGTTCCGATACTAAATCAAAGCACGTTTCGCAGTAATTCTGGCATTACTCTTGGCAGCATGTTCACATCTACGTCATACATTCCGGCGAGCTTTTCAATACGCTCGATGAACTCCAGTGGGTCTTTTCCCCCAGTGTATTTTAAGCCCCATTTTCGCACCACCTCGATAGCACCGATATGAGAATTATCAGGAATCGAGCTTGATGGCGTGGGGAGGGTCGTCCGTACGTTGGGCTGTGTGTTTTCTTCAGTAAGTTTCGAGGTAGATGCTCGAGTGGAGATGTCTGTCGGCTATGTGCGGTATCTGTGATAGAAGGGAGCTTTAGGGTACCCTCGTGTTTACCTTGCAACGTCAAGAGCTCCTTCATTTCGTCTTCATGATGTTCTGTTGATAAGAATTTAGCAAAACGTTTTCGCATGTCTTCCACATTGCCAGTATAGTCCTGCTGGTATTGGCCGAGGTATTTTACCAGTTCTTCCCGCTTCAGGGAGTAGGCCCAGGAAGTTCGTAACATGTTAGCAATCTCGATGGCGGGCTACTAAATTATTGTAATTGTTGTTGTTTTATTTTCGTTTTCTTTTATATATGTGTATAGACACAAGTAGTGTCCCTGCTCGGGCGCCAATGTAACGACACGTTCTACGCTGGTTGCTGGGATAGCTGCAGCGGAGTCCAGGGTCGTTGCAATTTTGATTTATCGTCCTAAGATGAAAATAAAATGAAACAATTCTTGTTCTGAAAACGTTATAAAACTTCAAGTTACGTTTTATTCTTCTATTTCTTAAGACTATAGCGTCGGCTAATCAGCGGTCGGGAATGAAGCCACAAATGACAACAGCGGTTGGAGTAAGCGAGCGGCGGTAAAACAGTCAGCGCCAACAACGGAA